>OY728157.1:1729479035-1730729035 GCA_963277665.1 Viscum album
TTAAGTTGTTGCCACATTTCTCATGTCATGATTATCATGTTATATCATGCATTATGATTCATGTTTCCCAGTGGATATGCATATTGTCTAACATGTATTACCATCTTTGATTTTTATTCTATTACTATGATTTATATCTCACCCCTTTCTTATGTATGTCCCCAATTTATCCCATGTAGTTTTAAGTGCAAGCATGTTAATGAAGTTTTTGACAAAGATTATGTCTTTTCCTATTTTAAATTATTATGTAATGTACCAAATTACCAAAGAAACTATAATTATCAATATTATAGTTTAAACTAATTATAATATTATGTAATAAATCATGTATTAATGTTAAATAAAGATTATATTTGTTATATTCAAAAAATATATAAGAAAATATTTTGTTTGTGTGCACTTTTGAAAAGAAATCGATTCATCGTAAAACTTACCACCATCATGAAACATACCTCCTCAAAAAAAAATTTTGAAAATTATCCCATATTTCATAAATTTTGTGAATTTTATATTTTTTATGATGGAGTCCTTGTAAAGACCCATAAATTCTAAGGAAATTTTTTTCTTAATTTTCTTTGGAATTTTACAAGAACGCAGTTTCTGACGGCACCTGATTCCGAGGCCCAGTGTTCCCGGAATCATTTTCCGAAGTTTGGCTCAGGTACGTTCAGTGAACGGACGAGCGGGTTTTTCTAACTTTTGATCCGGTGCTCGGAATCGAATTCTGAGGGCACCGATGGAATCGCAGCGCCAGTAATTGCTTATAAACGCCTCTTCCGGAGTTGCTTTTCCTCGGGAGTGGTTTTTAATTTTTGGGCTTAAAGTTAGGAAATAAAATAAATTGTACGACAAACTTTATTTTATTTCACTTAAGCCGCTTGGAAGCCACTTGAAGCCACTTAAAGCAGCTTAAGCTGAGTCGATGTAGATAGGGTGGTATCCAGAAATATCCTACCCTCTTGGTAAAATATTTGTGAGGTGGGGCCTGCACGAGCCCCACCGTTTCTTTTCCTCTAAGTAACGCAGCCGCGAAAACCCGTCATTATGAAAGTCAACTGACACATTTTCTTAATTTCTTAACGCACTAATTAATTGGGCGGTTTTCTTCATTGAATTAATTGGGCGGTTTATTTCGTTGAATTAATTCTAAGAAGTAATGGGTCGTTACTTATCTCTTTTTCGTTTCTTAACCGGTTTGAAATCCGTTGGCGTAGTAATAAAATAAGACCAACGCCACATCTTGAGGATTACACGTTGGGAGGCTTTTGAAAGAATTCTTGTTCCTTCACCCTTCTTCGCGAAGAACGCGAAGAACGCTGGCCTCCGACGAAGAACACCGAAACCGTGGAAATCGACGACGCGACGCCGTGTGCCGAGACGCCAATGTTTCCTCTTCCGCGACGTTCTTCTGCGACGTTCCTTCGTCTGCAACGAAATCTTCGATCTTCTGTTTGAGGTAAGAGATTTCGGGTTTCTTTTAAAACACCTTTGTGATTTTTAGCAACGCACGGATTTAATTATTAAAATTAAATCAGTTGTTCTTGAACCTCGGAGTTCGTCGACGTGCACCGTATTCCGCGACGACGTGATGCCCTTCCGCGACAACGTGACGCCTTCTGTGACGCGACGATCGCCTCCTTCCGCGGATATCAAATCCGCGAAGAACCCGCGTGCGACGACTTGACGAGGTAGGGGTTTGTTGTGAAACAATTTATATTCCCGTGATCGTTTCTTTTTAAATGAAGAAACTGGTTTCATAAGAACTTTTTTAATTTATTAAAAATTGTTGTTTCATGTGTTGAAAAAATTCTCCTGACGGTTATTATCTAACGCGGAGGGTGCGGGCCAAACGAACACGGCCCGACAACCCTCCGCCATTCTTCGTGGTTGTAAGGATTTGGCGGGCGACAGAAAAATGTGACGCAAGGGCGATTTGATGATCCCGTAGTGAAGAACGGAACCCGGGAGGAACAGCGGCGCAGACGGGAAGGAAAACGGACCACCAGAGCAACTCCGGTGGCCCGCGGAAGCTACCGGCGGCGCGGGTCGCCGGCGCGGCGACACCGGCGGCCGGAGGCGGCGGCGGCCAACGGACCTGCGGCCACGCGGGTCTGGCTCGCACGCACGGTACGCGGCGACATGTCGCGTCCGTTGATCCATTGCGGCCCCGCGCGGGGTCGCGGCACCTCCAACCCGCGGGGGCAGCGCCCCACGGCTTCCGCCCTGCTCGGTCACTCGGCCGAGCCGAGCCGGACCGGCCAGCCGAGCCGGGCCGCGCCCTGGCCTGGCCGGACCGGGTCCGGCCGGGTTGGACCGGGTCGGGTCGACCCAGTTCGGCCGAACCATGGGGGGGTCAGGCCGGCTCGGCCCGGGCCCAGACCCCCCGTCTTCGGACTGTTTTCGGTCTTTTGCCCGTAACATGAGCTACGGGCCTCCGAACGATGCGCCGTCAGCGGAAACACGATACTTGGATTGAGACGGTCGTTTTGGTATATCGCACTCAAGGTTTCGGAATACTTCGGGTTCGGCCGGGTTGGTTCATCCACGAAACCAACCGGGCCCTCGGAGCGGAAACACTCATATCTTGAGCTCCGGACGTCCGATTGACGTGCCGTCGACTTTGATGGATTCCTCTAAGGGAGATGGATCTTTTGGCTTACTCCGCTCGAGGTTTGGACGCGGTTGGAATACGGTCTGGTTGGTTTTAACTTAAAAACCAACCGGGCCCCCGGGACGAAAAAGCCAATAACTTCAAGACCGGGCGTCCGATTGACGCGCCGTCTGTTGCGTTGCGTTCCTGTTGACGATACGGAACTTTTGGCATCCTCCGCCCGAGTTTTGGATGCAGTTGGGTTATAGCCGGGTTGGATTGTGCCCAAAATCCAACCGGGCCCCTGGAACGGAGAAAGATGATATCTTCCAGACAAGATGTTCGTTTGAAGAACCGTCAGCGGCGTTGTTGATCACGTTGAGAAACGGTCCCTATTAGTATACCCTATGAGTGTTCGGGGTATAGTTGAGTTGTGGCCGGACTGGTTCGCACACGAAACCAACCGGGCCCCATGGACGAAAAGGCTAATAACTCACAGACCGGGTGTCCGTTCGACGCGCCGACTGTTGCGTTGAGACCCCTATGACGAGGTGGTCCTTTGAGATACTTCTTCGTGGGACTTTGTGGTACTTGGAGTATCGACCAGTAGCTCGTGGAGCAGACCCTCCCAGAGATGAGCGTGCGGAGTATGGAGACTGTGTAGACGACTGAGACCTGACGACGGCTTGACCGACTCGACTTGGAGTGAGTAGACTAGCCCAGTGGACGGAGCGCCCGATATTTGGCGGCAGACCCACGGCAGACGGAGCGCCTGGTAGTTGGCAGCAGACCCGCGGTACTCGACCGGAGGAGTACCTCTGTAGGCTATTAGGGAGAGCGCCCGGTATTTGGTGACAGACCCTCAGCAGACGGAGCGCCCGGTAGTTGGCTTCAGACCCACGGTACTCGACAGGAGGAGTACTTCATCAGTCTTAGGTTAGTGAGAAGTACCTCGGAGTCATGACAGGTCCACTGTACACTCCAGAGACGGAGCTCTTCAGTAGTTACGGTTTCGATAATGAAAATCCTAGTTTGAGCTGAGAATTTTGACCTTGTGTTTACCTCATGTTTGAGATGGGATACTTGATAACTTAGGTATATGTATTGGCATATACCTGGGTAGTGGTTATCCGTTGTTTTCACAATCCTTGTGTTTCCTCAGGATTGAGATGGGTTATTTGATAACTTAGGTATATGTATGGGCATATACCTAAGTAGAGGTTATTTGTTGAGATCTTCTTTGTGGTTATCCTTGTTGGTTTAGAGAGGCCTTGAGGGTCTCGGGGTCCCTACTGAGTATCTTTATACTCACCCCTGCACGGGCTATGCCCGCACCTCGTTGTGTTGGTTGCAGACGACAGGCAGTGCTAACGGAGGCCGAGTGTTCGAGGACTGGACGGTACCCGGAGGTGGACTACACGACGAGTCAGTACCCAGAGGTGGACTACACGACGAGTCAGTACCCGGAGGTGGACTACACGACGAGACGACACACAGAGGAGGTTGACGGACGAGAGCGTGGAAGAGGTTATCTGTACCTACCCTTCAGGTAGGATCCGTGGTGGATGACCAGGAGTTGTGCCATATATATCTACCTTTCAGGTAGGATCCGAGGAGGATGACCCAGGAGCCGCTTCCGTCCTTCCAGCTGTTATCTTTTCTGTTGTACTTTTTCAGTTGTAGTTGTACTTTCTTTTGGGTTTGTATTCTGGCCCATTTACTTTTCAGCACTTCTCTTGTACTTAGTGTTTACTTTTTCCGCTTGCTTACTCTGTGGTGCTTGTTTCCTTTTTTAAAGGCAATGCCTTCCCAGTTTTCAGGATTTACGCCTTCGGTGCTAGTCGCCAGCCCCTGGCCTATGGAAGGCGGGCTTGGGGTAGTCACGACATGGGCCCCGAGGATGGGTCGTGACAAATTGGTATCAGAGGAGTTCGGTTCTACCGCAGAACTTATAACTCTGATGTTTCTTTCTGTGAAGCAATAGTGTTAAGAGTACCGAGTGTGGTTTTTAGTTCAGGGAGTCCAGTGTTGGTGCGGGCGGCCGACGTATCCATACACCAGGACCCTGACAACTGATTTCCGACTTTGTGCACGAAAACACTGATTGCGTGTGTGTTTTCCAGAAGTTTTACATAAATGTCAGCTCAAACCAGGTCAGCTCACCAGGGATAATCTTTGACCATGTCACGTTGTTTCTTTCAGGATGCCTCCCCGTGGATGACCAGCTAGAGCCCCGAGAGTGGTACATACTGACAGCCCGCCGAGCGACGAGGCCTCAGTACAGGGCCCTATCCCAGTTGAGGCACCAGCGGAGGCACCAGCGGTACTACTACCCGTTGGGCCAACGATTCCACCAGCCCCAACAGCCGAGGGTGCACGTCGCTTGAGCGCACTGCATGAGTTCTAGCACCAGAGGCCACCCAGGTTCCAGGGAGGGACAGACCCGCAGGCGGCTGAGGATTGGCTGGAGGCTGTGGTGAGAGTCTTCAGGCTAGTGGGGACGCCGATAGATTTCATGGTGATCCTTGATGCCGGCCTTCTTCAGGTAGCAGCAGGCAGATGGTGGAGCCTGATGCTTCAGATGCATGATTAGGAGACACTTCTATGGGCAGACTTTGAGAGCCTGTTCCGGGCAGAGTTTGTACTAGCCACCCTTCGAGCGGTGCGTATACAGGATCTACTTCAGCTGCGGCAGGGCAGCATGTCAGTGGCGCAGTACTCAGTGAGATTCACAGACCTCTCGCGCTACTCCATAGATATGGTATGGGACCCGTTCTTTAGGGCCCGAACCTTCGAGCAGGGGCTCAGACGAGAGATTAGAGCTTCTGTTGTTTCTCACAGCAGTCCAACGCAGACATGGGTGTTGGAGAGAGCCCTCTTAGTGGAGAGTTTCCTTGCTGATCAGTCTCCAGCAGCAGGACCCACCACTAGCCGGCTTGCGGCAGAGTCTTCTGCAGCAGGCAGTAGACAGATGACACAGAGTTCCAAGAGGACCAGACCTACCGATGGCCAACTGCACGACTTAGGTTCAGTTGTGCGGGGAAACCGGGGTGGAGTCAGAGCCAGACGTGCTGAGAGTGGACAGTGTTACTCCTGCGGCGGAATTGGTCACATGGCACGTGACTGTCCAACCCACCATGTAGATGACCAGTAGTTAAATGAAGAACCTCTAAGGCAGAGGCAGAGGTTCGATCAGGGCGGATCGCAAGGAGCAGGCGGCCATGGCAGAGGAGCTGGCCGTGCAGCTGGAGGTGGACGACGCTTCGGGATGTTGCCACCACCACCATCAGGAGGCCCACCCCAACCGTAGGGGACAGGAGGACATGGGAGAGCACAGCTTCAGGCAGCTGAGGCCTATGGTCATGGAGCTCCAGAAGCAGATGGACAGGAGCGGGACTAGCTTCCGACCTGGAGGCTATTAATCCTGTTGCTTCTAGTTTTGTTGATGTTTGTCTGTAGTTTCTTTGTGTCGTTGTACTATGAGATGCAATAATGAAAAGACACTTATCTTTGTAAAGTTTTCTTTCCTGTCCTTTTTGTTTGGTTGATACTGAGTGGTCTCGGTTAAGACTGTTGACTTGACCCTCACTTTCGAGTTTTCTACTGAAGGAGACCTAGTGACCACACACTGATGCCGACAGTGTGACTCGACCCTTGGAGGCGAGAGTGATAGTTGGATCTCTTGGTAGTTACGTCGAGGCCTTACGACGTCATCCATGGCATGAATGCATCATTCATGTCAGGATTGACTGTATTAGGCAACGAATGTGGTTCATCCAGGGGATGAGACCGGATTTCTCTTATCGTCAAAGAAGAAATCATAGCAGCTCTTGTGAGACTAGAGATGGTCCAGGTCATCCAAGAGCGGATGAGAACGACACAGGGCCGACAGAAGCCTTATGCTGACAGGACTTGGAGGATGACCATCACGTCCTTATACGAGTCTCACCTCGATGAGGTTTACAGAGATGTGGCCAGAGAGGCAAGTTATCTCCGAGGTTCAACGGACCTTTCTAGGTCCTCAGCTGGGTAGGCGAGGTGGTTTACCGCTTGACCCATCCACTTCATTTGCACTAGGTGCACGACATTTTCCACGTATCCCAACTGAGGAGATACGTGCTCGACCCTCCTCATATCATCGACCATGAGGAGCTGGACGGTAGCGATGAGGTGACTTCTACGGAGGTTCCTGTGGGGATCGAGGATCGACAGGAGCGGATCCTAGGAGGTCAGCCGATTCCTCTTGTGCACTTTCATTGGAAGCACGGGAACCTTTAGGTGAGCACATGAGAGCGGAAGGCTCAGATGCGTGCTCAGTACCGCCTTTGTATCCTTAAGTTTGTGGTGAAGTTTTACGGGGACGTAAGCCCTGTGGTGTGAGTAATGTAGAGACCCGTAAATTCCAAGGAAATTTTTTTCTTAATTTTCTTTAGAATTTTACAAGAACGCAGTTTCTAACGGCACCTGATTCCGAGGCCCGGTGTGCCCGGAATCATTTTCCGAAGTTTGGCTCAGGTACATTCAGTGAACGGACAAGTGGGTTTTTCTAAATTTTAAACCGGTGCTCGGAATTGAATTCTGAGGGCACCGATGGAATCACAGCACCGGTAATTGCTTAGAAACGCCTCTTCCAGAGTTTCGTTTGCTCGGGTGTGGTTTTTAATTTTTGGGCTTAAAGTTAAGAAATAAAATAAATTGTACGACAAACTTTATTTTATTTCACTTAAGATACTTGGAATCCACTTAAAGCAGCTTAAGCTGAGTCGATGCAGATAGGGTGCTATCCAGAAATATCCTACCCTCTTGGTAGGATATTTGTGAGGTGGGGCCCGCACGAGCCCCACCGTTTCTTTTCCGCTAAGTAACGCACCCGCGAAAACCCGTCATTATGAAAGTCAACTGACGCGTTTTCTTAATTTCTTATCGCACCAATTAATTGGGCGGTTTTCTTCATTGAATTAATTGGGCGGTTTATTTCGTTGAATTAATTCTACGAAGTAATGGGTCGTTACTTATCTCTTTTTCGTTTCTTAACCGGTTTGAAATACGTTGGCGTAGTAATAAAATAAGACCAACACCACATCTTGAGGACTACACGTTGGGAGGCTTTTGACAAAATTCTTGTGCCTTCACACTTCTTCGCGAAGAACGCGAAGAACGCGAACACGCGAAGAATGCCGGCCTCCGATGAAGAACACTGAAACCGTGGAAATCGACGACGCGACGCCGTGTGCCGCGACGCCAACGTTTCCTCTTCCACGGCGTTCTTCTGTGACGTTCCTTCGTCCGCAATGAAATCTTCGATCTTCTGTTTGAGGTAAGAGATTTCGGGTTTCTTTTAAAACTCCTTTGTGGTTTTTAACAACGCACGGATTTAATTATTAAAATTAAATCTGTTGTTCTTGAACCTCGGAGTTCGTCGATGCGCATCGTATTCCGCGACGATGCGACGCCCTTCCGTGACGACGCGACGCCTTCCGCGATGCGACGATCGCCTCCTTCCGTGGCGATCAAATCCGCGAAGAACCCGCGTGCGACGACTTGACGAGGTAGGGGTTTGTTTTGAAACAATTTATATTCCCGTGATCGTTTCTTTTAAATGAAGAACCCGGTTTCATAAGAACTTTTTTAATTTATTAAAAATTGTTGTTTCATGTGTTGAATAAATTCTCCCGACTGTTATTATCTAACGCGGAGGGTGCGGGCCAAACGAACACGGCCCGAAAACCCTCCGCCGTTCTTCGTGGTTGTACGGATTTGGCGGGCGATGACAAAATGTGACTCAAGGTCAATTTGATGATCCCGTAGTGAAGAACGGAACCCGGGAGGAACAGCGGCGCAGACAGGAAGGAAAACAAACCACCGGAGCAACTCCGGTGGCCCGCGGAAGCTACCGACGGCGCGGGTCGCCGGCGGCCAATGGACCCGCGGCCGCGCGTGTCCGCCTCGCACGCACGGGACGTGGCGACATGCCGCGTCCGTTGATCCATCGCGGCCCCGCGCGGGGTCGCAGCACCTCCAACCCACGGGGGCAGCGCCCCGCGGCTTCCGCCCTACTCGGTCGCTCGGCCGAGCCGAGCCGGACCGGGTCGGGTCGACCCGGTTCGGCCGACCCAAGGGGGGTCGGGCCAGCTCGGCCTCGGCCCAGACCCCCCGTCTTCGGACCATTTTTGGTCTTTTGCACGTAACTTGAGCTACGGGCCTCTGAACGATGCGCTGTCAGCGGCAACGCGATCCTTGGATCGAGACGGTCGTTTCAGTATATTGCACTCATGGTTTCGAAATACTTCGGGTTCGGCCGGGTTGGTTCATCCTCGAAACCAATCGGGCCCTCGGAGCGGAAACGCTCATATCTTGAGCTCCGGACGTCCGATTGACATGTCGTTGACTTTGATGCATTCATCTAAAGGAGACGGATCTTTTGGATTACTCCGCTTGAGGTTTGGACGCAGTTGGAGTACGGTCGGGTTGGTTTTGACTTAAAAACCAACCGGGCCCCCGGGACGAAAAAGCTAATAACTTCCAGACCGGGCGTCTGATTGACGTGCCGTCTGTTGCGTTGCATTCCTGTTGACGATACGGAACTTTTGGCATCCTCTGCCCGAGTTTTGGATGCAATTGGGTTATAGCCGGGTTGGATTGTGCCCGAAATCCAACCGAGCCCCTAGAACGGAGAAAGATGATATCTTTCAGACCAGACATCCATTTAACGAACCGTTAGCGGCATTGGTGATCACGTTGAGAAATGGTCCCTATGAGTATACCCTATGAGTGTTTGGGGTATAGTTGAGTTACGGCTGGACTGGTTCGCACACGAAACCAACCGGGCCCTGGGGACGAAAAGGCTAATAACTCACAGACCGGGCATCCGTTTGATGCACCGACTGTTGCGTTGAGACCCCTATGACGAGGCGGTCCTTTGAGATACTTCTTTGTGGGACTTTGTGATACTTGGAGTATCGAACAGTAGCTCTTGGAGCGGACCCTCCTGGAGACGAGCGTGTGGAGTATGGAGACCGTGTAGACGACTGAGACCTGACGACTGCTTGACCGACTCGACTTGGAGTGAGTCGACTAGCCCAGTGGACGGAGCGCCCGTTATTTGGCGGCAGACCCATGGCGGACGGAGCGCCTGGTAGTTGGCAGTAGACCCGCGGTACTCGACCGTAGGAGTACCTCTGTAGGCTATTAGGGAGAGCGCCCGGTATTTGGCGACAGACCCTCAGCGGACGGAGTGCCCGGTAGTTGGCTGCAGACCCGCGGTACTCGACAGGAAGAGTACCTCAGCAGTCTTAGGTTAGTGAGCAGTACCTCGGAGTTGTGACAGGTCCACTGTACACTCCAGAGATGGAGCTCTTCAGTAGTTACGATTTTGATAATGAAAATCCTGGTTTGAGATTAGACTTTTGACCTTTTGTTTACCTCATGTTTGAGATGGGATACTTGATAACTTAGGTATATGTATGGGCATATACCTGGGTAGTGGTTATCCGTTGTTTTCACAATCCTTGTGTTTCCTCAGGATTGAGATGGGTTATTTGATAACTTAGGTTTATGTATGGGCATATACCTAAGTAGAGGTTATCTGTTGAGATCTTCTTTGTGGTTATCCTTGTTGGTTTAGAGAGACCATGAGGGTCTCGAGGTCCCTACTGAGTATCGTTATACTCACCCCTGCACGGGCTATGCCCGCACCTCGTTGTGTTGGTTGCAGACGACAGGCAGTGCTGACGGAGGCCGAGTGTTTGAGGACTGGACGGTACCCGGAGGTGGACTACACAACGATTCAGTACCCAGAGGTGGACTACACGACGAGTCAGTACCCGTAGGTGGACTACACGACGAGTCAGTACCCGGAGGTGGACTACACGACGAGACGACACACGTACGAGGTTGACGGATGAGAGCGTGGAGGAGGCTATCTGTACCTACCTTTCAGGTAGGATCCATGGTGGACGACCAGGAGCTGCGCCATCTGTATCTACCCTTCAGGTAGGATTCGAGGAGGACGACCCAGGAGCCGCTTCCGTCCTTCCAGCTGTTATCTTTTCTGTTGTACTTGTTCAGTTGTAGTTGTAATTTCTTTTGGGTTTGTATTCTGGCCCATTTACTTTTCAGCACTTCTCTTGTACTTAGTGTTTACTTTTTCCGCTTGCTTACTCTGTGGTGCTTGTTTCCTTTTTTATAGGCAATGCCTTCCCAGTTTTTGGGATTTACGCCTTCGGTGCTAGTCGCCAGCCCGTCGCCTCTGGAAGGCGGGCTTGGGGTAGTCACGGAACGGGCCCCGAGGACGGGTCGTGACAGTCCTGAAACTTCATATTTATGGAAACTTTTCTCATATCCAACATTCAGAACCCCAAAATTTTCTAAACACTAGGAAATACCACCACCTAATAAATGAAAATTTTAAACAAATTCTAGAGATTCCATAAAAATGTATTATATCTTTATCAAAAAACCTTTTCCAAAATAATGTTTTAACTCTGAAGATGACCCTGTCAAACTACTTTTTCAATACACAAAACCTACCTAAAAATATTACAAAGACACTTGGAGGGATTCTTCCTGACAATATCACAATTGTGGGTTTTGGAAAAATCATCATCTATCATAAATATATTAATCCCTATTTTGACACCTTTTAAAAAAAATCTCCTCCAACATTACCCAAAAATAATATCCTACGAATCAAGATAGTGATGATATATTTAGTCAATGCATACTTTTATCAAACATGATTCATTCTAGGAATGAGAAATAATAATAACATGTAATATTCCTCAATGAATTATATCTTTCTCAAAACACCCCTTCACTAAAATCTTCCATTTTAAAAGAACCATTTAATTCTCTTAGAATAATGATGCCACATAATAATACCACTTATTCATCCCTACTGGGTAATTATTATCATCACAAATCGTATAGGATAAACATTTATATTATACTAAATTTAAATGAACATATTCATCATCATTATATTTAAAACTCCATTCTTTACCACCTATTTATTTGTTAATTTTTTGTTTTTTTATCCTCTTTTAATAAACATAATTTCTTAACATTTGTAAAAAAAACCAAATGTCACTTTTTTTATTTGGTTAAAAAGTTAAATAACACATGTCATCATGTAGGGAATAACACTCAAAACCTCAGGAAAAGCAGGTTACACATTGACACTTTCTCATGTGTTCAAGGT
This sequence comes from Viscum album, assembly GCA_963277665.1. Classification (NCBI taxonomy): domain Eukaryota; kingdom Viridiplantae; phylum Streptophyta; class Magnoliopsida; order Santalales; family Viscaceae; genus Viscum; species Viscum album. The sequence continues at coordinate 1,729,490,825 of OY728157.1, forward strand.
CAACTAAACTTCTAGAACTAAATAATGTATTTGAAATTCATAGTTGGGTATGGTCTTTGTCATAATTTCTATAAATTCTTGTTCTATATGAATATAATCAAACTTCCCTAACACATGATCCAATTCCCCCTTCAAAAAATCATACTTGGTTTAAATTTTCCTTTTCCATGAGATATGGACTACATTTTTTCTAAGATTTATATAACTTGAATTTTCATGATGGATTCAAATTAAAGACATCACTTAAACTCTCATATCATAAAGATAAGGATTCATCCACAATAACTATATTAAATCTTGAGTAAATGTTATATATTCATCTTCTGTTGTTCTCATATAAATGAAATATTTTTTTTTCTTATCCATGAAATAAACAATTCACCTAGATAGAATGAGCCAACTGATACTAATTTTTTATCATCTACTAAAACATCGCAATATTCTTCTATATATCGTGATTAATCATAATGAGCCTTTTCATTATATGGAAAACTAAAATCCACCATGCCCTTGATATATCTATGTTTTCTTTTCACTATATGTGGATTTACTTGGGATTGCATTGATACAGTTCTTTTTGGTATGTGAAAATAAAAACATCATGTCATGTCACTCTTAATTATTGTAGCATGCCAATGATCATCCTATATTTTGTGAACTTCACCATATTTACTTTATCATTTAATGGTAGCTTCATGTTGGTTAGATTTTGAGTTTCACCTACTTGCAATTTTCTATTCCAAATCATCAAAAAACCTTACTGGAATATTTGTATTGATATATAAATGCATCATACCTTCCTTCCATCACCTGTAACCCAAGATAAAAGGTCATATAACCAATCATTGACATTTCAAACTCTCATTTCAAGATTTATAAAAACAATTTTCACTCCACTTTATTTTACCCAAAAATTATATCACAAACATACAATGGAACCAACCTTCTTTGATTACACGTATTGTTGAAATATTGATTAAATTAAAATCCACGATATTGGAAACTGATCTTATTCAAATACTGATGAATTAGTGAATACAAATATCTAAGTGGTTTTATTAATATCTATAATGTATTTTTAAACCAAAAAATATTTTTCTCATCTTTAATAATGAAAAAACATATTCAAGCTACATATACAATTATTATTTCCAAATACCATTCAAAAATTCCAACTTGATATCTATTTGGAAAAATTTAAAATTTTGTTACACTATTATGTCTTCGAATATGAGACGTATCCAGCCTTTAAATAAAGGAAAATGTCACATAAACATCGATTTCCTTAATCTAGGAATATACTTTGCACACTATTCATTATTTATTTTGAATTTACACACCATATTAATTTAGGTTATTATAGAAGAAACATTTTTTCCTAATAAAATCCATATATTCCATCCTGGTATCAATATACCATGTTTGGTTCTTTTATATTTGGTTAATATGATTTATTTACAGTGTGAACCCAATTTTCATCCACAACTTCTTCTTTAAAATATTTTCTACATACTTGATATGGAAAGGATTTTTGGGGTAGTGATTTCTATATCCTTGTTTCAATTGGAACTGCCTGGTCACTAATCATGTTTACCTGTCAATTTTAGCTTGAATAATTATCTTTCTTGTAGATAAAACTATTATTTCTTCTTAATTATCATCATCATCAAATTTTGAATTATTATTTTCCACCTATTCACTCCTTAATTCCTTACCTCCTCATCAATATCATCATGAAATTATTCAATATTTTTTTGAATCTACTTTTCATTTTCAATTATGTTGACATCATTATTTTCAATCACCTTTCCTAGAATCTCATTAAATCATTTATATTATTTTAATTATCCTTTTAATCCATGGATTATCCCCTCATATCTATCGTATATAAAATTCATATGATTCTTCTTATTGAGAGAAAAAAAACTTCTTCAAAATACTCAAAATTATTTAAATGTTGGAATACTTATATACCACAGGTTATATGGAGTCTTTTATTATTTTTGGTATAATGATTCCCTATTGGTAATGTAGAACGTTGTCATGAGTACTTACTTCCAAAATTTATCAGGTATGTCCTTTTCAATAAGCATCATTATTAACAAATATTTTCTGATATCATTTCTCCTCTCAACCACTACATTTTTTTGAGGAGTTCTTACTTCTGAAACTTGATGCCATATCCCATATTTGTTAAAATAATTCTCTAATTTCCTATTTTTTAATTTCTTACCATTTTCTATTTAGAACTTTTGAATTTTCTATTCGAGTATCACTTTAACATCCCTCTAATATTGTGTTATGAAACTTAACAGCTTTGAATTCTGGGAAATTAAAAATATGCATGCTATATTTTTGAAATAATCGATCAAAATAACATAATACCTCTTACCGACAATGGTTATTTGTGAGATAGGACTACACACATCTGTGTGCACCAGTTCAAGCACTCTTACTGATTTCAATAATTTTAACTTGTACATATTTTGAATGATCTCCCCCTTTTAAAAAGAATCAAATGTATGATTATGATCACATGATAACCTAGGTAAATCTCGATCTAAGTTGTATTTATCTAGATATTCCATATATGGTTGGAAAAAATGACATGTTTGTTTATTCCACAACATGTTATCTTCCTTCATGGATAGAAATCATACATCATTTTCTCTACATACAAGGTAGATACTCCCATTTGTTTTCTTTTTATATAATATTACAACCTCTTTTCCCTTGTGAATACACAATTTCTTGGTAAATATTATAGCATTATATGATATAAATAATTGACTAACAATTTATAAGTTGTGATAGAGACTTTAAAAAACATATAAATGAACTTGTATCTTATCTTTACTTCAAAACTAGGATTTCCGTAAGCCAATAATCTTTAGGAAATAATCATTTCAAAATCTAAAAACTCATTCCTTATCTTACCATATATATATCACCAAATGCTTATTTCCAATTATATGGGATGTTAATTCACTATCAATGATCTATATTCTAGTAGCATCTAATGCTTTGGAAGAAATCTCTATAACTAATTCCTAGTCAGATCATTTCTTTTTGATCCATTCTGTTGGATTTATACTTGATGTTGAATGGTATTGTAGTTATACCATATAGTATGACTCACCAAATTCATCTTTAAAATATGTTAATCAATTTTTCAATTTCAACTCATTCGATGAATCCTTGAATTGATACATATTACAACTTTGGGTCATCTTTGGCACATTACTCTACAATGTTGATTACCTATATCTATCTATGTTCTCAAATCCTCCACACCAAAAATAGTGACCTTCAAGAGGTTTATGGAATATTAAACTTTGGGCGGCATCCATTTTTTTTCTTATTCTCTTTGATGCCTCTTAGCTATAGAATATATAATTTGGAAAAATCCCATTTGTCCATAATAATAACACCTTATAAAAGGTTCATTCTTATGTTTAATTTTTATAGGAACAAATATTATTTAGTTTTTATGGGCCTTTTAATTCTGAAATGTACCCGAATCATTTTATAACCTTTCAGTGAGCACTTGTGGTCTTGTATTAATCATCAGTACTTTCTCTCTTTGATAAATCCTTATACTAGTTATATTTTTATTAGATGTAATTTAATTCTCCTAATAATTCATTGACTATTTTACTAGACATCCATTTTTGAAATTCCCTTTTTTAGTTAACTTTGTGACCTCCTATACCAATTTCATTCTTAGATTAATGAGTATCTCTTGATCTTAAACTTTTCATCATAGGTCAAAAACTTCTTCCTCTATTTGTTTGATATGTTTTCCCTATATTTAATTACCATACTCAAAATATTGATCACCAAAATCAATTCTTCAAAATTGATCTTTTTCATAATTCCATTCTCTGGGTTCTCTAGAATTAAAGACATAAGCAGCTCAATTTAGGCCTTCATCTTAGACTTCTCTTATTTCTAACACAACATATAAGGTTTGGAATCATAGACTGCTCTATTTAATTTATTTATTTTGTATATCCAAACATATATCAAGTCATGATTAGTTTCTAATTCATCACTTAGATCAACTCTTATTTATAATTCTCTTTATTTACTGCTTCTCTCATCCCATGTATGTAAATTTCCCCCCCAATAATAATAATAACATTTTCCTTACAGAATGTAAAATTATAAATTTCTTCTACCTTAGTCTATTTATATTTTTCATTCTCTTATGAAGTTATGTTCCTTTTCATGAATAAATTAAACATAATTATTTTACTACTTTTTTCATTAGATAAGGAATTATTTGTGGGAATTTGAACCTCATCCTCATCACTGTCATGAAACATATTTGGGAACCTTAAATCAAGATGTATAACCATTATACATTGAAATTATGTGACTGAAAGTTCCCCTCTAAACATTCCTTTTCCCCTATACATATTTGAGTAAAAGAATGATATAACATCATCCAACTCTTCTTATTTCTTTTTATCCTTTGTAGTGAGTTTATTCCTAGCCTTTAATTCCACCTGTTTGGATTTACCTTTTTTCATAGCCTCACACTATTATCATTTTTAATCTATTACAGAATAATTGGTTTGTGTGAATAATACAATGTCATTTCATTTAGATCATTTTACTCTAATAAATTTTTTTATTGATTTGAGGTAGAAAACTTCTCTGGATGTACTTGAAAATATTTACACCATCAAAAATTTCATCGAGACTATGAATATCCTCCACAAAAACATTTAGTCAGAAAACAACTGTATGAACTGACTCATTGTGGTTTATTCTCATGTCATCATACTTGTTTCGTAGAACCATTAATTTAGCTTATTGGGCTATTAAATCACCCTCACAGATATTTAGTGACATTTTACATATATAATCCAATGAATTACATGACATCACCATCATGTTGATTATGTTTCATAAGAACCCACCTAAATAATTGACTCCTCAGACCTCAACATCCAATTATCTTTGGTCTACTTCTAATAATGATAAATTGTCTGTATTAGCTAAAATATCATGCATCATAGCTATAAATACATCTATACCTAGTTATCTTAAGTATTTATTCATTTAATTATTCTATAAATGAAATTTTCTCTATCAATGATAATAATCCATTTGAGATTAACAAACCTTATTACATATACTGAGACAAAAAATCAGATTTTAACCTTCCCCTTGGATAAAAATTACGGTCTTTATCGGGTTAAATATAGCAATAGGGGATGAATTTTGGTATGATATATTTAAAACCACTCTTATTTAGATCATATTTCTTTTTTAAAAAATATTCTTTTGTGTCCTACCAATATAAATTTTTGAGAGTAAAAGATAACATGCATGAGACACTACAATTTTACTTGGTTCACCCATGACTAGGCTTGTACATAGCGAAAAAATGTAATGCGGTGATATACCAAATCAACTAAATTGAACTAATTTTAGAAATTTTGTAGTAGACTCATTGTCGCTCCTTATTCACAAAAAATCACAATATGAAATCTCACTATTATCTCAACAGAAGTGTGCACGGTGCTCCATAAGTACTATTTTTTTTGATAACATGAATAAGTATTTTTTAAACCTCATTTGGTATGATATGAAGCACAACATTCATAAACATGATAAATACAACATTACCAACTATTTTTAGTGAAAATTTGTCTATTTTTCATAATATTCAGTTTCAAACAATCCTTTAAAAATATTCACAAAAATTCCTTAATCTTCACGAAATATTTCCCTTTCATAAAACTCATAACCTTTCAAAAATCTCTGAATTTTTTTTATAAATAACCTTGTTCAGATTGACACAAGATTTTTTCTCCATGTAACACATGTTCTTATGAATTATTTTAACAATAAAACCCATCTTGAAACTTTTTCATGCATTAAAATCCTTGAGATATTTATTAAGACATCCTCCCTTAAAAGGAGGGGGTAACTGCCTAATTTTAGATGTTTCCAATCTTCTACAAAACATTTATGTTCACCACTAATTTTTCCCAAAACACTAAAAAAAATTTAAATTATATATCTTTTAGAAAATTCTTGTAAAATATTTCATTCACATATGCTTCCAAAAAATATGAAGTCTTCAAAAGAACTCACTTCCTTAATAAAACATACCTTTATTGTGAAACTAACTTTTATGAATCATAAAATTTTTCAAATATTTCATTCCTTTTAATTTATTTTCATGAGGCATTCCTGAAACTCCATCTTTGGTGAAACTTTTCCCTTTACCTAAATTTTCGAACCCAAAATATTTATGAAATTTTGGGAAACCCAACCACCTTATACATGATACTTTATAAACCACTTCCAAAGCTTTTAAACCACTTACTTAGAGATTTATAAACATACTTTATCAACCATAATATTATAAATTCACTAATGATGTTGTAAACAATCTTTATCAACAAACATAGAAAACCTAAAAAATTTACAATGTCAACTGGATGGATTTTTTCCCTAAACATTTCAACATTAAAAGATTATTTATGGTAATGGAATAATTTTTTTTCATTTATTTATATGTTACCATTTTAACAAAATTGAATGTATTTATATGGTTTATGATAATGGAATATTTGTTGATCATGTTTCAGTTAATATATCGATAATAAAAAGTTAGTTTATATTGATCATTCATTTTTCCTCTTATAGAATAAAATTTATAAAAATAATTAATATTTAACATTGTGTAGTCCCAATATTAATTTCATGACACTCATTCATGTCGGATGTAGTTAATATAGTATAGAAGCATTTATGTAGGTGTTCGTACCAACCCAAAAAAGAATATCTCATAATAAAAAATGAGTTAGAGTATATATTTATATAATAATAATATAATTCAATCATAATAATAGTTATTTAAATATAACATCATTATAGTGAAAAGGATATTTAGAAAAAGTAGATATGAGAACGTAATTGAATAATATGGTGAAGAACTTAGAACATAATTTGATGAATTCTATCCTTATCAAATATGTGTTCCTTAAAAATGATGGATTTAGGGTTACTTCTAAGAATGAGACTACAATATAAGAAATAGAATAATTTCTTAGAGGTTAAATGGGTAAATATTAAAGAGATATCCAAAGGCATGGAGAGTTTTTGTAGGGGTAGGGAAGAATTTGTTTTATAGGTGGGTTTTAAGTTACATTTTCACAAATACACATTCCTCAATGTATAAGGAATATCTTTTTTTAATTGTAAAGTAGATCCCATGTGGAAAAAATTAATATTTTTCAGGTTTAAGTTCATACACAACAATTATAGATAATGATTTATGATATCTTATGTCTTAACCATTTAGTTAAACCATTTTTATCTCATTTGAACATTACATTGGTAACTCAATTTTTACATCCATAACTTATTATTATTCATAAAACCTAAATTGACCATATTACCTGATTTATTTTTGATGATTAAATATTTTCACTCCATTTAATCTAATTTAGTTTATAAATGTGATAAATTTAACTTCTAAATGAAACAAAATATATATATATAATTTGTCTTTTTATAAAAATAATTTTTTAAACGTCATGTGTTATCAATCCTATTTCATGTTAATTACTAATTAAATGTGTGTCAAAATATTTTTTATAATATCCAATATTAAATTATATTTTTCATGTAAAAGTTATGAATATGCTTCATTAAGACACAAAATAAATAACACGTATAAATTTCATTGAAAAATATCCCTTTTTAACAGTAAATAATTTTTAACCATATCCCATTAAAAATAATTATTTATCTTCATAAAATTTAATTTTAACAATAATTGATATTAAAATATTCCTTCAAATTTCATGAATACATCAAATCCTTATTCAATAATAATAATAATATGTAATGCAAAAAATATATATATAATAAATTATATTAATTAAATTTTTCATTTTTTGTTTCATTATTTATTATTTGTGAATTATATTATTTTCATTTTGTTAATAAGAATTTTATGAGTTTAATACGTAACTGTTTACATGCATACACAACAACCATATATCCAAGGACCATATTTCTAATGACCATATATCTTATATCCATTCTTCAAAATTCTATATATATAACATCCATATTTCATTCCTATATATAGTGTTCAATACCTTGATAAAATAAATGATCCTATTCATTTACTTTTGTATCTACATTTATACTATATCTATAATCTTTAGCCTTCTTTCAGTAGTTTTAATCAAGGTCTTCATCTTTATGGAAAACCATGTGGATAAAGATTTTATGTTTATAGTATTTCTATAAACCTGTAGTTTTATTCCAATTTTTATTATCCTAATGGTGTTTCATGTTGTATTCTCATAATTTATTTACGATTATCTTATATTGTAAAATTTTCTTTCAAAAAAAAGTTTCATGGATAATTTTATTTTGACATTTCATGTGAAAAAATATATTCAACACAATATTCATTGTATGTAAAATGCATATTATAATCACATGGTGTTGAAAATCACATCCTCCTTTAAATTCCATCGAGAATTCTCTCAGTATGCGTTTGAGTGCATAAATTGTCCTTTTAGATTGACAATATGTTTCGGGGTGATATGATATATTAAAATTCAATTAAATGTTTAAATAATGTGGCATACTCCTCTATAACTTAGTGGTAAACCTTTGATCTATATTAGATAAAATTAAATGTTATGTTCTATGTTTCCTCATCACACCAATGACATATATTCGTTAATATTGGTTGAGTAATAAATCTTCCTGAATAGAAATTAAGTGATCCATCACACTGATTTGATCCACCAAAACCCATATGTAATTATTTCATCTATATGTTTTTAAAATACCTATGAAAAATTTCATAATTATTTTCCACCATTTTTTTATGGTTAATGGATGCAATATCCCCTTTTACTTATGATCCTTATGCTTAACATGATGACATACTATTCATAACGACCAAAATATATCATTAACAGAATCACTCATGTTTTAAAATGACTATTTATTTATGTTTTTAAATATAATTAAATATAAGTAATTTTAAATTTAATTTCATATAATTAGTTAATATTTACTATAATAGTTACATATAATGTAGGGAGAAAATGAAAAATAATAATTCACACACTGATGTAAACTCCATATGATTTAATTTTACAATAATTATTTCTCCTACTATAAAAACATTAAAAAAAGGAAGATTTGGGATTATGATATATATTTTCAAGGTAAGTGATGAACCTTTATATGTTAATTGGAATTTGATCCCACTTTTCATTAGTGGTATTTGTTGGAAAAATAATGTCAACATGGTGTAAATAACGAATAATATCATAGAGGTTTTTAAAAAGTTCCCAAAAATTGTGAATCATAATATTAATTAAAATGATTTTGGGAGACACATATATGATGTTGTATTTGGAGTCTCTTGTCATATTTTATTTGAAAAAAGTTTTCTTACCTTACCCTGGAAGGTTTGGAGAAGGAAACAATTGTGGTGGATGTTTTCAAGAGTCTTATCCAGATTCTGGATGAAGGATATAGCATATAATTATTTAGGGATGATATTCTATAGAATGGATCTTATATTAAGATGGTATTCCATGAATTAAACTTTTATACATGTATCTTTCTTAAGTTTCAATGCTTCTGTGAGAAAATCATGGATCATCACATAATTATAGTTCTTCTATAGGAAGAATCATAGACCATCCATGAAAGACAAATCTTATGTGAGTATAGATATTATCTGAGTATAATCACAAACTATATACCATGATATGAATAAAAAATATGCCTTCTGTGAGTGAATTAGGAGTGATCGTTAGTCACTGGGTGGGAAGATCAACCATAAGTATCACACAGAGGGTATCTTTGATATTGGTCAAAGAACAGATGAAGGAGAACTAAAATAAGAAAAGTATTATCATACATGTTAAAATGATATTTAAAGTATAATTCATCATGATATAGGAAATTTTGATCCTTAAAAATGAGTTAAATATGAATATTAAAATAATATAGAATGAAGGATAGTAGAGAAGATGATGTCTAAAAACCAGTTAAAGAAGGGAAGAACCAAATATGGGAATCTACATATATACTCACCATAAAGAAATATTCATGCATGTTTTTTCCTACTTATTTGAATCTACATATGTTCATGGATTACGTACCTAAATAACCTACTATGTATAAGAATTTTTCATGTAAGAAAATGAATCAGCGAATGAAAATGGGCCATGTATGTGAATAAAATTATATAGTTAAATGGATAACATATGAAACTTCATTAAGATGCATATTTATGAATTACTATATATGATAATTTTCCCTTTAGTTAAATCTTCTATTAATGTGAATTTGGATACTTTAGGGGTAACGTAGTTGATTTATCCACGTATTTGATTCCACTTCATACATGAACCCTAGGTAATAGAATTCATGAGTGACGATCAACAAGGAGATAGATTCATAAGAATACAAGTAAGATGATATTAGTTGAAATTATAACCACAAGGAATCAATTTATGTTGTGATCCAATAAGACATAATGATTAACTAAATGTATGATTTTTTTCTCATTCATGAATTTTTAGAAGTTTTGTGTGCTTTGTTCTGCGATGGAGCTTCCATGACTGTATTTACTGGAGTAGGATAAAAACTCATATATGTTTGAAATTCATATAAATTATATACATTTAAGGATTATTTATAAGGAATGATGAAACTATATTAGTTATTTTCTTTAAAAATATAGTATATTATGTGTTGTTATTATAGGATAAGTTGTGTGATAATTTCAATTATCATTAGTGTAGTTAATTTTGAGTCTCTCGAAATCTAAACAAATAAGAATATGAGGCCAATAATTATGAATTTCATCAATGGAATTTTCCAATTAACTAGAAGGATTTGAATTTCTATGAATATTGGTTATTCAAATAAAGTATTCATGTGGGAAAGAGAATCTAAAAATAAATAAGAGATAGAAAACATGTAACTGACAAATTAAGTATTTATTATTTTATATTTTATGGATTTTCATTATTGAGGTTTGGTTTTTATTTCATGAAACTATCATTCAAGAGATAATATTATAGTTTCATATTTATGATCCAATATAAAAACTAAAGAGATTGTTTTCCAATATTGAAGAAAAATAGAGAGACGTGACTATAGTATTTCAAATCGATCCAAAGGATTCAATGAATTGAGAATATATCTAGTCCAATCTATTTTTAACTAAAAAAGAAATAAATAAGAAAATTATTTTAATATAATAATATAAATTTAAATTCAAGTGCCCAAAATAAATTATAGGTAAGTAGAAAATGCACTACGAAATTATATTACATAGAAAGAAGAAGAGATGAAGGTGTTGTGCATATATGTTTTCATAGGAAGTATGGAAGGAATGAGCGTCAATATAACATATTTTTTTAGAGGTTTATTCACTATTATGAACACAAAAAAAATGTGTCTCTTCTATTCTATTTTTCTAGTAAGGCAATAATACCAGAAGAATATTGAAACACTACAACATTCAATAGAAGTCCCATCTCATGAATGACTCTCATGATTTTGAAAAAGATATGAAGAATTTGAAGATGGTCTATACATGTAGTATAATGATATAGTGGGTATATGAATGATAGAATAGGATATAACTAGTCTAGGGAATTATAATCCCCCCATCCCTCTATTTAGTATTTGGTACCACACTTCAGGTTCCATAATATATTCTGGATAACCTACTATAATAGGTATCTCGTTATAGTGGCTTGTTTGATCAAGGATTATTTTTAAGTTTCACCAAGGAATAACATTTATTATTTAAAGTTAAACCTTTTAACTATCGCATATACATTTTATGTGTGATAATGAATGAAGTAAAATTAAAATAATGTAATAATTAAGATCTTAAATATTTTAGGATGTAAAGTCATGAAAAGATAATTTCGAATACAAACTCCCCATTGTTAATTCACTCATCCCCCACCTATTAGTTTTGAGAATATCCCATGTGGTCCTAATAATTGGTATCAAAGAAAATTATTGAATCCATTGGATTCTCTATTATAAATGTTTTTCTCATTTAAGATTTGATGTTTATTTCTTATGTTATAAAAAACAAAAGTTTTGGTGAATAATTGTCTATATCATACCAAAATTTATTTTCTTCCAAGAGTATGTTGAATAAGAGTAATAATGATAAAATGATACTGAATAATTTATATCTCATGATTAAATAATAATAATTTCTAGTTTCCCCATGAAATAAATATAAATAAGATAGTTTTATCTCGGAAGTTGAATAACAGGTGGTTCAAATGACCACCAAAGTGGAGGAAAATACTTCCACCTTAAGTGGATCAATGATGTCAGGTGAAAACAAGGAATGTGAAAATTCTATTCCAAACAATTCTTAATAAGAACCAATAATAAATGAGATCGATCATATGTAAATGGTTTTTCTATTTTTTTTATAAAAAAATTTTTTAATTTTTTTACCAAATTAATTAATTTCTTCTTTAAGTTATATATATGAAATTATACCATATGAAATCACCTAATTTGAAGATAATAAAGATAGTATAGATAAATAACTTCAAAAAAATATAGAATGTATAAATCTCTCTTAATAGATTAAGGATAAAGATGAGAATATGGATCTTGGAGAAGGATTCATTGAATTTAATAATGGTGGCTCAACACAACCTGGAAAAAGGACGAGGCAACTAAAGAATAGTATAATATTATTTATACAAATTTAAAAAGTATGATACATGTTATAAATGAATAATTGGATATTAACTCTATGAAAATATAAGATATTGGTAAAATATTAAAGGATAATGTAAAAATACATTAATAATAATTTGAAATAATTAGGAAATAGTGTGAAGAAAAATTGAAGGTTGCTAGAAATAAAAAATACATTATCAACATGAGAATAGTTTATCTTGAGATCAAAGTAGTAAATCTTAAAATTTTTCAGTTTATGTATTCAAAAAGAATAGATGAATAAGGATATGTTATCATATATTTTTATATAGAGGGTGAATATGTTAAAAGACCTCTTTGATAATAAAATAAGGATATAGAACATTTTTTTGATCTTTCCCAAGAATCTATGAAGAAATAGTTACCATCTATATCAAGTTCAAAAGTTTTTTCTAAATATATATTTAAAAATGATCCAAGTTTAATTGAACATTTTGTACATGTATGGATGAGGAAAATGAAGGAAAATCTACCACCATGACCATGGTGGAGAGAAGGATAATTTTTTTTTTGGGTTCCCTAAGAAGAGTCTAACTGGGAGAAAAGAAGACCCAAAAACATCTTTCTTGTAAATTTTGATAGTATGTACATACAAAAAGAACAAGGTTTTTTGGTCAATGATGGCTCTCAAACAGGTTTGGGAATTGGCACTATTGTTTTTCCTATAGTCCACTCATCTAAAAATCATAATATAAGGGAATATATAATGGGAGAAAACTAAATATATAGAAGAAACATATATAGATTAAAAAATCATTATACTTTAAATAGATTTTGAATACTTTGTAATATCTGTGATGTTTATGGTATAAATTATCAAGATAAATATTCATGATCATATCAACACATATCAGATAAGAATAATATACCACAAGGGAGAGTCAAGAGTGAAATTATATCCATGAGAAAAAAATTGGAGGATTATTCAAATCAAAATACCTATAAGAAAATCTCAAGAATGGAAGATGGTTAATTCATTGGTTATAAGTCCAAGAATAATATAAGGACTGTCATGTCTAAAACGATTTTTGAAAAGTAGAACACTCTTAATTTTACATTTGGTGTATTTATAAATGCTACCAATGTTCATAATTATTTTTTATTAATATGGAAAGTAGATTCAGAGAATGTGAATAAAGTGAAATAAGAATAAGAAAGTTCTAGTGAAAAAGGAAAAGTGGAAGTTCAACATAATGATTTGCTTTTCTTTAGAGGAGGATATGATCAAAAATTGGTCTAGTTCTCCATGTCACTACAATGGGTCTTATTTATTCCTATTCTAATGGACTTACGACATCCATATGAATTGTGAATCTCCTTTCTTCGTGATTTGGTTTACTCTTCCTCGTCTTCCTTTATCGTTTCTAAACATGTCTATTATTAAAATTCTTGGGAACTATTTGAAAGTTACATGTGTTCTGATGGCCAAACCAACTCTATTTTTCATCCTATTAACCCCAGATCTATGTTGAAATTGATGCCTTAATATTTTATCCAGACTATGTTTGGAATACAGTTGGTGAGGAGTTCCATTGGAGATAATAAGTTGTTTATGAATCATGGGTTAATTTTTGTTTTGTTGGTAAGGGAATGGGTCACCTGTAGGAAGCCTTTAGGTGTATAATTCCAAATAAAAAGTAGGGTGTGGGAAGTTTATGCAGTGGAAAGGTTCATGTGACCGGAACGATGGATGTTTCTTCTAGTCAGGGACCATTTGGTGTGGAAACTGTGGAAAAGGTAGTATAGAGTGAACCTCGAGGGGGAAATCCCTTGGTGACTGATATATTGAATTGTATAAGGAAGGATATTGAAAGTATTTAGTGTTTTATGGATGTTTTGTCAAATAAAAAATATTTATAGGTGGTTAAAAAGGTTAGAGCTTCGGTATCTCCACCATTGGAGGGCCCTTAGGGTGGCAGTAGACTTAACCCTGAATTGGAGTTTCAAGTGGTGGATGATGGAGGTCACATGAGTCCCTTACATTATTCATATGTAGAGATGGTGTGCCCAGGGAATGGATTTAGAGTTATAGTCTAGTCTTAGGCCTCTAACAAATCCAGGGAGGGTAATTATATAGGTTTTGGAACTATTCCTAGAATATAGGTGATATCTATTGGGATGGGAAATCACATTGATCAATTTCATAATGAGGAACTAGTTCAGGTGTTTGAGAAAGATATTACTAGACCCTCCATGAATGGGAAGGAGTCTAGTGATAACTATCCTAGCTATATTGTAGGATAGACATAGGATTAGTGTCTGGGTGATAAGCTTCCAAGCATGCAGACAAGCAGAAGAAGTAGGGGAATCCATAAAGAGAGAAAGGATTATTCATTTTTACAACTGCCAATGGAGACCCCATCATAAAAGAAGTTGAAAGAAAAGCATATGGACACTGATACTAACCTCTCCCATAAGGTTTCTTTCTAGTAGAGTAAACTAAGTGATGTGATTGATAAATCTTTTTAATTTCTTATGTGATCAGAATAAGAAGTGACTGAAGAAGTTATATCCCTTAATGTTACTAAAGAAAATGATTCCAGGATGATGGGGAGGAAACAAAAAGTGAATCTCAATGAATATAAATATTTATGGATCAACAAGAAGGACTTTATTTTAGTTATGGGATTCAATAATGGTAATATCATCATTGAGGAGTACATCCAGTCTTGGGACAATCTAACATTTCAGTTATATGATCTTCTACTAGATGAACCAGACACTCAGGTACACAATATCTCATTGAAACATTTTAGGGATATTAAATCTAGTAGGCTTAAACTATCCTTTAATGGTTCTATCATTTCTTTTTGTGCATGAACTCATGGGTTCTCAATTTTTCATTAATTTTATTCTAATAATAAAAATTTAATTTTAAATCCAATCAAAAATAATTACAGAATATCATCTTTAGTGAGGCTGTGGAAATTGTCAATTCTGGATATACTCAACTATATTTGTATATTATCTACATGAAAAATCATTTTATTAATCTTTTTAAGAGATCAACCATTTTGACGATCATTAGGAGGCTCTTCTTGAATAGGAGACAAGTGAATAATGTCAAAAAGGCTTCCAAAAATTTTATATCATATAAATATAATTATTGTTGAATGTTTATGTAGAAAATTTCATTAAATTGTCATACATTATTTTATCTCTCATATATTGAAATAAAAATTAAATCCTAATATTATAGTGAAATTTTATTAATCAGTGAAAAAATGGGAGACATTTAATGAAGTAGTAGGGTTTTTAATCCTATTATTTTTACCAAGATTTTGTTATCCTATTTGTTGATGTGGGTGCAGGATGTTAATGTTGATGTTTATGAGAATATTATATAACAATTGGCATGTTCAACCTAGAAAACAGTTGGACAAACCATGAAGTTTTAATGTGAGTTGTTTCATTTTAGTATGTATCATGTTCAATTAATAATGAATGAATTTTTCAACTAAATAAAATCATATTTTTTCTACACTTAGTTTGGCTTATATAGACTTAGAGTAAAATGGATGATGGTACATTTATTAAGTAAGAATTGATACAATTCTCCTTTGTAAATTATATTTATTATCAGTAATAGAGAGATAAATTGAAATGAATGAAAGGGTGAGAAGGAATGGATCACATATTGACTTATCACATAGATTTCATTACCAATAAATACAAAGGGGATATTTTTTAGAACAATTTGTGTTAGTTCTATACTTTGTCCAAAGAATTTCAATATGGTTAAAGTGTAGAAGAAGATCATAGATATTGTTAAGAAGTTTCTATGAATTGTGTATCACTATATTACATAGATTTAGATTGGTGGAAACATAATGGATGTTTTATATGATGATATTTGTAATATTTTATATGAAAATGTTTTCCATTCCTTACCATGTATGATTTGGAGAACACGGAGGTTACAATGGAATGTTGGAGGATTTTTGTCTAGATAATGAGTAATTGTTGAAGAATATTCTTATATGGGATTGATGTTCAATATAATGGAGCTTCCATGTAGAGAGGACTCCATGGATTAAACTTCCATACAATGAGATTTTTTGAGTTTTTGTGATTACTTGATAATATCAATGATCTTCTATGAGTTTTAGTGATTCCTGGATAAGCATCACAAACCTTCCTTCGAGAATAAATCTTCCATGAGTATAGGTATTTTTTGAGTATATTTATGTACCCTAAATGAGGATATTAATAAAAAATAAATTGTCTATGAGTGAATAAGGATAGAATATGTGTTTTATTGTAGGAGGAGATAATGTGTGTGTAACCCAAAAGGTGTCTTGGAGATTGATAGAATAACAGAGGAAGAAGAGCCATTTGAAAGAAAATATGACGTTTTTGGTAACCTAATATTCAAATAATAGTACATCATGATATAGTTAATCATGATCCTTATAATATTAGATGAAGATGAAGATGGAATTTGGTAGAATACAAAAATTTGGAGAAGTCATTGTCTAGAATCTAGTTGAAAAAGGGCATAACTATGTATATAAATCTGCATATGTGATTTGTGTAAGGAAATATCCACATATGGGTTTTCCTATGTATGTGAATCTCAATATGTGAATGGATGTCATACCAAAATACCCTACTTCATATAAAAAATCACTTAGGAAAATGAATTTGCGTATAAGAATAGACCACATATTCAAGTCAATATGTAAAGGAAAATGGATAACGTAAGTCAATTAATACAGATTCAATGATGTGAATTTATACATTTGGGAATTTTCAATATATTAGAATCTTCTATGAATGTTCATTTTCATAAGTGATGGGTCTCAATATTGAATAATCGATGTATTTGATTCCACGATGTACATGAATCCTATATAGTGGAATTCATTATTGAATTTCAGTGATGATAATGATTCTAAAGATACCAAGTAAGATGAAATTTCATTGAAATGATAATCAAAAGGCTTTAGTTTAAGATGTGACTCAAGTAGAATTATTTATCAAAGAAATATTTCTGTTTTTACTCATTTATGAATTTGGAAAAGTACATAAAGCTCTATATTGCACTAGAGGTTCAACCACTACATGTACTGGAGAAGAATACACACTCCCATGTCTTTTAAATGAATTGAAATTATAATGGATTGAAGGAGTAGTTATGAATAAT
The DNA here is from genome assembly GCA_963277665.1 of Viscum album. Classification (NCBI taxonomy): domain Eukaryota; kingdom Viridiplantae; phylum Streptophyta; class Magnoliopsida; order Santalales; family Viscaceae; genus Viscum; species Viscum album. The sequence goes on from OY728157.1 coordinate 1,729,508,754, forward strand.
GATAAAACCTTGTTAGTTATAATATATTAACATGTATTAAATTATGTGTGGTTATTACTAGAGATTTTTTGGGATAATGTATATTTTAATGGGAGAAGTAAAACCCAAGTATCGAATCATTTCAAGTTAGAAGAAGATGAGGCTAGCAATGTTGTATATGGTCAAAGGAATTTACCAATAATCCATGAATATTTCAATTACTATATATCATGGTTATTCAAATCAAGTATTCACATTAGATAGTGAATAAAAAATGAATAATATATAGTAAATAAGTAACTTGTGTTGTATATTCTTATTATTATATATATTCTTACAGGACATTGTTGATGTTTTTCTATTATTACTCAACACTATAATTCATCATAGAATATTACGGTGTCATGTTGATGATTCAATACTAAAAGTAAAGGGAATATTCATGGGTATCAAGGAATAATAAAAATACCTAGATTTGGTCATTCATTTACATCCAAAAGATCTAAATAATTGAGAATATATCCAATGTGGTCTATTTTTCATTGAAGAATAAATAAATAAATATAGTATATTAAGAGAATAAAATCTAGTGAAATTAAATTACACTAGATAAATAAGTGGGAAGAAGAAAAGGTACTATGAAAAATATATTTCATAAAAATAATAAGATAATATTTTTTCATATCTATTTTCACGTGAAGATAAGAAGGAATGATCAGCACTCGGACTTTCTACTATAGAGGCATGTGAACTATTGTGCATAAAAAGGATTTTCTTGAATGATATTACACAAGTAAGAGAATAATAGAAAAATAATATTATATCATTAAAAAATTCAATGGATTTCAAACTATTGGTGAACTATATTAATATTGAAAAAGACATGAAGAAGTAGATGACTTTCTACAGAGGCAGTACCAAGATCCTATGGTATGTTGTATGTTGGACTAGGATATCATCAATCTAGGGACTCTAGATTATTTTATATCCACCATATTATGTGTAGGGAACCTCACTTCAGGTTCAAGATTATTATTTTTGTTAACCTACAATATCATGTCTCTGATTATAGTTTCATGTGTGATCTAGGGTTATTTCTTGTTTTCACCTAGAACAAGCCTTTATTATTGAAAGATGAACCTTGTAAATCTACTATCTACTTTGGGTGTGTGATAATTAATAAAGGAAAGGTAAGGGAATGAGATAATCAAGATATTAACCAATATATGTATGATAATGGTAAATTATATATAGGGTATATAAGGGAAAAGTGACTATTAGGATATGGCCATTGGTTAATATGATAACTGTACATTATGACCATTAGAATTATCTTATATATTTGTTAATGATGAGAGATAATTTATACCGATCGGAGAAATGGTGACCTCAAACATTATGATCATTCCTTTTGAAGTCCATCTATTATAAATTGGGAGGGAGTTAGCATCACTGAGGTTCTCCCACAAATAGGCTCAAGTAGAGCTTAAATAATTAATTTTTGAGTTAAATTTGCTATAGGGGAAGTTCAAGTTATTGGAGATCAGCATTAGATAAATGTTGGTTGAGCCAACTCATGAAAGTACCACTATCACTCAACTTACCCTTAATGTGTATGCCAGTGTAATAAGGGGTTATATATCCAGAACTTAATATTATAATGTGTAATTTTCATTATAGAAATTAAATAACAGTATCTCCAATCCTATTTTAATTATTAATTTATTTAATATAATATGGATAAATATATTGCGAATATGATAAAAATATTTTTGGACTAAAAAACTTATCTTTTTTTCCCAAAAATATATAAAAAAATAAACTTTTGTGATAAATTAAACTATTTTAAATTGAATTTAGTTTCTTTAAATATCATTAATAAAATTAATTAATTTAAAAATAAATGATAATATAATGATATAATGTCCTATATAATTTTTATAAGCCTCAAAAAGTTGATTATGTCAATAAACTATTATTTTTTAATAAATAATTATTTTATTTGAAAAATAATTTTTTCATATTTAAATAATTTTCATTATAAAATAGGATTAATTTTTGAAATCCTCATGTCCAAATTATCCAGTTGTGGGATTTTTCAAAAATTTCTGAGATAAATGAATTTTTGGGTAAAATGTAAAACATGGTATAAATGTACAGTAAATTTTAGGACATTATAATGACGTAAAATCGATGTAATAAATACATTAATGAATTTCTCACCCAAAATCATGTTTTATCATTAAAATAATATATTTTAAATTTATATGATTAATTTTACAATCCTATAAAATAACATACAAAACCTATGGTATATTTTAAGATTTAATGAACAAGGCTTACTTCCACGTCATCAATGATATTATTTTTAGTAGTTCAGTTACTAAACTAATAAAATATTAAAAAAATATTACAAGGAAAATATCATGGTTTAAAACCATGATACGGCCAATGGTTTTTTATTTTTTATTAATTAGGTGTCCAAGGCCTAGGTTTAGAAATTAATAAACAATTCCACCTATTTTTCTATAAAAACACACCCATTATCCCATTCATCTCCACTAAAAATACTATAAGATTTTTGTTTCTATCAATTTCTCTCTTTAGAAAAATTATACGAAGTTATTAAGGTTTTTAGAATCTCTTCCCAATATTTTGGAATCAACATATCCCAGTATGGATTTCTCTCCCTCCTCTTTTAAATTCAATATTTTAATTTTTTATAAGACTTTTTTCAAAATAATTATGTTTTTATATGTACTAAGACATCCCTTACATTATAAATAATTATAGACAACGTTCATCTCTCATTAAAACCTTCCATGAAAATTTATATACACCTTTTATGCTTCTGAATATGTCATTCTATTTTCTAATACATATTTATTATGTCAAAAAAGTATACTTAATCAAGGGAATTTATATATATTTAATTGTTCTTCATTGATTGGGGACATCCATTTATGGAACACACAATCCCTAATCATGTGTTAAAGTAATTAAAAATGTTTAATGTAATATTATTTATGTGTTACACTTGAATTTAGACATATGAAGGGTGATATCTAATAGTTCATTAATACGTTGGGTACAGAATTAATCTATAGAGATATTTATGATACCTTTGTGAATAACATTGGATATATGTTTTATGATACCTTTTTATGAACCTTTATTATTTTCTTATTATGTATTACTTTTGTGTAACCATGTTTTAATTTTATACTTCATGTACTTATGATCATACCCCTATGTTATGCCACATGAACTTATGACCATGCTCTTATGTTATGCTTCATGTATTTATGATCATGATTTATCTTTATTCCTCATAATTCACCCATGGTCTAGTTCTTCATTTTTTCTTTTCTTATCAAATACTGGGATTTATGCTTACCCTTTCCTTTGATATATGTCGCTAAGAAATATTATGTTGTGAAGTGAACTAGGATGAGATTAAATGAAAATTTAAGGTAGATTAAATAATTTTTATGTAATTTATATTTTATATACCTAGTTTCCAAGATTCTAAACCTCAAAAATTATTTTAATGTTATAAATAAAAGATTCTGTAATGGAATTATATTAAAACATATTGTAAAATTCATGTTTCCATATTTGGTGTCAATGTAAAGGTTTATCTTTTTAAGGAAATAGGGCCTAAAACATTATTAATAAATCTAGGGATAATTATAAAAATTGGAAAACCCCATGAAATTTTGGTAAATTATTTTGATGGAGGATCGGTTAAATTAGTTCATGAATAACAACCTAACCCATATAGAGCATCCTAATTCACTAAGGAATGAGAAACTAGTATTTGAATCCTTCATGTAGAAACAACCACTTATTATCAACAGAACCTCAGATCCACTAATCATATAACAATAGATTAATATAGTATAATTTTTTTTATTTTCTCAGTTAGTATGACAAAAAGAAGGTTAATTGGACTGTTTACCTCTTAAAGAGATAAGTTTATTAGTGGTGAGAACTAACTTATAACACAATGTCAATGGATGAGGTTGAATCTATGAAGTGGGAATATATCATTAATGTATTTTTAATAGGTATTTTACTTATACCCTCAATACCAACATGGTGGTAGAATTTCTTGAGATGGATAAAATAGATAATGAATCAATGGGATGTTATGAGATGTGTCCCATAATATGTTCATGAAACACTTCCATATTTTTCAATGATTTTTATGGCAATATTGACTGATTTTTTAGTGGGATCATTCCACATCTATATAAATCTCTTGTAATCCCTGACTTTTGGAGTTATGAGAAGATAGTACAATGTGCTATCAAAAATAAATTGGATTTTGGAAATGCATAGTGGTCTCACATAATAAATGATAAGAACAGTTGTATGGAACCAAATTTTGAAATAAATTTCAACCATTAATGAGAAGTAAATAAAAAATAAGAAACCATTCATGAAAAGTGTTGAATGAAGTATTTTTAGAATTTCCTACAAGGAATTAAAAAGTGTTAAAAGTATGGAGTAGATATCCAAATAGGTAAAAACACTCATGGATATATGAATCCTCAACATTTAAATTTTAATGAAAACGGAAATATGGTGCAACAACAACATTGCATGCAATGCTTTAAGTGTGGGAGAATGTATATTTTTCTAATAAGAATCAAAATCATAAGATAATTTAGGGAAACAACTATCAACTACAATAGAGTTAAAGGGGGAATTTCTAGATTTTTTAAACATGGTGGTTGATTTTGAGGATCCAAATGATGTAGTGGTTGGTACACTCATCGTAAAATAAAAGATACTAAGTACACTATTTATTCTAGTTATATGAATTATTTTATTTCATTCAAGTTTGACTAGAACAAAAAATTAAATAATAAATTTATACTTGAGTAGTTTTTGGTTAAAAATCCATGAGAAACTATTCAATAATCAATGATATTTATGGATTCCTTTATAACATTGATGATTAAAATCTATTTACAAACCTGATGGTCATTCCAATGGTGGAATTTGACACAATAAATAAATGGATTTTTTTTTCAAAGTGTAATTTCAAGATAAACTATATATGTAAATAAATTTTATTTTTCTTTAAGGGGTAACCAATAATTATTTTCAAAGGATATATATCTTCTCCTGGTTCTTATTAAGAACCACCTCTTATTTCCTTCTTTAAATAAAATTTTTATGAAGTAGTATATGAATGATAAAGTACAAATATATGATATATATAAATTAATTGGAAATATATTAATGTATTCTCTAAATAGTTACCTATATATTCCATAGAAAGATAGTTATGGCTCTCAATTAAACTCATACTAGATCATATCTAATATTGAATATTCTATATAGAACAGAATATGATGAGTTTTATGAATTAGAGAAGAAATTTTAATATCTTTTTGATCGGTATTTTATTTTACTAAGTGTGTCTCCTTGTAGAAAACATGTTCTTTTGTAAATAATAATAAGTATAGATTAATGCAGTTATAAATTTATTTTAGATAACTTCATGGGATCATAGTGAAAAAATAATACCTCTTTGACAGATTGATGATTTTTTGATGGGATTCATGGAGTTTTATTCTTATCTAAGATTGACCTCCAATCGAGGTATCATTAACATAGAGTGAAGGAAAATTTTATTATAAATACATCTATATGAACAAGATATACACACAATGAGCATGTTGTTAGTCCTTTTAGATTAACTGATGCTCTTATCATATTTATGGATTTTATTAATATAGTCTTTATGGAATGCCTTTATAAATGTGTGGTGGTCTTTATTGATGATATTATATTATATTTTGAATGTCTTGTTGAGTATGAGGATCATGTGAGGGTAATATTAAAAACACTATAGAAAGAGATTAATTTTGGTATATTGAGAAAATATTAGTTTTGTTTATAAAAATCCAAATTATTAGGAAACATTATCTCAAATCAAGGAATCTTGGTTTATCCAAAAAAGAGAATTTTCATATAGGAGTATCCTCGAACTACAATAGTAACTGAGATTTATGGTTTTCATGTTCAATATTCATACTATATATGGTATGTGAAAAACATTTCATGGATTTCTTGGCAACTAACCATGTTAATTCAAAATAAATTTAGGTTTATCCTGACTAAAGAGTATGGATAATTTTTTTAATAATTGAAGAAGTGGTTTGTTAGTGAACATGTTTTAACAATACCCTCTAATGCAGAAGTATTTTTATTTTATAGTGAATCATCCTTGAAAATAAGTGGATGTGTACTCATGTTAAATTAAAAAGATATTTCCTAACAATTGAAAAAGTAAAATCCTCATGATTGTGGTTATGTTTTCACTAAAGATATGAAGAAACTATATTAATGGTTAGAAGTGTGATATATATATCAACCACCAGATCACGATGTATATATTCGCATAAATGTAACTGAACACGATACAAAGGATAAGGTCATAAAATTTTAAGTAATATGATTATTATATTCATTATTATTTTATAAAATCTATCAAATTCATTGAACTGTTGAATATAAAAGACCTCAGAGTTCTTATAATGATATGGATTAAAGAAGTCCCATTGATCTAGTACTGAGTAAATATGGACATGAATGTAAAAGGGAATGTAAATCATTAACCATATCCCAAATAATTTTCCAACCTTGGTTACTAATGAAGATCACAAAATCAAAAAAATATGATCTTAAGATACAAAATAAGATAGAATATGTGAAAAATGAAACTTTTCCTATATTCAATGTTATTCAAGAAGGAGTAATAAGGTTTTATTTAAGGATATGTATACCATATATTATAGATTTAAATAATTAAATGATATATTCGTCTCCCAATTCTATGTTATCTATACATCTTGGAAGCACCAAAATGTATATGGATATGAAAGATCCTTATTGGTGGGATAACATGAAACGGGATACTTACTGTTATACTTAAAGATGGTTGGTATGTCTAAAAGTGTAAGGAGTTTTAAAAATTCCTAAAAGAGTATTGAAACCACTAACCATACTTATATGTGAGTGAGATAATGTCACTATGAATATTTTTACTAGAATTATTAAGATATCCTTGGGAAACAATGACATGTGGGGTATTCATTGATAGGATTACAAACTCTTGTCATTTTATTTCTATATGAGAGTATTTCATCCTTGATAAAATTTCTCATGTAGTGACTCTCGTATTTTTTAAGAAGAATTTATAATATATATAGGAATATTTCCCAAGGTGGGAACTGAGTTGGCATGGAATCCCCAGGCTTGGCGAGCCAAAGTGCATTGATTTTAAAAATATTAATTTTTTTTGTGTGTGAAATATTTCAGGAAATGTAGAATAATTCTTGAATGGAGTTAATAATTGAAAATATAGGAACAAGTATGAGTTTGGAACATTGGATTTACCCTAACCATGATATAATGTTTTTTAGTATCAGGTTCGCGGTCCGAGGTGACCATTAGTGGGGTATTAAATAATAGAGGATTATAAAATAAATGAAATTTAATTAATAAACCTAATATCCACTCACCCGATTTGGTTTAGACGCTCAATAGGGGGAGAAATTCTACCATGGTGATGGGAAACTCAAGTGAGATAGGGAGGCACTGTTGAAATCTATTCTTGATGATGATTGACATCAGATCGAGGTGTAGCAGGTTCTAGGCATCATGTTGGACCCAAAGCTTTACTGATTCACCAAAAGGTACATGGATTTATTATATTTACATCTTGATCTTTTTATATTCATTTCATTAAGGTTTTAGAGCCCTTATACGACTACTAGATATCCCCTAGTGGGGGATATGTGGGATTTTGGTGAAAATCAAGGGTTTCATAAGTATCATAGGGAATATCATTTCTAAAATCCTAATAACATATTGTGTTGTGTAGGATAACACATCATGTGTTCTTCACATTCATGGAAGATGATATTTTGTAACTAAGCACCATGTAATTGTGTCACACACTATAAAATGGGGCTTTTCCATGTGGCTTAGTATATGTAAAAGAGCATTATTTCAAGAGGACATGGCCATGTAGAAGGGAGTGGACAGATAAATGACATTGGATGAGGTACAAGGGAATAGGCTAGAGGAAACAACCAGGTTCATGGGTTAATAGAAGACATTATGTACATTATATACATGATGTGTATGGTAACATATAAAACCATACTATGTGAGCGAGGACACACCTAGTAGTTCGAGTTGGGCCACACACCATGTAACTAAAGGTACACATCATGTACTCTCCATTTTTACGCACCATGTATAGTGAGGGGACATAGTCAGGGGTTGTCCTTGAGAGAAATGCTGTTTACTGTGAGTACACACCATGTAATCCCCTCAGAGACTTATCTATTGCACATATCCATCTTGAATACTCCAATGGAGTCCCACAAGTTTCCTATACTGAGTTTTTCTTCTATATAGAATACAATAGTGGTCATGATTTTAGTGTTAGAGAAGTGACTTGAGGTGACACTAGTGGGGTGATTCTTTTAGTGATTCTTGTCCTTTATAAGTTGGATTCAATACCTTGGTTCATTCCATTGAAATTACATTATGGAATCACATCCTAAGAATAATATTATGATCCTATCTATAAGATAATTTTGAATACTTGTTTGGGATATCCCTTTGGGATTCCAAGGTGGGATCCTTTATGATTACGTCATATTTCCTAAGTAGAGTTTTGGTATCAGTGTGACCCTCATTAATGGGAATTGATTGCCTAATTAGAATATTAATCTAGTAGTTTTTGTGTTATCATCAGGGATATGATTCATAACATTGAAAATAGATCTGAATTGGGGTTATGGTATCTCATAATGGTCATGCGTGTGATCACCTATCGATGTATCATGTTTATAAGTCTTGGTAAAGTCTCCAGAATTCCCCAATGGTCTTAGGTGTCATGCTTAATCTATGTTTTTGGAAATTTTGAGTTCCAGATTCAATTTGAGGTGTAACTAGTGTTCTTGGGAGTGAATATCTATCTATGAGGTTAGATCTTCTGAGTTCTATAGGATTCATGGAGTCCCCCTTGACACATGGGAAGGATCACCTGTCTAAGTATTGTGATCCACTTTGTCTAAGCATGAATTTACCCTTAGTGAGACCCATCAACCGTGTTCTATCGATAGTAATCCCTCAAAGATGGTAGGGAGGTTCCATCCAATTAGTGATACCTAATGAGAGATGTTTCTCAGATGTGTACCACCAGAGATGTTGGGCCTAATAGAGTGGGTGTTCCTAGAAGAGTGTGACATTTGAGACTTGAGTGAAATCATGTGTTTGACTATGAGGTGGGGACTGCAATAAGATTTACTTTTTTTGATGAGTGTATAAAAATTATTCTGATAATCCTAGTGTTCAGGTAACATATATTTATTGTCATACCTTTTGTTGATTATCTTACTAGTCAGGTAAAACTAATCTTTCTGGATGAAGACTTTGGTTCTATCTCACATATATTTTTATACCCTCTTTATGTGGGTTGATCAGACTATTTCATTTTATTTTAAACCATTTATTTTTTATTTTTTGGGTGCTTAATGGGTATTTTTATAATCACCTATGCATAGGATCTTCCCACACAAGGTGCATATTATTCTGATGGCATGCCTTTTGATGAATTTATAGGAGGACCCATAGTAGGAAGAGCACATTGAACTAGACTGAATGAGGTGTGTACTAGTGGTTGCATTGGATAACAGTCCCCTCATTATGAGTGGTTAGAATGCTTTTATCCATTTGGCGTGACTTTATTTTCCCCCTCCATGATTTCAGTACTTTTTTGGTAATTTGATTTTGGTATAGATGAATGCATGTAATTTTTTATTAGTTTTATTATAATCTCTATGTTTTTTCATGGGTATAAATGTGTGTACTTGTGTATAAGTACATTAGGATAAGTCCACCCATGTGTGGGATATGTCAAATCGGTTCTATTCACTATCTCTTGGCTTATTAGAGGTTGGCATGGTGTTAGCACACTGAGCTAATTACTACCTAGGTGTGCCCCAGTGTGTCAGGTTGTGATAATGTGGAATTAGAGCAAGTCCCACTTTGGGATCAGAGTGTTGAGATAGTCTAGTTGTGAACTAGTTTGGTATTATTGAAACAGTGTTAAAGTGTTTTGATTTTGGATTCTAGGATAAGGACTCCATCATTTGTGTAGTGAATGATGTATCCATTCACCAATACTCTAAACACCAACTTGTCAACTAATTACATTTTGGAATTAGTTGTAAGGAAACATTGGTACATGCCTCATATAGTACTGGGTTGTGTTTTTCATGTCCTTTTTAAGTTATCTCCTAATATATAGTCTTTAACCTTGGTACATCTATATTATTTTATGAATTCATCGTGTTGATATCTATCTGGGATTCCATCGAAATATTGTGATGATGATCTACCTAGAAACAAGGCTTCAATGTAGGGATTTATATAGTAGGTGGTACTTCTGAGTGGTTTCTTTGTTCTTACAACATATAATGATCATAAGTTTACATCATCCATACTAGATGAGTATATTTGTTAGATGCATTTCAACCATAATATTTATAGGTACAGACCTCCTAGTTTTGTGAGTGAGCTCGACACCCAGAAATATGATGATTGGATTAAGGTAGTGAAGTAAACTTTCTACCTTATAAGGAAACCTCCATATCAAATAGTGGTCTAAGAAGCGATTCTTCTTTATGTATCCTCCAGGAGATGGGGGATTCTCGAGACAATGACACATGATGGGATGATTCCCACTACGATATATTTTTAGCACCACTTTGTGGAAGATTTTTATCTATCCACAATGGAATTGTTATATATACAAGAGATTAAGAGTCTTTAATGAGGTAGAATGAACATGGATAAGTATTCAGTGAGAATCAAAACATCTCATGATTCTCCTAGGAAATTGTTTAAAATCATTTTTTTGGGCATAGACATATGAATAGAGATTATGTTGAGAAATCACTGCTTTTTGATATCTTTAGGTAGTATAACTTATGTTAGAGTGATCAAGTGGGCCTTGGTATTAGAGAGATTTATGGCTAAGTAGACACTATATATTGTGGTTGGGAACATAGGATGAGAGACCTTGAATACTAGTGTCTAACAGCAAGCCCAGGGATATGGTGGAAATATACACATTAATAGATAATCCCAAAAAAATGATTCTATAGTTCTGAGATCTGAAGTTGGTTCAATTCATCAATGAGAGCGGTGGTTTTTTATTTTGATGGATAAGAACATATCATGAGGGATTTTTCAACCTGTCATTCAACTTTCAGGGGAGTGTTCAATGGATCACCGTGGTATAATAGTGACAAGATCAAGGATTTCTGCATGATAGTGGTTGTGCTAGGGGACAAGGCAAAGTAGCATGAGGTGAAAGATGATTCATCCAATTGCCACCACCACCACAAGCTCATCCACACTAAGCTTATTATTCTAGATTATGGGGAGAGGAAAACTGCATGCTAAAAAGGACTATGAACCAGAGGATTTGAGGATGATTAGAGGCACAATATGTTTCCTTTCTACAATTATAGTAGTAATACTGGACATGGGTTTGATTTATTCTTCTCTTGACACATCTTTCTTAAGGCTCTTCTTAGCTGACCTGGGGAATGGATAGAGCCATTTGTTAGGGATGTTCGATGTAGCTTCACACTCTCAAGAAATAGGAACACTTCCCAATATTATATTAATTCTTGTAAAATAATTAAAACCATGGGGGTGCGTCAATGCCTCCCAAAGTTGATAGTTTCTACATGTATCAAACAAGTTCCTTATAATTGTGTTCTCTGGGTAGTTTGCTCTAATGATCATTCTTGGAGGATGTTTTTTTGGTGAATAGGAGAGAATGGGAATGGGTGAGATTTAGGCAAGATGGGAGTCTATAATTGAGGCTTGAGAATGGTTTGTGGTATGACATGTGACTTTACTTCCCCAGTTGTAGTTATCATAGAGTCATGATCTACTTTCCCCTAATTGTAGCCCCTGTTTGAGACCTAATGATACCAGCAGAGCCTATTTACTTGACCCATACAATTGGAGGCTCCAATAGAGAGGATATAATGTTTTGATCTTTTATTGGTAGTGTGACCAAACTCTAGAGGAGAGAGTTACTCTCATATAACCTTTCTATAATGGAATATAGAGAGCTTATGATGTTTCCTTAGTGTGGATTGGTTTCTTACCATCCATGATAAGATGTTATCCATAAGGGGTGTGGGATTATTTCTATCTTATGGGATATATTTTCTATCCTTTTTAGGGGAGTGATTCTAGGACAAGCATGATGAGATCGTGTGCTGGAAGATATAGCTAACTTCTTATCATTTGGATAATCGGGCCCATGGAAGAGTGGATGTTATTATCTTTATATTTCTTTTGGTAGTGGTAAAGTATGAGCACATATTCTTGGGAATGTTAAGAGTTTACCTCCCCATTAATATTTGGAACTAGGAATGGATTGGAACTAAAGGATTGACCTGATATTTTCACCATCATATCACAAAGTTTCATGAGTTGGTGGTGTAGTTAGGAGTTTGTTGAGAAAAGGTATTGCATTAACCAGCATGTTCACTCAAGAAGCCCTATTCATCTCACCTAGGGTTGGATTAAAGTCTTGATAACCAATTACTTTAACCTAATTTGTATAGGTTTTTAGTAGTCTGACTTAATTATACACTTGTTTCCTTTACATATAAATTACATGAGAGAGATTTGAGGATGGGTCTAGACATGCTATGAGAGTACCAATATTATGTAGAGATCTAATAGAGTTATTTATGGATTAATCAGGTCTACTTATTTTTATATATATTCTCAAACATGGGACTGATCATAGACCCAGCAGATGTTGAGCTTGTTCTAGCTTAAGGGCCACCCAATGGCGTGGATGTAGAAGTTGATGATCATAGTGAAGTTACTGTCCACTATTGTTGATATAGTTAACAGTGATGTTGACCTATTCAAAGTTATCCCATATAGGTGAGGATAGTGCAACATATCTTCAACTAATGGTCATTACCACTCCCATTTTACAGTGTCTTGTGGAGACACATCTTGAAGATTTTTATTGTGAGGACTCATGTGATTATATATATGCATGACATATTTATGATGGATTTTTTTATGGTGGTGAGCACACAATCATCTTGAGTATTGATGATGACATTGTTAATTTTGTGTGATGAGATTATGAGGAGGTGTTTTCCCTCAGTAGTGAACCTACAAGAAGTGTGGTTATACTGAGATCCCATGGAATTAGGTGTGGTGTCCAAGGATATGGTGGATTTTTAATAGTTAATCCCTTAAGTTCTCACTTATCAGAAGGTGCAGACTGAGTTTCATGGAAAGTAGTTATAATGGGGGTTTTCAAGATGGAGTTTCCACTATTGTTAATAGTCCATAACACTATCTTAGTGATCATAGTCCAACTCGCCTAGTAATCCCTCTTCTTAACCATCTTAGAGTAGAGCATAATGGATACCATAGGATACGTTAGTATCCCTTGTAGACCGATGATGGTGGCCTTCAGTGTTTGAAGATGAGATATTATGTTCTAAAATATCTCTCCTCATTGATGGTTGCATTATATTACTAGGATGGAAGGAAATATCTAGTGTTTCAGACCCTTTTTCTTGTTACTGTATTAGATAATGAGGTGGAATACTGTAGGACCCCGTGATCATATTTATATCATGTACATGAAGTTTTCTATGTGTTTTACCAAAGGATACGTGTTCATGAATCATTCCACAATTTCAACCCAGATGTTTTAGGCATTGGGTGTTGTGATGCCTTTTTTAGGTACCTAGTGGTTTGTGAGTTTTTACCAGAGGGTACCCTTATGTGAAATTGAATCCCCTATGTGTGTTTTTGTTGATAGTAAAAGGACCCTCTAGAGAGCTTGTATCTGTGAGAGACCTGGTTGAGAGATTAGTTTCAATTTAATTTTAAGGGTTTTACTTTTGGGATGAAAATCCTTAATGTTGGGGAGTGTTTAGTGCCTCTTATTTTTTCATGGAACACTTTGTAATATTTCTAGGAATATTAATAAATCCATATGATGATTCTATATAGAATTTCGGGGCTTGAAGATCCATGTTATGGTGATATTAAAAATATTTTTTTCTTCATGTACACATAGTTTTTCAAGAAATGAGGAAGAACTCCTAGATGGAGTCTCCGATAAAAAATATAGGATCATGTTTTAGTTAGGAACATGGGGTTTACCTTTGAAATGACGTAATATTTTTTCATGTCAGATGCCAGATCAGAGACAACTATTGATGAAGTATTAAATGATGGTGGTTTATTAAATAAATAAAATTTAATTAATACACCAAATGTCACCTTAACCATAATTATTTTCCATGATTGTAAGATGAGACTGAGGACTTCACCCATAATGACAGATGACTCGAGGGTAAGAGAGGGGGAGCCACTGAGCTTTGTTCTTAATGATGATCAACATCGGATCAAGGTACATCAGGTTTGAGGTGTCATGTTGATGATGAAGCTTTTGAATTTCCCCAAGAGGTAGGATAATTTATTAAATTTACATCTTGATCCTGATATATGCATTTTTTTAAGGTTTTAGATCCCTTATTTGAATACAAGAGATCCCAAAGGGGTAGATCTATAAGATTTTAGTGAAAACCCTATTGTTTTTTGAGTATCACAAGGAATTTTTATTTGGAAATCCAAATAACGTGGCTTGTAGTGTAGGATCGCAGGTCATGTGTTCTTACCTTTTGAATAAGTTGATATTTTGGAACTAAACAACTTTTAATTGGGGTATCATCTATGTAGTGGGGATAGGAGATTTATCCAAGGACATGGGAATAAATTCCATGTCAAGAGGACCTTTCCATGTAAAATGCTAGTTTCAGATAGAAAAAATGTATTGAGGTACATGAGCACTAGCTTGAGGACACATCCAAGTGATCAGTTTCATAGAATACTTCATGTAATTTATTCATATGCTATGTAAGGTAACATTTCTAACTATTCCATGTGAGTGAGGACACACCCAAGTGTTTGTGTGGGGTGACACATCCTGCAACCAAAAGTACACAACGTATACTTTCTCTTTTTACAATCCGAATATAGTAAGGAGACACAGCTCGGAGTTGGACTTGAGTTAAATGTTGTGTACTATGGGAAAACATTGTATTCTCCACCTGAAGAATTCTACCATCTATATCTCCATTTTCATGAATCAGATTGATGCTCGTGAGTGTCCAATACTAAGTATTTTTCCACATATAATGTGATGGTGGATAGGGTATTTCCATTAGAGATACAAAATGAGGTCATTATAATAGGGTAATTATTTCAGTAACTCTCGGATAGTATCAGTCGGGTGTGTTCCATTTTTTGTTTTTCTTGAGGGTTCATTGTGGCATTGTATCCTAAATATTGGATTTTGATTCTCTATATGAGATTGGTTCAAATAGAATTTGTAGTGTCCCTGCATGATATTATGGTGGGAGCCTTTATCATCTCTTCACCTGTACTATGTGGTTTTTATTATATTTTTGTGACCCTCATGCATGGGAATTGATCTCCTACATAGAAGATTATTCAAATAGGGTTTGCAGTATCATCGTGCATATGATCACCTACATGGATTGTAGTTCAATATTGATTTGGTGGTATCTACCAATATATCTCTATGTGATACCCTTTTTATTTATCATATTTTTTGGTTTCTGAAGGGTTTTTGTCATCCCCCAATGGTCTTGGGTGTGATTCCATATGTGAGCATTATAATCTCCAGAGTTTCATACTAGGTTGGTGGTGTCTTCCAGCTGTCCTGGGAGTGACCCCCTATCTATGAGTTGAGATCTTATAAATTTCAGTAGAGTTATTATAGACCCACATGAGAGATGTTGTGATCCCCTGTCAATGTATCATGATCTATTGGGTTCCAATGTGACTTTTTCCATGTAAAGACCAACAAGCATGTTCTCTTGGCTACAATCCATTGGGGTTGGTAGGGATATTCCATGATCTTAGTGATATTCATAGAGTTGGACCTCTATGTTGAGTTCCATTAGTGATGAAAGGGCACATGGAGTGGGTTATCCCGAATTTTTTTATCCCTTTGAGCATCATGTTGAGTCTAATGAATGATTTTGAGGATGGTACCGCTAAGAGACATAGATTTTTTTATAATTATATCTGGATGATTCTTAGAAGCCTTTTGGTTATGTAATATACCTTGAATGGCATACAATGTGGAAATGAGATGATTAATCATGTATATCAATGTTTTGGGGATTTATATTCATTTTCACTCTCACTTGGGTTTTTTGACCCTCTAGCTATGGGTTGAGTGGATTATTTCTTTTCAATTTCTCCATCTTATTTTGGGGTTTTTGTGTTTTTAATGGGTATTTCTATACTCACACCTACAAAGGAATTACCTCCACATGTAATGTCTTGTATAGATAATGGTCCTTTGGAATGATTCCTAGGAGGACCCTATGTAGGCAGAGCATGGTGGGCTGGACAGACTATGGTATGTACTAGTGGTTGCATTAGAAAATAGTCTCCACCGTCTAAGCATGATAGTATCTTCAATCATTCTGGTGGGCTTATATTTATTCCATTCATTTTTTCAGTAATTTTATTGTAATCTTATTGTGTAAAATATGTATGCATGGATTATGGTATCATATATATTATTATCTCTGCATCATTGCATGGATGTGGATGTGTGTGTGTGTGCATACATTTACCTTAGTCTATAGCATCCCATGTTTATGATATGTCTACTCAATGCTAGTCACCAGTCCCAATCCTAATAGAGGTATAATTGAGGTAGTCAAACTCAGCAAATCGATGGCCAAGTGGGCCTAAGTGGGTTAGGTCCTAATAGCTATTTATTATATTTAAGAAAAGTTATATTTAAGGAGGCACCACTATCAATTTTTTCAGGCCATGATCCAAGATTCACTTATAATTTCTGAATGATCCTTCTAAAGGTTGTGAATACCAATGTAATACTTATCACAACCTATAATATGAAAACATATGGGAAGTCTAAGAGGACTATTAAAACATTAGAGTACATGTTAATTCCTAGATCACTTGATATTTAGGGGAGTTTAGACCAACAAATTCCACCTATTGACTTATCCTATAACAAAAGTTTTCACTCAAGTATTCAAATGGATCGTTATGATGCACTCTATGGGAATAGTTTTATATCTCCAACTTGTTTGTAATAAGTTATAAAATGAAAATTATAGGGACCAAGAAATATTAAATCCACTATATTAAAGATCTAAGTGATCCAAAAACATATCAAGAATACTCTGAGTGAACAAAATATTTGTGTTGGTAATTGAAAGAAGGACATACCTTTTCATTTCATGGGTCATGTACTCCTCTAAATATCATTATGGAAATGGTTCATGGTATTTTAATGAAGGTGGAACTAAACCTTGGTACATTAAACCATTTGATATTGTAGAGCATGTTAGAGGAATTCCCTATCGGTTATCATAACCTTCAAATATTTCAAATACCCATTAAGTGTTTCATGTTTCCATTATAAGAAATTATATGTTCGAACCAACATGTATACCAGACACAAATGGCCTGAAATTGTAATGTAACCTAGCATATGATGAAGAACCAATACTAATTATTAATTAAAGGGAACTAGTGTTGAGGAAAAAGAGAACAGAAATTGCCAAAGTCGTGTTGAGAAATAAGAAGTTTAAAAAATCAACCTGGGAGCCTAATGAATCGATGGAAGATAAATACTACCTATGTATTTTAAGGTGGGACACATATGTTAATGGGAAAATTTCCAAATTATGGTGAATTTAATGACATAAAAATTTTCTTAAAAAAATAAATAATGTTTCACATAGACTATTTTATTATGTTATATAATAGAAGATCATTAAAGGAATTTTACATTTAATTAGAGGTCATAACTTAATATTTACAATAATAACTATAAATATCACATGGATATAATGAAAAAAAGAACAATGAACACACTAATTTAAATTCATCAGATTGAATTCAATAATGAATATTTTTCCAGTTATAAATATTTAAAAAAATATTAGAGTTTGGAATATTATATACATTAACAAGGTAACCGTTTGACCTCTATAAGTGACCTAAAAAATTATGAAGTATGATAATAGTGGAGTATATATAGGGTATAAAAGGAAAATTTTCATTAGGATCTAACTATTACATATTTGTTGGTAAATAAGATATTTTTTAAATATGATTGTAACACCATAGGATTTTATAATTTGTTTTCTTTAAATAATACATTTGATAGTGTGTGGTATATGTAACACCGATCTTGAATGCACCATGATTTAAAATGGAAATATTGTCATTTAATTATTCTTGTTGTGACATAGGCATTGGTTTGGTGAGTATGAAGAGGAATGACCATATTATGAAATATATTTTGACAGTATTAACTTCATAAAATTAATGATTAATCATACATTGATTGTAAATTTTTTATAAGTGGAGGTAAAATATTTCGAAGGTAAAACACATATTTTTCATAAACCAAATTTTATATGTGTAATGTACTTTTTTATTAATGGATAACATTATCACAACTTATAAATGATTATAATTAAATAGGTATATTTTTTATCCAATTGATTGAATTAAAATTCATATAATTGTGGCCATTATTCAAATAATTTGAATAATGTCATTTTATGTTTTAAAAACGCATATTCTTTGAAAAGAAAATTATTTTTCATTTTGTACATGGATATTATAATTAATTTTCTCCACTTATATAATTTTTATTCAAAAAAATGAACTTCATTTTTGAAGTCATCACGTAATATTTACCTTAATTTTAATTTTATTTATTATTATAAAAAGATATATTTTTAAGGAATTGAGAAAAATGTCAATTTTTTTTCAAAATTATCTTTTATCATTTCTATGTAATGTATTTTAAAAGGAAATTTATATTTTGATGTTTTTTATGTAAAATAAGATCCATTTTTCTTAAAAATAATCTAAATAATTACATTATAATCAATAGTATATTTTATTTTTTTTAAGTTAATTTTTATGATTAAGAATGTAATTTTCTAATAATTGTTTTTCATTGAATTTTACGAACATTTATAATAAGAATTTTCTACCAACTATAAAAAAAATTTCTGAAAAATTGAATTTTTTTTGGAATTATGAGCTTAAAATATACTAATGATTTCAATTTCATTTTCTGGACTTGATGAATTGTAAATATGGTAAACATTTTTCAACATAGTAAATGTTAAATCTGGTTAATTAAAGTAAAATCTAAGTTATGAGTCAAAAAAATATAATATTAATTCTAATTATATAATATTATTTCGACCATTATCATATTAACTTAAAAATTGTATATTTTTTACCCACTATACCATGATCAAGGCTTTATAATATTTAAATCTTTTAAAAAATACAAGTATTCCTCTCCACTCACTATAAATGGACACATCCTCTACTCCCCTACTCGCACCATTTTAGCACAATATTTTACCTAATAATGTCCCAAATATCTCCCCAAAATACTACTCCACGTCTTGGTGGTCCTTGTTTCACCAAAATGCCAAACCTAGAAGGATTAAGGTGTAATCTAGAGTAAGTTTTTCAAAGAAATGGTGTAACTCTTAACGGAGTGTTTTCGTGATTATTTCTTCTTATATCATCCTAAAATATTCTTTAATCATGATGAAATAATAATATATGTAACTTAAATATAATTAAATTTTCTTATGATTATGGGACAAAACTTTTTCATCACCCTTTCCATTCTATATGAATTTAATAATCCCTCATCTGTACGTGTGGACTACCACCTCCACAAAGAAATGTGTTTCATTATTCGTCACTGCCTCATAAGGATGGTTATTATAATGGATTTAAATAAATAAATATATATATATATTATATTCATGAAATAATTAGGATTCTTTAGATATACGATATTACATACCTTCTTACCCTTCATTATGTTAAAAATGATAATGTCGCTCATGCATATGTGTGGAATAATACCTCTATAAAGCAATGTGATTCATTTTTCATGTTTGTATTTCATAGATGATTATAAAATTTTATATAATTTTTAAAAATTATAATTATTTTATTATTACTATTTTTTATATGATGGTACAGTGACCCTATTGGCCTTGGTAAACCGACCAATGTTGTTTTGGGGATTATGAACTGAATATCCTCAAAACATTCGTTATGAAAATAAATGATTTATTACATATATAATAAAAATTAATAAAATAAATAAAAGTGATTATAATAAGTTAATAAATCGTAAAATATTTCTTAATCAATTAAATAATTAAAATGATTAATTATAAATGATTTAATGAACTTACGTGGAAATTCATGAGATATGCTAAAGGATTTCTCATCTCAATTTCCATTCAATAAGACTCATTTCATGTTCATCAAATTATTTATTTTGTGTGGTGTATATACTATCATAGAGATGAATTTTTCAACTCCTTTAATAAAATTCATGTTTTTTAATATCCTTATAATTTCCTATCCTGTAATATTTTTTAAATTTAAGAAGTACTAAAGTCTTAATGGATTTTCTTTTAAAAAATTATTTAAAATGTTTAAAAACACTTTCATAGTTATATCCATGTTATTTTAAATGCATTAAGAATATTATTACTTATTCTTAAAAGGTTGTTAAATGTAATTTAGTTTCTATATTTTATTTTATTATCAATTTTTCAAAAATTAATCATTTTAATGCTTTCGACGTGGGACCATTTCAATTTTTTTATAATAGGGAAAAATAAATATTTTTACTATATATATCTTTACTAAATTTTCCCACCATAATAAAAATTTTAATTATTAAGAATTATTTACATGTTTCTAAGGTTATCTTCATAAAAAAATAATTTTCTCAATATTATTGTAATTTTTAATTTTAAATATTTCTCTAATGAAATTGAAATGTAGTCTCATATTTATGATATTGTTGAAAGTGTTTTTATTTTGGTATAAAATGAGTTTTTATAGGGTTTTATGATGAAATATTGAAATATTAGAAATTTTTTGTTCATAATATGGTACCTTGTCAATATATAAGATGATGTGTGATCCTAAAAAATCTCATGATAATGGGTGAGGTCGATATAACTATCTAATGCATTGGGTAATGAATAGTATCCAAAGGTAAAAAATGAAGGTGATAATCTTGTTGGTTACTCATATAGAATTAATTGGGATCCAGTTATTCTAGCATAGGAAAAAAGTATTGAACATGGGTGAATACTACGATTCTATATGATACATATTATATACATAAAAATTTATTTTTATGGAAATATTTGGATTTCATAATGTAATAAATTTTGTGAACTTTTAATGGTGAAAGGTTTTGTTTTCAAATAAATGTTTACATGATTTCCCAGGTTCTTCATGATGACATCATGGTTTTATTATTCTTGGTAAAGGGAGAGAAATGTTTTACTTGAGAATAGGGTGATTTTATCACATGAAGAAGTTTTTTTCTGTTCTCTATGTTTTATTTTGAAAATATTGACATTATCATGATTTTTAACCTTTTTCATTAGAGTAAATGGTTTCCTTAATTTTTATATCACATAGTGATCATTATTCCACTCAACACATGTATTCAAATATTTATTATTAGATCTACATATGTGTAAAAAACTATATTGAGGTCAATAATTGTAACAGCCCGAGATTTTATGAAAAATATTATTTTTTATTTCACTAATGTCTTGTGTTGTACGCTACACCAAAAGGAGCTTTCACAACACGCATCCTTGACTTGCCTTGCATTACACGCAATCGCAACCTTCCTCGATAGCTTGTGTAATACACAATACCAAGTTTCACTAAACAACGATATGCTATTAAAATATTATTAAAACTAGCCGTTATGAATAGTAATAACCACTTTTTAAAATTCTGTAAATCTTATTTTTCAAAATGAACTTAATTTTTGGATTCGGAGTATCGAATTTAGCCTAAGGTGAAATTTTGGTACTTTTCGGATAACTTTCACATTCTGATGAATAGTGAAAATTACTAAATTATAATTAAAAAAACTTTTTTTAATCAAAATAATTAATAGTGATAAATTATTAATTTGAGTGGTTTTAAAGTATATTTAGAATATATTTTTACAATTTAATACAATGTTGGTCATTAGTTGTAATTTCACATTTAAACCAGACATAATCAAGTGTCAATCTTTTGATATATATTGTTTCCTAAAAACACGCTATTTATTTTAACAGCGGGATTTAATTATAAAATTAATTAATGCAACTTCTATGTTATGAATTTGGTAAAAATAGATTACATTTTTGAATTAGGAATATGAAATATAGCTTAGGATGAAATTTTGGCATTGTTCTGAAAAACATCAATTTTTTATGAATAGTGAAACTACTAAGTGGTAGGTTAAAAAACTGAATTTTGCATAAAACTTAATTTTACCGCTTCTGTGAATAGAATTTTGAAAATCCGACAGACACGGTTAATATCAAGGACTAAAATGTGGTTCAATGAGATGAAAATAATTTTTGGTGAATAGTAACTTTTTACTTTTTTTTACCGCGGTTAATAGTAAATAGGGTAACTAAGGATAAATATGATATTAATATTACCCTAACACATGTCCTAATTCTATTGGACAAGTGTAATTCGACCAAAAACAAACTTAGGAATAAAATATGACCATTTAGGCCCACTTGGATTAGATTAGGACATTTATTATTAAATTATTTAAAGAAAGATTAAAATAGTTAAAATCAAAGTTTAATAAGTAAATCATTTTTAATATGGGGTTATACATAAGATAAATTCGATTGTAAATATTCATTAGAAAGCTAAAAAGATTTACTACATGATGGTATTTTATTTGTAATTTTTAGACATCAAATAATTTAATTTATTTATGACACAACGATGATGCAGTAATTATCTTATTAATAAAATATTGACATAATTGATGTTATAAACACCAAAATAAATGTAATTTGAGATTTTTTATGAATTCTACTAATTTTCTAGGTTACTATGATATATTAATGTTGATTTAATCAACTTGGTTCGAACATTTAATTCTGTTATGACTTTCACAAAAATCATATATCAAATAGTGTCAAAATTGACACAAAATAGTTTTTAAATCAAATATTATATTATTAATTATTATTGTATTCTTAAAAATCTAAGGTTCGGCCAAATGACTTAGATAAGGATATATATATTAATAATAAATAATTTGGGGTTCGTTTGGCATGTTATAGTATGTTTATTAACCATATAGTGAAAGAAAACAAAAAGACACGGTAAAAGTTAAATTATTTAACTTGGAGTTAAATCTAATTGATAAGGTTAAAATAATATCCTAAACTTGTCTAAATTCTATTGGTTGATAGGATTTCGACCCATCCCCACTTTAGCTTCGAAATAAGACCCTTTGGAACCATTATAAACCGATTTTGACTTTAATATAAAATAATATTTTGAGATATTCCTAAGGTGCCCCTCTCCTCCCCTATAAAAGGACACCTCCTCCCCCTCCTCCTCACACCAATTTGAGCACTCAAGCTCGGCCAACCTCTGCCAAAATCTCTTCTCCACTTCCCTAGCAACATCCTAGAGGTTCTGGTCTTCCTCAAAGACCAATTCTAGTGCCCTAAGAGGAGGTCTCAAAGAGGCGCTTCAAAGAAGAGGTAATTACCGTTACCAATTCTTTCATCTTTATTTCTTCTTCCACTTCTTCTTCTTAGGTTGTTTCATTATGAAGTAATAACATCAGTATCACTCATATACTGATATGTTATTATAAGTATGAAACAACCCTATTTCACCATCTATCCATCCTACGGGAAAAGAAATCACCGCGCGTGCGTACGTACGGAATACCGTCTCCACGCCGTGGTGTAATCTATTTTCCACCACCACCTTACATGGATGGGTATAATGGTGTAAAGAATAACTATACATAGTTATTACAACATCATATTGATTCTGATATATTGTATAATCCACTCCAATTCAATTCAGTATTTATGGAAATGATATCATCGCTCGTGCGTACGTACGGACTACCGTCTCCACGACGCTATGAGATTCATTCTCCATGTTAACCATTTAAGAATGATTATAAAGTATATATAAGAAATAATAATGAAATATATGACATTATAAAGTTACTGGATTTATGTATATATATATATATTTATGTCATCAACTTACTTCCATTCAAGACAATAAGGAAAGGAAAACAGCGTTCATGCGTACGTACGGACTACCGTCTCCATGAACGGTGTTTTTCATTTTATTTATCTACCTATTATATATATATATATATATACTGAATATATATGATATATAAATCATATTTTATATTCTGGAAGTGAGTAAATCATGATATAAGTAATAATGATGTCAAGAACAACAAGTCAAAACACCTACGATAAATGAAACGATTTTACCCAAAACGCTTCTTTAACATGGAATTTACAAAAGAACGGGTAATATAACGTCATAAGTGAACCATATATGATATCATAACAATGAATATGATTCTGTAATAAGTCAATGACATGATTTAAATCATTATACAGGAGGTTCGGACACTTACAAAGCAAGTCGGACCTAAGGTAAGGGAAAATATCACAATCTCATTTTTTATCCGGGATTGTTTATTCGTAAGTATTTACTGGGGTGTATTTTATCATCCACATCCATGTTTCATCAATATGTAATATTATTTCCATCCACCTACAATTTTTTAAATCCATTTTTACCCTTCGGTGAGTTTTTAGTAATATGTACGAAAGGAATCCTTTGTCGTTTTTCGTACGAGGTACTTTTTGACTTTTCCGACAAAAGTACGAAGAATGTTTTTTTAACTTATATGGAATGAATGGATTTTTAAAACAAAATTTCCAAGAATCTTTCTTTACAAGTTTTCAAGTTTATTTTTAATCAAATTCTTTTATTTTAATGTTTTATGACATGTTACGAAAGGAAAAATGTTTTTGAAGTAGAAAGGATATTTTCCTCAAGAATGGAGTTCAAGTATTTTATCAAAATTATTTTCCATCTAAGATAATAAAAGGGTTCTGTTTTTATCCCTATTATTACACGGATTTGATTATGTTGTGATGGAAACATTTTTATGAATTCCTTTATCTTATATGAATTGATTTATGATGTCATGATGTTTCAAGAATCCCATTTTTGTTACATGTGTTATGCGATGATGTATGTTTTATGATTATGTGGCACACATAAGAAAGGATTCATTATAAGATGGGTGGGACCTATATCTCCCTCCAATGCATTGGGTAAAGATTTTATATCTCATGAGATAGACATGGCTGGAACGGAAGGTTATTTCGGTTCAGTGATACAGGACTGAAACGAGGAGTGAACTCGGTTCAGAAAGGGACTTTGTCCACTAAGATAGTCTTGGCAATTTAGTCTTGACTAACAAGAAATGATTTTCTATGATTATGTGTGAATGCCACAAAGGTTCATGTTTTAAGTTATGATTATTGTGATTTCATTTCACTACTATGATTTATCCCATGTTATGAAATTATGCTCTCTTTTGCAGGTTAAGATTTCCAAAAGATATGTTCTTATGAATATGATGTGATTGATTTTTATTTTGTATACCCTTACTGAGCATTTGAGCTCACCCTTTTATGTTTTCTTTTCCCCAGGATATAAAGAAAGGTTTTAGGTAAAAAAAAAGGGGAAGATCTTTGTGGGAGATATTGAAGATCTTTCACCACGATTAGAAGATTACGTTCCGAGTTTCCAAAGACACTAAACTGTTACGATCCTTGTGTGTGTGTGTTTTTATTATGTACTAAGTATTCCGCAAAAGTAATGTAAAGTCTATGTACGTCAAGATACGGGTCTCTACAATAATTCTGCTACGGTGACTCATCTTTAAAGATAAAGAAGTGTTTTGAATGAAAAAGAAGTTTGAAATTTAATAATCCAATTTTTTTGGGAAAATGAACATTGAGTTGAAGTATCCAATTTTTTTAAAAGGGTTTTTCTATAATTCTATAAAACTATAAACCAAAAATATCTAGGAAATTTAATAAAAAGAAACCCTTATTATAAATCACGTAATTAGGGGTTGATTATGGTACTAGTTGTTATTGTTGGTATAAGAAGAAAGGTTTATATTACTTTATATTTTAACTTGGTTTAGAGGATGGTATTTTAATTCTTTAAATACCATAATGTCATAATTATTATAATATTCATCACTAGTTTAATATATTGATATGCCTTTTGTGGTCTTATGTAATGGGAGTACTTTGGGAAACATTATTTAGGGTTTAATAAATGTTTATGTTATACATAACTCATATGTTTAACATATATTTTAGTGAAAAGTTTATTTTAGGAATAATGATTTTAAAATTTTATGACATAAGTTGAAAGATATTTATAACCATTAAGTTTAATTTGATAATTAATTTTGAGTTAAATATGTTTAATTTGGATAAAGAGTTATTACATTTTGGGAACAAACATTTATCATATAGATATACAAGGGATTGAAAAGTGATATAGTAAATATATGATTAATATTTTTTAAAAAAAAGTTAATAATATTGGGAACAATATATTATTATAGTAAATAAAATAAATTAGGATAATATGGGATTTTATCTGATGAATATAGATTGAATTATCCTTTTAATGTTAATATTATTTTATTTTAGATCTATGGTGATTCAGGTTATCTATGGAAAGTATTTTAATATGTTATAGATTATATGATCAAGAAAATTATATTTTTTTAAATTAGGATTGATTTATATTATTTAGAGATAAAATGAATATGTGATCAAATCATTCGAATATTTGGTTATTGATTTGGGTTTATAATATTGTGAAGAGTTTAAAGGATAATAATTTATAGAATGATTTAAGATGAATTATGGTCGTTAGTTTTTTAGGATTTGGAGATTAATTTGGTAATTCTTTATATTGGTCATTATTTTACCTTTATCTAGAGTCTTTTTTGTTTGTAATTCCCTCATCAGTATGGTTATTATAATTTTAAAGAGAACATGAGTTTTGAGTTAGTGGATCAGAGATTCATAAGATCAGGTGTTTAATTGAGAACCAACGAGTGAGACTATATAAAAGGATTTTTTTAATATTTTTTGAGACTTGGGAGGTTCCTTGGGTTATCGAGTAAGTCTCAGGAGTGTCTCTAAGTTTGGGGATTGAAATTCTAGTTTTTTATTGATCATCTTGGGGTGAACAATTAGTGAATGATTGGATCTAACCATGAACCCCAACCATTTGGATTGGTTATATATATATATATATATATAGTTGTTAAAATAATTTGTGGGTATCTAGGATACCTGGAGATCTTTGTAGAAAATTTTAGAGTGACTTATTATAGTTTTCATAGAGTTTCTCAAATTGTACACACTAAATGTGTGGAATATAGGGTCTCAGATAATGATTGGTCTCATGTGTAAAATAATGATATGTGAATTTTCTATTCCAAATGTAATGGGATTGATAGTTAAGTTTTATTGAAATTGATCCTTGGGGGATATATGGATTGATGGTTAACCCAAGGTGAACACGACCCCCTGGTTTGAACATGGAACCTAGGGAACATTGGGACTGATGGTTAACCAATGGTGAAAATGTACCCCATGGGATGTTGAGATTGATGGTCAACCCAGGGCTAACATGATCCCTAGGGATGGTGGGATTGAAGGTAAACCTAGTGTGAACATATCCCTCCGTAGATGATAGGTTTTTTTGTTAAAATTATTGTAAACATAGCCCTCAAGTAGACCCTGGGAATCATAATCATTGGGTATTATGACAATTCGAATTATTTTTTATAATGGGAAATAAAGAGAGATAATTGATGCAAAACGGAGAAATTATAACCTCAATCAGTAAGAACATTCCTTTTTCATCCAATCTATCAGAACTTGGATGGGAGATAGTTCCACTAGGGTTCACCCTTAACTAATCCTAAATAGAGCATTATGATGTAAGGCTTGAGTGAAATTAACAATTGGTGAAGTTCATGATAATGGAGATCACCACTAGATCAATGTTAGCATAGCCACCTCATGAAAGTATCATCATTTCACATCTTGTCCTTAATGAATATTTAAGTGTAATAAGGGGTTACTTATATAGACCTTAGTATTATAATGTGCAATTTTCTTTTTATAAATTAAACGGTCGTATCTGCAATCCCACTTTAACTATTTTTTTTTTAATAAAATACAAATTAATATAAGATGAATATGATAAATATATTTTTGGATTAAAAAAATAATTTTATGAACATGACTCACATCCACATAATTAATGATATTATTTTAAGGTGTTCATTTTCTAAACTAATAAAACACTTAAAATAACTCCTCCCTGAAAAAAAACAAGTAAAACCCCATTTGACAGTGAGTGATTTTATATTTCTTATTAACAAGGTTTATAGGGTCTAGGTTTATAAAATAAAAAAAATACTTTACTATAATAACCCATGCAATTTCACATCCCTTTACACTCGCAATCCTTTCATAATGAATTTTCTATCACTTTTCTATCTAGATTATTCACAAGGAGTTCTTAAGGTTCCAGTAAGCTCTTCCCCAGATTTATGTAACAACCACTCAAGGTGGGAGGTTCTCTCACTACTTTTTTCAATTGAATAATTTCCCTTATTAACTTTTTATTTATAAATAATTATTTTTTATATGTTAATAGAAATATTTTAATTCAATAATTATTAGAAACTACCTCTATCTCTCATTAAACCCTTCTATCAATTTTTATATTCACTTGTTAAGTTGTTGAAATTATCACTTGATCTTCCATTACATATTTTTTTAATACCCAACCCTATCTTAATTCAATGGTATTCATCAGGATATAAATATGATTCATTAATTGGGGACTCCCATTTTTGAAACCACATCTCGTACTCAAGGGTGAAAATGAAGAAAAATGTTTTTACATTATATTATATATGTGCACACATTAATTTATAAAAATGAAGGTTGGACCCTAATAATGCTCCAATGTATTGAGTAAAGAATTAATATTTGGAGATAACATGTTTATGATACCTTAGAGAATAACATTGGTAATATTTTTTATAATACTTTAGTGATGAAAATTTGTTATATGATCATTAATGTATAAATTTTATATGTTTGTCATATTTTCATGTTTTGCCTCATGTACTTATGACCTCATTTACTTATGATCATGCTCTTATGTTATGCCTCATGTACTTGTGATCATTCTATTATGTTATGACTCATGTATTTATTATCACAGTCTATTTTTATGCCTCATGAATTATCCTTGCTCACATACTTCATATTTTCTTTATTATCTATTATTGGGATGTATGATTACTCATTATTTTGATGTATGTTCCTAGGAAATATTATCCAATGAAGTGAAATATAAAGATATTAAAGGAGTCATTCAATAGGATTATAAAATTTTTATGCACTTCATGTTTTTGTGTACTTAGTTTCCTAGACACTAAACCTCAAAAGTTCCTTTGAAGTTATTAACATAATTTATTTTTAAGGAATTATGTTAAAAATAATGTATTGATAAGTGGGTCACCATATCAGGAACATTGAGGTATAATAAAAAATACCCTTGTTTAGGTTTCCCATGAGATGTTCACTTGAAGATCTTGATATATCTTGGTACTTCCAAGGATAATGGTTAGTGATGAGTTATGTTCATTATATAACATATCATTCTTTACATTTGTATCTCCCACCTGAATGGACTTTCCTTTTATTTTGTTGTTGTTTAATAAAAATATTTACATTGATGCTGTTAATATCTCTTTCCTTAACTTTGTTGATGATGGAAAGAAATTTCATGTTCCAAATAGAATGAGACCATATTTATTAATGTTAAATACATGAACATTTGCTTTCATTATTACATTCATCATTTCTGAAGCTCAATATTATCCCATTATGCCTATTTGACTTTATCTTGGATATATGTTTGGGAAATCAATTAAGATATGTGGGATGTATTCCCTTTTTATATTATATCATGTTACATCCATTAAAGATCCATGAATAATGGATATTTCTCAATCCATATCATCGATAGGATATCCGTTTCCTTTCTATTAAGATGATATTATACCTTATTATCTTATTTAGGATAGTAGTTAATTTTCACTCATTGTCCTTGATTAACACTTACAATATTAATTAATTATTTTTCAACACCTTTTGTGTGAATATATACTTTATACACTTTTAGTTAGTATATATGTCTCACTCCTCACCACATAGGTAGTGTCTCTAAATAGTTAATTCAAATATCATATTTGTGAACTCTCAATAATTCTTCTGATAGTTATTTTCAAATATCATCAATTCACCTGAATCATATGATATCCATTTATTATTTTACATGAGTATACAACCCAATAATTTAGTTTATTCATCACTTTATATCACATATTCTTCTCTTATTGATGGGAGTTTGAGTACAGGTGTGGTTTTTATCCTCTTATTTAGATCTATAAAGATCCACTCACATTCTTCTATATATACATACTTCAACCACTTATTTAAATAAATTTTAAAATGGGAAATAATGAGATGGTTATTAAATAATATTCAGTAACCATCTAACTATAGAAAAATATAAATATTAGATACCATTTTTTTCTAGTACATCTATCAGTCAGTTTCTCACATAGAAATTCCTTTTACCATGATCACATTCCTTTGGAATATAATTTTCTACATCCAAAAGTCATACTTTCTAAACATATCTTACAACTTATCCATCCCCAAATTAACCCGCACAATCATTAGATTCTCCTAAATTTCATCAGTTTCACTAGGAATATGGTAATTTAATCAATAAACACCACTAAATTATTTTCTAGGTAGTTCGTAAAGACAATATTCATCAAGTCCATAAAAATAACATAGTTATTTTTATATCAATATTGAATCACTATGAACTCATATTGTCTATATATTATATAGAAGGTTGTATTTTGAATATATTATTCCTTAACATTTAGGTTATGATATCCAAAATAAAGATCCTATTTTAAGAAATATTGATATCCTTGAATTTTTCTAAAAAATAACTGGATCTGTGTTATTAGATACTTCTTCTTTATGGTTATGTTTTATAGTTCTTAATAATCAATTCAAATATGCATTTATCAATCCTTACTCTTTAAAAATAGAATAGTTGAACCCTATGTATATGTATTAGGTTGAATTAAACATTTTTTCAAATTATTTTATGGTTTCTTATTTAAAATTCCATCTATGTCAGGTCTATCGTATTGGATCTCTTAGATATAGGTGTGGAATTGGGTATAAATTATATTGGAAACTCTTCCTCATGTTTCAAGTTATGTATATGAAATTTTTCTAGGAATATATCATCATTTTTATTTATAAGGAGAGTTTACTTAAGTTTTATTATTTCCTTTGACTCAACCATTTGATCAATATTTGCATCTTTATTATGTATAAACACAAAGTCATTTGATGGATTTTATAATTGAGGTTCATAATCTTTCTTACATTTATAAAGGATAATGGGAATAATCAAGATATGGTAATTTATTTCATTTTCCTATTGGTTAATGTGAGCAATATATATTGAGATACAATCCATGTTAACTGTATCATCAAATTCTAGAGAATGGAGAATAATGAGTTTCATTGTAAGAAATTTACCATAGATACTAAATAGGAAGATTCCAACACTTGGGTCACAAGTATTACACCCTTGGGAATTTTTATAAATATCTACACTTTAATGTATCAGGGTGTTGATTCAATAGTTTTATAAAACGTTATGATATAATGTAATTCATAAAAACAAAATAAAATAAATATTTCACAATTATTCATTGAATAGTAAGTGTACCATTCAATAATTAGTTATATGTATCAACCTACACTATAGTGATGACATGATATATACCTTTATCATTTTCTATAGGTGTTTTTTGAAATTATTTCCCTCTAATACCCTTGGTTTGGTGCGTTGTATTTCATAGATTCCATGTTCATTTCATTTGAAGCATTGAACTATAGGTGTTTCATTAGGAGCTGTCTTTTGTTCCTCTATAAAATTGGTTGGATTATTCATGTATCATCTAAATTCATGGGATTTATTTCCGATATTCAACACTATAATAATTTAATAATTCTTTATAGTAATTCCAAAAGTTTCTCTTTCCATATAATTGAATTTTATATGGTTGGATCTTATTAACTCCATTATCATCTGATCCTAAAGCTTGAAACTTAATTCTTCATTTATTGTATTTCTATTCATTGGACTAGTCTCCAAACTCTATTTCTTCTTTGATAGCACACCAAAACAATTCTTTATAACACCCAATGTTTTAAATTTATAAATCATTATAGAGATGTGGTTTTAAACTCCTAAAAAATATATCTATTTTTTATCATAATTTATTTAAAACTAGAGTCATTTCTTAAAACCCTTGTGAAACTTTACTCATACGTAGTGATAGATTCATTATCATTTTTCTTAAAATCAATCAATTATATATTTATAAATATATGAGAAGATAAAGGGAAATATTTGATAATAAATAATTTCATAATGAATTCTCAATCCATTGCATTAACTTCATCCTTTTATTTTGTATTCCTAAATAATTCCAACCATAGATCAACCTCCTTATCTAAATTGTAGGTGAATAGAGTGAAATTATCATTCGTAGAACAATAAAGCACCAAAAATATTTTCCAACAGATTTAACAAATTTCTCTATAATATTGGGATTAGATGATACACTAAATGGAAGTGGTTGTTGGTCCATGAAGGATTCAATGGCCAATCTAACTTTATTGGGTGTAGTAGGTTGTTAAACGTGATTCATGTTATTTATCATAACTATTTATAACTAGGTATGTACTTCCATGAGGTTCTGAACTCCACCTCTCATTGAATTTGGATTTTAATTTGGATAATAATCTCATTGTCTATTACATGGGTTATTATATTAGTTTCTTCTAGTTTAAACTGTTTTCTAAAATATATATGGAGTTAACAAATCATAGGTCCATAGAGCATTTGTATATAACTTATTTAGATGAATAAATAATATCTATAGACTTAACATATATGGTCTATATGTTTAACCTATGTTATATTTTACTAACCTAACTCCCAAAGTAAATAAACCTTAAAATGATATAAAATATATAAATACATGATTATAATATAATTTTTAATATAAAAACATAATAATATTTACAATACATTCTAAAATAAAAAAATTTGGTGTCTTCAAAAAATTAAGTCTCAAAAACATTAATACATCTGAAATTTGAAACATTATTTAAATCCTTCCGCATAGTCATCCTAAAATAATTAACATACTCCTTGGTACTTGTAATCATATGAAGACATGCATCAAATAAAGGTTCATTTTAATGCCATGTATATAGAATAACAATATGAAAGAACATGATTATTGAATCAATGTGAATACAGGGGTGTGCATAATCATTATCATCATATAATAGGAATATGATCATTATCTTAAGAAGAATGAAATAATTTAATAGAGAAATAAAATGGGGCATACAAATAAAACAAAAACATTATATCATTGTGGTAAAATTCCAAAAATAAAATGTGACCAAAGATGGTATCTTTTATGTACATATCATATGTGTAAAAATATTTATAGTATAGATTTTGAGAAAAACTATCATCATTTTCATGCATAGAATATATATAATATCATGGGATATATCAGTTTACAAAATTAATTAGAAGGATATATAATGTTAATATACCCATGACATCATAAAATGATTATAATCATTCATTCCACACAAAAAAGGAACAGTTAACAATCATAAACATCAAATACACCAATGATAATGGAATGTGATTAATATTGGTTTTGTAAGGAATATAATAATGAATAAAGCATGGTGGATCCAAAAAATAAGAAGGAAATACTAAATTTAGCATGCTTTGAAGGGTATTATTAAAAAATAAATTATCATATTTGGTAGAGAGGAAGAGAATAATCATAAGATGAACTGAAGTGAGTTTTCAAAAAATAAGTGTTGGTCAAAATTCATAAATGTTTTTTTCATTCATCCCAAAACATTAGGGACATGTATATCCATATAAAAATATAAGAAAATAAAAATAAAATAGATTTATAAGGTATTAAAAATAATTTTTTAGAAAAGATATATAAATATGTGACAAACCTAAAAAGAAATAGTTTGGTAAGAGATTCCCATTTCCACTGTTCCCATGTTGATTCATCACATTTACACCTCTTATATAATAAACATATTTTTATTAAAAATGAATGAATTAGTATTTTTTTATTTTTTTCATTATTGTTCAATTATATTCATTTCAATTTATTTAATATTATTTATTTGATCAAATAATGGCTCTATGATATATTTATTTGAATTTACCAATTTAAATTTCAGTTTATTGGTTTTAATTATCTATTAATTATAACTTATTAAAATTAAATCTAGAAGAATAAAAATACAATAATTTACATGTATGTATATTATTTTTTAGCTCAAATAACCATCCATGATATTAGTGATAATTAAAATATTTACAACTTGTTCATATGTGTATAATACAATCCATTAATGAGATGTGTCAACAAGAGGGGGAGAGAGTTTACATATATTATAAATTTTGAAAATAGTTAGAACATATCATATTAACATAAATATTTTTATACTTATGGAATAAATATATTACAATGTTAGAAAAATAAAATATATTTAGAGAGTATAAAGATAAAATGAAAAGAATATAATTTTGAGTATACCTCTTCGTTGATTCATACTCCCTTAATATAAAAAAAATCCTTGAGGGCCTGGGGTTGGAGTAAAACAAAACATCCACAAGGATTCTTGGTGGATTAGTAGAAACTAATTAGAAATATATTGGGATAGTATAAGTGATTGTGAAATGATTTTCAAAGGGTAGGGAGTGAAATGATTTATACATTATGGGGTATTTTTTGGTTTAAATATAGAATGAATTATTAATTCTAACGTAAATTTTTCAATATTTTTATTTTCAAACATATGAATTATTTTTTATTTAAATAAATTATTTTTATGATTTCATTAATCCATGCATAAAAAATGTATTATTTATCCAAATGAAAGGATAAAAAATGAAATTGTTATTTTAAATGATATTCTCAATCTTTTTAGATTTTAAAAATACCTTTTTACCTTTAAAATAAATGTTTATCATTTTTAAATGATTAATGTATTTTATTATATTAATTTTGGGTTAAGAAAACCATTTTTTTAATTTATTACTCCATTATCACATAATTACTACATCATCAAACCTTTAGTATTTTAAAAACACAATATCTACTATTCACATACAAATTCATGTTCTTTTAAAAATTATGAAAAAACATTCTTGGAAAATTCTAACATAACTATTAAAAAATGACATTTATTTTATCAAAATAATGTTTTATATTATGAAACTAAAATATTTAATATAAAAATAAATTTACTGTAAAATACATTAAAATACACATTACTAATAAAACACTTATATTTTATTTTGATTTTTTAAAATTTGAATATTTAATTTAGAGAACATTAAAATCAATATTTTATTATTTTATTCTTATTAAGTTCTATTTATATGTAATATCACTATTTTAATTGTTAATTTTCTATTTTAATAGTCTGGTCATGATCCTTAATGGTCATATTATTATTCCTAATGATTGTGTTACTATTCTCAATAGCCAGGTAACTATTCCAATTTCTATGTTGGTGTTATATATCCTATAAATACATAATATTTTATTCATTCTTAATTAAATTAAATTCCACTTATGGTTTTATATTCAAAATTTTCAAAATGATGATTATATTTCTCATGTTTTATTTATTTATTTATAGTTTTTTCATGACTGTGATAGTTTTAAGGGTTTGAGATGTTTTAAAATATCGCATTTCAACTATGTTATTTTTTGTGTCTTTTTTACCATTTTACTACATTCAATTTTATATAGGGTATTTATTTTCTATATGTAATTAAATAAATGATTGATTATTTTATATTGTACAATACATAAAAAGATGCAATAATATATTCATAAGAAAAATTCAATGTATAATAATCTAGCTCATTTTAAAGGTAATTTATTATATGTAAAACTTGTGAAATGGCATGGAATATGTGGAAGAATAGGGATTTTGTTCTATTTTAGACAATAATTTACTTTACATGGAATATTGATATACTACTGGGGATTTTATTTTCCAAAAAAGTATTATAATTTGGTTAATAAGTGGCTAGATTGGTTGGGATCCACAAATACGTCGTTGGGATATAGTACATGTGATACAAGTTTGTGGATTTCCTATAAAAACATAAATTAATTGATTCATATTAAATTATAATGAAATTAAACAATAAAAGTAATATTTTCTATTGAAAACTAAATTTATTTCTTATATTTACACATTTACCCAAAATAACACTTAATTCATAAAATACTCAAATTTCCCGGTATTTTATTATAATTAATTATTAATTTGGCAGAAAAAATTAATAAAGAAAATATGTAAAATCTTGGAGCGTCATATATAAAAACTAAAAAATTCTTCATTTATTTATCCCTCCTATGTAATTTAGAATAATAAAATAATCTCACAACAAAACCATATTGATATTTCTGAGTGATCAACTAAGTAATGATAATATTGGATCTTGGATCATTATTACTCAATTTTACAATTTCATTTTCATAAAATTAATATCTTTTACTTGTTAAGTTCATGAACCCCTCAATATTAAAACTCATCCTCATTTGTATCTAAAAAAATAATCATGAACAATAACCACAAGGTATTTTAGTATGGTATCCCCCCAATCATTGTGTCGATGATCTTTCTATGTTTGGTGAAATTAGAAACATAGGTTATCTACAAATTTTATTAATTGAATAATTGGTTAAAAGTTATATTCCATAACCTAGAAGTTCTCTCACAAAACCATAGTCTCTTGATAATTTTTTATAAATGATAAACCCGACTTAAAATGGTTTTTAAACGCTAATAAAAATAACTTTTGGGAACTAGAGGAAACATTAGAATTGATTGAAAGATCCTCTCAAATCCTTTAGAATATTAAATAGAAATAATAGATCTGTATTCTTCAAGAACATCATCTTTTATATTATTTATTAAAGTAACATCAGTTCATTGATCATCCTTAATAATTATCACTTCATTTTTCACATGTCATCCTACCTCTTCTATAACCTTCATCACATGAAAGATTTCCATTTTTTAATTTAAAAATCGTAAAAATTTAAATCTTCATGATATCATTTTGTACGATAAATAATATATTTTGAAAATAATATATTAGATTCAGTAAAATATAGAGAAAAATAATCTCTATTAAATATCTACAAGGATCATTTAAAATATCTAATAAAATATTCAATTATATTCATTATTTAAATTCACATTAAATCAACCTTGAATTTAGCTAAAAATTCTTATGTTTTATAAGGAATATAACTTATGTATAATAATGATAATGTTAAGTAGTTCTGTTGAAAATATACATGAGATCATATTACTCATACCTAATACTTTAAACTCTAATTTATTTATATATGAGATCATGAATAATATTAATTAGTCTATGAAACATTAGATTTAATCATATGTGGCCTACTGAAAATCTAAATTAATCTTACTTACCTATTTTTAAAATTCTAGTAAAATTCGAAAACTTATGTAGCCTTGATAACATTATATTTAATCATATACAGATTATGAGTTTATCTAAACTATAATGTAACATCCTAACCCAGAGCTAGGTGATGGTTCTTTGAGTCGGTCGGTCACATGACTTGAGGTGAACCTCCCCATACGCCAAAGGATGCTGAATAGCAGTGAGGGTCTGGTAATTCAGTCATGGGAAGACTATAACCTCTATTATCAGATTAAAACACCAATGGAAGTAAATAAGAAATATCAGAAACATATGTAATCATAAATATTACCAATGTCATAAAATAACCAAAACAGCAAATACAACGTTCAACTGAAAGGGAAAAAGTTATATGCCCAAGTAAATTCAAAAGTGTCTAAAGTGAAACTAAAAATAATGATATGAATGACTCCCATGAACCATGTTTGGTTCCTTCATCCATGTTCCATCCACAAAGCAGTAATCTAGTCCATAGCCTTTTCCCTTAACCTATCCTCCAATAATAAAATCTATTTGGGTACCGATCGGTCATCCTGAGTATGGGTGTGAGTAAAACTCAGTAGGCCACACCAATGGTGTCTAAATCAAATCCAGTCTAATGATAGTGTACTAAGTTCTATAAATAAAGTAAAAAATGCATAAATAAACTATTATCATATTATCATTACACTGAAATGGCCCAAAGTCCTTCTTTTTATTTTATTTTAGATAATCCCCCCTTTTAAGGGTATATGGGGAACCTTTAGATGACCCATAGGCACAAGGCACAAGGCCCATACATGACCCAATACATGAACATAAAATCCTGATAGAATTGAAACAGTCCCTCCCCAGCATCTGCATCTTGAAGGCACCTAGCTCCCCCATACCACTATAAGATTCGGCTCATGCTAGAGCCTAAAGTGTTCCCTAATTAATATCATATCTTAATACCTAATTTAAATCGATCTTGAGATGATATATTTCAAAGGTGATATAATATCTTAGTACCTGAAACGACTCATGTGAGAGTTCGAATTATTTTCATCTGAGGCTATATCTTGAAGTTCCCTTCTTAAAATTCTTTATATTCTCACATTAATTTCAATGTAATTAATTAAAAATTCATAAGTAAGATGACAATGCTACAATTCTTACTTCTTAATAGAATGAGCATGTTCCCATTCCTTTATTCATATGTACAATGATCAGGTTACCATTTATACTTATCATTTTAATGACCTTGTTCCCATTCATTTACTCACAAGTATAATGTAAATGTTACCATTTATACTTACCAATTTATAATAGAAATTTTCTCATTAATTCAAACATAATTAATACATAATTAATTATTCACCACAATTCTGTTACTAATTAAAAAATTAGTCAAATACTTCAATATACTTAATTAACTCTCCAATTAATTAAGTACGTCATTACAATTAATTAATTCACTAATTAATTAATCAATAACATAATTAATATCCCATAATTAATTTTCTATAATTTATTATCTCATTCTAAATCACAACTCTTAAAAAAATCCATAATTAATTATCAAGATCATAATATCAAAAGCACATAATTAATGCACAATTATTTATCTGAGTTTATCCATCTCAATATCTCATAATTAATCCCATAATTAATTATTTATATTACATTCCTTAAATCTCATAATGAATTTCCCAAAATTAATTATCCAATATTACAACCCCATATTCTCATGATTAATTCCTCAATTAATCATTTAATTCAAAAATTCTTCAATAACTCAATTGGTTAACATAATTAACCCAATTTAGGAATTCAATTGTTAAGGAATTATAGAAATTATACAATTTTTCATTCATGAATCAATCCATGACTATGGGAATTATATTTTAGACCACCTACCTCAATTCATTGATAGAAGATCATTCAATGAAAATCCCTAAAATCTGAGCAGCACAACGACATATATTTGAGTTCCGGATCTAAATACCTAACTCAAGATAAAGGATATCAAGATATTATCAATCTAGATCTAGATATAAAATCTTAGACCTATATCTCACCAATTTGGTTTAGAGATAAAGAAAAATAGGATAAATTCCACAAAAAGATCAAGTAATGATAGAAGAATGAACGGGATAAGCATCGAGATGAGATCCATTTAATTGGAGAAGAGAGGATCATCAACATGGGATTTGAATCTTGAATAGTGGAAATAAGACATCCTTGGAACCCCTTTCAAAAGATCTAAAATTGTTCAACATTTTCTAGTCCTGAGCTAAGGTCAAATAGGAGGTGTTTTGACGGTTTGGAGGGTTTTAAATTATATTTTTTGATGATTAATAATCATGTGCACAATTTTCTTGTAAGGGTTGCACGATTACCTAGGCTTGGGTGCATGATTTTCTCTAAGTGTGCGTCGACCATTCACATCCCCTTATTCTCAAATATTTCTTAAAACTACACCCAAATTCACCTCAAGTAATAAATTTACTCAAAGGTACTTAAAACCAAAAAAAAAGAACCTAAAAAATTCTCATGTGATATCTTTAGAAAAGCTCAGGATCTTACAATCTGTCCACCTTATAATAGCTCATCCTTGAGCTATACTTCTAATATTTTCAAAGATTATGAACTAAAAATATTGGTCCATTGATCTCGCATTTGTGTTTCCCTTTCCCAGGTTTCCTCATGCGCATTTCAATGTTTTTATAATACATGAACTATCTACAAGGTCTTTCCCAACAACACTTTCTCACTTTGATCAAACACAAGTATCAGATGCTCATCAAAGGATGAATCTATCTATAGGTTATCCTCATCTACATTGATCACATGGGAAGGGTCAGGTGATATCCCTATATTTTTTATACATGTAAGATATCATGCATAGCCCAATATTTCTATAGAAGATCAAATTCGTATGTCAGCAGACCAGTTCTCTCCACTACCTCAAACAGTCCAACAATCCTGGGTGCCAACATTCCCTGCCTCCATATCTCGTGATGACCGAACCTATGCGACATCTGAAGGAACAAACGATCACCCTATGTAAACTCTAGGTTTAGTCTTCATCTATCATCATACAAATTGTGCCTACTATGATCTGTATCCATGCATTTTTTAATCAACTTCACCTACTCTGATGTCTCCATCATGAGACTTAGTCCCATTAATTCGAACATCCTAACCTACATCAAGCATAATAGTGATCTACATAGATTACCAAAAATATACTTGTATGGTTCTATCTATATAGTTTCTTGATAAGTTTTGTTATAGGAAAACTCCACCAAATCCAAGTGCTTCTCCCAACACCAACTTAAGTCAAGCACACATGCCTGCACCACATCCTCAAGAACCTATATAGTACATTTCAACTGCCCATTTGTCTGTGGGTGGAAAGTATTACTCAATAATACCTATGTACAAATAAATTTTTTCAAACCCTTAAATAAATGTAAAGTAAGATTGAATCACTATTTGAAACTATAGTCTGTTGAAGCCAGTGCA
Organism: Viscum album; assembly: GCA_963277665.1. Lineage (NCBI taxonomy): Eukaryota > Viridiplantae > Streptophyta > Magnoliopsida > Santalales > Viscaceae > Viscum > Viscum album. The sequence goes on from OY728157.1 coordinate 1,729,550,133, forward strand.
GACATACTATCTCTTGAACATACAGTTCTCCCAACTGCTCTACAGTAAATGTTTCCCTTATAAGAAAGAAATGAGCTACCTTTTCCTGTTGATCCAAAATGACCCAAATAGAGTAATTATTCCTAATAATATTATGAATACATAACACAAAATACAATTTAACATCACCCCAATTCAATTCTGGAAAAGGAAATGGTTGTAATAAACCTCCAGGTTGTTGATGCTCAACCTTCACCTACTAACAGGTGACGCATCTTGTCACAAACCTTGGTATGTCCTTTTTCATTCATGGACACAAAAACCATTTTCATATGTCACATACATTTTTGTCACAATTCTATGCACTTCCAACTTCTAGGTAAGAAATTCTATCATGGTCTCCTCTTATATACTTGTAGGTACAACAACTCGATTCCTCAAATATATGATCACATCCTCATCTATCGACTAGTCCAATGGTGTCTCCCCACCTTCAAATATTTCCCTCAAGTATAATCACTCTATATCCTTATAAATTCTATATCTAATACATTTCAAAAGTGTATACTCCACAAAAAATTTAACCAAATTCATCTTATCTTTACTCTCTTGAGCCACCACATGCATTTCAGATGGCAAAGTTATCATCTTCCACTCTGCACTCGACCCTTGAACGATCTAAGTCTATGTTTTCCTACTCAATGAATTATGCATACTATTTCCTTTTCTAGTTATATAGGGTAGTTCATAACAAAATTACTGCATATTCTCAACCCATATCCACTTCCAAAGATTTAAATCATGTTGTGAAAAGATATATTTCATTCTCTTATGATCTGTATAAAATTTAAACTTATCTACCAAAAGATAGTGTCTCCAATACTTAATAGCATAATCCACTGATTCCAACACATGTTTGTGAATGTGGTAGTTCCTTTTATGAGTCCTCAACTACCAAGAACCATATTACACAACTCAATTCGCTTGAATCAACATAGCTCCGAGTCTGATCCTAGAAGCATCACAATAAATTGTATAATCCTAACCTGACTCAGGTAGGATCAAAATTGGTGTCATCGACAAATGTTACATCAACTTATGAAGAGAATTATCATATGATTTCATCCACTCAAACTTTATCCCCTTATTTTTCAATACCGAAACTAGTGCATCCAAATGGGAAATGTCTACGAAGAATCTCTTGTAATATCATGCTAATCCTAAAAATCATCGGATATCGAAAATATTCTCAGGCTCCTCCAAAGAAACCACTATATGAACCTTCTTCGGGTCCACTAACACACATTCCTTAGATTATGTATAACGACCCATACTTTACATACATTGTTAATACTTCAAAATTGAAGCACACTTATTACAACATATGATAAAACCACAAAGGACCGTATAGGTATAGTGTCTTTAGAAACTGGGAAACTTAAACAACTGGTTCATAAATCTTCTACAGTGCCTCCCATTTATTTCATCATATCTAGGGTCCCTTTTTAGCGTATTCTACTTAATATCCATCTTCCTGACCTGGGGAAAAGAAAACATAAAAGGGTGAGCTCAAATGCTCAGCAAGGGCAATAAAAGAACTAAAAATCATATCATATCTTTTTGAAAATCATAACCTGCAAAAGAGATCATAAAATCTTAATAAATCATAGAAGTGAAAATGAGATCCCCATAATCATAACATGAAACTTGAAACTTTTTGGCATGCACACATAATCATGGAAAATCATTTCTTGTTAGTCATGACTTATTGCCAAGACTATCTTAGTGGACAAAGTCCCTTTCTGAACCGAGTTCACTCCTCGTTTCAGTCCTGTATCACTGAACCGAAATAACCTTCCGTTCCAGCCATGTCTATCTCATGAGATATAAAATCTTTACCCAATGCATTGGAGGGAGATATAGGTCCCAGCCATCTTATAATGAATCCTTTCTTATGTGTGCCACATAATCATAAATCATACATCATCGCATAACACATGTAACAAAAATGGGATTCTTGAAACATCATGACATCATAAAACAAATCTTATAAGGCAAATGACTTCATAAAAATAATTCCCTCACAACATAATCAAATCAATGTAATTAAAGGGATAAAAACAGAACCCTTTATTATCTTAGATGGAAAATAATTTTGATAAAACACTTGAACACCATTCTTGAGGAAAATATCCTTTCTTCTTCAAAAACACTTTTCTTTTCTTAATATGTCATAAAATTATAAACTAAAAGAAGTTGATTAAAAATAAACTTGAAAACTTGTAAAGGAAGATTCTTGGAAATAATGTTTTAAAAATCCATTCTTGCCGTATAAGTTAAAAAAAACATTCTTCGTACTTTTGTCGGAAAAGTCAAAAAGTACCTCGTACGAAAAACGACAAAAGATTCCTTTCATACATATTACTAACAACTCACCTAAGGGTAAAAATGGATTTAAACAATTGTAGGTGGATGGAAATAATATTACATATTGATGAATCATGGATGTGGATGATAAAATACATCCCAGTAAGTACTTACGAATAAACAATCTCGGATAAAAAAATGAGATTGTGATATTTTCCCTTACCTTAGGTCCGATTTGCTTTGTTCGTGTCCGAAGCTCCTATATAATGGTTTAAATAATGTTATTGACTTATTCCAGAATCATACATATTGATATCATATCATATATGGTCATATTATTAGCTTCTTGTTAGTAATATTTCATTGTTACTTGTTACTCGGGTCTTTATAACTTTTTGTTCTTATGCGTGTTTTGTTGAATAAATTCTTATTCTTATCTTTAGGTTATAGATAATTCATTTCCAGAATGGTATTAGTGTAGTATATACCATATTCATTCATTCAATTTATATAATCATTATGAAATGAAGATCATGTAGAACGAGTCGCATCACATCGTGGAGACGGTATTCCGTACGTACGCACGAGTGATGATATCATTCCTATGATCATGGAATTGTATTGGAGTATATGTATATTATTTCAGTATCAATATTACTTTATAATAATCATAAATAGTTACTCATTACACCATTATACCCATCCTTGTAAGGTGATGGTGGAAAATAGATTACACCACGGCGTGGAGACGGTATTCCGTACGTACGCACGCGCGGTGATTTCATTTTTCCGTAGGATGGATAGAAGGTGAATTAGGGTTGTTTCGTATTTATAATAACATATCAGTATGTAAGTAATACTGATGTTATTACTTTATCATGAAACAACTAAAGAAGAAGAAGTTGAAGAAGAATGAAATTGAAAAGATCGGTAATGGATATTACCTTTTCTTTGGTACGCCTCTTTGAATCCTCTACTTAAGGAACTAAGATTGGTCTTTGGAGAAGACCAGGACCTCTATGATTATTCTAGGGAAGTGGAGAGGAGAAAATGGTAGGGTTTGGCCGAGCTTGAGTGCTCAATTTGGTGTGAGGAGGAGGGGGAGGAGGTGCCCTTTTATAAGGGAGGAGAGGGGCACCTTAGGAATATCTCAAAATATTATTTTATATTAAAGTCAAAATTGGTTTATAATGGTTCCAAAAGGTCTTATTTTGAAGCTAAAGTGGGGATGGGTCGAAATCCTATCAACCAATAGAATTTAGACAAGTTTAGGATATTATTTTAACCTTATCAATTAGATTTAACTCTAAGTTAAATAATTTAACTTTTACCATGTCTTTTTGTTTTCTTTTACTATATGGTTAATACACTTACTATAACATGCCAAACGAACCCCAAATTGTTTATTATTAATATATATATCCTTATCTAAGTCATTTGGCCGAACCTTAGATTTTTAGGAATAAAATAACAATTAATAATATAATATTTAATTTAAAAACTATTTTGTGTCAATGTTGACACTATTTGATATATGATTTTTTTTAAAAGTCATAACAGAATTATATGTTCGAACCAAGTTGATTAAAGCAACACTAATATATCATAGTAACCTAGAAAATTAGTGGAATTCATAAAAAGTCTCAAATTACATTTATTTGGGTATTTATAACATCAATTATGTCAATATTTCATTAATAAGATAATTACTGCATCATCTTTGTATCATAATAAATGATAATTATTTAATCCCTAAAAATTCTAAATAAATTCCTATGATTTAGATAATTGTATTAGCTTTCTGGAGACTATTCATGTTCGAAGTTTCATGAAGTTTATCACTATATTAAAATTATTATACTTATATAATTTAAGAAAGTGACATGTTGTCACATTCTTTGGTTTTAATAATAATTAAATTATTTTCATTGAAAAAATTTAATTAAATGAATCTAATCCGACCCTTAGGTGATATGGGTCGACTTTTAGTCATCCAATAGGATTTTGACATTTGTTAGGTTAATTTTAAAATATTATATTTACCCTTAATTACCCGATTTACCTTTAACTATGGTAAATAAAATTTACCATAATTACTATTCATAATTCCCAAAAATAAAAAGTATCTTATTAACATAATTTGGACCCACTGATTCCAAATATGTAATCCATTTTTCCAAATTCAATACACAAAAGATGCAGAAATTAAATTAAAAATAATCCCGTTGTCGAAGGAAAACGGGTTTTTCTTTAAAACATTGCAAAAGATTGAATTGATTTAACCTACAAATTCAAGGTAAAATCAATGATAATGACATACATTATATTAAATGGTAAAAATATATTCTATTTATACTTTAAAACCATTCAATATTATAATTTAACCACATAAGATATTATGATGAAAAAAGTATTTTTTAATTAAAATATAGCGTGTTTTTACTATTCATTAAAATATGAAAGTTATCGGAAAAATATCAAAACTTTATCTAATGTAAATTTTTATATCCTGATTCAAATGAAGAATTTTATTTTGCCAAATTGAACATATAAACATGTCAAAAACTAGATTTAATGTGGGTGTGCCATCAAAAGGCGGCAAAACTGCATTTGTTGAAAAATACTTATTTTACCCGAAAAAATTATTTTGTTCTTATAACATGTTCTAGAAATGCGTAAGATGAATAATAATGTTATAAAATTCAAAATTTAGTTAACACTATTCATAACGGCTAGTTTTAATAATATTTTAATAGCATATCATTGTTTAGTGAAACTCGGTATTGCGTACAACGCAAGCTATCGAGGAAGGTCGCGATTGCGTGTAAAGCAAGCCAAGTAAGTGTTGTGTAGAAAAAGATTCCTGTGATGATTTATATAACATAAAAGTCTCGGGTGTTACATTCTGCCCCCCTTAAAAAGAATTTCACCCTCGAAATTCGTCACTTTGTAACAAACAGATGAGGATACTTCTCCCTCATCATATCCTCAAGCTCCCATGTAGCTTCTTCAAGTTGGTGGTTCCTCCATAAAACTTTCACCAAGCGAGTGGTCTTGTTTCGTAGGACTTTTTCGCTACGATCCAGAATCTCTATCGGCTGTTCTTCATAAGAAAGATCTTGCTCCAGCGGTACAACTTCTGAGCTGAGTACATGTGAAGGATCTGGTATGTACTTTCTCAGGAGAGATACATGGAACACATCGTGAACTTGAGAGAGATTCGGCGGAAGCGCCAATCGGTAAGCTACCTTCCCAACACGATCCAGTATTTCGAAAGGACCGATATATCTAGGGCTCAACTTCCCCTTCTTACCAAATCTCATAACCCTCTTCCAGGGAGATATTCTTAAGAACACTTTATCGCCCACTTCAAACTCTAGGTCTTTTCTTCGGTTGTCGGCATAACTTTTCTGTCGACTCTGAGCTGCTCTTATGTGTTGTTGAATAGTTCTGACCTTTTCTGCCATTTCATCAACGAGATCAGGTCCTAACAGCTTTCTTTCCCCAACTTCATCCCAGCAAGTTGGAGTCCTGCATTTCTTTCCATAGAGAGCTTCATAAGGAGCCATCTGAATACTGGAGTGAAAGCTATTATTATAAGAAAATTCCACCAAAGGTAGGTGTTGATCCCAACCTCCTTTGAAATCCATAGAGCAAGCTCTCAACATATCTTCTAGGGTTTGAATTGTTCTCTCAGACTGACCGTCTGTCTGGGGATGATAAGCAGTGCTGAAACTCAACTCTGTATCCAGAGTATGCTGAAAACTTCGCCAGAACTTCGAGGTAAATCTCGGATCCCGATCAGATATAATAGAAAGTGGTACTCCATGCAATCTTACCACTTCCTTTACATATATCCTGGCAAGCTGATCTAGAGGGAAATCCTCTCTAATAGCAATGAAGTGTGCGGACTTTGTAAGACGATCAACTATGACCCAGATAGCATTATTGCCTTTGGATGTTTTAGGAAGTCATGTGACAAAGTCCATAGTGATGTTTTCCCATTTCCATTCGGGTATGGGTAATGGTTGTAACATCCCCTTAGACTTTTGTCTCTCAGCTTTAACTTGTTGACAAACCAAGCATCGAGAGACATATTCAGCAACATCTCTTTTCATGCCATCCCACCAGAAGTACTCTTTCAGGTCCCTATACATCTTCGTACTTCCAGGATGAATAGAGAATGATGAACTATGAGCCTCATCCAGCAGCTCCTTCTTTAATTCGGGGATGGGAGGAACACAAACCCGATTCCTAAACTTTATTATCCCATCACAATCAAGGTTGAATTCAGGAACATTTCTCACCTTCTTTTGTAACTCGACATTTTCTTTCTGTGCCTCTTTAATCTTCACATGTATAGATGGTTGAAAATTCATTTGAGAAAGATAAGATTTTTCCCCTTCCATTATAACTCCAAGATCCATCCTTTGTAAATCCATAAATATTGGATCTTTTGTGATCCTCATCATGGATAAACTAGCATGGTCTTGTCGACTTAATGCATCTGCCACCTTGTTTGCTTTCCCAGGGTGGTAATGGATTGAGCAGTCGTAATCCTTAATCAGCTCCAACCATCTTCTTTGACGCATATTCAGCTCCTTTTGTGTGAAAATATACTTTAAACTTTTATGATCAGTATAAATATCACACCTTTCACCATAAAGGTAATGCCTCCAAATCTTTAATGCAAAGATTACCGCAGCCAACTCCAAATCATGTGTTGGGTAATTTTGCTCATGGATTTTCAACTGTCGTGAGGCATAAGCTATCACCATATCATTTTGCATAAGAACACACCCCAATACCTTCTTGGATGCATCACTGTAGATCACAAACCTTTCTCCACTACAAGGCAGTGTGAGCACAGGTGCACTGGATAACCTTCTTTTCAACTCCTTGAAATTCTCTTCACATTCCTCTGTCCAAACAAACTTAACTCCTTTCTGAGTCAACTTGGTGAGTGGATTAGATAATCGTGAAAATTATTTTACAACACGTCGATAATATCCAGCCAAACCAAGAAAACTTCGGATCTCAGTTACTGTTGTTGGTCTCGACCATCTTTCGATAACCTCTGTTTTTGCTGGATCCACAGATATCCCCTCTTTTGAGATTATGTGACCCAAAAATGCAACTTTTTGAAGCCAAAATTCACACTTAGTAAATTTGGCATAAAGCTTCTCCTTTCTCAGGGTCTTCAATATAATTCTCAAGTGATATTCATGCTCTTCCTTACTCTTTGAATAGACAAGAATATCGTCTATAAAGACTACCACAAATTGATCAAGATAGTCTCTAAAGACTCTATTCATTAGATCCATGAAGATAGCAGGGGCATTAGTAAGACCAAATGGCATCACTATAAATTCATAGTGTCCATACCTTGTACGGAAAGCCGTCTTTGGTATATCCTCCCTTTTGACCCTTAATTGATGATACCCTGAACGAAGATCAATCTTGGAAAAGTATTGAGCTCCGCGTAGTTGGTCAAATAAGTCATCAATGGGTGGGAGAGGATATTTGTTCTTGATAGTGATCTTGTTAAGTTCTCGATAATCAATGCAAAGTCTCATTGATCCATCTTTCTTCTTAACAAATAGAACAGGTGCTCCCCAAGGTGACGCACTAGGGCGTATGAATCCCTTATCAAGATTCTCTTGGAGTTGCTTCTTCAATTCCTGCAACTCAATTGGGGCCATTCTATAAGGTGTCTTTGAAATAGGCAAAGCACCCGGTACGAGTTCTATTGAAAACTCAACTTCACGATTTGGTGGAAGACCCGGTAATTCCTCCGGAAAGACATCATCAAACTCCCGTACAATGGGAATATTCTTAATCGTGAGTTTCTCACCAACTATTTGAGATAAATAACCTTCATTTAGTGGAATCAATACCCATAAGATGGAAGAAATTTCCACTGGAAGGTTATGTTCATCCTTGCATTGATAGACGATCGTAGGTTGATCTGGAATATGAAATGTGACTTCCCTTCTTTGGCAATTGATATGAGCTCCATGTAGAGAAAGCCAATCCATACCAAGAATCACATCAAATTCCACTAAAGGAAGGATCACAAGATTTACAGGAAGCACTTTTCCACAAACATCGATCAGAGAAGAATTATAAACTTTTGATGCGATTGATGTGTCATTAGGTGTTGTCACAGCTAACTCAACATCTAATTTTTGAGGTAATACGGTGATACCCTTAGAAAAGTCTTCAGAAATAAAAGAGTGGGTGGATCCAGAATCAAATAAAACATTTGCTACTTTAGAGTGGATGGTAAGTGTACCTTTCACCACATCTTTATCGTACTCCACATCGCTGATAGAAATTGCATGTGACTTTCCTTTTTCTTTAGCCTTAAGAGTTTGTTGACGTCGACCATCATCATCAACCCTTGGATTTGGGCATTGATTGGCATAATGCCCCATCTCCTTGCACTTGAAACATTGAAGTGTAGTAGGATCATTCTGTGTATCCCTTCCTTTGTTTGCATCATTAGACATCTTCTTCCCATTATCACGGCATTCAAATGCTCGATGACCTTCTTTTCCACATTTAAAACATTTACTTGTCCCTTTAAGACAACTCCCTCCATGTTTCTTTCCACACTTTGAGCATAAGGAAAAGCTCATCTTCTTTTCCGTGTGCTCTTTAGATTTTTCTTTGAATTCCATCTTCCTCTTATTATCAAACCCATGTGACTGATGGGTTACTCCAATCTCCATCTCGACTTTGAGAGCACATCGAACGATTTCCTCGTAGCTATTGAAGTCCCTTATGGCTAACGCCCTTCGAAGACTTGGTTTTAAGACACTAAAGAATCGATCGATCTTACTCTCAGGTTGGATAATAATACCAGAAGCGTACCTTGCAAGTCTTGTAAAATTTGCTTCATAGGTACTAACAGATTCATCATCCCTTTGCTTCAGTTCAAGGAACTCTTTCTCCATCTTTGTTCGGAGAATACGAGGGAAGTACTTATTGAAAAATAAGTTCTTGAACTCGTCCCATTCCATAGACTCAATTTCAACCCTTTGCCTCGTATTCTTAACAAGATTCCACCCTTGATCAGCATCTCCTTCTAAACGATACACTGCTAGGATGACTTTATCATGTTCAGAACATTGAAGAACTGAAAATATCTTTTCAGTAGTACTAATTCATTGTTCAGCAACTAATGGATCAGTAGACCCACTGAAAGAAGGTGGACGCTGCCTCATGAAGGATTCAACAGAATGTTGCTCCCTCCTTTGCTCGTTTGGAAATCCTGCATGATTCATAGCTTGAGAAAGTTGGGTGAGCATGGCTACAAGATTTTGCATTCCATCTCCCATATTGTTTGGTTGCTCAGGGGGACAATCATTGCATTGCCCATCGCATTCCGCATTAACACGGTTCCTTCGGGTTCCAGCCATTGACTAAAACCAAGAAGAATAGTGTGAGCAACACTAATTATAATAGGAAAACCACATAATTCAAGAATAAAATTTTCATGCTTAAGTTCTTATCCTAGGTTATTCAAGGCCATTTCTAAAACACTAAGATTGTGTTCTATGCTTAGACTTATCCTTAGGCTTCCTACTAAGGCTTTCACATCCTAGTTTCCAAAGGTTGACTATACCTTTCCTCTGATACCAACTATAACGACCCATACTTTACATACATTGTTAATACTTCAAAATTGAAGCACACTTATTACAACATATGATAAAACCACAAAGGACCGTATAGGTATAGTGTCTTTAGAAACTGGGAAACTTAAACAACTGGTTCATAAATCTTCTACAGTGCCTCCCATTTATTTCATCATATCTAGGGTCCCTTTTTAGCGTATTCTACTTAATATCCATCTTCCTGACCTGGGGAAAAGAAAACATAAAAGGGTGAGCTCAAATGCTCAGCAAGGGCAATAAAGGAACTAAAAATCATATCATATCTTTTTGAAAATCATAACCTGCAAAAGAGATCATAAAATCTTAATAAATCATAGAAGTGAAAATGAGATCCCCATAATCATAACATGAAACTTGAAACTTTGTGGCATGCACACATAATCATGGAAAATCATTTCTTGTTAGTCATGACTTATTGCCAAGACTATCTTAGTGGACAAAGACCCTTTCTGAACCGAGTTCACTCCTCGTTTCAGTCCTGTATCACTGAACCGAAATAACCTTCCGTTCCAGCCATGTCTATCTCATGAGATATAAAATCTTTACCCAATGCATTGGAGGGAGATATAGGTCCCACCCATCTTATAATGAATCCTTTCTTATGTGTGCCACATAATCATAAATCATACATCATCGCATAACACATGTAACAAAAATGGGATTCTTGAAACATCATGACATCATAAAACAAATCTTATAAGGCAAATGACTTCATAAAAATAATTCCCTCACAACATAATCAAATCAATGTAATTAAAGGGATAAAAACAGAACCCTTTATTATCTTAGATGGAAAATAATTTTGATAAAACACTTGAACACCATTCTTGAGGAAAATATCCTTTCTTCTTCAAAAACACTTTTCTTTTCTTAATATGTCATACAATTATAAACTAAAAGAAGTTGATTAAAAATAAACTTGAAAACTTGTAAAGGAAGATTCTTGGAAATAATGTTTTAAAAATCCATTCTTGCCGTATAAGTTAAAAAAACATTCTTCGTACTTTTTTCGGAAAAGTCAAAAAGTACCTCGTACGAAAAACGACAAAAGATTCCTTTCATACATATTACTAACAACTCACCTAAGGGTAAAAATGGATTTAAACAATTGTAGGTGGATGGAAATAATATTACATATTGATGAATCATGGATGTGGATGATAAAATACATCCCAGTAAGTACTTACGAATAAACAATCTCGGATAAAAAAATGAGATTGTGATATTTTCCCTTACCTTAGGTCCGATTTGCTTTGTTCGTGTCCGAAGCTCCTGTATAATGGTTTAAATAATGTTATTGACTTATTCCAGAATCATACATATTGATATCATATCATATATGGTCATATTATTAGCTTCTTGTTAGTAATATTTCATTGTTACTTGTTACTCGGGTCTTTATAACTTTTTGTTCTTATGCGTGTTTTGTTGAATAAATTCTTATTCTTATCTTTAGGTTATAGATAATTCATTTCCAGAATGGTATTAGTGTAGTATATACCATATTCATTCATTCAATTTATATAATCATTATGAAATGAAGATCATGTAGAACGAGTCGCATCACATCGTGGAGACGGTATTCCGTACGTACGCACGAGTGATGATATCATTCCTATGATCATGGAATTGTATTGGAGTATATGTATATTATTTCAGTATCAATATTACTTTATAATAATCATAAATAGTTACTCATTACACCATTATACCCATCCTTGTAAGGTGATGGTGGAAAATAGATTACACCACGGCGTGGAGACGGTATTCCGTACGTACGCACGCGCGGTGATTTCATTTTTCCGTAGGATGGATAGAAGGTGAATTAGGGTTGTTTCATATTTATAATAACATATCAGTATGTAAGTAATACTTATGTTATTACTTTATCATGAAACAACTAAAGAAGAAGAAGTTGAAGAAGAATGAAATTGAAAAGATCGGTAATGGATATTACCTTTTCTTTGGTACGCCTCTTTGAATCCTCTACTTAAGGAACTAAGATTGGTCTTTGGAGAAGACCAGGACCTCTAGGATTATTCTAGGGAAGTTGAGAGGAGAAAATGGCAGGGGTTGGCCGAGCTTGAGTGCTCAATTTGGTGTGAGGAGGAGGGGGAGGAGGTGCCCTTTTATAAGGGAGGAGAGGGGCACCTTAGGAATATCTCAAAATATTATTTTATATTAAAGTCAAAATCGGTTTATAATGGTTCCAAAGGGTCTTATTTCAAAGCTAAGGTGGGGATGGGTCGAAATCCTATCAACCAATAGAATTTAGACAAGTTTAGGATATTATTTTAACCTTATCAATTAGATTTAACTCTAAGTTAAATAATTTAACTTTTACCATGTCTCTTTGTTTTCTTTTACTATATGGTTAATACACTTTCTATAACATGCCAAACGAACCCCAAATTGTTTATTATTAATATATATATCCTTATCTAAGTCATTTTGCCGAACCTTAGATTTTTAGGAATAAAATAACAATTAATAATATTTTATTTTATTTAAAAACTATTTTGTGTCAATGCTGACACTATTTGATATATGATTTTTTGTAAAAGTCATAACAGAATTATATGTTCGAACCAAGTTGATTAAAGCAACACTAATATATCATAGTAACCTATAAAATTAGTGGAATTCATAAAAAGTCTCAAATTACATTTATTTGGGTATTTATAACATCAATTATGTCAATATTTCATTAATAAGATAATTACTGCATCATCTTTGTATCATAATAAATGATAATTATTTAATCCCTAAAAATTCTAAATAAATTCCTATGATTTAGATAATTGTATTAGATTTCTGGAGACTATTCATGTTCGAAGTTTCAAGAAGTTTATCACTATATTAAAATTATTATACTTATATAATTTAAGAAAGTGACATGTTGTCACATTCTTTGGTTTTAATAATAATTAAATTATTTTCATTGAACAAATTTAATTAAATGAATCTAATCCGACCCTTAGGTGATATGGGTCGACTTTTAGTCATCCAATAGGATTTTGACATTTGTTAGGTTAATTTTAAAATATTATATTTACCCTTAATTACCCGATTTACCTTTAACTATGGTAAATAAAATTTACCATAATTACTATTCATAATTCCCAAAAATAAAAAGTAGATTATTAACATAATTTGGACCCACTGATTCCAAATATGTAATCCATTTTTCCAAATTCAATACACAAAAGATGCAGAAATTAAATTAAAAATAATCCCGTTGTCGAAGGAAAACGGGTTTTTCTTTAAAACATTGCAAAAGATTGAATTGATTTAACCTACAAATTCAAGGTAAAATCAATGCTAATGACATACATTATATTAAATGGTAAAAATATATTCTATTTATACTTTAAAACCATTCAATATTATAATTTAACCACATAAGATATTATGATGAAAAAAGTTGTTTTTAATTAAAATATAGCGTGTTTTTACTATTCATTAAAATATGAAAGTTATCGGAAAAATATCAAAACTTTATCTAATGTAAATTTTTATATCCTGATTCAAATGAAGAATTTTATTTTGTCAAATTGAACATATAAACATGTCAAAAACTAGATTTAATGTGGGTGCGCCATCAAAAGGCGGCAAAACTGCATTTTTTGAAAAATACTTATTTTACCCGAAAAAATTATTTTGTTCTTATAACATGTTCTAGAAATGCGTAAGATGAATAATAATGTTATAAAATTCAAAATTTAGTTAACACTATTCATAACGGCTAGTTTTAATAATATTTTAATAGCATATCATTGTTTAGTGAAACTCGGTATTGCGTACAACGCAAGCTATCGAGGAAGGTCGCGATTGCGTGTAAAGCAAGCCAAGTAAGTGTTGTGTAGAAAAAGATTCCTGTGATGATTTATATAACATAAAAGTCTCGAGTGTTACATTATGTGTCCAAAGAAGATTTCCTAATCAATCCAAATTTGAATCTTAGATATCTTGGAGTATAACTGATTCTCTCTCAGTATACTCAGGGAGATATGATAATGTGGGCATGATCATCATGAGTCTTGGAGTACACCAAGATTTCATCAACAAACACCACCAAAAAATGATCTAGATATGAATGAAATATCCTATTCCTCAAATCCATAAAAAGTTATGGAGCATTTTTGAACCCAAATGGTATTATGAAAAACTCATAAAGGCCATAACTGCTCCTGAAAGTAGCCCTCGGTATATCAGAAGCCCAAAATCTCAACTGATGATACCCCAATATCAAGTAAATCATTAAGAACAGACAAAAACATTTTAACTAATAAAAATTTTCATTGATATGAGTAAGAGGATATTTATTCTTCTTGACTGTTTTTTCAACTTCCAGTTATTAACACACAAATGTAAACTCTTGTCAGCATTCTTTGTGAAAAAAGGTGATCATCACGACGACGTACATGGATGGATAAATAATTTATCCTGTAAATTTTCCAACTGAGTCTTGAAATCTTAAATCTCACTCAATTCCATTATATATGGTGAAATATATAGAATATCCCCCCCAACATGATCTCGGTAGTGAATCTCAAATCTCTCTCAGGTGTTAGTCCTAAGAAGTCTTTAGGATAGACATCCTAAAATAGTTCTACTACTGATGGAAGAACATATTTTCTAACACCGCCATCATAATTTAATATACTAGAAACATGCGATGTGAGCTCTCCTAGTTGCTGAGTAATTGACCCTACTCAGCCTACCCGGATATCACACTCTCCATGGTGAATGTACAGGTCACCCTTAGGAGACGTAAACATAACTCTTTTATGGAAACAGTTATTATGATCTCGGTATGAGACTAGCTATTCCATACCCATAATCCGGTTTAATCCTATCATATCAATAATATAGAGATCACATAGAAAATTATATTCCCTAATCACTGGTGAAAATCTATTTCTTATACAGACGTCTCTAGATTGTGTCCCCCATAGTGTATCTGTAGTCATTACTCCACTCATGATTTCCACCTCCATGATCAAACCATTAAAAAATTATTCATATATAAAGGAATGAGAGACACCGGTATCAAATATGGATCTTTCTAAAGTGGAAATCTACTAGAATAGTAACTCTTACTATTGATGGCATAGCCTCACTATTCACAATTGTATATTGAACTACATGTAATTGTCCTGCCCCTCTTCTATGTGATGATGTTTTTCTCCCCCGAGTACCACCACTCTATAGTTAAGGTTTCTCTAGCCCTGTGGAACCATGTCCACTACCTATACCTATTTTTGTAGTATAACTTCATATCATAGACTAATATGGTGTATAAGACTTCTATCCCATACTTTGACACCACCTAACTGTTCCTTCCGCACCAGTCTGTTAACACAACCTACAGAACTTCTATTGGTGTCCCATATTATAGAAGGACTATCACTCGAAAAGTGGTTGGGGATAGTGTTGATGATAGTGTCCCATCCTACCACATTGATTATAGATCACCCTAATAAGTTCTTATCCAACTGACCATCCTATCTTTGTACTCTTCTTCCAACTACCCTTGCTAAATTTTTCATAATAGTGCTTCATGTTCCTGAAATTCACACCTACTAATTGTCTAGTAATAAATACCTATATAGTACTGTAATCCTCCCTCCGGATCCCTTCATCTATATGATATTTATCCGAAAATTCAACAAACATCTTTAACTAGAAAAGATTGACATGGGAATTAAACTCACACTTCAGTCCATTCTAAAAAAAAATTTTGTAGTTGCCTCATCACCTGATAACATTGAATAAAGGCATTGAAGATCGGTATAGAATCTTGTATAATTCATCATGGAAATTCTCCCCTGGGTCATATGCAAGAACTTTTCATCTTTCTCTTGTCTCAACATATCTAGATATAAGTTCTCCAAGAACCTCTCCAAAAATTCATTCCATAACACACCATTAGTTTTTCTAGTTTTCACTTGAATTTCCCACCAGTTCTTCGTTGTTCCTCGTAGCATATAAGAAGCCATCTTGAACCTCCTCTCAATCAGAGTCTCCATGTGGTCAATTATTGTACCTATGCACTCAACCAAAAACCCATCTCCCTCAGGTCCACCCTCTCCAGTTGTAGTCGGAGGGTGTTGCAACAGAAACTCCCTTGTCAACTCAAACATTCAATTCACAACCCACCCTGGGTCTCATTCCATGAATTTCATGAATCATACAATGTTATCCTAGAAATTTTCTCCTACATCTTCTTCTAGAACTATCAGTGCCTCAAGTTCCCTGACTGGAAGACCATTCCAGGACATATCCCTTGGTCATCCTCTCACACAAGAATCTTGGAGGCATATTCTTTATAATTCAAAATTCACGACTTTGGTCTTATAACAAAACCTTATAACATTTAAATAATAGTAATATTCACAATAGTTAACAATATATCTTTTCCCTTCATCTCTCCACACAATTAATGCTGAGGCACTATCACTACCCTTAACCATCCTACTCTTATGTTTTGGTTAACAAGGGTAAAAACATTATCATAATCAATTTTCTCATTTACACACACAATTATTCTCTTTTTTCATCATTTTACAATCTATTCAATTAATTTTAGGCACCATTTTTTATTTTTATCTTGCACACAAGGAAAATAGTTCATGTTCAACAACTTGCCCATAACCATTTTCCCCATGCGTGCTTAAAATAATGCATGTCACAATAACCCTGAGTTCCTAGTATGATACATGTAGACTCAACTCTCATGTCATTCCAGAAAATGAATCAATACTAAAAAATTATTAGAAACAATAATCACATCACACCACAATTGTGTTTCCCAAGGTGAAAAAAATAAACTGTAACAACAATCTCACCCTGAGTATTTAGTTTTCCCCCATACATGGGTTTTCAAATCACATGCATGAGATTGTTACCAAGCTCTAACTCTTCATATTATCCTATCTTCCTTTCCTAAATTTTAATGAAAAAGAATAAGAAATAAAGATATACATTTGATACCACTTTTTAATGTCCCAAACCATGAACCACACGACGGTTCTCTAACCTGGTCGGTCATATGACCTTAGGCTTGCTTCCTCGTATTCCATAGGATACCAACTTACAGAAGAGGTCTAGTAAGTTAGTCATGGTGAGACTATACCCTATTTTATTAGAATAAAACACCATCAAAATTAAATAATAAATATTGGAGGCCTACGTAATCATAAATAGTACCAATGTCCCAAAATAACTAAAAAAAATACTATATTCAACTGAAATGGAAATCATGATATGACTAAGTAAATACCAAAGTGTCTAAAATGCAATAGAAAATAATGACACTAACGACTCTCATGTGGGCCAAGAAACATGTCTAGTTACCTCATCCATTATCCATCCCAAATCAAAAATTTAATCAAGGGTCATTACCCTTAACCTATCTTGTAATAATAAAGTCTATTTGGGTACCGATCAGGCAGCTCGAGTAGGGTGTGAGTACACCTCAGTAAGACACCACCAGTTGTGTCTAAAAAATCAAATCTATATATAGTGTAAGGGGTTCAATAAAAAAATGAATAAAATTCATAAATAGATAGTTATCACATTATTATTTATTATTTATTTATGCATATTAACTCCAGGGTTACTAGGGAAACTCATACCTCTATACTAACTTCGACTCCTGCCAGAGCCCGAAGCATTCCCTATGTAATATCATATATTAATTCCTGCTTCGACTTATACCAAAGCTTTAAGTATTCAAAGGTGATGTGATATCTTTGTACCTGATTCAACTCATACTGTAGTTCAAAGTATTTTCATGTGAGGACATATCAAAGTATTTTCATGTGAGGCCATATCACAGAGTTCCATTTATACTTCTCATTTGAATGACCATGTTCATATTCCTTTACTCACAAGTAAAATATCCATGTTACAATTTATAATTATCAGTTTAGAACGACCATGTTCCCATTCTTTCAAACATAATTAATTCATTATTAACTATTCACATCAATTCCATTACTAATTCAACAATTAGTTAAATACAAAAATATCCTTAAATAACTGCCTAATTACTTTAATACGCCAATCCCATTAATTAATTCATCAATTATTTAATCAAAAATGAAATTCATATCCCATAATTAATTTTATATAATTAATTATCTCATTCCAAATCGCAACTCTTCATAATTAAATCCACAATTAATAATCTAGATCATAATATCAAAAGCACATAATTAGATAACAATTAATTATCTAAATTTATCCATTTCAGTATCTCATAATTAATCCCATGATTTATTATATAGATTCAATTCCCCAAATATCCTAATCAATTTACCCAAATTAATTATCAAATATAAGAGACCCTTAGCCTTCTGATTAGTTCATTAACTAATCATTTAATTCAATAAAGCTTCAATAAATCAAATGGTAAACCTGATTAACCCAATTTAGGAATTCAACTATTAAGGAATGCTATAAATTTTTTAAAAAAATTTATGCACATCAATCTAAAACAATGGGAATTAGATTTTAGACCACCTATGTGAATTCCTTTATAGGAGATCATTCAATAGAAATCCCCAAAATCTGACCAGCACAATGATGTATATCTGGGTTCCAGATCTAAATCCCAAAATCAAGATCATGGATATCAAGATATTATCAATATATACCTAGATATACAATCATATATTTCTAACTCTCTAATGAAGTTTTAGATCTAAATAAAAAGCATATAAATTCCATTAAAAGATCAAGGAAATAGATAAAAATGAATGGGATGAGGTCCACTTACTAGGAGAAGACAAAATCATCATCTTGGGCTTTGAACATTGAAGGAAGAAGGTCAGATGGCCTTGAAACCCCACCATAAAGCTATAAAATCATCCAAAAATGTATTGTCTCGATCCAAGGTCAAATAATAGGTTATTCAAAGGTCTTTTTGGATTTTAAAATAAATTTTCAAGTGATTAATAACTGTGTGCATGGTTTTATAGGAAGGGGAACACAATTAGGGTAAAATGTGCACCAACCATGTATCCCTCTCTATCTAGGGTCACATGGTTAACTAGGTTTGGGTGCCCTATTTTAGGTAACCATTATCCACCCTTACATAACCCGTTTTCCTCAAATTTGTTTTATTACTCCACCCAAACACACCTTAAGTCATAACTCTAATAAAAGGTACTTAAAACAACAAAAAGTACCTGGAAATTCACCTAATATAACTCCAAAAATGTTAGGATATTACATAGTATATTTAATTTTGGATTTAATCAATCCTAATAATTGAATTAAACTTATATGAGATTCTTTATTTTCTATTGAATAATACAGATCCATTGAAAATATAAGAATACTCTTACACATATATATTGAATTCAAGAAGTCAATTTTAATGCAACAATAAACTTCCCCATACTTATAAAATCATTACAAAAAGACTTCACCCTCATAAATTTATCACAAAACATTATCAACAACTTTAAAAATATTATCAAATAATTTTGACTATAAACACAACCATACATAAACAATTCTATGTATTCTTTAATCACTCCCTATGGATTTGTTGTCAACTCCCATTAATTGTAATAAATTCACAACCATTCCTCAATGAGAAGTACCCTAACACCAAACTACAAGATAAAGAATTTTTTTAGATAATTTCTTCCCCTGATGATAAGAAACATAAATATTATATACTCTATTATCTATATATTAATAAACTTGGTAATTTCTCCCCCATGGAAAAATAGAAATATATTTTGATTCATAAAAATAAGTTTTACATGAAGAATATAAATTTTCCACCTTTTAAATGAAAATAAAAATAATCAAAAGTTTTTTCTAATATTAATTAAGTAAAAGTGAAAGGAAGAAAAAGTATTTCCAGCCTTAACACATTAAAAATATCATTTGGAATATCCTTTTTAAAAATATCTATAATATGATTCAATGTGGAAATATACTCTATCCTCACATATCCATTTATAAGTTTCTCCTTAATAAAATTATATTTGATATCAGTATGTTCATAACATTATTGTTTCATAGGTACTTTAAAACATTTAATGCACTTTGATTATCATATCCAATTTCTAATGGCTTTTCAACCTTGACCTTCATTTCTTCACTCATCTCTCTCACCCAAATGATTTATATTCATGTTTTGGTAATATCCATATAATAAACCTATAAATTTATATGAGTAATAAAATTGTATTTACTATATTTATAACTCACACATCTATCTCCTAAAAATATTTTTCCAATTAATTTATTATTTGAATCATATATGTTTCAAACCAAATTAGTACCATAATAGCAAAATATATACATATTATCACTAATTTTATATGAAAATCTAAGACACACAGGTTTTATGATGTATTAAAGTATCCACATTGAAACATATATGTGTGATTCATTTATATCACATTGAAATATTGAACATAAATTCATCATATGGACTATGTTAGGTGTAGATGGTGTGAGATACAATTTGATCTTATTTGATTTTTTTGAATTCCTTTTGTTTCACATATTTCTCTTCATAATCCTTGTTTAACTTTAAACATAATATATCTTCTAAAGAGAGTTCTTTAGAATTTTCCATTATAAATTTATTTAGTAATTCTATGACATATTTCTTTTATGAAAATAATATAAATTCTACTTTCTTTGTATATTTTATTCCTAGAAATAATATCATCTCTTCATGCATAGACATATTGAAATTATTATCTATTTTTATCTTAAAATTTTTACAATTATTCCCCTATCAAATATAAAATTAAGTATTAACATTATAAAATACAATTTGAGTAATTATGCTCATCATTTTCACATATAGGTTGTTTTAAACCATTAATTTGATGAAATATATCACATTAAATTAACATTATTTCTCATAATATAAGGATTTAGAGGATTTTTTTAATCCACAAAGATAATTATCCAACCTATAATCCTTTTTTAAAAATTTCATGTAAAAACATTCATTTTTTCTCAACAAAAAATTAATTCAAAAGATCTTCATTCAATAATAGAAATTTCAAATACATTTTTAAGCTTTCTATTTATTTTTGGTTCAACGACCAATAATATTTTTATATTATCATGTCCTATGATAGGTGGTAATTATTATTTGAATCTAAATTCTTTAACTTTTTAGTACCCCTTTCACACCAATATGTCTTTATTTCTTGCATTCTCTTAATTATCATTGAAATTTTTTCCTAAAACCCCCATGGTTTCAAGAATATTATTTCATTGTGTGCATGCTAAAATAAACTCAATAGAATTATTTTCAATCTAACATAACTTTTATATAATTACATTAATCAATTTATTGTGTTCAATAGATTCTATAATAATGTTTGGCTCAACTTGTTACACTAGAGTAGATTGGTTATCAAATCTTAGTCTTCTATTAATTTTCACTGGTGATTCTAGACCTACAATGAAATTATAAAACTAAACATGATTTTGGGGCCTCATATAATTATTTTTTAATTTCTATTAGTACTTTAATTATAAATGGTATGATATAAATTAATATCAAAATTGTTCGATTAATTTGTAGATTCATATTAACAGGTTTGTTTAACAATTATACATGTTAACTTTATTAGTATTTTTAATAATTTTATGATCAGGCTCACTAAAATTAGGTTATTTTTCTATGATCTTCACAAAATATTAGTATACCAGAATATGAAATATATTTTTTTAGTATTTATATGCTTTATTTTTAGATAAATAACCCTAAAAATTATTTTTCATCTCTCCCATCAATCTTTCCCAAGTATAAATTTTAGTTTTCATCAATCATGGACTACCAAAAAAATATAAATAACTTCATTGGTGGATTTTTTTATACCACATTCTAAATTTAGTAATATTTTATCTAGGCCTCATTATTCACCAATTCTATAAATTTATATATATTTAAATAGATTCACTCTAAAATAATTTTGATAATTTGAATTCATATAGAATAGGCATTACCATATCAACAAGGATTCAATTATTTTTTTATTCAACTCTATTAAAATTTATTGTCTATGGAGTTATCTATTTATGTTTTATACATTGTTTAGAGAGGTATGATTCAAATTATTTATTATAATATTCTCTCCCACCATATTTTCCCAAATTCCTAAATTATATACGTGAATCCTTTTAAATATCACTTTTCATAGTGTTAATATTTTCCGTATCCACATACTTGTTCTTCATAAAAATAATATTTTTCACCTTCCTGAAATAATAAATGAATTTAATGATATAAATTTCAAATTTTATTGAATAATATATAATTATAATATTTAAAAAATGATGAGTTCATTCAAGTGTCCTTATGGGTTGTATATCCAATATCTAGTGACTTCCATACACTAATTTTTTATTCCAAAATGTCTCACATAAAATAAATATTTCTCAGTTAATATTTTTTAGATCTCTCAAATATTTTTTCCTTTTAAACATCTACGAAAATTATTTATTTAATATAACCAAGCCTTATATTTAATATATTTTTATCAACTACTGCACTAAAATTATATGAGTCACTTATATTTCGAATCTGAAATACATTAACACTAGTTATTATTCAATTAGTCTTAACTCTTAAATCATTCATATTTTATAATGATGTAATTATTTATCCTAAAAATGAATTTATTTATATCATCTCAAAATTTTATAAAAATCAAAAGATTACTTTTTCCTCAAAAAAAGACTAAATATCCATGGAATTAAATTTATATGATTCAGTCTCATTAATTCATACTATCTTTATTTTAGATGAACTTTTATTGGAAAAGGTCACTAATAGTAATTAATAAATCTCAAAATTTTATAGGATCTTTGTTTCTCTAGTCCTGTGAGAAAATCACCCGCTATAATATTTCCATGGATTATCCTTCCTAATTAGTTTTAGTGTAACCTCAAGGATAAATGATTTTTTTTATTCCTTATTAAGAGAAATTAAACCCATCAAAATAATAAAATTATTTTGAATATAATATCACATATTCATTATCAAAATGAATAGCCTGGTCACATATTCAATGTACTTATTTTAAATATTTAATTTTTTTTAGAGTATTGATATTTGGCTTCCATTATTTAATTCCTTTTTTGTATTCAATGTAGTTGGCCAGACTTCATTAATAAGTCACCCTTAATTCATGTATTATTTTCATATTGGTAAATGGAATTTTTTACTAGGAAATATAGGCATTATTTCTATAGTCTCAACATGTTTATAAATATTCTTTTTAAATCCTTATCATTCTAGATAAAATGTAATATGTCCGATTATTCTTATTTCTTTCTATGTGTATGTTTTTTTTGTTTTTATATATGTCTAAGGGATTTTTTCAAACTCAAATCTTTATAAAATACATATGATATAGGAGTATATTTTTCTTTATTTTTATCAGTTAAATATTCCCAGTATTGACCATTGAACCTAGAGTGTTAGTTTAAATATATTTAAAAACTACAGTATTCATAGGAGCTTATATTACCTTCTTTATAAGGATAATAACCACAATAGGTTTTGATTACTAAGAATGTGATTCAACAGCTAATTTTTAATGTTATCTCATATTAATAAATATATTTCTAATATTAAGACACATTTATTAAGAATAATTCAACTCATATTCTATAGTAGTATAGTTTTTATCATGATCTCTCAAATATTTTTCTTTTTCTATAAATTTTCCTTTCCAAATCCAGAGTACTTCAACACATTTAGATTCCTTCTTTAGTCACCCAACCACTTTTTTAGGCTTCTGAGTTCCCTTATTTGGAGTTCTAATTTCCTTTTTGATCTTGTTTTATTTATCATGACACGATTCATGTTCAATTGTTAATATATTCACAATGAAAACTTATTAATCTTCTTCAAAAATTTATAAATAATCTTCATGCTTTTAAATATGATCCATGAATGTTTTATACATTTTAGACATATAAATATCCTATAACTAAATGATTTTGGAATATCTTTCATCTTCCTATTTTCTCAATAAACTCCTACTCTTGATTCTAAAAAATATATTATTCCCATTGACATATTTTTTTATATTTTCTCAATAAATTCATCAGGGAAACATCCTCTTACTCAATGTATTTGGTGTCACCATTATTCTTATTTATTAAATCAACCCCAAAATATCCAATTCCACCATAGTGAAATCGTATTAAGTGATTATTAACTAAAAATTTGCATTTTAATTTGAAGAATTTATTTCAAAGAGGAAAATTATGTTAAAATTTATAATCAATTTACTCATATTCTTTACTTTCATCATATAAATATTTGTTCTTTTCCTTAATTTTAAGATTATTTATTTTTTAAAATATAATTTTAGTCTACTATTTGATATTCAAATTTAGGTACTTTTACTTTCATGTAACCTTATTAAATATTCCCATTTTTTCTCAATTTACTTATCACTATTCAATCCCATTACCTTAGTGAATACTTTATTCCCTAATGAAATCAAGATATAATTCCATTACATTCTAGGATATTGAATACTCTGTTTTTTAGAAATATTCATAGGAATATCTTTCTCGATGCATGTGAAACAAAATAAGGGACACGTCAATAACATATAGTTGAAGGGAAATGATATATATAGTCATATGATTCTTTAATCCTTGATTTTTCTTTCCTTAAAAAGTAAGTACGCCACTATTATTAATAGATTTTTGATTTTACATTAGAAATTCATCCAGCCTTTATTTTTAAAATTCAACCTCTATTTACTATATAACAGTTAAGATGATAAGGTGACCTTAAATGTTACACTAAGACGGGGGATTGAATTATTTTTACCCTCTTTTATAAATTATTACTCTTGAAATTAACATATATGACTTCTTGGGGTCAACATCATCTCAATATTTATACTTACCCTCTTCTATATATAGAAAATAAAATTTTTCTCAAAGTGAAAAGGGTTATTACATTATTCACCCCCAATATTGGTGACTATGAATTTCTTGTGTCAAAAAAAAATCAATACACCATTTTACAACATATTTTATAGTATTAATTCACTATAGTAAGGTTGCATCCTTAATCTAGAAGTTGATTCCCAATAGTACTATCTACCAAATATTTGTTTATATAGGATCCTCCCATTTTTGAAATGGTTTTAAACAAAAATTAAAATGCATTTATTAGACTATAGGGTTCTTCATCATCAATAAAAATATATTCTATAGTCCTCAATAATATTCAACATGAACATAATAAATATATTATTTATGTAATTTGATGTCCATATTACTCAAAAAATTAATATAAAATCATTTTTATTTATCAATAATATTTTCATCATTACTACTGTAAAATTATATTATGATGATGCACCTATAGCCACGGTCCATCAGTGACTAGGCATAAATAGGACCTGTATCCACTTTCAATTGTCATAGTGGTGGTAGGTTCCTGGGCATATGAATGTTAAATATTTTTTTTGGGTGTGAACAGTGTGGGAAGGATCCTATGGCCATAGTCAGCTTCGAGCCATGTCTATAGAATATATCATCGGACTCTATAGCCATGGTTGGCCTCTTACCATGGCCATTTCCCCTTGACTATCACACTATCTCGATGGTAAAGTTCAACCATGGTAGTACAATCTGAGGCCGGGAGCTAGGGACTTGGGCTGAAGTTGACTCTGGACATAGCCCCTCTATAGCCTTGGTCAATCAGGTCCATAGTCAGTCATGGAAAAAGTATTTAATAATAAATTAATAAATTATTTTATACATTAATATATTTTTATATATGTTAATATACATAACATAAATTTAGTGAAGTGGTAAATGATACTTATTAAGGTGTAAGTAATATATGATTGATACTCTGTAGCAGCCTTTTTTTACATTTACATATCACCACGATTAGATGATCGTGGATATAGTTACCACATAGCCTCCCTTGCATAGATGTGGCTATAGTCTAGGGATAGAGGTTATTTCATTGACCATGGCTATTTTCATGGAGGTAATTTGAAATGAAACATCTTCCATAGTCATGTGGCCTATATCCACCGTCACCGACTTTCGATATATGTATATTTTATACTAGTGAATTTTTTATCATCTCATATTTCCTATTTTAAAACCTCAGTATAATCATTTGATTGATTTCCATTTCTTAATTTGGAAACTATAAATATTTTGATATTCTCAATATCTTTTTTTTCTGGTTGAAATGTCAGTAAAAATAATGAAGTACATTCCTCAAAATATAAAAAAAAGTGATTTATTTTAAATGTATATAATGTTTATTAAAAATATACTATATAATCTCCACTAATATTCAAAATCTAATTACTTATACAATTATTCTTGAATTAAATCAAATCCCTATTTTTATAAATAAATATAACTTATTTAGCATTTTATTACTATTATGTAGCTTCCGTGAACACTTAAATGAGGTCATATTTATCATACAAGAGTTGTAAAACTCTAATATATTTATATATAAGATGATTATTAATCATAATAAGTCTTTGAGACATCATATTTTCTGATACATTTCTTATTGAAAACTAAAAATACTCTTATATAGCCACATTAACAATTTCCACCATCTTAGAAAACATGCCCAAAAATGAAATATTTTGACTGAGTCTCCAATATATTATGAGATTATCTAGAATAATATTTATAATAATGGAGCTACACAATCATAGGCAATAATATATACTTATGTGACCTTCAAGAATTTCTATTTTAGTATATGAAACTAGTGAAAATAAGTTCTTACTCTTATGTAGCTATATAAAATTGTGAAACTCGATTACTCAATAATGGTAAACTTATCCAGCCATCTCAAATATTGGAAAAAAAAACTAAAAACAATTATTCAATTAAAAAACATTCCCAAACCCATCACAACACTTCTAAAATGATATTTATGACAGATATAAACATCCTTATAAAATTTCATGTGATCTTCACACGATAAATTTTTTCATTTCATTAACAAGCATAAAAAATTCACCAATCACAGACTATTAAAAAATAAATAATATCATTATTATATAATTTTATATTTATCAATAACATACAAACCATTTCTTCGTGGTAATAAATCATAAATAGGTAATAATTTCAAAAAATTCATATTCTCAAAATAATAATGTAATTTCATTCTGAATATTAAAATAAAAAACAATGCCTACTCCCAAAATAACTAAACACATATTAAATTGAAAAACTTCTCAAAAATATCATAATGCATTTTTGAAAACATCCTTTAATTAAATCCATTTCTTCTCAAAATATGTAATGTTTCACGACCAAGATATATATGAATAAAAATGATTCTATTATAATTTATCTATTAAATAAATAACATTTTAAAATTAAATATGTTCATAATTATGATAAATTTAATCCAATAAATCTAAATAACTAAAAATGTTTCAAATTATTTCAAATTACATAATTATAACATGCACATCGAAATATAAAATCAAAATTCCATGTTTTTATAATAAAAACATGAATAATTTTCTTAAATTTAAACAATTCCCCAAAATATTCAAGTTTAAATAAATGATATAAATTAAAATTAAAATTAAATATAAGAAATTTCATTTTCAATCAGCATTAATATATTTTGTTGTATGTATGAACTCTCTCAAATGAAAAACGATGACTTAAAATAGTTCAAAGACTATTAAATAATAAATATATATCATAATTTCCATGGAAACGTTTAATGTAAATGGAAAATAATGAAATGAGAATATTTTTTAGTAGAAATGTATCTAAAATCATTTCACCAAAAATCTAATATCACTTCAATCAATTATTGAGAAATGCATATCCATTTTCTAAATTTGTATTACTTTATGAAAATTGTATTTTTCCCTTTTTTATGATCACTTTTAAAAACTATTCCTTGGTTGCATGGTATGATACATTTTTTAGAATTTAAAATTATTCAACTAAAAGTATTTAAATAATTGTTTTTAATTTATTTTGACCCTCAAAATAGTTAAATTTAAAAATTATATGAGAAACATGATTTTTAACAACACGCATTAATATTATAACCAACACTTATGACCCCATTTTAAAACATAAATGGGAAATCAAATTATAGAAGAATTATATATTTTTATATTTATTTATAACATTGTTGATGGAAAAACCTTGAATGAAAACATGTAAACCATGACTTTTCTTTTGAATGTAACCTATTTAAATCAAGAAAAATTATATTCTTAATGTTTTTAGAAAAAAACATTTAATTTACGTAAAACCAAGATAAAGATACATTTTGGACATAAAAATAAAAATTTACTACATATTTACTAAAATCCATTAAAATAAACATTTCAAAAATAATTATTTCCAAGGAAAGAAATAAAGTAATATAAATTACTGTAATAAAATAAGTCATAAAACCCAATGAATCCTGAGATATCAAAAATATCATATGATACAATATAATCATAATCAAATAATACCATAACACTCCAAATACACTATCATATAAATATAATAAGTATGGTAAAAATTTATTGTGTGTAAAACCATTTTTTTCAATAATTTTTTAATATCATATAATTTTAATTAAATAAATTTATAATACCCATAATATATCAAATCTATTTCATAATAATTCCCAAAATCTCAATTTCACATAAATTTCTTCAAAACAAAATTCATTATTGATATTATTAAATATCTCATATTAAATTTTAAAAGAATTATGTTTATATTTAATTATAACCACATTTTATTTTTAAAAAAATTGATTTCAAATAACCTTAAGAATCTAAACCATCAAATCATTTTCCAGAGAAACAAATTCCAAAACCTAGTGAAATACACATTAATTCGAAAAATTTCATTGCTATCTGAATAACAGATAAAGAATACACATCTAATTGGATACTTTATGGGAGGTATTTTTTGTGAATCCCAACTCAATATTTTATTATTTTCCTATGAATGCAGCATAGTGAAATATCAAGAGTAGATCTCCTAAGGATCCCATTAAAAAAATTGTACGAATATTACCACTATTAATAATATAAAATATACTTAAAAGAAAAAACTTAATGTAGTGGGGGGATTTAAAAAAACCTATGTTATATAATTATTTAAACGAAAATGAAAACAGAAATAAAAAACAAAAAGTTTTACAAAAAATAAGTTAGTTAATAAGAGATTGTTGCTCATAGAAGTTCATGGTGAACAAATCCCTATTTTTTAAAATATTCTAAATATTATATTCAATGTTGATATTAAAAACTATTAATAAACTCCCTCCTTTCTCAAATATTCACTACCCCTCATAGTGACATATGCATGTGGGATAATAACCATCTTAAATTTATCTTGGAGACCTCTTTGATTACCATCACAGCCTAAGTCAAAAATTTATTGTATAAATGACTAATATAGGGAAGGTTAGGTATATTGACAAAGATGAAAAATATAGTAATAGTGAAACGGGAAAACCTACATACCCCAA
The DNA here is from genome assembly GCA_963277665.1 of Viscum album. Classification (NCBI taxonomy): domain Eukaryota; kingdom Viridiplantae; phylum Streptophyta; class Magnoliopsida; order Santalales; family Viscaceae; genus Viscum; species Viscum album. Next base: position 1,729,579,689 of record OY728157.1, read on the forward strand.
TCAAATAAACCACCCTGAAAATATTATAATAGAATAAAGAGAATCATTAAGTCATAATGTTACTCAATGAAAAACATCACACCCTCTCTTTGAAAAATATTCAATGTCAGTTCTCCATTTTCATAGTACTGATATTTACATTAGGAGAAAATAATAGATAATATTTAATAGTAAAATAATTGAATGATATTAAAGTAATATATATATATATATAATTTTATAATATTATTATATAAAAAACCCCTCCTTAGATACTAAAATTCCAAAAAAAATCAAATAAATTGGGGATATATGTTTATAGAAAAGAGGGGTACCTGGTTTACCACCAATTATATCCTATAAAAAATGGTGTATGGTGGTAATCACTTCGGGTCATTGATATTATCAATTTTTTTCTTGGAATATCATTTTTTATGTTTAATAGGTTTTTAGGGGTTAGAGGTTGAAAATTTAGAGATTCATAAAAAACAATCTAGCCGCATGGTTTAGGAACATTGTTTGTCTAACCATGTGGTAATCATGTGGTATACTAATGTAGATTTCAATGGAATTTTTATTATTTGAGCATGGTTTGTATAATTGTGATATTATCAAGGAAAATCATTTAAATGTTTACAATTTTATCATAATGACTATCGTACAACTTTAGTAAATTTTGTAAAGCTATTTGGCCTTCTCCAAGAAATCAGGCTACTTGGATTTTAATGGGTGGTGGCCATTATATAGATGGCACATGGTTTTCCAACCCATGAAACCATATCTTAACTTTTTAAAATATAAATTAACCCTGATGAACCTGGTTTCTTATCCTTTAAATACCTTATAATTCATTATTATCCTAAATTATCCTCTTAATGGCTTTCTTGGAGGTTCTTACTTTGACTTCTTAATGTTTTCGCTTAGTTCAGGGTGGATCTCTTAAAGGTATGTCTTTTTTTATCTAATATCATCCATTATCTCAATAAATCTCCAAAATATTTTTTCCCATTATTCTTTTGGAACTCTATTTGTTTTTTATTTCTTAATGTAGAGGATTTTATTGGGAATTGATGTTCATTCTTGTAGATCTATTCTTTTAAAGACCAAATCTCTATGTTTCCCACCCCCATTATCAAAGGTGACTAGTTGTCCTTTATTCCTAAGTTAGGTGCCTTTATAAAATGGTTCTAACTCATGAATTAAAATATATTCTATTTAATTACTTTGTTTTGATTTGTAAAATTGTTTTATTTGATATCAAAGTGTAACTGTTTCCTGAAATGCAAAATTTTAAGATGTATAGATTTAAAGTTAGATTCATGCACACTTTTTGTTCAATTAAATACCTCGGAGGTAATTTTTACACAAAATGGATTTTTAATCATGGGAGAGGTGATTATTCACTATTAAAAAGTCTTATAAATTATGAAGATGGTTTTCAAATGGTTTTTGAAAAACATAGCACATTGGGAAACTTAAGTGAATCAGGTTATGGATATATACAACCTTAGTCAGTGTGGAAGTACTATTGGTTATATTGTTGATATAAAATAATGTTGAATGCCTCAATATTGGTAATATTTACATTATGACTAGATTAGTGTTCCCTTTAATGTCATAGTATATATTCCCCAAATCTAGTTCCGTTTTGGGCTTCATTTTATACATGAAAATATTGTTTCATGTTTAGTTTCTCAAAATATTATCTTATGGAATATTTATGGATAGTTTTGTTTATTATTTCATGTTATTATACATTTAGTCATCTAATTCATGGTTTATTTGAATATGAGATGATTTTTATGTAGACCAATGGCTGATTTAAAAAATGATTCTCTTTGGAAAATACTTTATAAACTTGATTTTTCTAAACACTAAACGAGTCATTTCATAGTATTGGAATTTGTGTAGATTCTATGGTGGTACCATGCTAGGATCAGTGCTCACACCTTAAATTTTACATTTTCCATTTGTATCATTGGTTTTTTAGGTTAACAATAAAGGGAAGGTAACCATATAACACGAAGTCTTCTATTTGTTGTTATTATTCTTGTAGTATTTCAGGACGATAGTGATGAGTAGTTATATAGAGTCTTGTTATATTTATTGTTTGAGTTTTCTTTCATGATAATGATTTTTGGATTGTCCATGTATGTCTCATGGATGTGTATCATTCTCCAACTATGTATTTTGGTATTTATCTTATTTATGTTATACTTGAGACATATTTTGATATATTTCTCAATGAAATAATTCCCATTGTTGTGTTAATCAGTACTAGGTTCTTGTTTCCAGCCCATGGAAATTAGCAACGCACTTCAAGAATTGTTTTGTGCTAGCTCAGGTGACGTGTTAGGTTAACCCAGGTTGGTTAATTACAAAATGGTATCATAGGCATACCCAGCCGGATGTGTATTTCCACATAATATTGTTGTATTAAGGTTTGGTATAATTGATCTAAGACTTTTAGAGGATCAAAGAGTATATTAAGAGTAGGTTCATGATCACCACATTGTGATCCCACTTGTGTTACTATGTGAAGTTGTGATTTATTTATTTTTTGGTGTTTTATATGATTTATGGTTTGATGTGAGGACTTATTGTACTAATTTTAATGTGATGGTTTCCTTTGGGATTGTCATGGATATAAGGTATAGAACTAAATTAGTTTCAAGTTCTGATGTCCATTTGGATTCCTCAAAAAACCATTCACAGTCTGGGAACGTAGTTTTGAAATCATTGAAGGGGTTGTGTAACACTTTGCACATGGTTTCCCACCATGACACTAGGTAGATCATGAATCTATATCCATTTGTTTTATTTTTTGGAATCTATGATTCATGGATTCCATGATTGAATCTCATTGAATGGAAAAATAATTAATGTGTTTCTTGGGTAATGTATATATTAAGAAGAAGTTTCACAAAAAATTATGGAATTATTTTATTGTGTTAGGATGAATTAATTAATTTATTATGTAAAAATATATTTCATGAAAATTATATTAATTTGAAAAGTGATTCTTTATTTATTATCTTTTAATTTATGCTTTTTTTCTAGATTATGTTATAAGAAATAGTTTTTTATCCTGGAAAACATATAAAATATTTTAGTTATTAAACAGGTTAATTATTTTTCATGAAATAGTTTAACACAACTGAATACTTATTTCAATAGGATTTAGATATTCTAAAATAAATTATGGATTACCATGAAGTTGTAAAGGGTTGGTTTTTGGTTTAATGGAAACAATAGTGGTATTTTTTAACCTAGAATATAAAAGACTAAATTATTTTTGAAATTGGAATATTAAATCAAAATATTATCCCTTCTGTTAAGGGAGAAATTTTTCAACATGGATGGTGGTTTCATCTTAAAGAACTTAAAACATGAATTATTTAATTCAATATGAAATTGAATCTAGTGTGATGCTTTTGGTTGAAAATGAATAATGTTACATATTATAATTATGGAGTTGTGAAATGTTTCTATTTTTGAATTTTTTTATAAATTATTGATATATGTTACTTATAAAACCAATTTTTTATAAAATTATTTTTCAATTAGTGTCTAGAGGTTTTCAAAATAATTTTTGTAAAGAGGTTGCTTCCCCTTGAGAGTGTTTGTTTTGAAGCATTTCTGAATTTTGTTTTCTTAATTTTCTTAACTTTTATGTTTTTTCCAACATTTGTTGTGTGTTTGAGTATTTTATATTCTCTAAATGAAATAACCTAGTGGATTTATCCACTTTTGTGGTGTGAGTGAGTCTTCCAAAGAGTTCTTGAGTTGGAGTGTAATTTTTTCCTCAAGAGTGGTATTTATTCTTCATCTCTTTGGTCTTTCCCAAAATATAGATAGAATTATAACGTTTTCCCTCCCTTAGTTTTCTAGAAAGGAAGGTCTTGAGGTGAATCAATGTGATTTCCTTGTGAGTCTTGAGAAGAAAACCTGGAAATTTTGATTGGGGTTATGGATCATTAAGTACTCGTTTTCCTAGTTTTTTTAGGAAGGGTGGAATCTTAGGCGTATCCTATGATTTTTTTAATAATCCCTTTAAGGTCACACTATGTATTTTTTATAATGGTTATAGTTTTGAGATATCATTTTTTTGGAATGATCTTTGATATCTTTCACGGGGTTCTTCGTTGAGAGTAGTGGTCATCCTGAGTTTCTTCATTCCTAGTTGTTCCATTTCACTCTATGAATTTTAGTCCATGGGAAATATTTTTGAAGCAATACATTCCATGTTTTTTTATGGTGACCTACACTGGGTGATCCTTTAGAATATTTATGGGTAACATTATTTATTTTCATGACCGTTTTGGCCGATATATCTATTGGAGGGATAATATTATTTGTTGGATAGTGTGGACCACCAGGTTTACATTTGAAAACAAGAGTTACCATAGATGTATATTTTTTACCATATACTAGAGCCTTTCCATTTCTTATTGAGGCATATCTTTATTTGCATGATCTCTCCATTATCTGTGATTTGGTGGATCTGGTGATCTGTCTTTTTCTTTTCATATGATTTTTGGGGTGGTTTGACAAGATGCTCTTCTATGCATTTCTTTAGGATGAAGCCTTTTATAAAATTGACCAAGTTTATAACATCCCAGGTAAATTAATTAGTAAATAAATTTCATTCCTTATTATTATTCAAGAATTATAAATTATATATTTATTATAAAAATATTAATAAAATTTTCAATCAAAAAGAATTTTTTTATTATTACTAAATTTGTGTTCTTATATTATCTGGTTTTATTTTATATTTTAATTAAAAATATTTATAATTTGAATTTAAAAAATTCACTCAAATTTTATATAATCATATAAAAATTAAATTATGGTGAAATTTTCATATTTTTCTGAAAAGAATGATTTTTTAGTGAATAGTGAAAAATCTGAATTTTTTAAAATTGTCATTTATTTTGATTATATAAAGTAATTTAAATGTCCAATTTTATCTTAAAGTAAAATAATTATAATTTGATTATAAATAATATATTTTATCACAAATTAATCATCATTATACCTGATTTTATTATAAGTTCATTTTTTGGCTTAAAAATGGATTTATCTAAAAAGAATTTTTCGTTGCATTTTGTGTATTAATTTTAAATTAATTTCTTCCGCTTATAGATATGGAATGTTAAAAATTTTATTATATATTATAAATAAGTTTTTAAAAACTTTTTATATAATTTCACAAAGATTTTAGCCAATATGAATAGTAACCATAATAAATATTTGTCCCCTCTATAAAGATAAATCGGGTAATTGGGGTAAAAATAAAATAAAAAGGACTAAAACTAACTCTAACACTTTAATTTAAACAATTATATGGGTTTTTTTTTTGAAAACCCATAAAAATATTCTAATTTATATTAATTTTGTTCTATTTTTCTTTAAAAATGAATTATATACTACATTAACTAAATATAAAATCAAAAATGTTACCCTCTTTATTTTAAAATCGGTAATATTTTGTGATAATTCTAAAAGAAATTATAATTTTTATGAATGTTTATTTTAAATTTTAATTATTTTCTTTTCATTATAATTTATTTTTAAACTTTTAATCATAAAATAATTACATTAAGGTTTTGTATAATGCTAACTCAGTTCTTGTACAAGCTACAGAAAAATAAATTAAATGATTTTAAAAACACTAAAATTAATGTTACATGGGTTATTTATAGTGTAAAATGAATTTAATAGATAAATAAAAAATATTAGTTCTGTTTAAATATATTATATTTTAATTCTATAGTTTTCATGATGTTTTCAATGTCAAATTAAATGAATAGTTTCAAAAATGCCATTACTGATATTTTATAATAAATAATTTTTTTTAACTGATTATAAATTTATATAAATCATATATTCATACATGTTAGGGGAATATAATTTATAATATCATCCACATTCCATTTTCACGTCAGTTGTTTTCTTTTTTAACATTCTTGACCCCTACAGGGTAAAAAACATTGATATCATGATAATTGTCAAAAGGGTTAATCAGCATTAAAAAGAGATAAGGTTGAAAAAATTACCTAAAATTTTCTAAAATTAATTTTATGAAATTATTAAGAATATTAATCATCCTATATTCTAAATATTTCAATTTTTATCAATGTTTTCATAAAAATTGTTTATAAAAATTTAATACTTTAAGAAAGTCCAAGAGCGCCTCTTCCCTCAATTATAAATGGGAACGTTATATCCTCTCTTCCTATTACATTTGTATATCTCTATCTTAGAAAATACCTACCAAAATCACTCCCTTATATATCTATACATTTATTATAGACTTTAGTTTGATCATAAATTCTACCTAATTAATCAATAGGTATAAACCAAAAGAGGTTATCCGAAGAAGATATATAGTTCATCACCAATCATTTTCATTTTATTTCTTATTATATCTCAAAAAAGTAAGATTCAAACACTATGAAAAAATAAAATTATTACCTTCCATATAAATATAAAATATTATATTAATTTTATAACCTACATCAATCTCATACTCATTTAAATGGGAAAGAAAACCATCATTCGTCTGTACGGGGGACTACTGCCACATAAACTAATGTAATTTGTTTTCTATCCCCTCCAATCAAGAATGGTTATAATGATGTATTTAATGTATATATGAGATATTAAATATATATTTATCATTATTTAAAAATAATAAATCACCTAATTTCTTACCTTTCTATCCATTGAATAATGATAATGTTGCGTACGTATGGATTAGAACCTCCACAAAGCAGCGTGATTTGTTTATCATGACCGCTTCACATGCATACTTTACATAATTATTTGTAAAAAATAAAATTATATTTATGATATATTGAAACTTTTTGAATCACATATTAATTCTTACCTTTCTTTCATTATTTTTTTTTTGAAAAATAGTGATGTTACTCAGGTGTACCTGCATTTTACCGTCTCTATGATTGTAAAAAAATTCATTTTTCTTAACCATATTTCATAGTTGGTTTTCAAAGTATAATTTATATTAAATTGATTGTTATTTAATTATTATTATTCTTTATTTTATGGAATAACATCCTCTTTGACCCTATTCAACTTACTAAAGTCAATTTGGTCATATGAGTTGAATATTATCAAACTATCTAATATGAACTTAATTTACCACGTCATTATATATAATTTGGTAATATATAAATTAAAATGAATAATAAACATGTATAAAGTTATTAAGTAATTAAATAACTAATAATTATTTTATTAATGTAGATAATGAACATACATGATGATTCAGACTTGAGGTAAGAGACACTTTAAATTAAAAACATTGTTTTAAATGTCTTAAAGATTTTTTATATAAATAATTTTCTACCATGAATATATTCATAAATTTATTTTATAGATATATTTATTTATACATTAATGGATCATAAAGAAAATTTTATATCCCATTGGACATTATTTCAAGGTTTTTCAAAATGAATCATTTTAAATATTTTCTATGAAACATTCTTGATTTCATTACAAATGGAAAAAAGGAAAGTCATATTTTAATAAATACGTTGTCAATGGTTTTTCCCTCTACCATTACCATTATTTGAATTTTTTCTTCCTTTTAAATATTTAGTTTTTTATTCAAATAAAAATCAACCTTACCATTGTTCCTGGTATTTTGAAAATGGTTTTAAATGGGTTAGCCTGGTATAGCTCTCTAATGCATTGGGTAAAGGGGTGGAGTTAACTGGTTTGGTTTCTCTTAAGAGATTATTGTAATTTTCTGAGTAGGTTATTACATTTATAATAGTGATATTAAAATTATTTACCAAGATACATAAATTATTTATCTATGATTTATATGATTTTTTTCAGAAATTTTATGATATCATAGGGTAAGAAAATGAGCTTACATATAAAGGAATGTATATTCTAATTATTAAGGGTTAAATGTATAAATTTTTTTAATGTTTTTCATGATTTTTCCATGATTTAAAATAAACCATTATGAGTTTTATTTTTTCCATTATTATTTCTTATGAAATGTTTTATTCAAATATTTGTGTAGAGAATTTGATTTCTTAGGATTGAAAATGTATATTTTGAGCTCAATGTTTATTTCGAAAAAGGTAAATTTTTTAGAGTTTTCATGGGATAACTGGTTTCTGTATTTATTTTTATATTTAACTTCAAAATAATTTTGTCTGCATAAAATGTTTTAAAATGTTTCTCATTTGAGTTTAAGTATAATTAGGAACAAGGATGGGATCAAGTAGAAAATTGTGAGGAAATGTCCTGAAAAGAGAACTTGTTGTATATTAAAAGTTTTCATTGGGGAAAATGGATATTAAGTGGAATTGTACACTTTTTTTAGTAATATTTATTTTTGTTAATGTGCTAAAGTAATTCTATAATAAGATGAACCTAGATAATATTTTATAATGAAAAAAATGAATTCATTTCTTAAGAATCAATTTTATATTTTTTTAGATCCTTATATATAGTATTAAAGAAATGGTTTAGATAATTTATATATTAGGATAATATACATAAATAACCATAAGATAATATAATTTTTGGTTATCATGATATAGATTTTTAACATTACCTTATTACATCATATGAACTATGTTTGTTCCAAATGGTAGAGGAAATAGGTAATATGAAGTAGGAAGGCACCAAGAAGACAATATGCATCCAAATAAGTAACTTAAAATGGTTATAATTGGAATTAATCAGTTTATTTCTATGATATATCAGTTTATGTATGCCAAAAATTGTGGTGGTATTAATTCTTGATAGTATCCAGATCTACCACAAAAAAATATGTCGATATTGGATCTTTTTATGAGACAACCTCCAAACATTAGTAGATATTCTAACCCAGTTGTAGTTTAGAGATGTATTAAATCCCAATAAAATATATTGAGTATTATGGGTTATTTGGATCATCAATATGTAACTCTTTTTATTTACCATTTTTATGTTTAATCACATTAATGGTTGTCAATGAATAGATGTCTAACTTATAATTGGAAGAATGTAAGAATGTTTTAATCCATAAATATTTTCCTAATTCTATTACATTTTTTATAGAAAATAAATTCTTTGAACTATGTAATAATGATTAATATTCAATGGTCCTATATGAAAAAAAAATTAACCTATTTTCATGGTATCCACAAAATCTTATTTGGGATATTGATAGAAAAATTAATCCTTTTTAGTGAGGAATGAAGCCAAGATATCAAATGGAATTGGGTTCCCATTAATCAAAATTTTATTATAAAAATTTTCAATATTCCAAGAAGGTGGAAATGGAGTTTAGAGATGATCATTTTTTTATGATTAAAATAAGTAAAAGAGGTTCCAAGGGTTCAAAAATGTTAATAATCTATTAAATAAATATGATGGAAAGAAACCCAACTTTTTATTTTGTGATAGTTTCGGAAAAAAGAACCTCTGAGAATGTATTATGAAATATAGGAAGTTCTTTTGATGTTCTATGTCTATGGATATGGCTTGTGATTGAAAATTAATATATCATTCTAGTGGTAATTCCAGTTTTTATAATCAAGTTTTAAGGTGCTTTAAATTTAATAATATGGGTCATTATGTGGATGCATGTCTAATGAATAGCATAAATGATGGGAAAAATTGTGGTTATAAGTAGAAGGGTGTGGTGAAATCCTTTTTAACTACTTTGGAATATGTTCGTTCAACAAATTAAGTGATAATATGTACATTAATTTTTTATTCAGTTTATGTTAATGTCTTATTTTATACAGGGTCTACAAATTCATTAAATTTAGTGAAATTTTCTAGTAAAATGAAAATTTCAAGATAAGAAAAGAAGTTAATATTTTTTATAAAAAAATTGGGGGTGGTTTTTAGGAAACAAGAATTTAAAAATATATTCATGTTATCACCTCTGGAAGGGTATTCCATGAAAACCTTGTTGTATTACCCATTGTATAAATTTAATGTTATTATTGGAATGAATTATATTTCAATTTGTTATTCTAATACAGATTTTATAGAAAAATATTTTATTTTATGAAATGTATTTTGTATATAAGAATCTATTCATACCATTGATGATATATCAATAAGATGAGAAACTGTTAACAGATGAAAAAGAATGTTACCTAACTAATATTGTTAAAAACCAGGGAAACATTCATATTAATGATGTCCTAATAATAAAAGAATATTTGATTGCTTTTTATAAGAGAACCCTATTATTATACTAGATAGGGATGTTGATTTTTTAATAGACTTAGTACCTGATGCTAATCCAATTTAAAACCCCTCTTATTGAATTTTTTAAGTATAACTTTAGGAATTGAAAAAGCAGTTTTAGGAGTTTATTGATAAATGTTTCATTCATCATATCACTTCACTATAGGGTTATTCTATTTTATTTTAAAATAAATATGTTTCTAAGAGTCATTACATTGATTTTAGAGCATTGAATATCATCAATGTTAAGAATATGTATTTGTTTCCGCATATTGATGACTTGTATTATTATATCCATAGAGCTCAATTTTTTAAAAGGTTGATCTATATACTAGGTACCATTAGTTGAATGTGAAGGATGATTACATCCAAAATATATCATTTCATTCTAGGTATTTTCATTATGAGTTTGTGGTTATGCCCTTCTGGGGTGAAAGAAGGTTCTAGTTGTATTCGTGGATCTTATGAAAATATTTTTCCATTAATATTTGGATAAGTTTGTTCTTGTTTTTATAAATGATATTTTTTTATTCTAAATGTCATTAGGAACACAAGAAAACAACTAAGTATTTTTCTAAAAACTATGAATGAAAAGAAGTCATATATAAAATTTATCAAATGTGTTTTTTAGTTACAAAATATTTCATTACTTAAAAATATCATAAATAATGATTTTATAATAATAGATCCAACTAAAACTAAAGTTGGTAGTGAATATACAATACCTAAAAATATTAATGAGATTTATTTTTTTCTTCTATTAGTGTGATATGAATAGTGTTTTATTGAGAACTTTTCAAGGTTATCAATCCCAATAACCAATTTGACATGAAAAGGAGTTAGGTTCATCTGTATAATGGAATGTGATAAATATTACCAACAATTGAAATGAATATTAGTGACTACTCTAGTTTTGAACCCTCTATCTTGAAATTGTGACATTTTTATTTATCGTAATACTTCAATGAATGGTTTGGGTTGTGTTTTAATTCATAATGACTAGGTAATATCATATAAATCATGTTAATTAAAACCTCATGAGAAAAATTATTAGTTACATTGCCTTGAACTTGTGGCTATAATGTTTTCTTTAAAAATTTAGAGACATGATTTATATAGATAAAAGTGTCAAATATATAATGATCATAAAATTTTGAACTATATATTCATCCTAAAAGAGTTAAACATGATACATAAAATATTACTAAAATTGATAAAGGATTATGACTGCATAATTCATTTCCATTCAACATTGGACAAAGTAGTTGATGCTTTATGTAAAAAAAGATAATGCTACCTTAACTATTCTACATCAAGAACAGATCCATTGGTTAATTATTTGATGAATGTTGGATTAGAAATTATGCATGTAGGAACTCCCAATGTTTGGTTTTAGGTATCACTGAAATCTTCTTTGTCGGATAGAATTATGAAATCTCATATGGAGAATCGTGTTTTATAGAAAAAGATAGAATCTATAAAAATGAGTTTGCTTCATTACTCTAAGGGTGATTAATAAGATTTTATCATATTTTAAAATATTTTGTGTGGGCCAAGTGATTCCTATTGGAAAAAATAACTATTGAGTAATACTTATGGATCTTTATTTTATATTCATCCTAGTAGTAAAAAAATGCATAGCAACCTTTGGGAACATTTCTAGTGGGAACTAATAAAGATATATTTTTTTATTTTACTTTAAAATGAATTAATTTTCAACATGTTAAAGTCAACTGATGATTATTAAAGGGGATTCATTGGCCTTTTCCATTTCTAGTTTATAAATGGGAGAATATATCCATGGATTTCATGGAGGGGTTACCAAATATGTCTTGAGGTAATAATTTTATTTGGGTAATTATTGATTGATTTGCCAGATTTTATAATTTTATTCCTATTTGAGATAATATGACTTTGGATCATAATTCTTGAATTTATGTTAATGATGTAATCAATATACATGATGTTCCTCTCTCCAGTGTAACCGATTGTGATCCTAGGTTTACTTTTAATTTTTTGAAATGCCTTCAGAAGTCATTATGTACTGAATAAAATTTCATTACAGCTTTCCATTCCTAATTTAATGGATAGTCCAAATAATTTATACATTGGGATATATTATTTTATCTTTTCAAATGTTTTATTAATCATGTTGGTATTAAAATATAACTTTGGTTTAGTTTTCTCATAATACCATTTTTCTTCCCAGAATATATATGTAATCTTTTGTTGAATTATTTCGAATGTATTTTTAGACTCTAGTTTTTTGGGAGGAAGTGGTTGAAAAGAAGTTTTTTATACTATAATTGGTAAAATAAATTTTTTATAATGTGAACATTATTCAATATCAAAAGTGAATGGATCATATCAGGTAGAAAATTTATGTTGATAACTCAAGGAAAGAAATATCATTTGAGGTATGGGATCGTGTTTTTCTTAAAGTTCCTTCATGGAAAAGTGTTATCTGTTTTTGTAAAAGGGGAATGTTAAGTTAATGGTTCAATGGAGAAAATGAAATCCTATTGAAAATTGGATTATTCAACTATTCGGTGGCTTTTCCTCTCAGTATATCTTAATTACATGATATATTCCATGTCTCATTACTATGAAATTATGTGATGAATACATCTCATTATTTGCGCCCTAAAGTAGATCAGTTGGAAGAAAAAATTTATTACGAGGAACAACAAGTAGAGATTAAAAACAAAAATGATTATTTTGGAATAACGTAATTCACAAATATAAGGTTTTATAAAAAACCCATTTGGTAAAAGAAGAAACATTAGTACATGAATATTCAATGTGGGGAAGATATCCCCACTTATTTACGTAATTAATAAAACTGTGAGGGTGCTATTTTAAAAAGGGGGACTAATTTAATAACCCAAGAAAATATAATAGTAAATTAATTTCATTCATTATTAGAATTAATGAGTTAGATTTTATATAGTTATTATAAGAATATTAAGTAATTTTTTAACCAATAAGTAAACAATTTTACTCTTATTAAAATCATTTTCAAGTATTATAAAGATTTATTTAAAATTTTAATTTATAAATTTTTTAATTTTAATTTTTAAAAATGACATTAATTTTTGAAATCAGAATATCAAAATTATCTTGAGTTAAAATTTTGTAATTTTACCTAAAATATTGATTTTTTCATTAATAGGGAGAAATTTTGCTTTTTGTAAAACTATTATTTGTTTTCATTAAATAAAGTAATTTAAAATTAAAATTTTATCTTATTGTAACATAAGTATCATTTAATTATAAATCATCTAATTAATTATGTATGAATCATCAATATACCTAATTTTTGTATAAGTTCATTTTTTTGGATTAAAAACACATTTTTCTAAAATTACATTTTTCGTTACATCTTGGACATTAATCTTAGATTAACTTCTACCACTTATAGAAATTGAATTTTGAAAAAATAATTCCATATTCTGAATCATTATTTCTAAATTTTGAAAAAAGGCCCCTTTTAGTTTTTATCATTATGAATAGTAGCCATAATAAATATTTGTCAATATAGTAAGGTAAATTAGGTAATTAATGGTTAAATATAATATGATAAAAAAAATATTAACCTAACATGTTACATTAAAATATTATATGAGTGGGGTTTTATTTTCCTCTTATAATGTTAATTTATTGTAATTGTTTTCCATTTTTCTTTGAAATTGACTTATATATTACTATAAGTTCAATATAAATTTAAAAATGTCACTCTCTTTATTTAAATACCTATAATATTTTGTAATGGGGATAAAAAAACTTTTTTTTGTTAATAAATAGTTATTTAAAAGATGAATAAATTTTTTTAACATTGTAATTTATTTTTAATTTTTAGTGATGACATAATTACATTAAGCATTTGCAAAACTGCAACATCCCCAATCTGACACTCTATAATGTGGCTGAAATGGGTTGGTTACTGGATCTAATGAATTCCTCCCAATACACTAGAGTCGTATGACTAGCATCGAGGGTGTGATGAGTATAGTTGGTTAATTATACCCTCTTTTTATAGTGTTACAACAAAGAAGAATAATCATATTACAACAAATGAATATCAGAGTAGAAAAAATAATGGGAAAAATACAATACAACAGAGAACCGGATAATAAAAACCAAATGAATAATATACTAAAAAATGAAGGAGAAATGTAATTCCTTGATGGAATGTAACTAAATTTAATGACATAATTAATACAAAAAAAAATACTAGCTGAATCAAAAAAAGACACAAAAGTCCTTCGTACTGAGCCCCATGTCGGTCCCATCTCCAAACTCTAGCTCATCAATCAATAAATAATCAACTGTAAGGTCATTTATCCTTCTCAAATACTACATTCATATAATCTACTTTGGTACTAAACGACAGCCCAAATAGGGTGTGAGTATAAGTCAGTAGGTCGACACCACTATGTCTAAACACAACCTGTCTGATAAAAAGTGTATGAAATATTACAACAAACATGTATATTAATTATTTAACTAATTAAAATAATACCACATCATCCTACTTTAGCACCATGATATAATATCTCTGATCTTGTATCACAATCATGAAAACTATAACCATATAACCATGATAAATAATAACGTGTTTCTTTACCATGTTGGAATGTCTTTGAAAAAGTCTCACAACCATATGACTGTGGAATAAATCATAAAAATATTGTTCAAACCCCAATATATAATAATTTCATCAAAAAATTAGGTTCAATCCTAGTATATAATAATTATAGCATCATTTAGGGATAAGCACGGTATATAAGTATTTCAGTATGTCTCAAATCCCCGAGCCTAGTATACAAGAATTTTAGCATAAATCACTTGGAATAGCCTTCTATATAAGCATTACAACATAAATCACTTGTAATAGCCTGATATACAATCATTTTATCCTAAACCACTAGGCATTGCCCTCTATAAAATAATTCCATCATTTAATATAATGAGTCACAATGGAAAAGATAACACAATATCACATCATGGGATCAATGGTTAATTATGGAAAAACCATTTTTCTTTCAATCTCAATTTTTTATTTATCTATTGTTCAAAAAGCAATAACATGCTCATCATTTCAATAAAAAAGTCAATACTAGGTGAATAAATATTAATAAATCACCCAAATCCAATGTCATGCTAATCACACTCAATCCATTAGTCAATTCATATATAGTCAGGGGCTCTCTCACTCAAACAGTATCCAAAATCTTGATCAATAACAATTGAATCCAAATGAATTTAAAGGAATAATCCAATTAATCAATTACTTAGTTAAGGCACATGATATATTGGTGAAATTTCAATATTTTACATAATTTTCAGTTAAACATACCATATGGTTAATATTTATACACTTATATTTTACTGATGATCAATCAATACTTCAATAAGGTTTCTCCAATCAAAACAAACGCATAGATGATCGCAAGAGGGATCCAGAAATTGATTTTCTCAAAAGGGACATTTGAAAGGGAGGATTGTGCTCCAAAATATCAGGGTAAACACCATATAGTCAAGAGGAGTAAATCTATATAAGTATGTAATTGAAAAACAACCACATGTCACCCATAAAAAAATACTCATGAAATTTCATGGAGTGTAACTATTTTACATGTTTTGTATTTATTTTTGGAGGGATATACCAAACAATCCATCACCTTGGGTTAATATTTATCCTGATCGATTACTACATTCATTGAATGTTTTTTACCAAATGAAACAATTTCACACCCTGTGTTGGTTCATGAAATGTGTCTACAAGGCTTTAAAATTCATGTAATACCATTACATAATGTATAAATTCCCTACAAATAACTTTTCATCCCATTTTCTTCACAAGGACCGAAACCACCTTCAAATCCTTCCAAAGCATGGAAATCCCCCAAAAACGCATTTAACATGTTTATACCAAAACAAAATTAACCTAAATAGACATATATCCCTTAAATTTAGGACATTTATCCCAAAAAAGGCTCTATATCTCCGAATAAAACTCATCCAACTCAAAGCGGGACGTACCTAGAAAAATATGTGATCTTACAACCTTCCCACCATATAACAGCTTGTCCTTGAGATAATCCAAGAATCACTGTGGGGTATCAATGAAAAATTATATATAATGTGATTGTATATCAGACTACCTCTACCATGTATCCTCCTTAACACGCCCATGCAGCCACTGCACTTGAACCGGAGCTATAGTCCAAACCTAGAGATAATTATAAATGTGGTCCACAACTTGTATCAAATGCTCCCCAAAAGATGAATCAGTACTCAGATATATGTTCTATATGTCTATATGATGTTATTAATTTATTCATTAATTTTTGTATGCTCTAGTAAATTTCATGTAAAAGTGCATAATTGGTGTGAGATACTCATTTTTTAATACTAAAAATCATTTTTGAGCATTATTTGAAGTAGTCCAATTGAGTCAGTTTACTATTTAAATTATAACTCTTACCCTGGTTATCAAAATTGAATTTTTATTCTTTTTTAGTATTCCTTATTCAATTTTAAACATGTCATTATAATGATTCATTGTCTGATTCTGCCACTTGAATGGTCATTTAGACCACACAAGAAGGCCCACAGAATTTCTGAAGAAAATGTATCAGCCATGAATATATAATTACTGGGCTCAATATAGAAGTCCAAAATTTTTTATTCTCCACAAAAATTCTTGATACGACACCATTCATATTGGTTATAAATTTCAAGTCCCAACTCCACTAAAAAGGGTCTCAAATGATTCAATGAAGTCCATCCCACCATTCTGTCTAGGAAATTAAATCATCACCCAAAACATGACTTGTATCCTAATCTAGACATCCATTCGAGTTGAGATTATGTAGTGTCAAATATATGATATATCTAGTCAACGTTGTTGAAGAAATTGTTGATATTTTTGGGCCTCTTTCTATTCAAGAACCCATTCACATTTTAGCCTTGAAAAAATATGGACTGAAATTGAGAGATTAAAATTTCTGAATCAAACCTCCATAACGTTGGCTCCATAAGTCCAATGTATGCCAAATTTATATATTATACATAGAAGATACATATCTAAAACTTGTAAAAATATCATGTCTTGAGATTCAACTATTTAGTTGGACAATTAGGCAATACCAATGGAGGGGTAGATTTGGAATGCAAACAATCCACCACCAATGGGCTATAAATACATCCACCTCTTCTCCTTGGAAGGGTTTCGCATTTTAGAAGAGAGGAGCATAAAATTTCACAACTAATTAATTTTAAATGGATTTGGAGGACCTTCTGTACTCAACAAGGATAAATTCACTGGAATTTCAAATGATTCTAAAGAACTTATCCTTCATTCTAAGGAGGAGATAGTGGAGGAATTTCATTATGTCAACATACCACGGGAAGAGGCGGAGATGATGGGGAGACCTATTAAAGTGGTGGTAGATAGAGAGCATGATAATTATATTGAAAAACAAGATATGATCCTAATGAGAGGCTTCAATTATGGGAAAGTAAACAAAGAAGAATATGTTCCAACCTGGGATAAAATGGCATGTCATCTTAAAGAGGTTATTGGCAACGACCCAGCAGCGAAGGTATGGCTTATGAACTGGAATATTTATAGAGAGGAAATCACTAATAGGCTAAGGCTATGCTTTTATGGCATTGCTTTCTCCTATGAGACTTCACCTCCAGAATAACTGGGACCGGTTTCTCACTTTTCCTAAAAAGTGATTTTATAATAAAAAGTTAATTTTCAGTATTATTTGTAATCATTTAAGTTTGTTTTCATTTCAATTGAGTATTAATTCATGTTTCTTATTATTCATATATTATTCTTATCTACCTTATGTTTCATAATGAAAATTTTATTAAAATATTTTAGATCATTTTTAAATTCATTCTCTTATGTGGATTCCTCATTCAATGGAAAATTTGTTTTTAATTCTCATTTTTGATCGTGTGTATGTTCGACGCAGAACTTTTTTCTTATCCCATTCATTTAATTCTATTTATTATTAATCACCATAAACACATATCACCAGATTAATGAACATCTCAATGGATGAGTAAATATACCATTGGAATGAGTTATAATTGGGGGATGTTAAGTTATTGAGAGCTTTTTCTTGATTAATATTCTTTGAATTAACATTGTGTATGTTAAACATAGAATGTCGTGGTTTAATGACATGATTAATTTAACATGTGGTTTCCAGGGATTATTGGAACCATAAATACACTACCATAAACATGCTCTGATTAAGATTATAACCAAATGTTATGTTAAGGCTTGGATTAAAGCCTTAACACTTGGGAATTCCAATCAACATTATCTTGTAATGTTGGTGTTAATTTAATGCAATATAAATCAAAGATCAAGGATATAACAATATTAACTCTCTAATGATGAACTCACCCCAATATTTATAAAATTTTTAAATCAATCAATAATCTCAACTAATCTCTGCAAAAAAACCCAATCAAAATACAAACACCTAAAAACAATCAACTATTATAAAGTATCATCATTGTGGATTCATCCTGAGTGATGACATACACATTAGTAGTGTAACACCCCAGGTAAATAAAGGATATGACATTTTCATATTTATCCATATTTGTGAATAAAATATTGATATGACTTTAAAGGGGATGCTATGCTCGATGGCGTACCCAACACGCAACAACGAGTTTCTTGGGAATCTTACGTTGCACTCTAATAATAAAATAATATTATTTTAAATGGTAGTTAACATGTAGCCGTTGTATTGGCAGGAATGGATAGAAATAACTAAAATATGATTATATATGTTTTTAAATGTTTTTACATTTATCCAATAGAGGATAGAGGCTTAAAATACGGAAAGAATTCAATTTTAGGCGTATATGCCCTAGTTTTCACTAAAGGTTCACTTATCACCTTTTGATGTTGAACCATCATTAAATATGGTTTTGTTCACTCTTAAACATTCTTTTGGACCAAATAAAACTCTTATTAAGAATCGGGATATCAAAATTTACTTTGTGTAAATTTTTGGTATCTTTCCGATAAAGTTCATTTTTTTAATGAATAGTGTAAAATGTTGTATTTTAATTCAAAACATCTTTTTAATCTAATTTATTTATATGATTAGATTATATTTTTAAATGGTTTTAAATTGAAATTAGAATATATTTTTACCATTAAATCCAATAGTGGTCGTTGGATTTAATTTCACTTTGAAATCAGTCTTAAACCAGTGTCAATCTTTTGATACTTATTGTTTCATAAAAACACGCTATTTGCTCTGACAGCGGGAATTAATTATTAAATTAATTAATGTGACTTATATGTTTTGAATTTTGAAAAATAGACTTCATTTTTGAATTCGTAATATCAAATATAGCTTAGGGTGAATTTTTGGTAATTTTCTGAAAAACTTCAATTTTTGATGAATAGTGAAACCACTAAGTGGTACTTATAAAGACTGATTTTCCATTTAAATGAAATTTTGCCATCATTGTGTTTTGAATTTCAAAAATCCGACATACATGGTTGTCATTAAGAAGTAAAGTGTGGTTCAATGAGATTATAATAATTTTTTGGTGAATAGTAACTTATTAAGTTCTTAATCGCGATTAGTGGTAATTAGTGTAATTTAAGGTAAAAATGATATTATAAGAATGTGAAAACACCATGACACTTGTCCTACACCTATTGGGTGAGTCATGGCCGACCAAGACAAGCCATGTCCCAACTTGGGGACCCCATGGAGCCACTTTAGTTGGAAAATGACAATAATATATTTTTATTTAATGTTAAAATTAAATTGACACAAACATGATATGTTTTACTAAAATAATTTTTAAGTGGGGTTATACAAGTCATCTTTTTTATTATAAATAGTCATTGGAAATATAAAAAGATTTCCTACATCATGGTATTTTTTTTATAATTTTCAGACACTAAATAAATTAAATTATTTATGACATCATGATGATGCAGCGATGACCTCATTATTTAACGATTTAAATAAAATGGAAAGATAATGTAAAATCTATGAACTACACATGTCCAAAACTTATTGTATGAGTGTATTTCGAAGCATTATCACCTTATACACGAATTTTATCAATATGGGACCTTTTAAAACCGAAACACATTTTCAAATAATGTAATATTTCTTTACTTTCCAAAAGTGCCCCTCCTCTCCTCTTATAAAAGGCCCCCACCTCTACCACCTTACACACACTCCTCAAGCCTTTGGCTCGGCCAACCCCTGCCCATTTACTCTCTCCACATCCCTCTCCTCATCCTAGAGGATTCCCTTTGGGCATAATCCTTTCAAAGGAAGCCTTTAGGCTCAAATCAAAAGGAGTTACACTTTTAAAGGTAATTCATTCTCTCATGTTCATTTGTTTTATTTTGCTTCTCCAACCCCCTAAACTCTTTTTATTTACTTCTTTTATAACAACAACAGTATCTTCAATATACTAGGATGTTGTTATAAGATTTATTCGAGCTACACCCTCACACAACCACATCAAATGGTTAAAGAACATACGGTTTCCGTGGATGGAAAAATTCTACCTCCCGAAACGATGATTGTTCAATACTCATTTAACACCTTCAAAGGTGGCCATTATGATGTCACTATTTTTATATATGATATATAATATGTTTATGTTTTACTTATGCTTCTGTATTTTTCTTTTGTGTCTTACCTTTATGGCTTCCATTATGGGTATACGCGATATCTTCATTTTCGGAAGTGCGGACTACCGCCCCCTCAAAGTGATGTGATTCGTTAATGCCATACGTGGGATGTATAAAGGATGGATTTAATGTTATTATATATGATATTATACTGGAATTATTATATACCCCTATATCATTATTATTTCTTTCCATTAAAGTATGAGATAGAAATGAAAGTAGCGTTCATGCGTAAGTACGGCTTACCGTCTCCATGAACGGTGCATTTCATTTCTTATCCCCAAATGTAATGTACTATTAAAAGTACATGTATATAATGGATATATATAATTAATGATATATCTAAATGATGAATATAATTCTGGAATTAAAATATACATACCTCTCATTTAGTTTTAATTCCATTAATATGACAAAGAAATGAAAGTAGCATTCATGCGTACGTACGGCTTACTGTCTCCATGAACGGTGCATTTCATTTCTTACCTCTAAATGATTATGTAATATTATAAATACATGTATATTCTGGATATATATGATATATATGATATCCAAATCAGGAATTTCATTCTGGATATAAAGAACTTTTGACCACACGAACAACATGTAATTGTAAGAAGTCCACTTTCGACTTAAGAACCAAATATCTACAAAACAAGCATGATTAACTTAAATGATTAAATAATGTTTATAACATGGTAATAAGTGATATAAAAGGAATAATGAACTTGAAAAAGGTTCTTAAGGAAGTATAAATTAACTCAAGTTTATTATTCAGGAGATTAAAGAACGATCGAGTCAAGTCGGACCCGAGGTAAGGGATCCTACAACTCTCTTTCTTTTTAAGTACACTCTTTTATGTCATTTCTTTTAAGCTCATATTTCTTATGATTGGGATGTTCTTTTATATTACTCCTACTGTAATTTTTACTTTCATGTGATGATATACCATATTCTCTCTCATCAATCCATTTTGGAAGTTTTGAGTGGCGCCGTTAGGCTGCCGAACTTTCGTAAGAGATCTAACGTCTCTCTTTCTTTTTAAGTACTCTCCTTTATGTCACTTATTTTAGGCTCCTCTTTGTAATGTTGGGGGATGTTATTTTATATTCCTCTTGCTGTAAATTTTATTGTAATGTGATGACATACCCTATTTGATCTCATCAATCCATATTCGGAAGTTTTATGTGGCGCCGTTAGGCTGCCGAGTTTTCGTAAGGGATTTTTCATCTCACTTTTATTCCCGTGAGATTTATGCTACATTTTCCACAAATTACATTTAGTGGTGTATGTACTTCACATTATTCTACTCTTTGTGTAATATAATTTCCTTTATGAGTATTTACATCAATGATCTATTGTCCTTCTTTCATGGGGTGTATGTTTTGAAAGATACCCAAGTCGGTAAGGGAACCTTTCACCCTACTCTTTTTTAAAAGACTTCTTTTGTTTGGTCTTTTAATTTACATATTGTTATGTTGGGATATGTTCTCATATATCCTTATTGATGTAAATTTTATGTCCAATTGATGAGATACACTTTTTATCTCTCATCAACTCATTTTGATGCGATGCTGTTAGGCTGTCAAGGGAACTTTTTAACCCAATTTCGATTTCTTTGGGTTCAACATGTAGTAATTGAATATGTCATCCATTGAATATGTGTGAATGACCTTTTATTGTTTTACACTTAATATCTACTTATATTGGGTGTATTTATATTTGTCACACATATTTTTGAGATTGATTTGTCCTTAATTTAAGGATACCTTCTTTATAAGGGATTTCATCACATTTGACATTTCTATTGAGGGTTCTTTGTTGTTATGCACCAATTCACTCTTATATGGTGTATATACTGTCCTTTGGAGTATTATATCATGAATCCATTTATCCTCATGATATTATAAAGTTCTGACTAAATGTTATTCCTCAATTATTGTATTCAAGTGTTTCTAATTTTGGTAAAACCCCTTTAACCAAAATGTCATTTTAAATGTTTTAATTATTTGTTCTTATTAATATCCATGTTTTAAAAATGGTTTTAAGGCTTTATTTATATGGATATTAATGGTTTAAAATTTTAAGCTTCAAGGTGGTATGGGACACTTTGATTCAAAAATCTCTGTATTAAATGTTTTAAAGGGTTTTGAAAATGGTTTTGATAAAGGATTCTATTATGATATATTGTGATGTGGAAATGTTATCATTAATTTATATTGGTTTTATGTTTTATGATTTTATATTGGTACTTGGAAATTTTAACGGGTGGTTACGTTATAAACCATATGACGGGTGGTGCCGTGAATACCAGGACGGGTGGTTACGTTATAACCTCCAATGCATTGGGTATGGAAGTCGGCCATATGGCTATTCCATTAAGTATGTATGGAAATTGGCTGTATGGCTATTCCATTAAGTGATATGTGTGGGAGTCAACCGTATGGTTATTCCACTTAAGTATGTTTATGTCCCAAGTTACCTTTATATATGTTATGTGTTCTTTATATGGGTTTTATGGTAATCCTTTGGTTACAAAAAGGTAAGTAATGATACTTTTTTTCAGTGAAAAGTTTTTACTACTTCATGAAGGTGAAAAGTATTACATTGATAAAGTATTCATGGTTTACTTGTTGTTTTGAAAAACTAACAGTTTTCATTCTTTGTGTATCCCTTACTGAGCTTCTTATGCTCATCCCAAGTTTTTGAAATGTTTTTCACAGGACATAGTGTGGAATAGGGTCAAGGATGGGATCAAGGGAATGTCATGCTACTTAAAACATGGAACTATACATGTTTCTTTTAAAGAGTTTTTATTTTATGGAAATTTAGTAGAAGTGACTACTTTGTAATCTTTTGAGATGTAATAGTTATGTCCTAATTCTCTAAAACTCTAAACCTGAAAAGATCCTCAATGTGAATTACTCATTTAATTCAATATTAAGTAATGTTTAAGGCTGGGGCCTTATAGTTGGTATCAAAGGTCGGTTTAGATAACTTTAGAGGTTAGGGTATTCTTTAAGAATAAGTGACATTACCATAATGGTTAGGATTTCAGAAAGAGTCCTAGATTTAGATAAAGTGAATGAGTAAGTGTATCTTAGTGTTTACCTTCCTCATTAGTACATGATGGTTTTGTTGATATACTCACACTGACATTTCTATTTTTAGTGAATGGATGGATCTAACAGGCACCAAAGAGACAACAGGTTTGAAGGAAACTGTGGTGGTTCTCTGATTAAGATACTAGATAAAATGGAGGATTCAATGAGGAAACTCATGGTTGTTCTAAACCAAATATCAAGGAGTCATGATCAACCACTTCAACCTTGGTGAGTTCTCTAATGCATCATGTACGAGATGGCCAACTCAATGTGGAAACTCAGGTAATAATTATTAAGGTAACCATTAGGGTTTATATGATACTTAATTTTTAGGTAATTATGGGTTACTCTATGATATGATGGAAAATGAAAGGAATGAGATAAACTTGAGGTTAAAATATGTTATGATTATTCTTGAAGATTTTATCTCATTTTGGGGTATGTTTTAAGAATTATATAGTTTTGGAAAAAGACAACACGCAGACCGTGTGACATCCCGTCGCGTCGGACAAAGCTGCGGGAATCGAACCCACAACCAATGTGCGACTGGTATTTATCGCCTACCACTGGACTACGTGAAGTCCCTGGTTAGTTTGACTGATTATTTCTGGTTATATGATTTTATGAATTAAGAGTAAGATGATTTTGGGTTATTTATGAAAATGATTAACCTATCATGGAGGATATGTGATTAGGTTAATTACTTTTCAATACGATAATTTAAGAGCAACTGATATTGTTTGGAGATAAATGTTACGATTTATATTGGAAGACTATGCGACTAAATCCTTCAAATATTTGGGTTTCAATCTTATATTGGTTTACATTGAAGAATTTTATGGACAAATTGATTATAGAATGGTCCTCGTTGAACTTTGGGTTTTTTTGGACAAATTTTGGAGATTAAGAATAGATTTTCTTTTTATAAAGGGTTATCCTTTTCAGGATTATCTGATCTTGTACTAGCCTTTTTGGTTTTGGTTATGGTTAAAGTCTAAAGACATGGGAAGTATATAGTTCTATTTTGTGGATTAGGTGATTCTCTAGAAGTTGAGTATAGTACTCTTAATGTGAACAAGTCTTCCTAAATACTCGTCTTTTGGAGAAAATATGAGTTTGTGTAAGGAATCTAATAAAAGTTGAAAGTAAATATGATAAGTGATTATGTTTCCTTATGAATAAATTCCTCAATAAAAAGTAACTTAAAACAAAAATGTTGTCTATTAACTTTTCCTACTGGGGAATCGAATACCGTTTAACCCATCACAAGTTTGTGATTTTCTCGTGGTTAACTTTCTCCTAAACATGTTTTCTATCACTCTCCATCAGAACATGACCCTTTGTTTTCTCCTCCATGTCCATATTTTCATACTTGGAATCCTAGTATGGGTTAACTCAGGTGACCTTTGTACTTATCTTTCTTTATTTTAAAGTGATTGTTTTACCGACTCTTGTTCCGATGTGGGACGTTCAAGGATGTTTCCAAGCTCAATTTTAAAAATTGCGAGGACGCAATTCCCAAAAAGGGGGAAGGATGTAACACCCCAGGTAAATAAAGGATATGACATTTTCATATTTATCCATATTTGTGAATAAAATATTGGTATGACTTTAAAGGGGACGCTATGCTCGATGGCATACCCAACACGCAACAACGAGTTTCTTGGGAATCTTACGTTGCACTCTAATAATAAAATAATATTATTTTAAATGGTAGTTAACATGTAGCCGTTGTATTGGCGGGAATGGATAGAAATAACTAAAATATGATTATATATGTTTTTAAATGTTTTTACATTTATCCAATAGAGGATAGAGGCTTAAAATACGGAAAGAATTCAATTTTAGGCGTATATGCCCTAGTTTTCACTAAAGGTTCACTTATCACCTTTTGATGTTGAACCATCATTAAATATGGTTTTTTTCACTCTTAAACATTCTTTTGGACCAAATAAAACTCTTATTAAGAATCTGGATATCAAAATTTACTTTGTGTAAATTTTTGGTATCTTTCCGATAAAGTTCATTTTTTTAATGAATAGTGTAAAATGTTGTATTTTAATTCAAAACCTCTTTTTAATCTAATTTATTTATATGATTAGATTATATTTTTAATTGGTTTTAAAGTGAAATTAGAATATATTTTTACCATTAAATCCAATAGTGGTCGTTGGAATTAATTTCACTTTGAAATCAGTCTTAAACCAGTCTCAATCTTTTGATACTTATTGTTTCATAAAAACACGCTATTTGCTCTGACAGCGGGAATTAATTATTAAATTAATTAATGTGACTTATATGTTTTGAATTTTGTAAAATAGACTTCATTTTTGAATTCGTAATATCAAATATAGCTTAGAGTGAATTTTTGGTAATTTTCTGAAAAACTTCAATTTTTGATGAATAGTGAAACCACTAAGTGGTACTTATAAAGACTGATTTTCCGTTTAAATGAAATTTTTCCATCATTGTGTTTTGAATTTCAAAAATCCGACATACATGGTTGTCATTAAGAAGTAATGTGTGGTTCAATGAGATTATAATAATTTTTTGGTGAATAGTAACTTATTAAGTTCTTAATCGCGATTAGTGGTAATTAGTGTAATTTAAGGTAAAAATGATATTATAAGAATGTGAAAACACCATGACACTTGTCCTACACCTCTTGGGTGAGTCATGGCCGACCAAGAAAATCCATGGGAAAACTTGGGGACCCCATGGAGCCACTTTAGTTGGAAAATGACAATAATATATTTTTATTTAATGTTAAAATTAAATTGACACAAACATGATATGTTTTACTAAAACAATTTTTAAGTGGGGTTATACAAGTCATATTTTTGATTATAAATAGTCATTGGAAATATAAAAAGATTTCCTACATCATGGTATTGTTTTTATAATTTTCAGACACTAAATAAATTAAATTATTTATGACATCATGATGATGCAGCGATGACCTCATTATTTAACGATTTAAATAAAATGGAAAGATAATGTAAAATCTATACACTACACAAGTCCAAAACTTATTGGATGAGTGTATTTCAAAGCCTTATCACCTTATTCACGAATTTTATCAATGTGGGACCTTTTAAAACCGAAACACATTTTCAAATAAAGTAATATTTCTTTACTTTCCAAAAGTGCCCCTCCTCTCCTCTTATAAAAGGCCCCCACCTCTACCACCTTACACACACTCCTCAAGCCTTTGGCTCGGCCAACCCCTGCCCATTTACTCTCTCCACATCCCTCTCCTCATCCTAGAGGATTCCCTTTGGGCATAATCCTTTCAAAGGAAGCCTTTAGGCTCAAATCAAAAGGAGTTACACTTTTAAAGGTAATTCATTCTCTTATGTTCATTTGTTTTATTTTGCTTCTCCAACCCCCTAAACTCTTTTTATTTACTTATTTTATAACAACACCAGTATCTTCAATATACTAGGATGTTGTTATAAGATTTATTCTAGCTACACCCTCACACAACCACATCAAATGGTTAAAGAACATACGGTTTCCGTGGATGGAAAAATTCTACCTCCCGGAACGATGATTGTTCAATACTCATTTAACACCTTCAAAGGTGGCCATTATGATGTCACTTTTTTTATATATGATATATAATATGTTTATGTTTTACTTATGCTTCTGTATTTTTCTTTTGTGTCTTACCTTTATGGCTTCCATTATGGGTATACGCGATATCTTCATTTTAGGAAGTGCGGACTACCGCCCCCTCAAAGTGATGTGATTCGTTAATGCCATACGTGGGATGTATAAAGGATGGATTTAATGTTATTATATATGATATTATACTGGAATTATTATATACCCCTATATCATTATTATTTCTTTCCATTAAAGTATGAGATAGAAATGAAAGTAGCGTTCATGCGTACGAACGGCTTACCGTCTCCATGAATGGTGCATTTCATTTCTTATCCCCAAATGTAATGTACTATTAAAAGTACATGTATATAATGGATATATATAATTAATGATATATCTAAATGATGAATATAATTCTTTAATTAAAATATACATACCTCTCATTTAGTTTTAATTCCATTAATATGACAAAGAAATGAAAGTAGCATTCATGCGTACGTACGGCTTACCGTCTCCATGAATGGTGCATTTCATTTCTTACCTCTAAATGATTATGTAATATTATAAATACATGTATATTCTGGATATATATGATATATATGATATCCAAATCAGGAATGTCATTCTGGATATAAAGAACCTTTGACCACACGAACAACATGTAATTGTAAGAAGTCCACTTTCGACTTAAGAACCAAATATCGACAAAACAAACATGATAAACTTAAAAGATTAAATAATGTTTATAACATGGTAATAAGTGATATAAAAGGAATAATGAACTTGAAAAAGTTTCTTAAGGAAGTATAAATTAACTCAAGTTTATTATTCAGGAGATTAAATAACGATCGAGTCAAGTCGGACCCGAGGTAAGGGATCCTACAACTCTCTTTCTTTTTAAGTACACTCTTTTATGTCATTTCTTTTAAGCTCATATTTCTTATGATTGGGATGTTATTTTATATTAATACTACTGTAATTTTTATTTTCATGTGATGAGAGACCTTATTCTCTCTCATCAATCCATTTTGGAAGTTTTGAGTGGCGCCGTTAGGCTGCCGAACTTTCGTAAGAGATCTAACGTCTCTCTTTCTTTTTAAGTACTCTCCTTTATGTAACTTATTTTAGGATCCTCTTTGTAATGTTGGGGGATGTTATTTTATATTCCTCTTGCTGTAAATTTTATTGTAATGTGATGAGATACCCTATTTGATCTCATCAATCCATATTCGGAAGTTTTATGTGGCACCATTAGGCTGCCGAGTTTTCGTAAGGGATTTTTCATCTCACTTTTATTCCCATGAGATTTATGCTACATTTACCACAAATTACATTGAGTGGTGTATGTACTGCACATTATTCTACTCTTTGTGTAATATACTTTCATTTATTATTATTTACATCAATGATCTATTGTCCTTCTTTCATGGGGTGTATGTTTTGAAAGATACCCAAGTCGGTAAGGGAACCTTTCACCCTACTCTTTTTTAAAAGACTTCTTTTGTTTGGTCTTTTAATTTACATATTGTTATGTTGGGATATGTTCTCATATATCCTTATTGATGTAAATTTTATGTCCAAGTGATGAGATACACTTTTTATCTCTCATCAACTCATTTTGATGCGATGCTGTTAGGCTGTCAAGGGAACTTTTTAACCCAATTTCGATTTCTTTGGGTTCAACATGTAGTCATTGAATATGTCATCCATTGAATATGTGTGAATGACCTTTTATTGTTTTACACTTAATATCCACTTATATTGGGTGTATTTATATTTGTCACACATATTTTTGAGATTGATTTGTCCTTAATTTAAGGATACCTTCTTTATAAGGGATTTCATCACATTTGACATTTCTATTGAGGGTTCATTGTTGTTATGCACCAATTCACTCTTATATGGTGTATACACTGTCCTTTGGAGTATTATATCATGAATCCATTTATCCTCATGATATTATAAAGTTCTGACTAAATGTTATTCCTCAATTATTGTATTCAAGTGTTTCTAATTTTGGTAAAACCCCTTTAACCAAAATGTCATTTTAAATGTTTTAATTATTTGTTCTTATTAATATCCATGTTTTCAAAATGGTTTTAAGGATTTATTTATATGGATATTAATGGTTTAAAATTTTAAGCTTCAAGGTGGTATGGGACACTTTGATTCAAAAATATTTGTATTAAATGTTTTAAAGGGTTTTGAAAATGGTTTTGATAAAGGATTCTATTATGATATATTGTGATGTGGAAATGTTATCATTAATTTATATTGGTTTTATGTTTTATGATTTTATATTGGTACTTGGACATTTTAACGGGTGGTTACGTTATAAACCATATGACGGGTGGTGCCGTGAATACCAGGACGGGTGGTTACGTTATAACCTCCAATGCATTGGGTATGGAAGTCGGCCGTATGGATATTCCATTAAGTATGTATGGAAACTGGCCATATGGCTATTCCATTAAGTGATATGTGTGGGAGTCAACCGTATGGTTATTCCACTTAAGTATGTTTATGTCCCAAGTTACCTTTATATATGTTATGTGTTCTTTATATGGGTTTTATGGTAATCCTTTGGTTACAAAAAGGTAAGTAATGATACTTTTTTTTCAGTGAAAAGTTTTTACTACTTCATGAAGGTGAAAAGTATTACATTGATAAAGTATTCATGGTTTACTTGTTGTTTTGAAAAACTAACAGTTTTCATTCTTTGTGTATCCCTTACTGAGCTTCTTATGCTCATCCCAAGTTTTTGAAATGTTTTTCACAGGACATAGCGTGGAATAGGGTCAAGGATGGGATCAAGGGAATGTCATGCTACCTAAAACATGGAACTATACATGTTTCTTTTAAAGAGTTTTTATTTTATGGAAATTTAGTAGAAGTGACTACTTTGTAATCTTTTGAGATGTAATAGTTATGTCCTAATTCTCTAAAACTCTAAACCTGAAAAGATCCTCAATGTGAATTACTCATTTAATTCAATATTAAGTAAGGTTTAAGGCTGGGGCCTTATAAGTAGAGCACGATAACCTTGAACGGTCGATATTCGACAATTGTATGTGCTTCAAATGGCACCTTTGTTGGGGATAGTGCATTAAATAGTGGGTATTTTTAGTTTTTTTTTAAACAAAACTTCAATATTTAAAAAAATTAAGCCAAAAAAAAATATCTAAAAAACACAAATAAAAACATTGCTTCTCATAAAAAACATAAACAAAAAACACACAATGAAAAACATTCCTTCTCATAAAAATCGTAAACAAAAAAACACAATGAAAAACTCACCTTCTTCATCCTTTCCAAAATTTCTCTTAATTCTCCATAGCCTCCCAAATATTCCCTCAGATCTGTTTGACCCTAAAATAGAGAAAAAGCGTTGTTATCTTATGAGGAACATAAGAGATAATCAAATCATTCAAGAACCAATCCTTATAAAACCAATTTAATTAGATATGGCTAATCTTAGGGAAAAAACATTTAAATAACTTTCTTCCCCTGATATAAATTACCAACCCATTAGTATTCAATATTAAAACATAGATCTTGACTTCGAACTAAAATTGGGTTTGATTCTTCTTCTTCCTCATTTTTATAGGCCAACCAGTGAGGATCCACATCTTCATCATAAAGAGTTCCAATCGGTGTGCTCTACCATGAAGCCACAAGCGGTTTTTGATGAAAAAATCAAACTCTAACCATTCTCTTTCTCCATAGATGACACTGCCAAGTCATGTCTCTACTACCACCTTCATACTTCCATAACTAAATGGAATGACAAGATGTGATTTTTCCTTAAAAAAATATTGCTTCTCGTACTGCTTCTATCTGAAAGAAAACAATTAGTATCTGACAATTCCCAAATGATTCACTCTATGAATATTTTGGAGAGGTTAAAAAAGCTTGTGGCAACCTACCCACACCACCAAATTCTGGAAAAACTCTTGATCCAATAAATCTATAAGGGGTTATTGGGTATGGAGGGAACTCTCATTACGCCGCATGTGGTTGTGCTCTTATTGATAGAACCCCTACATCTTCAAGAGATCTCATAAGAACTATGGCTAAAAACACACAATAATTTCATACTCGAGCACATTCTCAAGTAAAAAATCACAAGATGGTAAATCTATAAATCCAAACAAGATGACGGAGTGGATGACTAAACATATAAGTCTAGTAAGACAACTAGATCTAGTGGCCAAAGCCCCAACCTCATCTTCTACACAATATCTATTCCATGGACCTATCAATAACTATGGAATCTACAGCTCCCCATCTCATCCAACTAACAGATGTCCTGAACTTCAAGAGAACCCATCTGATTCATCCAGACCAATGGAGTTCAATGCAGCATATGCTCAGAGGAACACCAACCCTCAATAATCAGGTCAGTTCATTAGAAACTTCAACCAACCCCACTATAAGCCCTTCTCTTCTACCCTTAACCAAGGATTGAGGTATGGTAATCCAATTTCTCATACCCCTCAATTCCCTTCTCAGAACCCAAACCAATTCCAATATTGTCAAGGTGTTGGTAACTTCTAACAACCTTACTCAATTGTTCCTAAACCTCAAAGGATAAATCCTCATCTTGCTTCTCCTGGATTCCACTATCCTAATGATCCTTACCAATTCCAAACCAATACAATTTCATTCCCAATAACCAAAATCATGGAAATCCCAATCCAATACTAGCCTCTTCTTCCAAGAAACCATGGGAAAGTGTTGTAGAAGATCTTTCCTCCTTCACCAATTTGAAACCCAAATTGGTCAACCTGCATCCCACCAGAGCCAGCAATGTAGCACCCTAAGAATTTATGAGATGGATTATCTTTAATTTCTTCAATTTTTTGTGTTGTATACAACACCAAGATTAACATGTGTTCTACACAACACCGTATTAGCATTTAGTATATGCAACACTATTCTTGAATTGTGTTACACACGATTTCAAGTTTGTTTTATAGAATTTATTTTACACAACATTGAGGATAGATTTTGTTCAATGTAAAAAATAACTGTGTTTGAATTATATTATACATAACACCAAAGTAATCTTGAACTATACACAATAATGACATCGCTTGTGTTACACGTAAAAATGACCTTCCTCAAATGCTTGCATGGTACGCAATACCGAGTATCACTAAACAACGATATATTATTTAATATTATCATGAACAAGCCGTTATGAATAGTATTTACCACATTTTTAATTTTATAACATTATAATTCATCTTAAACATTTTCTAGAACATGTTATGTGAACAACATCAATTTTTCAGATAATTTTAGTATTTTTTTAAAATGCATTTTTTCCACATTTTGATGGGGCACACATTTTAAATCAAATTTTTGAAAAATTTATAAGATAAATTTGACAAAATAGACTTCTTATTTTGAATCAGGATATAAAAATTTTAGTTGGATAACTTTTTTATATTTTTCTGATAACATTCATATTTTGATGAATAGTAAATATACGCTAAATTTTATTTTAAAAAATATTTTTCATCGATTTAATTTATATGGTTAAAATATAATGTTGAATGGTTTTAAAGTATAAATAGAATAAATTTTTACCATTTAATATAATATATTTCATTGTCATTAATTTTACATTGAATTCATATGTAAAGACATTTCAATCTTTTGCAATGTTTTAAACAAAAACCCATTTTTTAGATAATGGGATTAATTTTAAATTAATTACTACAACTTATGTGTGTTGAATTTGTATAAATAGATTACATATTTGGAAGCAGTAGGTCCAAATTATTTTAATAGGCTACATTTATTTTTGGGCATTATGAATAGTAACTATGGTTAATTTTATTTACCACGTTTAAAGGTAAATCAGGTAATAAAGGGTAAAAATAATGTTATAAAATTATCCTAACACTTGTCTTAATATAATTGGATGATTATATTTCGCCCTAAAACATACTTGGGTCGAAATAGAATCTATTGGAACCCACTTGGATGAGATTAAGACATTTAATTAATTTTATTTAATGAAAAGTGAAATATATCTCACACAAACTTTAATAATTAAATTATTTTTACTATAATGATAAACAGAATATAAATTAAATTATAAATACTCATTTGAAAGATAAAATTTTTTTCATTATCATGGTAATTTATTTTTAATTTTTAATTAATATATAATTACCTTAATAGCTTATGCATTAATGATGCATAAATTATTTATTTAGTGAAAAATCAATAATATAGTTTTTATTAAAGTAATAATACCCATAAAAAGGCCCAAACACTTGAAAAAACCTTATTGGTAGAGTATATCTAAACCATAATCTTCCAATGGTGGACTTGTTGATCATTTGGAGACATATAAAAGAGATTATGACACTTATATTATGTAATTTTAAATGATGTCAAAGATAGATTTTTCTTCATCATAGTATTTTATTTTTATGTTTTATGAAACAAAATATGTATATTAAATAATTATACAAAAATGTTGTAGTAATTATTTTATTAAGAGAAATATCATATTAATGGTTTTAGAAATATTAAAATAACTATTATATGAACAAACTAATGTGAACGAATTTTATAGATGAATATGACATGTTATGAATCTATTAAATATTTTTGTCCGAATCTATCTTCTGTATGAATTTTATTTAAATTCAAATAATTTAATAGTGTCGAAATTGGCACTATTGATTTTTTATAAAAATAACATATTATTAAATTATTTTAAAATCAAAAAATATATTTTTAAATTACAAATTGAAAATTATATGGTCTAAAATATCATAATGTATCCAATTATGGAAAATACACAACACATATGTAAGTACTTATAACCATTTAAAATTTAGAATATTATTACCACAAATAAATTAAATAGATTAAATAAGGACAAATCAAAATGATTAGGTTTAAAATAAAATAAAAAAATGAATACATTTTATCTGATGATGATATTACAACCCTATCTAATCTCATATTCTGCTTTAATTCATTTGGTTGGTTTTTACGTGGGGTTTAAATTTATTATAAATTAATATTTTTGAGTTTTCTAAAAGTGCCCCCCTCCTCTCTTATAAAAGGGAACCTCCTCACTCTCCACATCACACCATTTTTTTAGCCTTCAGACTCAGCCAACCTCTGTCCATTTACCTTATTCACTTCCTTATAAACATACTAGAGGTCCCAGTATTCTTCAAATACTAACATTAGTACCCTATAAGGAGGTTTAAAAGAGGCAGGACAAAGAAAAGGTAATATCCTTTAGTGATTCTTTCAACTTATTTCCTCTTATACATCCTCTATATGAGTTATTTCATTATTAAGTAATGATAACATTATCACTTTTATATTGATATGTTATTATGAATATGAAACAACTATATTCCATCTTCTATCCATCCAATGAAAAAAGATATCACCATGCATGCGTACATACGGCCTACCGTCTCGAAACCCTGGTGTAACCCATTTTTCATCGCCAACATACTTGGATGGGTATAATGATCAAAGAAATAACTATATATTATTATTTTATAATTATATTTATTCTGAAATATTATACATCATACACTTCAATACAATTCCACAATCATGGGAATGATATCGTCGCTCGTGTGTATGTGTGACATTCCATCTCCACGATGTGATGTGATTCGTTCTACGTGATCTTTATTGAAAAATGATTATATAAATTAATTGAATGAATAAATATGATATATATTATGCTAATACCATTCTATAAATGATATCACTATATCATAAATATGGGAATAAGAATTTATTCGACAAAACATGCATAAGAACATAAAGTAGTTAACACCAGAATAACGAGTAATAATGAAATGTTACTAATAAATAGATAATAATATTACCATATATGATATCATAAAAATGACTATGATTCATTAATAAGTCAAAGATATTATTTAAATCCTTATATAGGATGTTCGGATACATACAAAGCATGTCGGACCTAAGGTAAGGGAAAATTTTACAATCTCGTTTTTATCCGAGATTGTTTATACTAAATTATTTACTGGGGAATATTTATCATCCAAGTCCATGTTTCCTAAATATGTAATATTATTTATATCATCATATAATTTTTTAAATCCAGTTTTAACTATTGGTGAATTTTTATTAAAATATATTAACGGAATATTTTGTCATTTTCAGTATGAGATACTTTTTTACTTTTCCGGCAAAAGTACGAGAAGAATGTTTTTTTAACTTATACGACATGAATAGATTTTTACAATTTCATAAATCCTTATTTACATGAAGTTTCCTCTAAAATATTTCAAGATTATTTTCATCAAAATTCATTTCTTTTAAAATTTCACAACATTTTGAGAAATGAAAATTATTTTGAATAAGAAAGGATATTTTCCTCAAGAATTTATTTCAAGTATTTATCAAAAATATTTTCCATCTAAGATGACATTCTATAATATGGTTATATTTCATATATAATGTTCCTATTATTTTCCTGGTTTGATTATGTTTATGATGAAATGATATCCATTGTTTTATATGTATTATGTTATGATGGGATGATGTTTATGAAACCCATTTTATTCGTTGGGTTATGATGAATGATTTGTGTTTATTTTGTGGAACATGTAAGAATGGTTTAAGTATGTGATGGGTGGGAACTATATATCCCTCAAATTCATTGGGTAATGTTTTATATCTCATGAGATAGACATGTCTGGAACGAAAAGTAAATATGGTTCAGTAATATAGGGATGGATTGGCAAGTAAACCCGGTTCAGTAATTGACTTCGTCCACTATAATGCTCTTGGAAAAAATGAATTGGATACTATAAGATTAAAAATATGTGCTTATTAGTTTTACACAATTACATGTTTTATTCCAATTCTATTCTATCATGGTGAATGTTCCTTTATGATCCATGCCTTACGTACTGCCATGATTTATGTCATTCCTCTAGATTTTGATTATTAACGTTATGTTCTTGTTTTATAATACAAATGTTTGTGGGTTGTTTTATGTTCTCCATGTTTACCCTTGATGAGAATTTGAGATCACCCTTTATATGTTTTCTTTTCCACAGGTTATAAATAATGTTTTTAGGTAAGAAAACAAAAGATGAAGATCTTTATTGGAGATGTTGAAGATCATTCACAAAATTAGAATATTGTGTTCTATGTTTCCAAAGACACTAAACTAACATGGTATTTGGGTATCTCTTTTTTTCATGTATTATGTTTTCTGAAAAAGAAATGTAATTTCCATGTACATCATGTTTCGGTCTCTACAGTTGGTATCAGAGTGAAGGTTTATTCAACCTTTGGAAACTAGGATGTAAATACTTTAGTGAGATCCCTAGATATATTTCTAAGGTATGTCTGGGGATGTACCTAAGGTAAAGAATAAGTATAGGTTAAAGTCCATGAATTGTGATAACGCTCACTAATAACCTATTATTAAACCTATGATGTTAGATATTTAAAGTACTCCCTCGTGATAATGTTGTTTTCCTATTATGATTTTCCTTCTCACACTATTATTTTTGGGTTTTAGATAATTGCTGGAACCTAAAGGAACCGTGTTAATGATCAATGTATTGGGAAATGCATTGATTGTCCTCATGAAAAACCAAATGTTATGGGAGATGGAGTGAAAAATCTTATTACTATACATACACAAGTTATGAATCATTCTGGACTTCCAAATGAGCAATGAAGGGAACAATATTCTATTGAGTCCTTCATGAGGCAATGTCCACCTTCTTTCAATGGGTCTTCTGATCCACTTGTTGTTGAACAATGAATCAGTACCATTGAAAAGATATTTTCCATACATCACTGTTCAAAACATGAAAAATTCATTCAGGTTTTTTTCCATTTAGAAGGTGAAGCAGACCAGTGGTGAACTCTAATTAAGAATACAAATCCCCAAGATGAAATTGAATCCATGGAATGGGATGAGTTCAAGAACATATTTTTCAATAATTATAATCTCGTATTCTTTGAACGAAGATGGAAAAGGAGTTCCTTGAGCTTAAGAAAAAGGATAATGAATCTATTGGTATATACAAGGTGGATTTTACAAGGCTTGTGAGGTATGCATGTGGCTTTATCATCCAACCTGAAAGTAATGTTGATTTATTATTCAGTAGAGTAAAACAATGTCTTTGAAGGGAATTAGCTATAAGAGACATTAGTAACTATGAAGAGATTTTGAATTGTTCTATCAAGTTAAAATGGAAGTTGTTGTTACATATCCATCTCATGGTTTTGACATGAAACGAAAGATGTAGTTAATGGAAAAAACTCAAAATAATAATGAAAAGAATATTAATGTATCGTTATGATCAATGTGTGGAAATAAGTATAGTGGAGATTGTCTTAAAGGGACTAGAAAATGTTTTAAATGTCAAAAAGAAGGTCATCAAGCAGTTGAGTGCCAAAGTAATGGGAAAAAGGTAGCTAATGATGTGAATAGAGAAATGACTATGAAGAACACACCACCAACACTTCAATGCTACTAGTGCAATGAAATGGGGAATTATGCTAACCAATTCCATAATCCAAGGGTTAATGATGATCGACTTCAACAACCTCTTAAGGAAATAGAAAAAGGCAATTCACATGTTATCACTATTGACAATGTTATGTATGACAACGAAGTGGTGGAATAACTAATTGTTTAAGTATTGGGATTCTAAAATAGTGTTGTGGAATCTCATTTATAGTATTATAGAATATTGGAATATCTATGTATTGGTTTATTGTGGTTTTCAATAATTATATGGTACCGGTAACCATCAAAAGTGATTGAAATTAATTTGGAAAGAATATTATATGTGCATAATGAAGGGATAAAGAGAAAATAATATGATTGATAGTGTTAATGAGCTCATGATAGATAAAAGGACAAAGTGATATCATGGATTTAGTATGTAGAATTTTTTCTTGGTATCATTAGTGTATCGAAAGAGTTAAATTTTGAAAAAATTTATGTTTTCATTAAGATTTTATGGTAATTAAAGTTTCATGAGAATACATGATGAAGGTATTCACATATTTTGAATGTGACCAACAATATATATCTTATAATATATGGGGGATAAATGAAGGTATTCACATGTTTTATAGATGAACTTTCAAGTAATTTTTTTATTTATACTATGAGATTGGACATAAGTATTTTAGATAATCCTAAAGATTGTAATGGATTTAATTGGATATTATATCGTACTGTTTATGGCTAAATTTCTTTTATTATTTCTAGAATGTTATAATAGTATAGTTTTAGAAAAAGGAAAACATGTATAATGGGCGATAACCTGTCACGTCAGACAAGGATGTGGGAATCGAACCGACAAACAAAGTGTAGCTGGGATTTATTTCCTACCACTAGCCCATAAAAAGTCCCTGGTTAGTAGATATTAGTTTTATTTTATCAAGCGGTATGATAGATGAAGTATAATTCCATTTATGGAACCATATACGATTAATCTCACCATAGAATGACTTATGTATATTTAATAACTTTTGATAACATTTTTTATGATAGAGATAGATGGAATTACCTATCATTCTATCGCATGATCTTCTAACACTTCAAGAATGAAATATTCAACTTCATTTCATTAAATAAGTGATGAAGTGGAAATTTTTCATGGAATGACCAATGATGATATTACACTGAAATTGAGTAAGTGTTTCTCTTTATGAAAAAATTCATCATCTTTAGGGAAATGATCTTGAAACCCAAATATTTTGTCCTAGTACCCTCATATTTGATTAATCAGATGTTACCATAGATCATCACAAATTTATGGATCTGTGATTATTGGCTTTTTCTTAGCCATGTTCTCTACCACTCTTCATCAGAACTTGATTGTTAGATTTCTCTTCCATATCCATGTTCTGAACTATGTTCTCCTATATAGAAACCCCATGATGAGTTACATTGGATAACCATTATATGTATAACATTTTAAAAAAAATTAAGACTTAGTATTCATTTTTATTATGTGGGATCCTACGAAAGAAACTTTCATATAGAGAACCGTTTATAACCCCGATGGATTTCGAGGGAAAAATTAATTTTAAGGGGGTAGAATGTAACACCTAGAGAATTTATGAGATTGATTATCTTTAATTTATTCAATGTCTTGTGTTTTATGCAACATCAAGATTAAATTTTGTTATACACAACACCATATTAGGTTGTAGTATATGCAAGACTATTCTTGGCATGTGTTACACACGATTTCACGTTCGTTTTATAGAATTTAATTTACGCAACATTGAGGATGGATTTTTTTCAATGTATAAAAGATCTATGTTTGGATTATGTTATATGCATATCCAAAGGAATATTGCACTACACGCAATACTGACATGGCTTTTGTTACACGTAAGAACGACCTTCCTCAATAGCTTGCATGGTACGCTATACTGAGTTTCACTAAACAATGATATATTATTATAATATTTTTATGAACTATCTGTTATGAATAGTATTAACCACATTTGGAATTTTATAACATTATAATT
This sequence comes from Viscum album, assembly GCA_963277665.1. Taxonomy (NCBI): domain Eukaryota; kingdom Viridiplantae; phylum Streptophyta; class Magnoliopsida; order Santalales; family Viscaceae; genus Viscum; species Viscum album. The sequence continues at coordinate 1,729,619,883 of OY728157.1, forward strand.
CATCATACACATTTTTTAGAACATGGTATAAGAACAAAATCAATTTTTTGGATAAAAGAAGTATTTTTCAAAAATTGCAGTTTTCCACCTTTTGATGGCGCACCCATTTTAAATATAATTTTTGACAATTTTATAAGTTCAATTTGAATAAATAAACTTATTCTATTGAATCAGGATATAAATATTTACGTTCAATAAATTTTTGATATTTTTCATATAACATTCATATTTGGATGAATAGTAAAAATACACTAAATTGTATATAAAAACAAATTCTTTCATCGAGATAATTTATATGGTTAAATTATATTATTGAATGGTTTTAAAGTATAAGTAGAATATATTTTTACCATTTAATATTATTTATATCATTATAATTAATTTTACATTGAATTCATATGTTATAATATTTCACTTTTTTGCAATGTTTCGAACAAATACGTGTATTTTTCGACAACAGGACTAATTTTAAGTTAATTACTGCAACATATATATGTTGAATTTGGAAAAATAGATTCCATATTTGGAATCAGTATGTCCAAATTATGTTAATATGCTACTTTTATTTTTGGCCATTATGAATAGTATTTGTGGTTAATTTTATTTAACATAGTTACAGGTAAATCGGGTAACAAAGGGTAAAAATAATACTATAAAATTATCCTAACACTTGTATTAATATATTTGGATGATTATATTTCTAACTAAAACATACTTTGTTTGAAATGGAATCTATTGGAATCCACTTGGATGAGATTAAGACATTTAATTTATTTTATTTAAAGAAAAGTGAAATCTGTCTCACTAAAACATCAATAATAAAATTATTTTTAGTATAAAGTAATTCAGAATATAAATTCGATTATAAATACTCATTTTAAAGATAAACTATTTTTACTTATCATGGTAATTAAGTTGTAATTTTTAATAAATATATAATTACCTTAATATCTTATGCATTAAGGATGCGGAAATTATTTATTTACTGAAAAATTAACAATATAGTTTTGGTTAAAGTAATAATACCCATCAAAAAGCCCAAAAACATTAAAAAACATTATTGGTCTCATATATATAAACCATAATCATCCAAGGGTATACGTTTGGAACATTTGGAGCCATATAAAATAGATTATGAAACTTAAATTATTTTATTTTAAATAATATCAAAGTTGTCACCTTCATAAGCTAATAAATATAACATTTTAAATGTTGGTTTTTTCAGAATTTACATTTGAGTAAAGGTTTTATTATGAATTATATTATATTTATATTCATCATAGTATTTTATTTATAATTTTTATGCAACATATAAGTATATTAAATAATTATACAAAAATGTTGTTGTAATTATTTTATTAAGAGAAATATCAAATAAATGGTTTTAAAAATACTAAAATAAATATTATATGAATTAACTAATGTGATCCACAAATTTTCTAGATGAATATGACATGTTATAAAACTATTAAATATTTTATTCAAATATATCTTTTGTGTGGATTTTATATAAATTCAAATAATTGAATAGTGTCAAAATTGACACTATTGATATTTTATAAAAATAACATATTATTCAATTATTTTAAAATAACAAGAATTTTTAAAATTTTAAAATTGAAAATTATATGGTCTAAAATGTCATAAAGTATCCCGTTATGGATAATTCACAACACATATGTAAGTATTTATAACCATTTAAAATTTATAATATTATTACCACATTTAAAATTTAATAGATAAAATAAGGATAAATCAAAATGATTAAGTTTAAAATAAAATAAAAATATGTCTAAATTTTATTGGTTGAAGAGATTTAAACACTATCTCATCTCATATTCTAATTTTAGTCATTTCGGTAGTTTTTATGTGGGGTTTGAATTTATTATAAATTAATATTTTTGAGGTTTCCAAAAGTGCCCCTCTCCTTTCTTATAAAATGGCACCTCCTCCCTCTCCACTTCAACACCATTTTTTGAGCCTTAAAACTCGGAAAAACTCTATCCATTTACCTTATCGACCTCTTTAGAAAGATACTAGAGTGCCTGGTATTCTTCAAAGACAAACATTAGTGCCCTAAGAGGAGTTTTAGAAGAGGCACGTCGAAGAAGAGGTAATATCCCATACCGATTCTTTCAAACTTATTTCTTCATCTACTTTATCTATATGAGTTGTTTCATTATTAAGTAATAAAAACAGTATCAATTTTATAATGATATGTTATTGTGAATATGAAACAACCATATTACATCTTCTATCCATCCTAAGAAAAATGAAATCACCACGCGTGCGTACATATGGCCTACTGTCTCCTCACCATGGTGTAATCCATTTTTCATTACCAACATACTTGGATGGGTGTAATGAGGGAAGAAATATCTATAAATGATTATTTTAAAGTGATACTGATTCTGAAATATTATACACCATACTCTTCAATACAATTCCACAATCATGGGAATGATATCGTCGTTCGTGCATATGTACGGTCTACCGTCTCCATGATGTGATGTGATTCATTCTACATGATTTTAATTGAAAATGACTATATAAATGAATTAAATGAATAAATATGATATATATTATAATAATACCATTATTTAAATGATATAACTATAATATAAAAAGGGGAATATGAATTTATTCGACAAAACCTGCATAAGAACATAAAGCAGTTAACACCTGAATAACGAGTAACAATGACTGAAATTAAATTTTTATTTCAAAAGCACTTTTGAGGAAAAAGTGGAAAACCATAACGACATCAAAGACTTCATGAACAACAATGCCTCCATGGGCCAAGACCATCAAGAACAAATACACTTCAATTCAAGAGAAAGGAAAATCCCCACCCTAGCAGATAACCAATACAATCAACGTTCACCTTCTCGTCGCTGCTCGGCTAGCTGTCCCATGCAAGAATGCACGGGCTCGGTACCGATGGAAAACGCCATACCCTCTCGATCTTCCAAATCCAAATAGAGATTAGAAGGAGAATTCTCCAAGCTCTAAACCTCATCCGGGCCAATCCCTTGCAAGTAAACAGAATGCAATGTCCCATTAATCAAGGCCACAGCAGCGAAACCTAACAATTTCAAACCTCACACCGGTGCTGCAACGGTTACACATCTAAAATTCCAGAGTTCATCACAATCAGAAATTACCACCGGTTCAAATTCAACCAGCACAACCACTGTTTCCACTGTTTCGCGTTGATAAACCCTTAGACAACGCAACAGGAATCGAAATTCATGAACCATACATCCAAAAAAGCATAACCCAGCCTTCAAACCGGCCACTGCCGGCACACGCAGCAGAACCATATGCCCTTCGCAATACCAAGGAATTAATTGCCCATCCAGTAGAAAAACCTCAAACAAACACGAATCCAATATAAGACCAAATTAAAGCCTGAGTGTTGATGCACGAACGAAGCTCCATGAACCGAAATGACTCCAAAATAAGAAACATTGCGAAAAAGAAAAACAAATATCAGAGAAACATCACCATTCCGCCGGGAGGAAGACCGCGAAAAACCAGATCTCGTCGCCACTGTCAGAATCACTTACGAAGAACGTTGCAACCTCCCACCTCACACACCAGGGGTGAGGTAGCAAAACTAAAGCCGCAGAAGTTGGATCTCGGCCGCGGCCAACATCGCGCCGCCATGAGAGTGTCCAGCCACGATGTAAATTGCCGATGAAACCGAGACCACGGAGTCGCCGACGCCGCTGCAACTAAAGTCCACTGCCACAACCTCTCCGAGAACGAAGTAGGGTCACGCCGATCTAGAAGAGGAAGGAGGCGGTGATGAGGTTTAACCTAGCTCGCAGTGCCCCTTACGGGCGCATCCTCCTGAGAAAAATTTATATCGAGTAACAATGAAATGTTACTAATAAATAGGTAAGAATATGACCACATATGATATCATAAAAATAACTATGATTCTTTAATAAGTCAATCACATTAGTTAAATCATTATCCATGAGGTTCAAATATGTACAAAGCATATCCGACCAAAGGTAAGGGAAAATTTTGCAATCTCATTTTTATCCAAGATTTTTTATATATAAGAATTTACAGGGGAATATTTATCATCCACGCCCATGTTTCCTAAATATGTAATATTATTTCTATCCTCCTATATTTTTTTAAATCCAATTTTACCCATTGGTTAATTTTTAGGAAAAGATATGAAAGGAATCCTTTGGAGTTTTTAGTACGAGGTACTTTTTGACTTTTCCGAAAAAAGTACGAGAAGAATGTTTCTTTAACTTATAATTCATGAAAATATTTTTATGGTTTTATAACTCCCTATATCCATGAAGCTTCCTCTAAAATATTTCATGATTATTTTCAACAAAATTATTTTCTTTTAAAATTTCATGACATTTTGAGAAAAGGAAATTATTTTAAAGAAGAAAGGATATTTTCTTTAAGAATTCATTTCAAGTGTTTTATCCAAACTATTTTCCATCTAAGATGAAATTATTTAATATGGTTATGTATCAAGTATAATGTAACTATTAGTTACATGTTTTGATTTTATTTATTATGAAATTATATCCATTGTTTTATATGTATTATGTTATGAAGAGATGATGTTTATGAAACCCATTTTATTCATTGGGTTATGATGAAGGATTTATATTTATTTTGTAGCGCACATAAGAATGATTTCATTATGAGATGGGTGGGACCAATATAACCCTACAATTAATTGTGTAATGATTTATATCTCATGATATAGATATGTCTGTAATGTCAAGTAAATTTGGTTCAGTAATATAGGGCTGGAATTGTTAGTAAACCCGGTTCAGTAAGGGATTTCGTCCACTATGATGGTCTTGGAAGAAATTCCTTGGCTACTATAGAAATCATAATATGCGCTTATTAGATTTCCACAATTACATGTTTTATTATAATTCTATTATATCATGGTGAATGTTACTTTATGATCCATTCCTTATGTACTACCAAGATTTATGTCATTGCTCATGATTTTGATGTTTAAAAATTATGTCTATGTTTTTATATACAAATGATTATGGTTTCTTTTATGTTCTCCATGTTTACCCATACTGAGCATTTGAGCTCAGCCTTTCTATGTTTTATTTTCCACAAGATATAATGAAATGTTTTAGGCATGAAAACAAAAGGGGAAGATCTTAATGTGATATGTTGAAGATCATTCACCAAGTTAGAAGATTGTGTTCTGATTTTACAAAAGACACTAAACTAACACGGTCTTTGGGGGTCTGTTTGTGTCATGTATTATGTTTTCCGCAAAATAAATGTAATTTACATGTACATAATGTTTGGGTATCTACAAGAAACCACAATAAAATAATTCCCATGTCCCAACTCAACCATTACCCATCCCAGAGGGTAATGTAAGCGCAATTTCACTTAGATCAGGAAAGAAAATTGTTATGCCTCATAATTATTCCTCTAACTCCCATTTAAATGTTGACCTATAAAATAAAAATAAAATAAAATTATAAAACGAACCTAAATACATTCCATCACCTCCATACATTCTACTAAAAACCCAATTCCTTTTCTCCAAGACATCTCTAAGCTAAATAAATCCTTTGAACATGATCCAGAAATGGCTGACATATTTAGTTGTCTTAAAGTCAACATTCCCTATTAGATTTCATAGAACAAATTACTAAATATTTCATTTTTTTTATTTTTTCACTAATTAAAAACAATTTAGGACCATTATTAATGTTTCAATCCAACAATCCATATCCATGAAGTGCAATGATCCTAGGACATTTACAATTCCATGCCAGATAAGAAGATAAAACATCGATGATACACTCATAGACTGAGGAGCCTTGCAAAATTTCATACCTAAATCCATCTTCTACAACCATGGTCTTGGTCCCTTACATCTAATGGGTGTTGTCATCTAGTTAGTCAATCAAAGCACTACTAGTCCTAATGTAAAAATTGAGGATTACCTTGTCCTAGTCAATGATCTTATCTTCCCAGTCGACTTTTATGTCCTTGGCATGGAAGGTGCTATAACTTCTTGCCAATATCCTCTCATTATAGGAATAAATTTTTGCATGACATCTAAAAAAATGATATTCATGTTGGAATCATTTCCAAGGAATTTGGTGACCAACTGGTAAAGTTCAATATTTTTCAATCCATGCAATACCCATTAGAGAATAAATCTGTATTCCATATCCATGATTTTGAAAGTATCTCTGAGAGCGTGTTGAATCACAATACATCATGTTCTTCCTATTCTACTAATATAAGAGTTTTTGTATATTTCATCCTCTCTAACCAAGTCATAAATATATAATTTTATGTTGACTAATCAACTCCAAACTCCATTGATCTAAAGGATCTAGAAATTTATATGGAATCCCATACCACCTCTGACCTCCACTACTCTAGCTTGGATTGTATTGAGGAAAATGAATAAGCATGTTCATTTTTTTATTCAAATAAAATTATCCAATATTCATAATTTTCTATTCATGATTCTAAAAATTCTATTATATGTGGGGTTAACCCTGAACCAATGTGTTTATCTATTCTTGATGGCAGTTATGTTTGTGATATATATTCCTTAATTAATAAAGTGATCACTAGTGAGGTTGAAATTTACCATTCATTGGTGAACAGCATTGATATAAAGGATATTGAAAATTTTATTCAGTCTTATGACTCAATTGATCCCCATTACTGTACATCGGTAAGTGATGAAATAATTGAGTTAAAAATAATTGGGATCACATACTCAAATTTCAAATTAGTTGAACCTTAAAGCAGTGCACAATCATAATTGAAACATCTTCCAGAACTTCTATATATAGAAAACCAACACTTAATGGGTTGCATGATACCTCAAGTTGGAGACCAAAGATAGAATAACCATATTCTCTTTCCACCCCTATTTAATTTCAAGCAAAACATCAAGGAATGAGATAAATTATCCAATGAACATTTAGGCACCCCAACGGAGAAATTTTTCTAGAAACACGGTAGAGTTGAGAAACTTTTCTGGCCAATATCAGACTATGTGAAGTGAAAATCAACTGTCTGGCGGTATGCAAACAAAATATAGGGATTCATGAAAGGAAACCCACGTTTTCCTTTAATTTTATTAATTTTTAATTTATTTTTAAATTTTCATTATATGAATAATTATTTTTAATTTTTAAGTAACATCCTACATGAGGTGCATCAACTTTTACCAACCCACCACTGGATGGAGATGACAACCCACCAAATCTAAACCAGGGGAAACTCTTTTCCTTTAACTCTATCTATCTCCCTCTCTATCCCTCTTTCTTCTTCTCCCTCTCTCTTTAATTGTTTTACCACTTCCTTCATAAAACCGTTTCTTTTTCTCTTTCTCTTTTTTATGGGTGTTTATTTTAAAAACATTAATAAACTAAAAAAAATAAAAAATGAAAAAAAAATTCGTCATACATACTCATCATCCACTTTTGACATTTATTTGAACCATTTTGTGGAGTCAAAAAGACATATTTTTATCTCATAAATGTTTTATTTTCATCATGTCATTGGATAAATAATCTTGTATCAGAACCAACAATTTTTTAATGATCAATTTTTTATTTGGAAAATGATTTTTCCCAACCGCGATGAACAATATTATCTTTCATGCCAAGTCCACCTAAGGCCATATTTTAAAAATGTGTGTTTTCACCCCTGATTTTGAGTCTTGGGTTTATGGACCTTCGAGATGAATTTCCTACTTTGGTGTGAATTAATATGATAGAGGCATTTTCTTAACCACATGAGAATCATAATAGCCAAATAGTCTCTCATTACCCGTATATTAATACCCCTTTTGAATGACCCTTTGAGCCTATGAAAACCTTTTCATTGATAGCCACATTATAAGCCCAGTACATTATCCCACCCAATATCTACATGGATTTATATTTCATAATTTACTAAAATTTATGTTTGGGGGGAATGGATTCTATTTTGGGTATCCTTTTCTTAATTTTCATCATATTATCATATTTTTGAGGTAAAGCATCCATTTTAGTCTGTGGGAGGTTTTCACTTAGTGAGTTTTGGGAATTTATATTTTATTATGACATATTTTATAAATTTTATTAAAAAGTGTTAAAAAAGGGAAAAAATCAAAAAAATGAAAAAACAAATGGTTTTTTTCATGGGCGGGTCAAAAATCACTCTTCTTAAACCTTTGATCTTTTTATAACTATTACAATTAGATTCCTAATGAGATCAATCATGGGTTGGGAGATGACTCTGAGATTTTTATCAGGTTAAAATTTTGAAATAAAATAAAAAAAATGAAAAAAAGAACATTTTCATTATATATTCTTATGTTGTTAGGGGAAGTATTGTGTTTTCTAAATTTTCCATCTCTTCATCCCCAAAAAATTTTCTTCCTCGTTTGTTTCTTTCTTCACAAAAACTTTCCCCTGTAAATATGTGTTTCCATTTCCTTCCATGTTTCATCTCAAAAAATTTGTTCATTATTTTACACATGCTAATGTTTTACCCCTCTTCTCGTCTCTCTTGGACAATAAATTCCTACGATCCCATAGCCACAGAAATACCCCTTCAAAATTCCTCTTTTTTATTGTTCACTTTAGGAAATTGAATAGAAGTTTAGATCTCTTTCAAACTCTACGATTTTCACATTAAGTTGTTCAATGAGTGAACCTCTATAAATAAATTTTACCATCATGAGAGGTGTGAGTTTTGACTGACCACATTTTCAATTTCTAAATTTTAGCATAAAAAATAATTTTTTTTTAAAAAATATCAATTAATTTTTGTTGGAGTTTAATATTGATGAGTTAAATGGTCTAAACCTCCCATGATTTTAGAAAAAAAATAAAAAAATTTAGAGAGTGAGAATAATTTTTTTGTGATTTTATATACATTTCACATGAGGACATGTTCGAGACTAAGTGTTGGGAAATTTATGTTATTCATTTATTCATAACTATTTTTGTACAATCTTTAGTAAATTTCATGTAAAAGTTCACAATTGGTGTGAGATACTCATGTTTTAATACTAAATATTATTTTTGATCATTATTTGAAGTAGTCCAATTGAGTTAGTTAACAGGTATAATTATAACTCTCACCTTACTTATCAAAATTGCAAGGTTATTATTTTATTTTACTAATTATTCAAATTTCATCATATCATTAGAAGTAATCATTGTCTGATTCTGCCATTTGAAAGGTTATATGGACCATAAACGGCCCAAAAAATATGTGAATAAAATGAACTATCCATGAATATTGAATTTCTAGGCTCAATATAGAAGTCAAAAAAAATTTATTATTGAAAAACATTTTGGGGATAATAAAATTCATATTGGTTAAAAATTTCAAGGCCTAACTTCACTAAAAGGGGCCCAAATGATTCAATGAAGTTCAACCCACCATTCTTTCTGAGAAATTAAATCAGCACACAAAATATGACTTGTCTTCTGATCTAAAATCCATTAGAGACGATATTTTGTTGTGTATAATATAATATATATTAGTATGACTTTTTTTTAATAAATTTTTTGGATTAGAGGGCATCTTCTTATTCAAAAACGCATTCACATTTTGGACATGAAAAACTATGGATTGAAATAGACATATTAAAATTGTTTATTATAACTCCCATAACATTGTATCCTTAAGTCCAATGTCCGCATAATTTTCATAGTAGATACAAGAGATCCATATATAAAACATTTAAGAAGATAATATCTCTAGATTCATCTTTCTGGTTAGACAAATTGGTGATCCAATTGGATAGTAAGATTCAGAATGCAAACAGTCCACCCCATTTAGCTATAAATACATCCCCCACTTCTCCTTGTATGGGGGTTGGAATTTCAGAAGATAAGAGCATAAATTTTCATGAGAAAATCCTTTCCAATGTCTTATGAGGACCTTCCATACTCAATTATTCACTTTAAAGACTCTTCCTCCACTCTTTGTTTCATGTTCTTTTGTGTTTTTCTTATTTGTAATCATGTTAATTTGTTTTAATTTCAATTAAGTCTTAATGAATGTTTCTTCTTATTCATAAATTATTCTCATCTACCTTATATTTCATAATATTAATGTTCTTAAAATAGTTTAAATCAATTTGAAATTCATTCTCTTATTTTTATTCCTTATTAAATTGAAAGTCTATTTTTAATTATCATTATTGTTTGTGTGTGTGTTAGATGAACAACTCTTTTCTTATCATGTTTATTTCATTCTATTTATAATTAATCACCATAAACACATATTACCATATTTAGGACCATATTAATGGATGAGTAAATCTACCATTGGTTTGATTTATAATTGGTGGATGTTAAGTGACTGAGATCTTTTTCTCGGTGAATATTCTTTAAATTAACATTGTGTATGTTAAACATAGAATGTCATTGATTAATGACATGATTTGTTTAGCATGTGGTTTACATGGATTATTGGAACCATAAATAAACTATCATAAACAAGATTTTATTAATATTAGAACACTAAGTTATGTTAAGGGTTAGATTAGATCCTTAACACTTGAGAATTCTAGTCATCGTTATCATTAATGTGGGTGTTATTTTAATGTAATATAAAGTAAAGCTCAAGGACATCGAAAGCTTAACTCTCTAATGATGAACTCACCCCAATATTTATTAAATTGTTAAATAAATAAATAATTTCAATTAATATCTAAATACAAACCCATAAATCAAAATATAATAAACTAAAAACAATCAACTATTAAAAAGTATCATCACTGAGGATTTGACCCCAAGTGATGCTATACACATTTGCAGAGCACCATAACTTTGAACGGTTGATAGGTGACAATTGTTCAGGATTAACTATCAATTGATAAGGTTCTAGATAATATATTCAAATTTGTGACATGTGAAACATGTTGTGAATGTAACCATATTATTGGTGAAGGGTTAATTGGTGTGCCACCAGACCAACCCTATCCACTCTCTCAAATGTACCAACAAACTTTGGCACTAGCATTCCATGTTTCCTGACACAATGTTTTCCCAACCTAGAAAACACTTGAAGGAAAACACAGTGACACAACTTTTACTCCATAGGTCATTCATGATGGCCAAAGTAGGATTTCTACCGACTCTATGTGATTAGTAACTGCCTCTTGATCATCTAAACCTACTCAGATGTCTTCTGCACAATACTATACCCAAAAAGCGTGAACTTTCCTACCACAAACCAACAAAGTCTAAAATTGAACAACATTCCAAACAAAACCTCAAAAGGTTCCATTTTAATCGATGCTTGGAAGTAATATTTATATGAAAACTCCATGAGTTGCATATGTTTCTCCCATGAACTATAGAAATCCAAAAAACATGCTTGAAATATATCCTCTAGAACAGGATTAATCCACTCATATTGAATAGAAATATGAGGATTATAGGTCATACTCAAAAGAACATGTGATCACATAGCCTTTTGGAGACCCAACCCGAATTAATCTATGAAACGAGTATCTCTATCAAAAATGATACTCTTTGAAGAACCATATAGTTGAACTACCTCATGCACATAGATACTAATCATATCATCAACTGTGTAGGTCTCCTTGATAGGATAGAAGTGTTATAACTTCATCAGTTGATCCACAATCACCCATATGGAATCATTCATATGGGCTGTTTTTGGTAATCCTATAACAAAATCCAAGGTGACATCCTCCCACTTCTACTCAAAAATGGGAAATGGCTTCAATAACCTAGCTAGCCTCAGATGCTCAGGATTCACCTATTAATAGGTGAAGCATATAGCAAAAAATATCCCTACCTTGTTCTTCGTTCCTATCCACCATTATTTCCCACATAGATCATGAGACATCTTTGTCAAACTTGGATTTACTACTAATATTGAATCATGAAACTCTCTCATCAACTCTTCATGAAAGCATGTAGAAACCCATACATGGCCATGAAAAATAATGGATTTTCCACTGACAAGAGACTATCCCAATGGTGTCTCTCCACCAGATAAGTTGTCTCTCATAACTAGGCCCTCTTGATTAGATAACTGATAATTCTTGGTCCAATAAAAAAGCACAGGTATAACAGATGTCAAAACTAGAGTTATACATTCATGAGACTCTCAAACATTGAGATTCATTTTTATAAATAGTTCAATCATATTTCACACATTGAAACTTTCATACACTGCCACTATTTTCAACTACCATCTTAAAGAATCAGTAGTGATTTTTCCCCTAACTATTTATAATCCAAATAAAATTTTAAAGACAATAGATACTCAACCCCCCCCCCCCCACATCTTTTGAAGGTTCAGGTCCCACTGATAAAATATGTACCTAAAGCTCTTTTGGTCTGTGTATACCAAAAATCACTCACCCATAATATAATTCGTATAATTTATTATGCCATGTACCACTTCTGCTAAATTAAAATCATGAGTAGGGTAATTCCTCTCATGTAGCACCAGCTATCTGAATCCATAAGAAACCAATAGATCTTCCTACATTAGAACTAATATAAGTCCAAATCCAGATTCTTCACAGAACACTGTACATGATTCACCCAACACACGTTAAGTGAGGATCAGTTCTAGTGTCAGGATTTTTTTCAGCTCTTAAAAATATCTCTCACAAGCATCTGACCAAACAAAATTCAGCCCCTTCTTGGTCAAACCTGACATTGGTGATTCCATATGGGATAAATACTGGATAAAGTTCCATTAATAACTTGTATGTCCCAAAAATCATTGAATCTCAAAGACATTCTTGGGTAGTACCCATGATTCCATGGTGGATACATCCCCTAGGTCCACTAAAACTTCTTCCTATAAGAATAAATCTCCAAAGAAGTTCACTTTATCAATCTATAAATTGAATTTAGTTATATCGGAATAAAGTTGATGCTCACTCAATATACTCAAGATGATTTCATGATGTTGTAAATGATCTTCTAATGACTAAGAGTGCACAAAGAAGTCTTCGACAAACCCACCACAAATTGTTCCAAGAAAAGATGAAAAATATGAGTCATAAAGGACATGAATATCATTAGTGCATTGTTCAGTTAAATTGACATCACTACGAACTCATACAATCCATACTTTCTCCTAAAAGTTGTCTCATGAATGTATGATGGTTGCACCCTCAACTGGTGGTATCCAGATCTCAAATAAATCATAGAGAATATATTATAACCTTCTAATTAATTGAAGATATATTCAATTCATGGAAGAGGATATAGGTTCTTGACCATTATTAGGTTCAATCTATGATAATCCACACATAATCACAAAGTCTTGTCAGCCTTCATGGATAATAGAACTAGAGAACCATATGAAGATGTACTAGGTCATATGAAACCTTTAGGTTCTTGATAATCCAACTAAACCTTCAACTCCAGAATCTCTACAAGTGCCATTATATTTGCCAGTATTGAAACTATATCTCTTCCAAGCACTTAATTGATTATAAAATTGATCTCTCTATTGAGAATTAATCTATATAACTCATAAGAAAAGGCCTTATAATAAAATTCTACAACTTAAGAAAAAGAACCATAATTCATTCCACAATTATCTAGAGAAAGACCATATATTTGAGCCATAAAATCCAATATTAACAAAATTGGTCCTACACAACTAGCTTGAAGATCCCACTTACCTTAGTGAGAATAGTAGGCACCTTCTAGAGATAGAAAGGTAAATCTACTCTGGTAATAGTCAATATGATACTGGTATAGAAAAATCCAATCCATATAAAGAGTCAAATCAAAACACATCATTTTTTAACTGAAACGCCAAATTCAAAGAACCGCATAAAAGGAATACACATTTGATTCAAAATTCAAATAGCCATGATGCGACGCCTCAGGACTCGGATCCTCGATCAGTGAGCCTCCTCAAGCTTCACCCTTGACATCAAACCACCTCCCTGTCAACATCATCTACTTCATTAGATATCACAGGCGAGTACCCACCGGCCATCGATGTCGCATCGTCAAACATAGATACAGAAAAAACCCACCACCCATGTCGTCGTCCATACTCCAACTCGCCATTTTCTCCATCTGAAGGCCATCGCCAACAACGTTGTTCCATCATCACTTAAATCATCATTATGAGGAAGAAACAACGAAAAAATAGAGAACTAGAAATAGAACCACATATTCGGAACCATGACGGCCGAATGGCCAACATCCGCCGCCAAAATAACCCCTCGCTCCTTCAAAAGGTGCATCAATGGTCAGAACACTATCCAATATTTCCATATCCAATACCAAATTATTTGAAAAATGAGAAGATAAAAAAATGTGATTCTCCTATATCAAAAAAAGAATAATAATGGATATATGATACAAGAATAGTACCTCTCACAGTAGACGGTCCTAGATCCACACTAACCAGACTAGTCTGCATAACATGTAGCTAATCGTCCCCTCTACCCTAGGTGCAAGCCTTACTCCCCTAAGATATTCCCTCTTCATGGTATTCTTCTTCTTACAATGGGGTTACTCATTCCCTACATTAACCAGAGTGTCCTATGTAATTCCAACTACCTATATTTTGAGGAGTAGTTGAGTCATTTCCCAACTTTGGTACCTATCTTAATACCCTTCCACTACTATGATACTATATGATCCTACAAAAAAAACTATAGGTTTCCCATTATTCTGCAAGCATGACACACCAAAGAGGGATACAAGCATAGAGGCCATTTGGGGACAATATTTCCACTCTGATATAAATGTAGTTGAACAAAATCCATATCTGGATTCCCATTACCCTAACTAATATGACTTCCATTTCCTTGTAGAAATATATCATAGAAAAACTTTACTCCACTAGAGGAAGAGTTCCCAAATCGCCCTATGAAACAACATGGCTGCTACTCGAGGACTCTCTCAGATTCCATTCTGTGATAAGTGTCAGATTCATCACATCCAAAAAATTACTTAGAGGGAACATGTTTACTTGTGACCAGATCATATAGTGAAGACTATTCTAAAGACATCTCGCCCTAGTGATCTTATTAGATCCCAATGATGGTGCAGATCACTATAGGTTGGTGAAATGCTAATAGAAGTCCAGAATTGGAATTCCCTTCTATAATATATCCATGAACTCATGGTCCTTATCATCCCTCAGTTTCATGGGAAAAAATGAATCAATATCATTATCTCAATTTCCTTCCAATATAACTCCAATTTTTTCCCAACCAGCTATATAATTTCCCACTATTGCTTGGTTGTTCCATAAAGAATATATATAAAAAGCTTCACCCTCCTATATGTGGGCATCTAAATATGCTTAAATAACATATGGACTGACTATATCAAAAACTTGGCTTCCTGGGGGCCTCCCTCCCCAGTGAACTTAGAGAGATGTTGCTACTGGAACTCTCCTGTTAGCTCGAACATTGAAGTTATGGTGATGAAAACCTCTCTTTCCATGGATCGCATGATCCTAATGAAGCTATTGCAAAGAAGAAAATAAATATAATACCAAGGATCTATAGGAAGCTCTAGTTTAGTTGCATTATGAGCATGCTAATTTCCAATCTCCTTAAGATCAACTCGAAGATATTGTGGATTCATTTTCTCTACAAATAAAACACCCTCCTTAGAACATTAGCTATAAAAATAGGGACAACCTCAACAGGTGACAATGATAGAGAACAACTTCTATTGGCCTCTTTAAGCATGGATTGCAAGTATTTTTTTCATGAAATATCAGTTCTTTTATTTCATTTTTCAAATATAATGGGTATCTCATATCACAGTTCATACAGTAAAGTATATAACACATGTAACAAATATTCCCCTATCATGAAAAATGCAGGGCAATATCACCTTATGTGTCTTTCATGATATATAAATACACATCTTAGAACATATTGAGCCACAGGTAGAAATATATAGTACTTATAAAATCATGAAATAATAACCGTACAAAATATGTGAATCACCCAAGGTGAAATAACATCAACTGTAACAAGAGAAAAATATAAACAGTAGTTCCATCTCATGGAACTCAGATTATTCTTCATTCATGGGTTGGCCACTCCCATGAACAAGATAATTACGAAGTCCTGATTCATCATAGAATCCTTTATACCTTTCCAAATAGTAACAAAATAAAAAAAGGAACTTGGGGTGTTATGATACCACTTTGCAATGTCCCATGATCGGAATTCCTATCACGTGGTCGAAACAGGTTGGTTATGGGACCTCAAGCCTACTTCCCTATATGCTAGAGGTTATCGAATATAAGAAGGGGTTTGATAAGTATAGTAGGGAGACTATACCACTATTTAAATATTTAAAAAATAAACAAATAATCATATTACAATAAATAAATATTAGAGTAGAAAAAAAATAAGGGAGACAATAAAATAGAGAAGAAAATAAAATAATAAAAGCTAATAGAATAATCCAATAAATAATAAATTAATGGTGTACTATTTTGGTGTAATGTAAATAAATGTCATGATAGAATTAACAATTAGAGGGAAAATACATTATTTTTTTTTGAAATAATGAAACCCTCTTATAATGATGGGAATAGGGAACCCATTACATGGCCCGTAAGACTAGTGGGTATGAAACATGTCATAGTATCTGAACAAATAAAATATAATCCCATGCCATCATGAATTATTTAAACCATTTAAATCTAATGTTGTTCTCTTTATTCACAACACCCACAGTCAGAGCCTCGCGGCCCGTCGTGATCGGCCAACCATCCATCATCTGCCATCAAAGCCAACTCCTCATCATCATGCCCTATCATTTGACCAGTTTTCATCTTTCACCATCCCCACACCACCCCCATGTCTATGATGCCCATGTATTTGAGTCTATCTTCATTCAGTTCCACACTCACTATCTCTATCAAGAGATAATGACCTCCACCACACTGAACCACTATAAGGCGTCCTCCGCTGTAACCCTCCAACTGGCACACGCACACTACTGATCCTGCTAGAATTAATACAAATAGAAGACTATTATACTAAAATAAAGACTCAAAAGTCCCTGGTCTCAATTCCCATGTTGGTTCCTTCTCTAAAATATGGCCCATATAGAAAGAAACAATCAATAGCATGATCCCTTTCCATTGTCAAATCCAAAATCCTTGTAATCTTCTCCTGTACTAAATGAAGGACCAAATAGGGTGTGAGTATAACTCAGTAGGGAGAAACCACCATGTATAAACATACCTAGTTCTATAATAAATTCATGAAATAATGAAATATGTAGGTGTATTAATTATTTATATAATTAAATTAATAGCAGCTTATCCTTCATTGGCACCATGCCAAAATATCTTTGAGCATGTCTCGCAATCATGACAACCATAAACATATGACCAAGGTAAATCATAACATACATTGGAGATATGCTAGAATGTCTCTGATCATGTCTCAAAACCGTGCCAACCATAACCATTTGACTAAGGAATAAATCACCCAAATCCGGTTCAAAACCCACTATATAATTATTTTAGAAATTAATCAGGGCCAATCCTAGTATATAATCATTACAGCTTCATTCATGTCCAATCCATGTATATAATCATTTAATCGTGTCTCTAGGATAATCTTTGTATATAAACATTTCAATATAAATAACTAGGACTAGCAGTCTATATAACCATTACAATATAAATCACTATGAATAACCCTCTATATAAGAATTTCATCATGAATCATGAATCATAGCCCGCTATATAAGCATTACAACATTTACCACAATGAGTCATAATAGAAATGAGAACACAATATCATATCATAGGCTCATTGGTTAATTAGTAAAATTACCATTTTTATCAATCTCACTTTTTATTCTACATTTGGTCATAAACCAATAAAATGCCAATTATTCCAATAAATAAGACAAGCCAAGGTGAATCTATATTAAAAAATCATCCAAATCCTATGTCATGATGAACACACTTAGTCCTTTATGCAAGTCAAATATAGTTAGGGGTTCTCTAAGCCGAACCGTATCCATAATGTATGTAGATAACTATTGAATCAAAACTAATTACATGGAATGATCCAATTCATCATTTAATTAGTTGAAGTGAACGATACATTGTTAAAATTTCAATATTGCACATACTTTTCAATTAAACAGACAATAGGGTTAAGGTTTAGACCACCAACCTTTAACTGACGATCAACTAATGCATCCAATATAATTCACCAACAAAGAATAGATGAATATGATCGCAAGAAAGCTCTAGGGATTGATTTTATAAAAAGGGACGTCTATAAGGGAATATGCACTCCAAAATCACTAGGTAAATTCCCCAGGGTTGATAGGATGAAATTTTGAATGGGGGTGGGGTGAATAATCAGCTGCATGGAACCCTTAAAACTGTTGCTCTAGAAATTACATTTTGTATAACTATTTTAAATGTCATGTATTTATTTTTATAGGGATATGCTAAAAAATATCACCTTAGGTTAATATTTATACCAATAAATTATTAGATGACCTAAATATTTTACATGGAGTGTAACCATTTCATACCCTATACTGGTTCACAATATATTCCTGGAAGACTTTACATATGATATAATAAATTTCATGGTATGTAAATTCCCTATAGAAATATTTTCATCCCGTTTTCTACACATGCACCTAAACCACCTCCAAATCCTTCCAATGCATTGAAAACTATTATAAATCCATTTTAAAATTTTTAACATAGACTCCAATAATTAAAATAATCATACATCCCTGAACTTTATTTTATTTTCCCTAAAAAAGGCTCTATGTCTCTATACAAGACTCGACCCCCAAGGGTCAAATGGAAATCTCAAGGGGGGTGTACCTGTAAAAAGATAGTATCTTACAACAATATTGACTCAATTCCTGTGGAAGTAGTACCAAAATCAAGTAAATGATTTTAAAAACACAAATAGAATTATTTTTTAAGTGATTTATAGTTTCCCATTAATTGTATAGATAAATATAACATATCAAGGGTGTGTGAATATATTATATTCAAATTCCATTATAGTGGCCCATTCCTTTTATGCATATTTTACATGATTTTTAAATATAATTACACAATTTATACAACCCTATGATCGTGAGGCCTGGTTTCTTTTGAAGACTAGGTTTATAATACATCAAAAAGTAACTAAAATGTGAAATAATTATTTTATTCACTATAATTAGATATAATATACATATGACCTCCTAAAAATTCACAATATAACCTAGGTAATACATAAAATAAAAGGGTTTTCTAAAAACCCAATAAAAAAATAAACATGGTTAGGAAATTAAGGTGTGATCCATAGGTACACCATAAAAGAGAAATATCATGAGTAATCACATGAAAGAATAATATGACGAATATTGTACCATAAGTTCATGTTAACATAGGAAATGTGTCAGAAACATATAACATGAAATCAACATGAGTTAAAGATAACTTCTTAGAGAATATATCATGGTGGATAATGTCCCATAATGGATTAGATTTACTCTATAATCCAATAAAAACGTCTCATGAATCTAAATAATTTCCCAATACATTGGATTATTATATAGGAACACCCTTTATAACATGTTTATGATTAGGTTTTTCACAAAATAAAATCAATAATAAGGAAAAAACATAATAATTACCAATGGAAAGAGAATCAGTTGCATAATCGTGCCTCATATGACAATCAAAGGAAATTTCACAATGAGTTCATTTATGGGATGAACATAAAGCAAGTATTACCCCATAAAATTAAGGTATAATTATAGAGACCCAACCTTAAACATTACATAATATTTTATTAAATTAGTAATTCACATAGAGTATCTTTTTTGTTTAGAGTTTTAGAGAATTAGGCCATAACTATTACATTACATCTCAAAAATCACAAAGTAGACACTTCTACTCAGTTTCCATTTTTTCATATAATAAAAACTCTTGAAAAAAAGAGTCATGTATAGTTCCATGTTTAAAATAGCATGATTTTTCCTTGTTCTCATCCTTGACCCTATTCATGTTTAAGTCATGTGAAAAACTTTTCAAAGAATGCGATGAACATAAAAATCTCAGTAAGGGTTATAAAATAAAGAAATAAAACATTATTCCATAAAAACATTAGCTTTTTAACATACCTCATGAAATCATAAGATTTATTAATAAAACATAAAAATCAAAAATATTAATGGTAACTTGTGGAATATATAACATACTTACATTATAACATTCACATCTACGTAGGGAGTTACATTTGGAATACACATCACAGTATATTCCCTAAATCTCTTCAGAGAAACATTAATGTTTACCTCCGTCACGTTACACAATGCATTGGATAGATCTCTCGGGCTCACCCACCCTAGGATTATCATGGAACCACACATATATGTAACAATACCCAAGAAATATACCATATTCATAACACATAAAACAAATATAAAGGAAATATAACACTTTTACATTTATATCACAATATATCATTTAAATATATTGACATAACAAATCTATTGTCAAAACCATTTTCAATACCAATGAATGTAAAATAATATATGGTATTTATTTTCCTTTTAAAAATATTTCTTCTTGTTAAGGATGCCAAAGATCAAATAATACTCACGGTGGTAGAAAAGGTTGTTGTCACCGCTTACGTTAAAAAATAACATTTTTTTATTTAGTAAAAGGCCTCATAGAAAAATATTTCCTTTGAATGAAATAAAAATTAAAAGGTGTTTATACACCGTATAAAATGAATTCGTGTATAAAAAAAATATTCCTCAATGAAAGAAGATTGAGACAAAGTCCCTTACTTCATTTCCAACTTGACCTGTTCATTCTTTAATATTATGAATAATAAACTAAAGTTAATTTCTACATGATTAAGAAACTTTTTCAAGTTTATTATTCACTTTATATCACTTATTACCATGTTATAAACATTATTTAATCATTTAAGTTAATAATGGTTGTTTTGTCAATATTTGGTACCTAAGTCAAAAATAAACTTCTTATAATCACAAGTTGTTCATGTGGTCAAAATTCCATTATATCCATAATTATATTCATGATTTATATATCATATATATCATATATATTAATTATATATATTTATTTATATATTTATAATAGAACATAACATTTGGAGATAAGAAATGAAATGCACCATTCAAAGAGACGGTAAGCCATGTGTATGCATGAACTCTACTTTCATTTCTATTTCATATTTAATGGAATGAAAACATAATGATACATAGGTATATTATAATTATAGTATAATATCATATGTAGTTTCAGTAACTCCATCCTTTATACTTTCCATGTATGTCATGAACAAGTAATATCACTTTGAGGGGGCGGTAGTCCGCACTTCTTCAAATGAAATTATCATATTTACCCACTATATAAACCATAAATGTATTCTATAAATGAAAAATACAGAAGCATAGAAACAATATAAATATAATATATATCACATATAAATATAGTTCCATATTAATGTCCACCATGATAGGCAGTTGAAGATATTTGAACAATCATCATTTTGTGAGGCAGTAGTTCATCGTCCACAGAAGTAGTATGTTCTTTACCCATTAAATGGATGTACGTATAACTTTAGTTCAAATACTTCTCATAAAAACAACCTAGTATATTGAGGATATTGGTGTTTTTATGAATGAAATTAATAAAAAGAGTTTATGGGTTGGAGAAGGAAAATAAAACAAAACAACTTAAGAGAAGATGTTACCTTTATATCGGGTAACTCCCTTTGGTTTGAACAAAAAGGCTTTATTGATTTGACTTATTCCTAAGTGAAGGATTCTAGGAGGAATATAGGGGTGTATTTAGCTTAATTAGGTAGAGGTTAGTCAAGCCAAGGGGCTTGATATGTGTGAGTAATGGGTAATAGGTGAGGGATTTTTATGAGGGGCAGGAGGGGCTCTTCCGGACTTTTAAAAAATATTATTTTATTATATAATGATTCTCAATTTCTAAATGTCCAAAACTCATTAAATTAGAATATTATATGACTTTTTTTCGAAATAAAAGCATCCTATAATAATTGGGCAGGTTTTTTAGTTTGTTTTATTTTTTATAATCTTATTTATTTAAATCATTCATTACTGAGGTAAACAGTACATCATTATTGTGTCATTAATAATATTATTTATTTGATGTCTAAATATTATAAAAAAAACCAAGAAATAGGGAATATTTTTAGCTTTAAAATTAACTTTTATACTATAAGAGATAACTTATATAACCCCATTTAGAAATTGATTTACTAAAAGATATATGTTTATGTCATTTTTGTCTTTACTTTAAATTAATAAATATAACGTGTCATTATCACTCTTAAGTGGCACAATGGGGTCCCAAAATCGACACAAGGATTCCCATATTCTGAAATGTATCAACTAATAATATCATGACATTTGTTAGGGTAATTCTATAATATTATAGTATTATTTTTACCTTGAATTACCCTATTAACCTTTAACCACGGTAAATAAAAGTCAAAAGTTATTATTCACCAAAAATTATTTTCATCTTATTGAACCAAATTTTACTTAACAAAAACAACAATCTATGTCTGATTTTCAAAATTCAATTCACAGAAGCGGTATAATTTCATTTAAATGAAAAAGTCTGTTTTTTAACTACTACTTAGTGTTTTCACTATTCATACAAAATTGATGTTTTTCAGAAAAATATAAAAAATTCATCCTAAGATGTATTTGATATTATGAATTAAAAAATTATGCATATTTTACCAAATTAAAAGCATAGAATTTTCATTAATTAATTTTAAATTAATTCCCGTTGTCAAAACTAAAAACCTGTTTTAAGAAATAATAACTATCAAAAGATTGACAATTTTTTATGTCATATTTCAAAGTGAAATTGTTTCCAATTACCAACATTGGATTAAATGGTAAAAGTATAATCTAAATATACTTTAAAACCAATTAAAAACGTAATCTAACCATATAAATAAATTATATTAAAAGGAAGTTTAGAGTTAAAATACAGTATTTTTACTATTCATTAAAAATGAATTTTATCATAAAAATTCCAAAAAATTACCCATCATAAATTTTGATGTCCCAATTCTAAAGAAGAATTTTATTTTGTCAAATAGAACATATAAAAGTGACCAAAACTATATTTAAATAGTGTTTTCCATCAAAAGGCGGTAAATCAACCTTTTAATGGATATTAGAGTTTTTATGCTTAAAATCATATTATTTCTTATTTTAATCCTCTAGTTTTTATTGGATAAATGTAAAAACATTTAACCAACATATATAATAATATTTTAGTTAGTTCTATTCATTCATACCAAAATAATGGCTAGGCATTAACTACCATTTAATATAATATTTTATTATTATTTTCAGTATGATTCATAATTTTGTGCAACATTATACATTAGTAAAAATCATTATTTTGTGTCAGGTATGCCATCAAACATAGAATCCCTTTTAAAGTAAAATTAATATTTAATTCACAAATTTTAATAAATATGAAAATTTCATATTCTTTATTTACTTGGGATGTTACATCCTTCCCCCTTTTGGAAATTACATCCTCGCAATTTTGTTCACTTATCAAATACGTGGGTGTATTACCATCATAAAATTTTCAGATTCCCACATTGCCTCTTCAATGATATGGTTTTTCAAAAAATCCTTTACCTGATGAATTACCTTATTCAACAACACGTGTTCCTCATAAGAGATATTGTCTTCAAACTGAACTACCTCTAGGCTCAAAACATGAGATGGATCCAACATATAGTTTCTCAACATTGAAACATGAAAAACATTGTGTACCTGGGATAAACTTGGAGGTAAATCCACATTGTTGGCAACTGGTTCAACTTTCTCCAAGATTTTATAAGGTCCAATGAACCTCAGACTCAACTTTCCCTTCTTAAAAATGAATCACACTTTTCCATGGAGAAACTTTGAGAAAGACATGATCACCTAACTCGAAGGAATGATCCTTCCTCCAGTTATCCTCATAAATTTTCTGCCTACTCTAAGCTGTTCTCATGTGCTTCTGAATCAAGTAAAATTTTTATGTCATCTCTTCTACCAATTCTGGTCCCATCAACTTCCTTTAAGCTACTTCATCCTAAAAAGATGGAGTTTGACACTACTTCCCATATAATGCCTCTGATGGAGCCATTTGTATACTGGAATGAAGATTATTATTATAATAAAATTCAACCAAAAAAATATGTTGGTCTCAATTTCCCTAGTAATCCAGTGAACAAGCATGTATCATATCCTCCAAGGTCTAAATTGTTCATTCTGACTGCCCATATGATTGAGGATGAAAAGCTATACTAAAATTTAATTTAGTACCCAATGACTTCAGAAGGCCTTTCAAAAAGTTAGAAGTAAACCTTGGATCATGATCAGATACAATGGAGAGGGGAACTCCATGTAACCTGACTATCTCTTTAACATGCAACCGAGAAAGATGATCTAAAGGCAAAGTATCTCGAATATGAAGGAAATGAGCATATTTAGTCAATCGATCAATAATAACCAAGATTGCATTATTACCTCGAGATGTATTTGGTAATATCATAATGAATTACATGGATATATTTTCCCATTTCCACTCTAGCACTGTTAAAGACTGATGCATCCCCTTCGATAACTGCCACTCTTCCTTAATCTTTTGAAAATTCAAACACTTCACATTAAATTTAGAAATATCTCTTTTCATTCCATCACACTAGTAATACACCTGAAGATCTATGTACATCATAGTGTTGTCAGGATGAACTGAAAACAAAGAACTATCAGCTTCACATAATATTTTTTCTTCAACTGTTAATTACAAGGCACACATAATATCTTACCAAACCTCAAAACACAATCATTATCAATGTTAAAATCAGGAAAATTACACTTATGAACCTACTCTACCTTTTTCTGCAACTCACTATCATCCTTTTGTGATTTCTTAATTCTGTCAATTAGAGATGATTTCATTGAAACGTGAAAAAAAAATAGAGAAATTTTACACACCAACAACTTCTATGCCAAATTTAATAAAAGCATTAATTAAAGGATATTATACTAAATGTAACAAGGTTAATGTATCATTACTTTTTCGACTCAAATCATCATCCACTTTATTTTCCTTTCCTGGTTGGTAATGGATCATGCAATCATAATCCTTGATTAATTATATCCATATCATCTATCTCATGTTCAATTTGTTCGATGTGAATATATTCTTTAAACTTTTTTGGTCAATATATATTTCACATTTTACTCCATAAAAATGATGCATCCAAATTTTTAAAGCAGAAAATCAGGAGCTAATTCCAAATCATGTGTACTGTAATTTAACTCATGAGGTTTCAACTGACGTGAAGCATAAGAAATAGCCTGATCATTCTGCATGAGGTCACAACCAATTCCTTTCAATGAAGCATCACTATAGATAAAAAACTCACTATTTCTGGAAGGTAGTGCCAAAACTAGAGCCTTCAGAAATATTCTTTTCAATTCTTTAAAACAATCCTCACATTCTTTTATCCAAATGAACTTTACACCTTTTCATGTTAACATAGTCATTGGACTAGATAACCCTGCCAAATTCTCAACAAACCTCCAGTAATAACCTATAAAACAAAGAAAACTATGGAGCTTGGTTATATTCATGGGTCTTGGCCATTCTACAACCAATTGTTTTAGAAGGATTAATAGTTATGACATTTTTTTGGAAAAAATGTGACCAAGGAATGAAATTTTTTGTAACCAAAACTCAGTATTGTTTAATTTCCCATACAATTTATTTTCTTTTAAAGTTTGTAAGATAACCCTTTAATGAATTTTATGGTCCTCTTTACTTTTAAAATAAACCAAAATATATTCATTTAACACAAACACAAACTTATACAAGAAATAAGGAAAAATTATATTCATAAGACCCAATAACACAGTAGGTGCATTTTTTAATACAAAAGGCATAACTAGAAATTCATAATGGTCATATCTAGTATGAAACGTAGCCTTCAGAATGTCTACTTCCTTTTCTTTCAACTGATGGTACCTTGACCTCATATCAACCATCGAAAAATAATGATCTCCCTAGAGCTGAATATAGAAATCATCAATATGAGGAAAATGATACTTTTTATTAACAGTTATGTTATTCAATGCTCTATAATCAATGCAAAGTCTCATTGAACCATATTTATTTTTAACAAACAAGTCAGGAGCAACCCATGGTGATGTGCTAGGTCGAATAAACCTTTATCTAATGACTCCAAAAATTACTTCTTTATCTCTAAAAGATCAATTTGAGACATTCAATAAGGGGGTTTTGAAATTGGATTAGCATCAAGAACTAAGTCAATAGTAAATTCAACTTCCCGGTCAGGTATAATCCCAGGAAACTCATCAGGAAAACATCAATGTACTCATTTACCATTGGCACATCATTATTCTGAACAGTTCCTTTGTTTTCAACAATATGTGAAAGGTATCATTCATTTCCATATTTTACTAGTTTCTCAGCTTCCTCATATGTTATCAAAAGTAAAGGATCATTATTTTACATAAACTGAAAATATTTCTGAAAAGAAACATCTTTAGATATATAGTCATTCTTAGCATGATAAACATAAATCCAATCCAAATCCAAAATAACATCAAACTCTACTAGAGGAAAATCAATAAGGTTTTCAGGTAGATTCTTTCTGCACACACGGATAATAAGGTTCTTATAATTTATTTTTGTCTCAACATTCCCCCCAGTGTATTTACTATAAGTTCAGGATTGAAATAATGAGATGGGATTACCAATTTACTAGAGAACTTGTCATAAATGAATAGATGTGTAGACCTTGAATCAAACAATACATTGTAATAATCTGGAAAAAAAACAGTGTACCTGATAATACTTCATTTGATGGCCCAACATCTACTGAAGTAGTTGAAAATTATTTGACCACACTTTTCTGCTTTTATTATGACTTTTTTCCCTCAGTTGAGTTCTTTATTAGACATTCATTTTCATAAATACCCAATTCATTTCACTTAAAACATTTTAATGAATATAAATCCAATTTTGTCTTACTATTAACCTGATCATTTTCAGTGCAATTATGAGCCTTATGTACCATTTTACCACATCTGTAGAACTTACTAGAATTCAAAATACATTCCCCAACATGATTTATACCACAATTTTCACAAATAGTAAACTTAAGTTTCTTACCATCGGACATTTTTGAAGAGTTCTTCATTTTCGTCTACCACCTCGACATCTTATTCTTTTTTTGTAAAATAACACCTGATCATCAAAAAACTCTTTTTCCACCTTCTCCGCACATCGAACAAGTTTTTAATTATTTTTGATCTCATGAGAAGATAAAGCCCTTTGATTATTTGGCTTTAATCCTATGTAAAAATGGATGATTTTACTATCAAGATCTCATATGAAATTTGGAGCATACCTTGCCAGATGAGTGAATTTTTCTTTATAAGCATCCACTGAGTTATCTACCAAACTCAATTCAAAAAATTGTTTTTCCATACTAAGATTAACAACATTTGGAAAATATTTCTCAAGAAACATACCTTTTAGTTCATCCCAATCAAGAGCATCAATATCCACATTATCCCTCATATTCTTCACCATCGACCAGCACTGATTGGGTTCACCTTCAAAACAGTAAATAGAGATACTAACCTTTTGTTGTTATGAACACCCTATGACATCAAAAATATTTTCTAGTTATTTAATCCACCCTTATGCTACAACAGGGTCAGATGATCCTCTGAATGATAGAGGAGGTTGCCTCTTGAAATTCTTCACTACTGACATGTTCCTCTGTGGTTGATCTGGCTGATCTCGTGCATGGATACCACCACCATTTATAGCCTGATTCAATTGTTCCATCACTGCAACGAACTATTCAGTTCCAATTCTGACCATCTCAGGTTGCTGATTTGTAATGTTTTCTTCCTCCTGAAGTTTTCCCATCATAGCTTCCATGTTTCCTCTACGGAAGACCATTCTGAACACAAAAATATCTTAGGCGAAGCAACATGGTAATCTATAAATGATATATCATTTCAATATTACCATAAATTAATTTATGGACATTAAATTAACAATATTATAACTTATAATGTTGTCTAAAACAACCTTTGATACCAACTATAAGGACACGGCCTTAAACATTACATAATCTTGAATTAAATGAATATTTCACATTGAGGATCTTTTCAGGTTTTGAGTTTTAGACAATTAGGCCATAACTATTACATTACATCTCAAAAATTTCAATGTAGATACATCCACTCAGTATACATTTTTTTCAAAAAAAAACTCTTGAAAAAAATATTCATGTCTAGTTCCATGTTTTAAATAGAATGAATTTTACATGATCTCATCCTTGACCCTATTTATCTTTATGTCCTGTGAAAAACATTTCAAAATTTGGGATGAGCATCAAAATCTCAGTAAGGGTTATAAAATAAATAAAGAAAACATTACTCCATCAAAACATAATCTTTTTAACATACCTAGGGAAATAATAAGATTTATGAATAACACATAAAAAACATAAACATAATGGTAAATTGTGTCATCCATAACATTCTTTTGTTGTGTCTTTCACAGCTACGTAGAGAGTTACTTTTAGAATACCCATAAAATTATATTACCTAAATATATTTGGAGAAACTTTAACATTTACCTCTGTCATGTTACCCAATGCATTAGAGAGTTATCTCTTACTCACCCTCCCTAGGTTTATCATAGAACCACCTGTATACGTACAAATTTCAAAGAACCATAACATATTCGTAACACATGAAATAAATATAAAGAAAAGATAACATTTCCACATTTCAATCACAATATATTATTTAAATATATTGACATACCAAATACATTATCAAAACCATTTTCAATACCAAATAATTTACAATATTATATGGTATTTATTTTCCTTTTAAAAATATTTTTCACTTGTTATGGAAGCCAAATATCAAATAATACTCGTGGCGGTGGAAAATGTCATTGTCACCACTTCCGTTAAAAAGTAACATTCTATTTTTTCATTTAGTAAAATAACTCATAGAAATAGATTCCATTTGGATGAAATGAAAAGTAAAATGTTTTTATACACCATATAAAATAAATTCATGTATAAAACAAATTCACAATGAAAGGAGATTGAGTTGAGGTCCCTTACATTGTGTCTGACTTGACTCGTTCATTATTTAATCTCCTAAATAATAAACTAAAGTTAATTTATACATGATTAAGAAACTTTTTAAATTTTATTATTCCCTTTATATCACTTATTACCATGTTATAAACATTGTGTAATCATTTAAGTTAATAATGGTTGTTTTGTCGATATTTGGTACTTGAGTTAAAAATTAACTTCTTATAATTACAAGTTGATCGTGTTGTCAAAATTACATTATCTCTAGAATGATTTTCATGATTTATATATCATTTATATCCAATATATTTATATTTATTTATAATAGTACATAACATTTTGAAATAAAAAATCAAATGCACCGTTCATGAAGACAGCAAGTCGTGCGTACGCATGAACAATACTTTCATTTTTATTTCATATTTAATGGAATTAAAACTTAATGATACATAGGTATAATATAATTCCAGTATAATATCATATGGAATTTCATTAACTCCATCTTGTATATGTTCCACGTATGGCATGAATGAGTCATATCACTTTGAGGGGGTGGTAGTCTGCACTTCCTCAAATGAAATTATCGTATTTACCTACTTTGGAAACCATAAAGGAATTATATAAATGAAAAATAAAAAATCATATAAACAATATAAATAAAATATATATCACATATAAATATAGTTCCATCTTAATATCCACCATTATAGGTGGTTGGAGATACTTGAACAATCATTGTTTTGTGATGCAGTAGTTCGTCGTCCACAGAAGTTGTAAGTTATTTACCCATTAGATGAAGGTGTGTGTAAGTGTAGATCTAATACTTCTCATAAAAACAACCAAGTATATTTAGGATACTGGTTTTTTTATAAAATAAGGGAATAAAAAGAGTTTAGGGGTTTGGATAAGTAAAATAGAACAAAAGAACTTAAGAGAAGGCATTACCTTTAAATCGGGTAACTCCCATTGGTTTGAACCAAATGTCTTTATTAATATTCATTATGCCGAAGGTAAGGCTTCTAAGAGGAATATAGGGATGTAGGGAGATGAATTGGGCAGAGTTTGGATTAGCCTAGGGGCTTTAGAGGTGTGAGTAATGGGTTAGAGGTGAGGGCTTTTTATAAGGGGGAGGAGGGGCTCTTTAGGAATGTTTAAAAATATTATTTTATTATATAATTATTATCAGTTTCTAAAGGGCCAAAACTCATTAAAGTATAAGATAAGATGATTTATGTTTTAAATAAAATCATACAATAATAATTGGATAGGTTTTGGATATTGTTTTAATTTTTATAATCTTATTTATTTAAATCATTAATTACTGAGGTAAACAATGCATCATTATTGTGTCACAAATAATTTTATTTATTTCATGCCTAAAAATTATAAAAACAATACCATGATGTAGGAAATATTTTTTATCTTTAAAATGAATATTTATAGTCTAATAGATAATTTATATAACCCCATGTATAAATTTATTTACTAAAAGATATATGTTTATGTCATTTTTGTCTTTACTTTAAATTTATTAATATAAAGTGTCATTATCACTCTTAAGTGGATCCATGGGGTCCCAAAATTGACAGAGTGATTCCCATTGTCAGAAATGTATCAACCAAAAGGATTAGGACACATTTTAGGACAATTTTATATTATTATAATATTATTTTTACCGTGAATTGTCCTATTTACTTTTAACCGCAAAAAATAAAAGTCAAAAGTTACTATCCCCCAAAAATTATTTTCATCTTATTGAACAAAATTTTACTTACTAATAACAACCATGTATGTCAGATTTTCTAAATTCAATTCACAGAAGCGGTGAAATTTCATTTAAATGAAAAGGTGGATTTTTTAACTACTACTCAGTGTTTCTACTATTCATCAAAAATTGAAGTTCTTCAGAAAAATACCAAAAATTCAGCCAAAGATATGTTTGATGTTCCAAATTAAAAAATGATGTCTATTTTTTAAAATTAAAAAATTAGAAGTTGCATTATTTAATGTAAAATTAATTCCTGATGTCAAAACAAAAAGTGTGTTTTTAAGAAATAATGACTATCAAAAGATTAACACTTGTTTATGTCTAATTTCAATGTAAAATTAATTCCAATGACCAAAATTGGATTAAATGGTAAAAATATAATATAATAATACTTTAAAACAAATTATTAAGATAATATAACTGTATAAATAGACTAGATTAAAAGGCAGTTTTGAGTTAAAATATAGTATTTTTGACTATTCATTAAAAATGAATTTTAATAGAAAAATACCAAAAATTCACCCATATTAAATTTTGAAGTCCCAATTCAATATAATAGTTTTATTTTTTAAAAAAATATATATATATATAAGTGACCAAAACTATATTTAAAGAGGTTTTTCCATCAAAATATGGAAAATTGACCTTTTAAGAAATATTAGATTATTTATGCTTAAAATTAGATTCTTTCTTATTTTAAGCCTCTAATTTTTATTGGATAAATGTAAAAACATTTAACATACATGTATAATCATATTTTAGTAAGTTCTTTTCATTCTTACCATTACAACGGATAGGCGTTAACTACCATTGAAAATAATATTATATTATTATTTTTCAGTTTGAATCAGTATTGTGTGAAACATTAAAGTTTAGAGAAACCCATTGTTGCATGTTAGTTATGCCATGAAAAATAGCATCCCCTTTAAATTAAAATTAACATTTAATTAAAATTTTTTAATAAATATGAAAATGTCTTATTCTTTATTTACCCAGGATGTTACAATAATAATCTATGAAAATATCTGAGAGACATAAATACATAATATATATGCGATCTATAAAATAAATGTTTTTTTCATTGATGGAAATTTCTTTAAAAATTACATGGAATAAATATTAATGAAAATGTCATTTTCACATTGAAATCACTCCTTCAAAATATGAAAATTTCCAAAATATTTTATTTTAAAGAAAAATGGAATCTTTTAATGAAATCTAAAAATAATTGATTAGTAATGATGATGGGAAATTCCATACATATCAAAAGAGTTAATAGAAAATGAAATCCTTTCATAGAAAATTACCTTCTTTATAAAATGATTGAAACATTCCTTTTAAACCATTTTCTAAAAAGTAAAAAATGGGTGAAAATTTCTTTAAAAAAATAAAATAATATTAAAAAATCTTGAGAACATTTTTAGAAAATTTTTATTGGGAAGAAAAAGGCTTTTCTACCAATGAAAGAATTAAATTCATTTTTTCTTAAAAACATTTTCTAAATAATATTAAGTAATAAATTGATAAAAATAGTAATTTTATTTGCAAATTTCATAAATAAAAAGGGTAGAATAAAATGAAATGTGTGTATTATATAATGACTAAATAATTTCCTTTAATGGAAAATCACGAATAAATGATCCTGATTAAAATGTGATTATGAAATAAACCCTTATTACTTTGATAACATATGAATTGTAAGAACCATAAAATATATGAAATAAAATGAAACATTAAATATTAATAATATAAAGAGATTAATGATATACCATGTTTCATGGCCAGTATATACATCATATAAAATATATTATATATATAACAATAAATATTACTCAATGAAGGAAAACTGAGGGAAAATACCTTATATAGATTATATCATTAAAGTGATAATTAATCAATGAAGTTATTATGAATGTATAATATAATCACACATAAAACAAAGTGGAAATAAAACATAAAATAATTGAATTTTATTACACACATAATCTTACCATATCAAATAAATTGAATAATTAATTTAACCCAATAAAAATAAATTGATTTATGCAATCCCTTACCAATTGGTAACATTCAATTCAAGTCTGATTGGATGAAATAATTTAAATTAAAATTTAAAATACCATAAATTATGAATTATTAATGATATAACATGTAAAATGGTAATTGTATACATCGTATAAAAGAAATTTTTTCATTTTATTGAAATATACCTCGAAAAAGTAAATTGAGAGGAAGACCCTTAATGTTTATGAAACATATTAATTAAAATCACTATAAAGATAAATATATTTAATATAAAGTTAATATTACATTAACAATAATAATAAATGATGTTAAATAATCAATTTTAATTATATATTTCTCTTAAAATACATTAGGTTCATAAAATAACATGTATCTCTAAGAATGAATTTTTGAGAAGAAAATGCTTACCTTGAGTCCAAACATGTCATGTATGTCCTTTATCTCATGTATAATAAATATATATAAGATATATGTTTTACTAAGAAAAATAAAATGTTTTCATACTTTATCATTAAACCATCTACTTCATTTATTTTAATGTTATTTTCAATTACTTCATCAGTTATGACCACGTCTATAGTTTTGAGGATGCTCAGTTATTAATTTCATAACATCATCGGTGTTTTTAACATGTTCAAAGGGTTATTTTTTCAGAATCTATAGAATAATAAAAATTAACTAATTATCATTCTTATACATAAATTATATTTCTAAA
Source organism: Viscum album (assembly GCA_963277665.1). Lineage (NCBI taxonomy): Eukaryota > Viridiplantae > Streptophyta > Magnoliopsida > Santalales > Viscaceae > Viscum > Viscum album. The sequence goes on from OY728157.1 coordinate 1,729,653,621, forward strand.
ACCAACCAGTAAATATGGTTATGAAATATGAAATATGTTATAATATTGGACATGATATGTCATACGTGCACATGAGTAATGTTTCTATTTATCAATGATCATGATGGAATGATGTTAAGATGTATTTTATCATTAATTAATTTTAATTATATCAAAAATATAATATTATTTAATTAAATTTAATAATATTTACCATCAATGTGATGTGTTAAGGAAAAACGAATCATGTTTCTCCATGAAGGTGGTAATCCACATGTATTCACAAACGACGTTATTATTTTTCTATAAATGAAAATGTAATAAAATATTGGATATATTACTTATATATAATGATAAAATTTTAATTTAAATCATATATATATAATATAATCCATCACCACTAACATTCGATATAGATAATGATGGAAGAAGAATTATATCGGTTCGCAAAGCGGTAGTTTGTTGTACACATGAATGATGGTTTAATTTACCATTTTATAGAATAATATATGGAATTTTGTTATTTAATTAACATAATAAAATCTCAGTATATGATATATACTAATTATATTATATTATCATGGTTTAATCGGATTTTTATGAGGTGTAATAAAAAGCAAAACAAAAACACTCGGTTAGGAATGATACCTACACCTCAAACCACATCTTTAATATTATTCTGAAATCCTTCCAGTACTAGATTTCTAATAAAAAGGCCTATAATATTTTGGTATTAAAGTAAGTAAGTTACTCTGTTAGATATTTTCTAAACTTCAACTACTATTTAGTGTATAAAGGATATGATATGAGGATCCCTTTTATAAGTTAAAGGGAGTGGTGTTTTTGTAAATACGCAAAATTATTCAATAGTGGGAAGTCACTTTTAATAAAAGTGCCTCCAAAATTGATAAATAATATAATGGATGGATTAAATGGTTTATAATAACATCCAAAATTAATAATTAAACATTTTTAGCATTTTATTTCATTTACGTCTAAGGTTACTCACTATTACCATCTTAGTTTTTCACCACAAAAGATAATTTTATGGTGTTTTTAATATTCATTATAATGAAGAATTAATTTAACATTATCACCCAATATTAATTATGATTGTTTTAAATTTATAATCAATTTTATCATATTAAAATCAGAAATGTGACACAGTTTAATTTAAAATAAAACATGCATAATGTGTCAAAATAATTTATTAAATGTATTCTTCATGTAATAGATGATCTTATATTAACTCTATAACAAATAATAATCACTATAAAATACTAAATTATTATAAATTTATTTATAATTTATTTATTTCATTAGATTATTTCTTTTATAGAATATATTTTAATTAATTAAAATTGATAAACTTTAGACACTTAAAATCAGTTTGTGAAAAACAGTATTTTTATGCATAAAAATAAAATTATACCAAATTCATGAAAATAGATCACTAAAATTAAATTAATTATATTATTATAAATATAATGGTTTATATCAGACTTTAATTCCGAATATAAAATACAATGTATCTTTTAAATTACTTTGTTTTATGAAAAGAAATGATAGTAATTGTGAAATCAGTAATTTTCACTATTCACTAAAAAATCAATCATTTTAGAAAAATCACAAACATTAACCCTGATTCAAATTTTAAATCATGCTTTAACCAATTATTTTCATCTTATAAACTAAATTTTCAAAAAAATTAATAAATTAAATAGAAATATTTTCTCTCAATAATAAATAAAAAAAACTGAAGACAACATATTTTTTTGAAAAATATAATGTCTTTATTAACAATTAAGTACATATTTAAAAGGAATTTATGAACACATTTATATATATTTGGACCATTATACATCTATTAATAAATTAGTTAATACTATTTATACTGACCAATTTAATGGATGGTTTATAACAGATATATTTATATATTAATATTTTAGGGTTTCTTTTGGTTCGGTGTTGTGTGTTGTATACGCTATCGAATGTAGTTTTATTTTAAAAAAAATCATGGGGCGTTACATTCTTCCCCTCTAAAAAATTTGTGTCATTTAAAAAAACTTAAACCCACATCATAAAAATGATTAATAAAACATCTTATTAAAAATAAGTAAATTCAAATACAAAGGTCATTTGAAATAACACAAAACATGGTTTCCACACAAGGATAACATTTACAGGAAGTGAAAACATGGATTTTTTAAATAATATCCATTTAATAGATAGCGTTAAACCTTTTTATGAGAGAGAATAGACCATCAAATTGTAAAAAATGAATTTCATTTTTATTTTATGCTCATTTCCCTAATGTTGAGGGATTTTTTACCAAATTTATGAATAACATTATTAAATATATTTAATAATCATAATTTCATCCTTTGGTTGTGCTTCCATCAATTTTCACTTCATCTCTTACTCAAAGGAATGGATATCCACTAATAATTTTTTAAAACTAAAGTACTACAATTAACATTTAATGGATCATAATATCCATAAAATAATAATTAAATGTTCCTCATGTATTTAAATATTAACTAAAAATTAAATTATTATCAAAATGTTGGATAATAAAAACTGTATAAACATTCATATAAAGAAATAATACATTTTACTTCAAAATTTCCACCAAAGATTAAACATAGATTATTCCAAAAATAAATAACCATACATCCCAAATAACCACAACATAAAAAAATAATTTTCTTCTTTCCAACTAATATTTCATGTTCAATCACATGTTATACTAAAGGGTATCATATACCGCAATCCAATTAATAATTTCACACAATATCATTAGTCACCTCAAAATCATAAAAACCAAAAATATTTGACCCTATAAAATGTTTCCTAAATTAAACCTAATATTTATCCACCAAATAATTTATCAATAAATAATGTCAAACTAACTTGGACATCACATAGTCTAGTGGTAGAAATTTAACCCTTGTCTCCCTTTGGTTGTGCATTGAAGATCTGCAACCTTACATAATATGATGATTTTCCCCCTACATGTGGTTCAACCTTTTTATAAAACTAAATTTATATAATTTATATAATTTTCCTAGAAATTTGATGAACCACCTAAAAATAAAATTAATCATCAAATAATTTTGTAACCACTATGGTTTTATATAAAGCTTATTTTTCCAAAAAATCATATAATATCAATTGAATATTATTAACTTAATATGAAAGATAAAATAAACCCTAAAGGTTATTAACACCATTAAACTTATGTCCAAAAAATAAAAATGCATTCTTCATCAAATAATATTTTTTTACTCAAATAAATATTATACCCTGATAGTTATCTTACAATAAATGTCTCCCTCAATACTCAAAATAATCTTAGACTTCTATAACTTAAAACATAAAAAGGGTAATTTATTATATTAAAAATATGATCTGTAATAAACCAGAACCTTCACTCCTAGATCATGTACAGAAATCCAAAAATATATATTTCTGACTATGATGCTGAAAATTATTACCCAATTTTTTCCATCAAAACATTACAACATTAAAAGGAAAACATGGATCACTTTCATTCTATAGGATCTTTAAGGTTTGCAGTTTTAGATAATTGAGAAAAAATCTTACGTGAAAAAATCATATCAACTTAGACTCATAAACAACTGGTACATGAAGTTGAACAACATCACCTATTATACCCAGATTTTTTTATTTCACATTATGTCATTAACATAATTCCTTCAAACCTGGGAAAAGGAAACAAACGAAGTGTGACCTCAAATTCATATTAAGGGTAAACATAATAATTAAAAATTAAATGTCATTAGTGGTTATAATAGTGCATAAGGTTATGATGGTATAGTCAATGTGCATGACTGAATCAAGAAATAACTCATACCCATCAATACCTAGACCATCAAATATAAAAACATAGAAAAGGTAAGAGTCATGAAAACCAATAATCATAAGCCATGTGATATCAATCTGAATACTTAGAAACATTATAAAACTATTGAAATAATAAATAAACACATAAATTTATCTTGGGACATCATTATATATTTCACACTAATAAATGGAATAATTATACGTTCGACGTTCATACATGTTACCCTTATAAATGGAATAGTCATATGGTTGACTTCCATACCCAATTCATTGGAGGGATATCACAGACCCACCCATATTTGATCCATCAAATAATCACACATCATTTTTTATCATTTAACCACCCTTATAAATTCAATGTACCATTTTTTGAATTATCACACAGAAAATAATTCATAAGATAATTAGTACAACCAATAACCCATTGATTAAGCCATGAAAAAGAAATGGGTTCTAAAAAAATATCTTGAAACATGAATAACCCATGGAATGGAAATGGGTTCCATAAAAATATCTTTAAAACATGATTAACCCATGGAAAGGAAATTGGTTCCATAATAATATATTTTGAACATGAATAACCCATGGAAAGGAAATGGGTTCTACAATAATATCTTTGAAATATGAATAAACCATGGTAATGAAATGGGCTCCATAAAAATATCTTTGAAACAATCATAATTTATCCAAATAAATAATGAGGATGGTATCAATACAAAATATCCTCAGTCGAGGATAAGTAACAAAAAGGGTTTTTGACGTTGAAGAATGGAAATACCATTAAAATCTCATTAAAAATGTTGAGGAAAATAATTTTTAAACATTTCAAACCATCCCATTCCATTTTGAGACATTTTAATTATAATCCCCATGAAGAAATAACATTAAATAAAAGTTATAATATCATTATAATAAATAGATTCATCATATAACATTCTAAATTATATATATATACACATCATAAAATAATATAGGTGTAAAACATATCCAATGTCACAAAGAATAAAGATTGTGACAAAAATCCATTACCACATTGTCAACATTGAAACCATAAACCCCATGAAAGACACATCATAAAATGGATATGTAAAACTACATAAATTTAAGTACAAGAATAAAAAAAACATTCATGGGTAGTAGATACACCATAAAATAATAATAAGTGGGTAATATGGAATATTTCTCACATAAATAAAAGTGAGATGGGAAACACCCTTAGAAATATCATATCATTAAAGTGAGAAAAAATCAATGAAATAACTATTCATAAAATTTTAAATCCACAAAAAAGTGAAAATACCTAATAATATAAATATATTTCATTTCACACATATTCTTGGAATATCATAACCAATGAAATATATTTTTAACCCAATTAGTGGATATTGTGTTAATAAATCTCTTACTACTTGGTAACTATTGAATCATAAGACCCCTGAAATAAATAAATTAAAATGAAACCATAAATTCCATGAATATATCTTTATTCATGATATAAAATATAATATGTGTAGTATATACACAACGCAAAATAAATAATTGGTGATTATTACATATTCCTCGTGAAACTAAATGTGAGACAAGAATTCCTTACTCAGAGTCTCATTTGTCATTTTTGTACTCTATATTCCTGAATAATAAACAAATATTACTTATATAATTTATTCAGAACCTTTTCCAAGTTTATTATTAATTTTATTTCACTTAAAATAATTTATATACAATTACTTAATAAATAATTTTTTAATTTGAATGTTGTGACCGTATTCAGTTTATGTTCAAAAACAACTTTGGTATGTCAACTATGGTCAAAGGGGTCATTATTAAAACATATCCAGAATAATAATAAAAAAAATAATTATCATATTTAAATATAAATTACTCTTTTAAAACTAATCATGAATGATTTTTATAAAAAAATGAACCAATGTTGCAATCATGGAGATGGTAGGTCGTATGTATATACGATTAATATTCTCAATTTTCAATGATCGTTATTGAAAGAAAGTAAGTAAAATTTATCTTTACAAAATAATAAATATATAATAAATACCTTTTTATATAATCATATATATTTATATATATAATTATTATTATGTACAAGGGATCACATCTCATCGAGGAGGCGGTAGTCCATACATCCACGAACGATGTTATCACTTTTTAGTGTGTGAAAAGGGTAGTAAAGAAAATAATATATTATAATTAAGTAAATTTCATTATCTAATTAATACCACATATATTTTATTTATATCACATATTTTTATTAAACCCATCATTAATATATTCCATGTAATGTTTGAACATATCACATCGCTTTGAGGAGGCGGTAGTCCTCACATCCACAAACAATGTAATCATATTTACATAAAATAGAAATAATGAAGTTATATGTGTTATATAAAAATTAAATAAGTATTAATAAAAAATATATAATATATATAATATAATTTTTTTTGAAAATCCTAATTCCCAGCCATTATATGTGGTAATAGAAAAAAACGAACTACATTGTTTCGGTTGGCGGTGGTCTATCGTACACATGAACATTAATTATGTTACCTATTTTATGGAAGTGCGTATTGGTTATGGTATAACGCTTAACATAACATAATATAAGTACATTTAGGATAATTATTTGATTATATTATCATGTAATAATAATAATTTAATGGGTGGAGAATGAAATAAAACATTAATGCACGCTGAAGAATGTTTCCTCTTTTTCAGTTAACTCTTTTTAGTTTTCACCGAAGGGATTCATTGGATGGGTTTTTGTCCAAAGTGATAAAACTATGGTGATGGGAGTTATTTTTTTTATTTTATTTTATCAGGTTTTGTACAATCCATATGTCTTGAGATTTTTTGAATATGTTGGGATGGTGAGTGCCTTTCTATAATGGAGAGTGATTAACATTCTTGTAAATATAAAAAGGTAAACACTATTGGGAGGTATCCCTTACATAATTTGACTAAAATAATGATACAAATTAGATAAAAGAGGGTATATGGTGGAATAATGTCCATAAAATGGGTTTTGTACATTTTTATAGGTCATTTGGCCCCTTAAAATCAATGTTTAACAACTAAGTAAACTAATTTTTACTTTAATCGCTATAATTATTTTGGTCAAAATATAATTTAACCTTATTATAAATTATAAATTATTATGATTACAAATATAAAATTCATTTTTAAAAATTTATATTTCAAAAATGGAGAAATTAATTTAAAATTTATCCCTCAAACGGGATGACAAAGTGGGGTTTAAATGTGAAATTTTTCAAAAGTTTGCAAAGTTTTTATATCTTAAATCACTATTAAAATTATTCTTATTACCTAAATTTTATTCAGTGATATAAAATTTTTCTAATTATAATTTAAGAATAATAAAAATATAATTTAAAAATATAAATTATTAATGAGAAAAAATATTTTTCAATTAAAATTCAGTGTTATTTATTATTCATTGAAATATGAACGTTCTCAGAAAAATACCAAAAAATCACAAAAAGTATGTAACACTCAAAAATTCTAAAGTATAAATTTGTATTCAATGGTTTTTATGAAACTCAATACAAATTATAAAAATTTAATATAATAACCCCATATAGTACAATATATTAACTATCTTATATAGATATAATTTATTTTATAGCTTATAATGCACGCAAGACCGAGTTTCACTAAATAAAAGTGTATTATTAAAATATTATTATTTAATATAATATGATATCACAAAGCCATTATTTTATGGGTTATGAAAAATATTAACTAACTTATGAAAATTTACATTTTATATAAATATAAAACGAATTCATTGGTTACCAATTAATGAGAAATGAAAACAAAAAACAATTGGATATAAAAAGAAATATTATTATTTTTATGCTTCCAAAAGAGTTTTGTCTTAATAAACATTATTAATTGAAATTATTTGATTATTTTAATGAAATATATATGTTATATATTAAATAAAATATTTTTCATATTCACCCAATTTATTTTTCAAGTATATGATACGAATAAACCCAATTTTATATATAAAAACTTATATTTTTGTTAAGGTATTTTTACATCCATTTCATAGGGGACATAATTTAAATAAAAAAATTGACCATTATATAAATTTAATATGTTAAAATAAAATTTTTATTTATAATATAATCATTAAAATTATGCTACGGTACATATTTTGTATTTTTCTGTGAAGTTTCATTATTTAAGGAATAATGAAAAATACTAAATTTGAGTTCAAAAATACTTTTTCATATAATTTATTTATAAAGATTAAACTATATTATTAATTGTTTTTAAAGTTTAATTATATTATATTTTTATCAATTAATAAAATTTATCTCATCATAATCAATTTTACATTGAAATGGATTATAAAAAGAGCAAACATTCAAATGTTTTTACTTTAAAACCCCTCATTTTCGTCCCACATATAGAGCGTATTTTAAATCAATTTATGCCACTTATATGATTGGAATTTGGAAAAATTGATTCCATATTTCTAATCATGATAATTTATAATGTGTAATAATTTCAAATTAGTTTTTGAAAAATAAATATTAGTGAATATAATTTAAATTAATTACAGTTATTAAGGTAAAATTGAGATTAACAAATGACAAAACATTAATCTTAAGGATCCAAATGTTCTAGAAAATATTACAAAATCAATTTTCTGGTCATATATATAACTTATTAAAACATGGGTAAAAAGTTTTCCATTATTGGGGCCACTTTAAATGTGTAAAATGTGCACTGAATTCATTTTTTTTAAAAAAATTAAAAGAGTGTCACTCCTCCTCCACTATAAACACGCCTCCTCTCCTCCCACTTCCTCACGCCTCTAAAGACACTTTGTCTTAACCAAGATCTACCAAAAAATATCTTTATAATCCATCCCCTCATCCTATAATCTTCTACTTGTAAATAAAGCAATCCAAATAATCTTTTAGTTCAAACCAAAATGAGTTACCCGATTACGAGGTAACATCTTTCCTTAAGATTTTTAGTTTTATTTATATTATCCAACCCCTAAAATCATCTTCTTAAATTATTTTATAATGAAAAAAGTATCATAAATATATTATGATTTGTTTATACTTATATTTCTACCTAATCTTACCCACACTTCAATCTAATGGGTAACAAACATATTGTTTCTGTGTACGGCGACCTACTGCATCACGAAACGGTCGTTGTTCATTTTTCTTTTACCACCACTAATTGTATCCATAATGATATGAACTATGTATATATATGTTATATATTATATTTAAAATTTCTTTATACTTATTTGATTATTTTACAACACATATCTTTATACTTTCCATTTTATGTAAAAACAATAACATCATTTTAGTAATTGTGGACTACCGCCCCCTCAATGCGATGTGATTTGTTCACATGATCCATGGAATGTATAAAGGATTATTATAATTATAAATATAAGAAATAAAAAAATATGATATTCATGACAAAATTAAATTTATTGAAATATATATATATAATTTTCATTATTATCCTTTCACACACTAAAAAGTGATAATATCCGTCGTGGACATGTGGACTATCGCCTCCTCAACATGATGTGGTTCCTTTTACATAAAAAGAATTATATATATATATATATATATATATATATATGTATATACCATTAAATAATATGTTATTTATTATATAATTATCATTATGTAATGATATAGGGTTACTTACCTTCTTTCCATAATGATCAGTGAAAAGTGAGAATATTACTCATGTGTACGTACGGCCTACCGTCTCCAAGATTCTAATATTGTTTAATTTTTCAAAACCATATTAAATGATTGATTTTAAAAGAATAATTAATGTACATATATGATAATTATTTCATTATAATTATTCTGTACATGTTATATAATGAAATCTTTGACCAAAGTTGACCTACCAAAGTTTTTTTTGACACATAAATGTCAAAACACCTGACGTAAAAATAATTATTTAAGTGGTTGTACATAAGATAATAATTAGTTAAATAAAATTAAGGATAAAAAATTTAAACTTTCTGAATAAATTATAAAATTAATATAGGTTTATTATAAAATAAATTATTGGATGTTCAACAAAAAGGAAACTCGAGGTAAGGGATTCTCATCTCACTTTTTACACCCATGTGACAAATTTCATGTTCACCACTTACATATTTTTTGTGGTGTATATAATTTTCCTTTTGTTATATTATATCATTGAAACTTTTATCTACGTTTTATTTAAAAAAATAATTTAATGTTATTCCTCAATCAGTATTATTATGTAAAATGTTTCAAAGTTGTATGGGACACTTTGGAATGTTTAATGATTATTTTCCTTAACAATAATTTTAATTATATTTCAATGGTATTTCCATTTGATGAAATTATATGACCATTATTAAATAAACCCATTAATTTTCCCTCTTCTATTTATTCATGAAAATTTTCATGTATTAGTTCCATTTTTCCACTCTTTTGTATACAAAATGTTTTAGAAAATGTTTTCTAGTAAACCCAACTTTGTATCTCTCTTTAGTTAGAGAACCTATTTCCTTATAAAAAATATTTTTTATTAAAGTATTTTCAAAAAAAATTAAATTAATTGGTAAAGAAATTTTTACAATTTTTTCTTTTACCAATGTGTTCAATGGAATCTTCTTGTCGATTTCTAAACAAGGAATTTTTCTAACATTTAACTAAGAAAAAGTAATGTTCTTTTTACCTCATACGGCTTGTATGGATTTGGCCATAATAATTTTTTTGAAGATTCCATTTCAGGTTAAAAATGATATTTTTTTAAGAAAATATTTTCCAAAGTTATTTTCAAAAAAATGTTTTTTCAAAACAAGAGGATATTTTCGACAAGAATGTTTTAAAAATATATTTTTATATTGATTCCATTCATCAATAAAAATAACCCTTTATTTTACTCCACTAGGTTTATGTTTTATTGACATCCTCATTAATATTTCTATGGATGGATTATGATTAATTTTTCTAAGTATAGTTTTCAAATTCACTTACTTGATTCCTTTTAGTCCCCTTGAAATATTAAATTTCCTATGATCATTTGACATTGAATTTCCCCTAAATATCTATATCATTTTTCATGGATATTATTATTTCCTAAACCATATACAATTTTTCCCATGGTGTTTAGTTTTAAAGTTAACTGATTATTTTGGGAAATACTAATAAATATGAATACTTTATTCAATACGAATATTTTGATAAGGCGTATTTTTTTATTCAATATAAATAATGATTTGTACATGCAATACACGTGTTGGAAACCATTTAAGGCATGCCCTATGGGTTAGGGACTAGTTAATGAATTCACCTCAATGCATCGGTTATATCATGGGATGAATTAGTTTTGAAAATTGGAATAGGTAAACTGTATCTTGACAGTAATGGTTACATGTACCTATGAAACATGGTATCCAATAATTAAGTGTTTCCTTCATTTAGTTTCAATTATTATCCATCCATGAGATCTTGAATCAACATATCTATAGATACATTTCATTTTTAGTTCCTTGATTAAATTTCATGTGTTTTTGTTTCATACATTTTCATATTTATTTTTCCTTATCTTGTTATTCGAATGGAATGTGTTTCCATTTATTACATTTCAATATTTTTTATTAACTTCCATATCAGTTTGTTGATTATATGGTATGTGTGTCTTATTATTTACCATTCCATAATTATTAGTTTTATTGATTCATTATTATGTCCACTATACCTTACCCTTACTAACCATTTGTTCTCACCCATATTATGTTTCCTTCCCTAAGAATCCAAGAAGTGTACTATAAAAGATATACAGGGATTTACTATATGAAATAAAGTTTTCCTAAAATTTATTTATTTATATAGAAGAAAAAAATTATGTTGTAATTATTGCATTCATTTTTAATTAAAGACTCATTTATGTATCTGGTTTACCAAGACTACTAAACTCTAGGTCCTTAGGAATTTTATTCCTTGTATTCATTATAATCTAATTGATAGCAGGCATTGACTCTGGTCAATCTGGGGTTGGGTTGCAAAATAGTAAATTTGAAAATTCCATTTTCAAAAATTAAGTTTATCTTCTGAAATAAAAATTATAAAAGTTTCAAAAATTATATTTAAAATAGGTGTGCCGTTAAAAGGTGGTAAATTTTCATTAAAAAATATACATCTTTTTTATTCTTAAAATTGGATTTATTGTTATCATGACCCAATAAAACTTATTGTATGAATTTCAAATCATTTTATTAAATATATAACACATACCTTTCATTAATATATTTTAATAATATTTATTAGTTTAATTTGTAAATATAAAATGAAAATATAATCATAAACATAGTTTTCATAAAAAACTAATTCTTTATTTTCAATTACAAATTTTTATTTCTAATTAATTAGTAAGCAATGAATTAAATTTATACACATGTGTAAACAATTTTTTAAAAATTTACTTAATCATATTTATTCCCTCCATTCCAATGTCTATGTGATATCTATTATGTGAAATAAAAAATATTAATAATATATAGTTGTCTGGTAAGACTCGATCTTGCATGTAACATACGTAATTAAAGGAACTCAATGTTTCATGCAACACAAGATAAATATAGTGTTGTGTGTAATGCAAGATAAACTATGTATTTGTGTAACACAATATATTAAAGAATTTAAATTAATTTGGAAGAATATCTTTCATAAAATCTCAGGATGTTACATCTTATCCCCCTTAAAATGAATTTCACCCTCAAAATTCATCTCGGTTATCCAATGATTAACGTTTCTAGAATTCCATTATTTAAAACCACGTCATAAAAAGATTTAATAAATCAACCTGTTATAAAAGGTAATGTGGGAAACATAAAGGTAACCATAATTTATGCATAACTAGGATTCCATATAGGGGGGATATAGGTGGGAATGGAGGAAATGTATAAATAATTATCGTGAGTTTTTGAGTTCATTGATCAAAAACAATTGAATTATTAATGGAAAGTTAAGGCCCTCAAAAACATAAATTTTTGATGATAAAAAATACCATCGGTTCATCAGAATTGAATGTACAAGGATAATACACTTTATTTTAGGATCATTTTTCTAGAGTTAAAGAAATAACGTACCATATATTCTAATATAAAAAATAAAATATACCCATTTGATTAGTATAACTTGATATTTTATTCAATTTCAACTAAAATATCATTTTTCCTCCAAACGGTGAGTATTCAAGATGAATTTTTAATTCTTGAAGCACTAAAATAAACTGTTAAAGATCAAATTACCATAAAAGGTATAGTCAAGCTATTCCTCCTATCTTTAGTCATTAACCAAAACAAAAAATGTTAACAAGTGACAAGATAATTCCAAAAATAAATAAACCTTAATATGATACAGTAATATTCAGAATTTAAAAGTAATAACAAAAACTGAAATTATATTATTCCATAATCCTATATCCAAAATAACATCCAAAATTTTTCCACTTAAAAACCTAAAATGTTGTGTCTCAAGATTTTGATAATATGATCAACCTTAAAATTAAATTCATATGATAGTATGCATAACTCTTATTATAACCTCATATAAAAACATCATAATCTCCAAATTTATCTAAACCGACCTATTATACCAACTCTAATAACCCATAACCCACACTCTTGAATCGTATATTTAAATCCATAACTTTATATTTCCAGATATTATGTTTATAAATATGACCTAATTTTTTTCTTCAAAACCATACAACATCAAAAATGAAAACATGGATCACTTACATTCTAAAGGACATTTAAGGTTTGGAGTTTTATAGAATTAGAAAAAACATTTACATAGACATCTCATATCTACTTGGACTCATAAACAATTGGTTTATAAAGTTCAACATCATCTCTCATTATACCCAACTTTTCCTATTTCACATTAAATCATCATCATCATTCCTTAATACCTAGGGAAAAATAAATATAAGAATGGTGAGCTCAAATGCTTCTTAAGGGTAAAAATAATCAATAACAATTAAATTCCATCAATTATTATAAGAGTGCATAAGGGTATGATGACATAGTAAAAGTGAATGATAGAATCATAAAAGAAATAATACCCTTAAATACTTGGACCATCAAATATTAAATCATGTAAAAGAAAATATACATCAGAATCAAGAATCATAAGCCATGCAATGTCAATTTTGATCATTAGAAACAATATAAACCTATAGCAATCAAAAATAAACACATAACAGTATCTTGTGAAATTATTATACTTTCACTCTTATAAATAGAATAAACATGTGGTCTACTTCTATACATGTCACTCTTACAAATGTAACAACCATACAGCCAAATTCTATACCCAATGCATTGGAGGGTAATCACGGACCCATCGATCATTGTTCTATCATGAAACCACCCATCATTAGTTTATCATGTAACCACCCTAAAAATATCTAGGTACCATTGAAAAACTATCACATTTAAAATAATTCATAAACTCAGTGTAACAACCAATAACCCCTTGATTAACATATAGAAGAAAAATGAGTTCTATGATAATCACTTTGAAACATGATTAACCCATGGAAAAAAAATGGGTTCCATAAAAATCTCCTTGAAACATTATTAACCCATAGAAATTAAAAGTGTTCCATAATAATCTATTTTAAACATGAATAAGCCAGGTAATTGAAATAGGTTCCATAAAAATCATTTTGAAACAATAATAACTCATGGAAAGTAAATGGGTTCTATAAAAATATCTTTGAATCATTAATAACCCATGTAAATCATGAATGTATGTGTCATATAAAAATTAAATAAGTATTAATAAAACATAAATATCATATATATAATATAAAAATATTGTTTCCATCATAACTCATAACCATGAGAGGTGATAAAGGAAAAAAAGAACAACATCGTTTCGAGATGTGGTAGTCCATCGCCCACATAAATAGTAAGTTCATTAACGATTTAATGGAACTGTGTGTGGGTGTAGGTAAAAATCATATCAAAAATAAATATCATTATATTTATGATACTAATGTTATTATATGATCATGTAATAATATTAAAAATGGAATGGGTGGAGAATAAAATAAAACATAAATGCACATTGAATAATGTGACCTATTTTTTAGGTAACTAGTTTTAGTTTTCACCAAAGGGATTCCTTCAATTCATTCATGAAAAAATTTAGGAATATGTGGATATTGGAGGGATTTTTGGAGCGTATTCTGGTATGGTATTGTTGAGAAAAATGGATTTAGAGGTGTGAATAAGTGGGGAGGGTGAGTTCTTTTTTATAGTGGAGAGGGAGTAATATTCTAGTAAATATAAAAAGGTAAACACTATTGGGAGCTCTCCCTTACAAAATGTGAATCTAATAATAATCCAATTTATATAAAAGAGGATATATGGTCGAATAATCTTCATAAAATGGGTTTTTGATGAGTTTCTTGGTCATTTGGTCTCTTAGTAATAAAGTTTTACCACTAAATAAACTCATTTAGACCTTAATCACTATAATTAATTTTAATTAATTTCAAAAATAGTTTTCAAAAGAAATTGGAACTTATTATACATGATAAGTTATTATTATTACAAGTATTTAATTCATTTTTCCAAGTTCCAATCACATTAATAGAAGAAATTAATTTAAAACTAATTGCACGAATGAGATGTCAAAGCGGGTTTTTAAAGTGAAATTGTTTAAAAGTTTTCTATTTTTATATATATAATCAGTATTATAATGATTAAAATTCCCAAAATTGTATTAATTGATATAAAATTGAACAAATTATTCTTTAAAAAAGTAAAAAACATAATTTAACACTATTAATTATTAATATAAAAAAGTATATTTCAATTAAAATTCAGTGACATTCATTATTCATCAAAATATGAAAGTTCTATAAAAAATAAAAAAACATATATCCCAAATTAAATTTTGATATTATTATTTCAAAATAAAGCTTATTTTTTCAAATAAAAATTATATAAGTGTCAAAAATTAGATTTAAAATAGGTTTACATCAAAAGGCTGTAAAATTTCCTTTTAAAAATATATATTTGTTTATACTTAAAATTTTATTTATGTTTATATTAACCAAATAAAAATTAGTGGATGGATTTCAATACATTTTGTTAAATATATAATATATAAAATTAATTAATATATTTTAGTAATAGTGTTTAATTTAATTTATTAAGATAAAATTTTATTTTAGTCATAAATGTTTTTCATAAAACACATCATTTATATTCAAATGGAATTTATTTTCATTTATAAATAATTGGTAACCAATGAATTCATTTTATAAAAAAATTATACTATAATTTATCAATTTATTTAATCATATTCATTCCTCTCATTCCAATAGCTAAGTGATATCTATTATTTTAAATAAATAATATTAATAGTATTTTACTTCCCAGTAAGACTTGGCCTTATGTGTAATGTAAGTCATCATAGGGACTTGAAGTTTTTGAAAATGAATGATAAGCATGGTGTTCTGTGTGATTGAAGATAAACTATATATAGCATGTAACATAATCATTTAAATTATTTAAATTATTTTGGAAGAATATATTTCATAAGTTCAATGGATGTTACATGATGAACCTTAGACTTATCAGCCTAAGAAGATTTAGGTTTATCATAGGTCATCCATGATTATCATCTATTCATGTCCTTCATTGGGGTTCATAAGGGTTTATTTAATTTACAAAACATATCCATTGGGAGTGTCAAACTAGGTGTACAATAAGCCCCATTTTCTCACCCCAAGTGAACATTGATTCAAAGCCAAATAGACCCTATTCAGAGTTATTATTCCTAAGAACAACTATGCAATATCCACATACACTTTTAGTATTAAAATTTGGATGTAATTTCTTTGAACTCACTCACTCAATACTTCACTAAAATTCAATGATATTTTTTTCTATACTTAGTCCTATCCTTATACTTATACCTATGGTTATCAACAAATTATTCTAGTTCTAATACCTAAAAACAACTATACCTTGATCTAAAACGAACTATAGTGACCAATTCCTTTTAAAAATATTATTTAATAATTTTTAAATATAAATTTTAAACAACTATAGTCCCAAACATTATGAGGCCTAGTGTCTTTGGAAGACTATTTCTATAATACATCAAAAGGAAACTAAAACATGACATACTAATTTTATTCTCTATAATGAGTTCCTAATTTCATTTGATCTCCTAAAATGTATAGGATAACCTAGGTAATACCTAAAATAAATGGGTGTGGTAAAGAATCCTAGTAAACGAACAAACATTATAAGGAAGTATAATGTGTTAATCAAAGGTACAACATAAAAGAGACAGATCATGAATAATAACATGGAATCAAAACATAAATAACATGGTATCATAAGTTCATGGTAACATAGTAATTATGGATGAAAATTATAACATTATATAAACATGAGCCAAGGATAAATTCTTATACATGGTATATACAGTCCCATAATGGATTAGGTTTACTACCTAATTGTAGGTTCCGGGCGTAGCGGAAGCACATTGGTTGGTGTAGCCAAAATTTATTTTAGCGTTAACAACGGTCAATCTGTGATTCATCACAATAATAAAATGCCGGATCTTTATAATAGAACGAATAATGAAAAAAGAAATAGGGATTCCTAGAACCATATAGAGGATCATCATATGTTGGTTATAATTAATTTATTTTAATTGATAAGAATTACCTTCATGGAATTCTTTCTTTGTTGATGTTTCTAGTCACGATCTGATGTGATCTGTCATTACGTTATAGAATCCAAGTGTAGTATTCCTCTATTTGTGATCCACACATGCTCCATGTATCTTTAGACATCGCTGAATGGATCTTTGGGTGCTAGGATGGAATATCCTTCTCTTGTGATGTCCGCCTTCGATCACCGTGATCTGATGGAGGAGGATCTCTCTCTCGTAGCTGGAGAGCATTCATAGTGGAAAAATGGATTCTCTCTTGTCTTGAGAGATTTTCAAAAACTTTTGTGCACAACCACACAAAAAATGGCTAGTCTAATGAGAATTATTTAATAGGTATTTTAATTAAATAGAATAATAAAATGAATTAATTACCCAAAAGCATTTATTCATTTCATTTAATTCTTAGTAATACCCCATGTCGAATAATAATATTTGACTATTATTATTACTTTACATGCACCCATCAAATTATTCGTAATATTATTTAATTAAATAAATAATATTATTTCTCATAAATTACAAGAAAAAATACACGGCGTGTATATTTAATACACACGGCATATACTTTTATTTTTCCATTTTTCCTTATTTCCTCCAACATATTTACTAGAACTTGAATAATGGATATTCATTTCTAAAATAAATATCACTGCATTACCCTCTAGTAAATATATATTATTTTACCCACAATATATTCTCTTGAATAACTAGTGTCGAAATAAATGTGATCAGTCATCCTTGAATAATTATTAAACCACAATCGAGAATAATCTTTATTTAACTTGTTAAATTAATATTTAACTAAGATACATGGACACGCTTAGTGTGTGACCCTCTAGGCCTCTTTCTGAGTGGCATTAGGCAAAGCCTGCCTAAATTCTAATGTTTGCATCTACCAACATTCCAAGGCACCCATAGAGAAATAAGTTAACGTCGTAATGATGTGTCACCTCCTACGAACGCATACCATGTAATATAGTACAGTTATCTTGATATCTCGAATCAAGCAGGTTGCATGCTAGTACCATCAACCAATGTGATCAATTATTCTTTCTTTGACTTTCCATAATTGAACTTTCCCATTCCTCACCATGGCCATGGATTTACTTAGGCTATATCAATTCCATCCAAGGGCCTGAGATATCTACTTCTGTTATAGAATAGAAGGGAAATATCTTTTCTCGCATTATCTATTAATGCAGTATCGCTTGTGAGGCACCCAACGTATCCTACCTCACCGAGAACAGTGTGTCATCACATTTTTCATCAATACATCTAAATGTGTGAGTTGTAATACCCATTAATAATAATCTTATTGTCTAAGGACTAATACAGATGTCCGTAGATAGGAACATCCAATGACACTATGAAATGTGGATTTCCTACTGGTGGGTCTCATTCTCATAATATCCTCCTGGATATTACCAATGACGCACACCATGAGAAGGAGTCTCAATGTTTTATAGGTCCTCGCCCCTAATGGCCTATATTATTTGTGTCCCTCCAATAACATCATCCGGCCATATAACATATATTCAAGAACAGTGTTATGGCACTTCTGGTTTCTCATCATAGTAGAGATCTGCTATGACCCATTAATGAAACATATATCCTTATGACATTATCACATGTTTTGTCATGCAGAAGAGAAATCAAAATGAGATATGGTATTTATTAATGAATAAAATAAAAATTAGTTGGTTCTAGGCCACCAACTCCAACAAACATCCACATGGACTATAGAAAACTACTAACATCCTTTAACTTGCTAGCTCTCACATGATATTCATGCTTCTGCTAATATGGGCCTTTAGTCATGGGGTCCACCATGTTCTCTTCCATGGACACTCTTCTCACTGCAACTTCACCCCTGTGATAGAAATCCCTCAAGAGGTGATACTTCCGGAGTATGTTCTTTGTCTGTTGATGTGACCTTGGTTCTTTTTCAAGAGCCACCACTATAGTGTTATCATAATAAAATATGACAGAATATTTACTACTATGCATCACATTAAGATCCTGGATAATGTTCTGAATCCATATGGCTTCTTTGGCTACATCAGAAGCCTCTATATATTCGTACTCTGCTGTAGAATCAGAAACAATTGGCTTCTTTGAACTCTTCTAGCTCACAACTCCACCATGGAGATAGAAAACATATCCAGATTGCAATTTCAGATCGTTCTGATCTATCTAAAAACCAGAATCATCATACCCTATGATGACAAGCTCCTTGTCTCCTCTATACACCAAGAACATATCTTTAGTTCTTCTCAGATACTTAAGGATAGTCTTAGCAGTAGTCCAATGTTGTTCTCCTGGAGCTTCATGATATTTATCTCCCATTCTCAGTGTATAGGCAACATCAAGCCTGGTACATAACATGGAATACATGATAGATCCTATAGTTGATGCGTATGGGATATTACTCATTATATCTTTCTCATGTTGTGTCTGAGGACACATTTTCTTATAAAGATGTAAGACATGTGACACTGAAACCAATACCCTCTTGGATTGTTCCATAATAAATCTCTTTAGTATCTGGTCAATGTATGTACCCTAACTTAGTCCAAGATGCCTATTAGATCTATCAAAAATGATCTTGATCCCTATAATGTAGGCTGATTCACCCAAGTCCTTCATGGGGTAACACTTGTTCAACCAGTCCTTAACTGACTGTAAGACTCATACATCATTTCCAATAAGTAATATGTCATTAACATATACTACTAGGATAATGATCACATTCCCATTAAACCTCTTATAAACACATGGCTCACATTCATTCTTAATGAACCCAAATTCATTTATGGATTCATAAAATCGAATGCTCCATGACTTGGATTCTTTATTTAATCCATAAATGGATTTTTTCAACTTGCAATCCCTTTTTACTCCACCTGGTGTCAAAAACCCTTCTAGTTGTTTTATATAGACATCTTCCTGAAGTTTCACATTAAGGTGTGTTGTTTTGACATCCATTTTCCAAATCTCATAGTCATGGTAAGCTATTATGGAGAGTATGATTCTTCTGGGTTTAAACATGGAAACTGGTGAGAAGGTTTTATCATAGTCAATTTCTTAATGTTGTCTGAATCCTTTATCCACTAGCCTTGCTTTATAGGTTCTAACTTGACCTTCCATGTCCAGTTTTCTCTTGAATACCCATTTTCATCCAATAGGCTTTACATCAACTAGCCTATCGACCAGATCCCATACTTGGTTCTGATACATGGAATCCATCTCATAATTCATATCTTACCGCCATCTTGCATCTTTTGATCTTTCTACTACATCCTTGTTGGAGAGAGGTTCATCATTGTCCAAAAATAATGATTCACCATCCTCTATGATTAGGAAACCAAATCTCTATGGTTCCCTTACCTCTCTTGAGCTTTTATGCAGTACTTGTGTTTCTGGAACCTCTTCTATGGGGACCTGTGGAACTTGTTCATGTACCAACTCATGTGTATCTTGAGCATCAACTTCATCGAATTCAATCTTTCTCCCACTATCCTTTTTGAGGATGTGCTCCCTCTCAAGAAATATTACTTTCCTTGTGATAGTCACTTTCTTGTATGAAGGGTTATATATGTAATACCCTTTCGTTTCCTTGGGATATCCTATAATGATACACCTCGTGCACTGGGGTTCTAGTTTTTTTCCTGATAAGGCCTTAACAAACCCCTCACATCCCCATACACATGTGTGTGAGAAAATGGGTTTCTTTCCATTCCATAACTCGGAGGGATTTCCATTTTCCGCCTTAGTTGGTACTCGGTTTAATGTGTATACTGTAGTTTTTAATGAATATCCCCAAAAGGATAATCGAAGATCTGCATGACTCATCATAGACCTCACCATGTTCAATAAGGTGTGGTTCCTACTTTCACTAACACCATTCCACTATGGTGTATAAGGAGAAGTGAGATGAAATAGAATCCTAGACTCCCATAGAAGATCGATGAACTCTTGGTTTAGATATTCTCTGCCTCGATCTGATCAAAGGTTCTTTATCTTCTTACCAAGCTGATTCTCTACTTCATTCTTGAATTCCATAAATTTCTCTTAAGGACTCAGACTTATACCTCATTAAGTAGAAATAGCCATATCTACTCAAATCATCACTAAAAGTTGTGAAGTAAGAATATCCACATCTAGCTTCTACTGGAAATGGTCTACACACATCTGTGTGCACTAATCCTAGAATCTCTATGGCCCTTTCACCCTATCCACTAAAAGGAGGGTTGGTCATTTTACCGTGTAAACAAGCGTGAAATATATAAAGTGGTTTTATAACAGTATAGTCTAAATAACCATCTTGGAATAGATTTTTCAAGTGATTCTCGTTTACATGACCGAGACGGTGATGCCACAACTGGGTGATGTATAAGTCTTGTGAGTTTGTTTTGTTATAAATTTCCAACAGTTGGTTTTCATAATTTTATACATAAAAATCATTTTTTAAATCTGGCATACCATAACATATGTTGTTCTTATAAAACAGACAACCCTTATTTAAAAATGTGAAAATAAATCCATCCATATCCAAACAAGATATAAAAATTATGTTCATGGTAACACTAGGCACATAAAAACTATTATGTAAAACCAAAATCATCACAGTTGGCAATGAGAGGTGGTAATCGCCAAAAGACAATGCAGCCAGCCTTGCACCATTGGCAACTCAAATATCCACCTCTCCTCTGGAAATCCTTCAAAATATACTTGGTTCCTACATTTGAATACAGATGTGAGCCCCACAAGCAATATCTAACACCCAATGTGTAGAAATGGAAGGATTACACTCGATAATGAATGCACCTTTACTATCTCCACACTTTTGGGTGCAATTCTTCTTCTAGTGGCCTTACTTGACACATGGAAAACATACCACCTCCCTTTTCTTGCCCTGCCTCTAGATCTTCCCCTTCATATAGGGACGGTGCTCGGGGGCTTCAGACCATTTATAAGTCTTTGGCCCCTTTTCCTTGTCTTTCCTTTTCTTATTCACCGTAAGGTCTATGGGTTTGTCATGCCCCATGTCTTTATCTACCTAGAGAATTAAGGTCTTCTCATTTTTGTTCATGTTTTAGTTGACAATAAAGCTAGAGAAGGTCTTGGATAGTGATGATAGGATGAGATCTGTATGCAACTCATCTCGGAAGTTAATCCCTAAGATGTCCAGGCGTTCAATGTATCCAATAAGATTCACTACATGAGGCCAAACTGGCACAGACTCTCCAACCATAGTTGTAAACAAATCATTTTAGATCTCATATATCTCTTGTCTCACCTTCTCTGGGTAGAGATACATAAGGTGAGAGATCATGCTATATGTGTTCATGTTTTCATGTTGCATAAAGAGCTCATTATAAATGGCCGATAGCATGAAAAATTGGACATCTGTGGCATCATACATATGTTTCTCATAGAGAGATAGTTCCTCATCACTAGCCTCATTTCCATGCACAACTAGTATAGGATCTTCCAGCACATAAAATTTCCTCTCGTGGCGAAGGATGATGCGTAAACCCCTCTGCCACTCTTGGAAATTAGTGTCGGTGAGAAGTTTTTCCTTCTCATGTATGGTTCTCAATGATATATTTGAAGTCATTTTTTTCTATTTCTACAAATTAAGATGAGAAAATGTTTAGTACTTTATTATAAAAACTGAGGAAAATAAATAAATTAATACTTATTAGTCTCCGACTATTATATCGAAATCCAATAGCCCTCAATATTGACTTTAGAATATTTTGTTTCCTGAATATTCTAGTGGAAAGGATCCATATTTTCATTCACATTACCCCAACTAGGGTTGTTCAAGCAGCTTGATGGGTTTTGAGTAGGCATTCCAAATGAAAACTACATTAACTCGCAGCTCCTTGATCCACTAAGTGGACTCCCCAATCCTGAAATTCTTCTATTTTGGATGTTCTCATCCTTTGCCTCTTGGTCACACCAAGTACTGTTGTGGCAGTCAACCCTTGATGTTAACCACATCAATTCAACCAAAAACCTAGAATTATAATTCCCCGATAATTGAAAGCACCTCAACTAGGGTTGGTCATGCACTATGAACTATGGTTTGATTCTAACTAAGATTATGGAAGGCTATACCGACTTAATATTTCTCTGAGAGATTATATCTTTATACCTAAATTTCCAATTTATTATCTTTGATTACATGCTTGTTAATATTATGTGGGATATACTTAAGTGATTAACCATGTTTAGTATAATATTTACACATAAGTCCGTCTTATTTTAGTTCCATCCTGCATGCTTGTTTAATTCATTAATTGTGTGATCATGATAACACATTCAAAATAAATAAACCATGCAACTGAAAGAAATAAAATAAATGGTATGATCATGAGATTGTTCTATTGGTTAGTTTATCTAGCGGTTGATAAACTAACCCAATACCTAGGGGAGAAACATCTTGATCCTTTCAGGTTCATGTTTACAGCGTTCCACCTATCCACCTTTGTATCTCCTTGGATTGTTTTCACCTTGTCTCCTGACTTGAGCTGCTTACACTAGCTTGGAAGCTCCTTCCATTACATATTCTTTTATCTAATACACTGGTGAAGGGTAAAAAGGGTTTTTTATATAAAATAAACCTTAGGCATACAGGACCTACTTATTAATGAGGAGAAGGGTTGCAGGACAAAAAATTTAATTTAATTTAAAGAGATCATTCACATACAAAGGTCTTTGTCTAGTTCATGATCATCCATGCATGCAACGATATTTATGCATAAATAAAACTAGAATTAAATTATTTAAGTGTTCTTATTTAAGATAAATCAAACTTGAATCAATTAATTGTCTTTAATTAATCAATCCTTTTATCTTAAACCCTTTTCTGAATTTCCTTGTTATCTTTACCCTTCATAATTTTAAACAAATAAATTCATTTAAAATTATCTTTGTGCGTAACTTGTACCTTGGAGGAAACCTAGTGAATTCTCATTCATAACTACCCAATGAGTAGAAATTAACATTATGATAATTGTTAAATTAAACAAATATATATAAAACACCTATCATGTGTTGTGTCTCAGCTTTACGCCTGCACTATGGTACACGTCTCAAGGGTTTGTATAATATAATAATAAATTTTAATAAATATACATGATTTGGATGAGTACATAATGTGTAGTTCCAACTACACAACATGTACTTTTGTTCACCATCCATATGAAGTACATGCCTAAGGATATGGAATGTGATGTACTTCAGAAATTTTCAGAGTACATGTCATGTTCAGTTAGAAACACGCCATGTAGTATCTGCGTTACACGGTTTGGAGTCGGGCAAGACGTGTATGGGGTACACAGTCCAACCCTAGCCCAAAGGGACTACACGTCGTGTTCTATGGACCACACGGCATGTAATCTGTAAACCATGTGCCGCCTATTCTTGGTCAACACACGGTGTCATAAATACTTAGAAAGTATCCATTTACATTGCCTGATTTAGCAGACATGTCCAATGCATTGAACCTAGACTACACAGCGTGTACTTTTGAATACACGTTGTGTACTTCCAAATACATGTCATGTATTCTGGTGTTGTGTGGCCAATAACGTTTGTCACCTCCATATGAGATCCTCTATTTTATTTTAATCAAAATTAAAATAAAAAATTGTTTTTGTAAGGTGAACGAGAAACGAGAGAGGAGGAACAAATCTCAAGATTCAGATTTTCATAACGATTAATCTTGAATTGAAACAACTAAATTATTAAATGCGTAAATAATCAAAGAAAAAACTAAATAATTATAATCATAGATATAACTTCCCTTTGGTGCCCCTTGTAGGTTCTGGGTACAGCAGAAGTGCATTGGTGGGTGTACCCAACATTAATTTTATCATTAACAACGATCAATCCGAGATCAGCCATGATAATAAAACACTGGATCTTCAGAATAGAACAAATAATGAAAAAGAAATAGGGAGTCCCGTAACCATAGATAAGATCATCATATATTGGTTATAAATAATTTAATTTAATTAACAATAATTACTTTGATGGAATTATTTCTTCGTGGATGTTTCTGGTCACGATCTGTTGTGATTAGTCATTGTGTCATAGAATCCGAGTGTAGGATTCCACTAGTGTTTTTCTAAATGTTCTACACGTATCTCTGAACATCGCCAAAAGGATATCTGGGTGCTAGTGTGGAAGAGACTTTACTTGTGATGTCCGCCTTTGATCGCCTTGATTTGGTGGAGGAGGATCTCTCTCTCTCTCTCTCGTAGGTAGAGAGCATTATTGGTGGAAAAATGGATTCTATCATAGCTTGAGAGATTTTCCAAATCCATTGTGCACAACCACACAAAAAATGGCTATCCTAATGAGAATTATATAATTTGGATTTTAATTAAATTGAATAATAAAATTAATTAATTACCTAAATGAATTTATTCATTTCATTTAATTCTTAGTAATACCCCATGTCTAATAATAATAGTTGACTATTATTATTACTTGGCATGTGCCTAGTGAATTATACCTAATATTATTTAATTAAATAAATAATATTATTTCTCATAAATTCCCAGAAAAGGTACACGGCGTGTATATTTTATATACACGGAGTGTACTTTTATTTTTCCATTTTTCTTTATTTTCTCCACCATATTTATTAGACCTTGAATAATGGCTATTTATTTCTAAAATTAATATCACTGAATTACTTGCTAATAAATATATATTATTTCCCGCACAATATATTCTCTTGAATAACTAGTGTCGAAATAAATGCGATAAGGAATGAATTGGAGAACTATCTAAGCACACCCATCATAACATGTTCATGATTATTTGTGTTAGAAAAGGAAATCAATCTGAAGGAATAAAAATAAGAAATAGCCATGGAAATAAAATGGGTTTTATAATCTTTCCTCTTACTAAAATCAAAGGAAATTTCATAATGAATTAATATGAGGGTTGAACATAAGGTGTCCTAGCCCATCCCAAAGGGGCCCAATATTTGAATACCTTATGACGAACTTCAATAGGCTAAGGGATAAAGACCAACACCGAGTATACATATCACACATATAGGAGTAATTAGACTAATGTACCTATAAATACACATATATCCAAGATGGAATAATGTTTAAATGTAAAAGAACTGTTAAAAATGCATGCATACATCTATAATCCCAAAATTATAGAATGAAAACAAGGTACTAAAAGAAAGGGACAAATACTATACCACCAAAAAAAATTACACAAGTATAACATGTAAAGTATGACTGAAATAATATCAATGAAACAAATAGAAAACGCCTATTCCAATCTAGATCATTAATCTATGACTCGTCCTAGTCCCTATATGACTCCTTCAAATGTTTGGTCATCTTCATAATATGTGACATGTGTAAGAAGAACCCATGTAGTGTTGAGTTTAACAATACCCAATAGGACACCCTGATAACAATAAACACATAGAATTAAGAATATCTATCTCATAAAAATGATATAATACTCAATGAATAAACAAAACCCAGATATACTAAAGAAGGAAACCACACCTCTAGGCCGTTACATCTAAACTGCTATCCACAAGATTCTGCTCAAATATTTTTATAAATAATAATTTTAGAATATCCCAATCCATGTTCCATGATATCATCTTAGGCACTCATTCAAGATTCCATGATCATTAGTCCATATACAAAAAGGATAATTGGTCTCCTAAGATCTTGTTATGCAGATAGGGAATCACACTGAGAACCACTGGTGGACACCAAAATTGAAATCTATATCAACCCACTATATTAGGAATAATATACCAATGACACCATGAACCCTACCAAAATGGATTTATATATTGAGGATCAACACCCTATGAATGGAGGTTATGATGATTCCATAAAACCCACTTAGGGAATAAGAAAGAATTATAGAAAATCACACATTGATCTCGCATACGGACACCACAACTATTTTTGAGACTAATACACCATAGGGGATCATAATACAGATAGGTGGATGTAATAATTCACTATACTATTGAGGGGATAGACCCAGAGGATGCACTTAACCATTACTGGTCCAAAATCAAAGCAACAATGGGTCCCAAACACCCTCAAATGGGGTACATGGTGTGTACTGGGAGTAAACTCCATGTCCAACCAACCCCTGGTCTTCCCATGTGGTTATACCTCACATATCATGTAAAACTCAAAATAAATTGTATAAAAATATATATACACATCAAGTAGAGGTCTTTTGGAACCCTTGTCATGTTGTATGTCCATGCCTGTGTACTGCTAGTTGTGCATGTGTACTAACCCATGTACACTTTACTGTGACCATATATACCTGACTGTTTTGGTAAATCCCATCCTACTCATTATTTTGTATCCTCTAAGATACACACTAATAGTCTATCATGGTTCACAAAACATGTGATAATTTTAAAATAGTGTGTGATCTTTTTCTTCTTCGTAGAACCCCCAGTGCCACATATAGGGGTCCCACAATAACAACCCTTCTCTTTATTACACATTAATACATGATTTAATTCTGTAAAATCACACATAATAAAACCCTAATTATTAATAATTCTATGGTCTTTGATAATTACATACATTTCATTACAAATTTAAACATGAATTACAACATCTTTATTGAAAACTTCTTTAACATGATTGATCTTAAAAATACATTGGATAACATGGGGAAATACATAAGAAATGGGTGGTCCATAAAGCCCGGTAAGAGAATAAACATGTCATAACATGAATATAATAATACATGTTAGTAAAGGAATATTAATTATTCATAAGGGAGAATGAATAATAAGGCATGATATAGTATGATAAACATAACATGGGAAATGTGGAAACAACTAAAAACATTACATCATAAACATAGGTCAAGAATAAAACACCAATACTTAATGATGGACAAAGTATCATAAAGGAATCAGGTAAACCCCTATCATGAAATGTTGTATCATGATACTAAATGTTACCCAATGCATTGGAGCACTATCAGGGTGCACCCTATATAATCATTTCATTCATATGATTAAGTGTTCCATATAGAAAATACAACATGGATTCATACATCATAATATTTTATTATATGATAATGGAGTGTTGAATATATAAATTTAAGTCCCCAATCAATATGTATATGTTCATAAAGGTGAATACCCTTGATAGATAAATATGTATGATATTTACTATACAATAGTTTTATCATTAAAAATCATGGTGCAATTTTAGTATAAAATCAACATCATATAAAAGTTAATAAAAATGGGTTAATGATTGAAAAGGGGGATATAATAATTTATATATATAATGTTTAGTAAGGGGATATTAAATAACATGTCCCAAAATAGAAAAAATGAAATTAGAAGACATAACATAAAAGGAATGTTTGATAGAAAAAGAGGGTGGGAGATTCTTTACGTAATTTCAGCATAGTAACAGCTTAGGTAAGGGTCAAAATAAGAGAGTGTAAATGGAATATAATTCAAATAGAATTAACTATATAGTAATTTAATGATAATAATTAAATTAAAACATAACCAATTGAAATTATATATGCTAATTTCAAAAGAAGGTTCTTGAATTGAAGAAAAGAGAGGAAGGTGAGGATCCTTTACTTGAGTGTGTGAATCCAAAGGCTTGGGATGAGTTTATTGAAAGCTTACGATCCTTGAGAGGACTCCGTGGAGTATAGGGAAGAGTGTGTTCATGATCTAGGGAGTTTTAGTGAAGATAAATGGGAAACTAGGTGGGTTTATATAGAAAAAGGAGGATTTTATTATTATATTGGTTTTGGACACTACATAATAAAATATTAAAGACCAAAAACAATACCTTTGTTTTGGACCATTGTTTCTTCCAAAGGGTATTGGTTTACATTATTTTATATGTCTAAGGGATGAATATTATAAAATAATTCCCTTTTATATGTTGAGGAAAGTCACGCTCTCCAATAAATGATTTTAAAATCATAAAATATATTATAAGTCTTAGAGGATTCGTTTGGGCATTATAAAATAAATAAAATAAAAATAAAATTTACATTATTTTATACGGAATAATATATTTTTCAAAGGATACCTTTTATAGTATTTATTACATCACTATTGGGCCATTATGTTTTCATAAAACAGACTGTATATTTATATGTATTTAGTTTGTACCAAAAAATTCATCTATCTTAGAAAATTATAAAACATTCACCATTAGATAATTTCAACATCCTGATTTCAAAAATAATATAAATTTCATCTAAATAATTTTTTAAATATTTTAATTTTTAATTTTAAAATTAAAACCAACATTTATTAAAAATAACAAGTTTTTGATAATAATATTTGTTTGAATCCTTATAAAAATTACATTTTACTTCATAAAAATTGTATTATCATTTATATTCAATAAAAGTTATTTATTTATAGAATTTTATTAAAATATTATTTATTTTAAAAATATATTAATTAATCAATTGAGTTTTAATATTAACAAATAATATAATTTATGCTTTATTAAATCAAAAATAAAAAACATTTATAAAGTAACAATAGTAGGATGAAAATATATTAATATTTCAATAAAAAAATTAATTTATATTTTACTACTTCTAGGGTATTGATACATATCTCTTTAATACACCAGAATATTCCCTGAGAGTATGGTGCCTTATGGTGGGGATTTCATGGGGTTTTTTGGTGAACATGGTTTGGGATGTGATGTGATGAGCTTCAATTTCTCTCATAAACGGTTTTTCTCTTACTTAAGTTGTTGGAACATGGCTTGGGATTAGTCCAGGGAAAGGTCCAGAAATTCCACCTCCCTTGGATGATTTGATTAATGGGATTTATAGGGTACAATCATAGTAGTTGAGGCTATCACTTCCTTTTTCTATGCCAAAAGGATTTGTTACAACCCTATATTAATACTATTCATGTTATCACTATTAAATGACTATATTATCAATTGTAAAGATAAATAATGGTCATATAAATCAAATTTTATATCATAAAATACATTCATGTGTTTTCTATGACAATAATAAATTTAACTAAACCATAAAGGGGAATTTTATTCATAATAGTTTGGGTTTTTACAATACTCCCCCCTTTAGAAATTTAAACCTATAAATTTTATTTTCCCAAACCAAAATAGATAAGGGTAACTCTACTTCATCACCTCCTCTGGTTCCCCCATTTCTTCTTTAAACATTTTGTTTCTCTGCAAAACTTTGATGAGGGGCATTATCATATTTCGTAGAACATTTTCTCTATGATCTAAGCTATTCACCAGTTTCTCCTCATACGAAAGTTCATTCTCCAATGGTACCACCTTTAGATTTACTACATGTTATGGGTTTGGTATGTACTTTATTAAGAGGGATACATAGAATACATCATGTACTTGAGACAGTTTCGGTGGGAGTATGATTTGATAGACCACTGCTCTGATGAGATCAAGGATCTCAAAAGGGTTGATGTATCTTAGACTAAGATTTACCTTCTTCCCAAATAGCATCACTCTCTTCCATAGAGATATGCATAGGAATACTATGTCTCAAATATAAAAATCTAGGTCACATAGAGAATTGTTAGCATAACTATTTTATTTACTCTGGGAAACCTTGATGTCTTCATTAATAGTCTTAACCTTATCCACAATTTCCTCAACCATTTTAGGACCTAGAAGTTTTAATTCCCCAACTTCCTTATAACATGCTAGTGTTCTAATCCTCTTCCCATAAAGTGGTTTATAGGGATCTATTTGGATGCTTGAGTGAAAACTATAATTGTCAGAGAACTCGACCAGAGGGAGATGTTGGTCTAATCCTATATTGATGTAAATTGATAATTCTCTCAACATATCATAAAGTGTTTGGATATTACTCTCATATTGGCCATCAGTTTGAGGTTGATAATCTATACTTAAGTTCATCTCAGTATTTAGATCATATTGTAGATTTTTCAAAACTTATAGTAGAATCTTGGATCTAGATTGGACAAAATAGATAGTGGTACTCCATTTAGCCTTACCACTTCTATGATGTATATATGTTCCAGTTGATCCTATTGGAAATCCTTTCGAATTGAAACTATGTGTATAGTCTTTGTAAGATGATACATGACAACCCAGATAGCATTGTTTCCCTTTTATGTCTTTAGACGCCTAGTGAAAAATTCCATGGTTATGTTTTCCCAATTCTATATTGTTATAGGAAATCCTTTAATCCTTCCCTTAGACGTATGCCTTTTATACTTCACTTGATGACATACTAGGAACTTTGAAGTTTATTCTATGATCTAATTCTTCATGTTGTCCAAACAATAGTGATATCAGAGATCTCGATACATCTTTGTGGTTCCTAGGTTAATAGAGATAGTCAGACTATGTGAATCATCCAATAATTCTTTATTTAACTCAATATTTGATGGAACACATCGTCTTGACCAAAATCTCATAATTCCTTCTATATTAACCTTGAACTCTGATGATTTCCCTAAGTTTATACTCTCTTCTAAATTCCCACATCCTTTTTTTTTAGCATCCTTTAACCTTTCAAGAAGAGACAATTGAGCGATAATTTTTTAAAGTATTGATGATTTTCTTTCCTTTATGATTCTCATGTCCATCCTTTCTGAATCTATGAATATTGGATCCATATTAATTCTCATCAATGATAGAATTTCGGGGTCCTTTCTTTTTAGAGTATATACCACTTGATTCAATTTTCCCGGATGGTATTGGATTGAGTAGTCATAGTATTTGATCATCTCTAACCATCATCGTTAGCTCATATTCACCTCTTTCAGTGTGAATATATACTTGAGGCTTTTGTGATCTATATATATTTCAAACTTCTACAGAAATAAATAATGCTGCCAAATTTTTAAAGAGAAAATCACTACATTCAACTCCAAATCATTTGTTCAGTAGTTCTATTCATTAACTTTCAACTGCCTTAGAGTATAGGCAATGACTATGTCATTTTTCATCACCACACAGCACAATCCCTTCTTCGAATCCTCACCGAATTACATGAAAATATCTCTACTTATGGGTAGTGTGAGCATAGGTATAATGATAAGCCTATTTTTTAACTCCTTGAATCAGTATTCGCATTAATCATTCCAGGAAAACATGTCACCCTTTTGAATTATTTTGATGAGAGGTTTTGACAATTGAGACAAATTTCTCATGAATCAGCAATAATACCCAGCTAACATTAGAAAAATTTTGATGTGTATCCAAGATGTTGGCCCTATCCATCCTTTAATTACTTCTATTTTTTGAAGGGTATATAGATATCTCATTGCTTGTGATGATATTCCCTATGAAATAGACTTCCATCAACCATAACTCACATTTTTTGTACTTTGAAAAATGATTTTCCATTCGCAAGGCCTTTAACATAGTACGAAAATGCTCCTCATGCTCCTCCATAATTTTAAAGTATATTAGAATATCATCTACAAAATGCCATTTGTTAGTTATTAGAGGCAACCCAAAAACGTCCAAGTAGAAATACAGATTTCAAATTAAGTTCCGAATTAGTAGATGCTGCCAAAGGTAGTGGTGATTCCAAACGCAAAAAAGAAAATACTTATCAAAGGGTAGAGGCAAATTGTTATTTTTCACATTTTCATTAATCCTGGATCCATTATAGATCTCGATTGGACAAAAAATTTCTTGGTAAACTCTAAATAATCTATTCCTCAAGGCCATGAAGATTAATATATAATTAGTGAGTCTGAATGGCATTAATATGAATTCATAGTGCTCATACCTTGTACAAAAAAAATTCTTGGGGATATCCTCATTTTTCACCCTATCATGGTAATATATCGACCGCATATCAACCTTGGAAAATTATTTTTATCTACATAGATGATCTAATAAGTAATCAATCTATGTAAGATGATACTTGTTCTTTATCGTGATCTTGTTGAGCTCATGATAATCAATGAAAAGGAATATTGACTCATCCTTCTTCTGGACTAATAGGACTGGTAAACCCCATGGTGAAGCACTTGGGCATATGAAATATTCATCCAAATTGTCTTGTACTTATTTCTTCAGCTACTTAAGTTCTACAACAGCCTTTCTATACTAAGTCTTGAATAATGGAAAAACCCCTGGTATAAGTTTTATTGAAAAATAAACACCTTTACTAGGAGGAAGACTAAGAAATTCCTTGGGAAACACATCAGTGTATTCCCTAAAAATAGGCAAATCTTATAGGGTGATAATTTCCTTAGACTCAGTTATTTGAGCTAGATATTATTTCTCATAGGGTAATAATATCCATTCTTGAGATGATAGTGATAAAAAAGACTCATCCTCCTCCTTACACTTGCATATAATTTGGGGTCAATTCTCTATATGGAGAGTGATTTCCCTCTCATGGAAATTTATGTTGGATCTATATAGGGAAAGTCAATCCATTCCTAGAATTGCATCAAATTCCACCAAAGGGAGTATGAAAAGGTTCACTGAGAAGTTCATCCCAAAAACATTGATAGGGGATGAGTTATATACTTTGGATGCAATAATTTCCCCATTTTAAATTTTCACCGATATCTCAACTTCCATGATTTTGGTGGTGTACGAATAGTTCTACTAACCTTTCATGATAAGATAGAATATGTAGAACTACATATGATAACCCTACCATTAACGTTTTTATTTTGGTTCTACTTTATCCAATATATACATGGGGATGATTATTTTTAAACTATTAAACACAAAAAGAGGATTCCAGATATAATAAAGTGATAACTTATAAATTACATTTATTTTCATAACTTATGAATTTCTAGGCTTCAATCTATGATATCCATGATCTATTTCCTAAAATGTATTCTTATAGGTAGTTTTTATTCCCATGATAATGGTTTGTATTGAGAATATGAATTTACCAAAGCCTATCCCCCAGGATTCTCAAACCAGATGCATAGTAATGCCTATTGTTGTGTACCGGATTCCCCCGGTTAAGCACAGAACATCTTTTCAGAGTTGTTACTCCTAGGTACATCTATTCTAGAACCACTTCCACTTGCAGTATCTAGAAATGTATTTATTTTCTTGATAAACCACTTACTCAATAATAACCAAACTCTAGGTATGTTTTATTATACTTAGTATTATACCTAAGTTATTCTCTAGAGTTCTCAAATCCCAAGGATTTCACTAGAGCTTTCTAATCCTAATACCAAAAATAACTAAACCCATCCTCCAATAACAACTATAACAACTCTTATATTTTCTACACATTAATACATTATTAAATTACATAAAATTACACATAGTAAAACCTAAAATATGGATAAGTATAGTGTATTTTTGAATTAGGTACACTTCATTATAACTTTAAACATGAATTATAACATCTCTATTGAAAACTTCTTTAACATGTTTGGTCTTCAAACAGCGTTCGATAACCCGAGGAAATATATAATAAAGGGGTGATCCATAAAATCTAATAAGGGAATAAACATGTAATAACATGAAGATAATAATACAAGTTATAAAAGGAATATCAATAATGTATAATGGAACACGAACAATAAGGCCTGATATAACATGATAATCATAACATGGGAAATGTGGCAACAACATAAAACACTACATCATAAGCATAGGTCAAGGATAAACTAACAAGAATTAATTGTGGAAAAATTCCCATAAATGAATTAGGTAAACCCATGTACCAACATGAATTATCATGATACTAAACATTACCCAATTCATTGGAGCGCTATCAGGATACACCCTTCAAAAACATTTCACTCTCATGCTTAAGTGTGCCACATAGAACATAAAAAATTGATTCCTACGTCATATTATTTTATTCCACCATCATGGAGTTTCTAATAAATACATTGAAGTCCGGAGTAAATAATTATTTGTGCATAAAGTTGAATAACCTTGATAGAAAAATGGGTATTGTATTCACTACACAATTATTTTGGCATGGAAAATCGTGGTGCAATTTCGACAGCATATCGACGTCATATAAAAGTTCATAAAAATGGGTTGATGAGAGAGAAAGTGGGATCTAAAAATTCAAAAATGTAATGTAAATTAATAGGGATAGTTAATACCATATCACAACATAAGAAAAAACAAAATTAGTTGACATACCATAAAAGGAATGCTTGACCGAAGAGGAGGGTAGAAGATTCTTTACAGAATTTCGGAATAGTAACGACTTAGGTAAGGGACAAAATGAGAGATTTTAAATGGTATCTCATTAAAATAACATTAAATATATAGTAAATTAATGATAAAAATTGAATTATAACATATCCAGTTGAAATTATATAGGTTAATTTCAAAAGAAGGTTCTTGAATTAAAGAAAATATAGGAAGGTGAGGATCCCTTACTTGAGTGTGTGACTCCAAAGGCTTGGGAGGGTCTTCTTGAAAGCTTGGTGGAACCTTGGGAGGGATCTAGGGAGTATAGGTAAGAGTTTTTTCATTATTAAAGGAATTTTAGTGAAGATAAATGAGAGATTGGGTGGGTTTATATATGAAAATAGGGGGATTTCTATATTATTTTTATTTTGGACACTAAATAATAAAATATTCAAAACCAAAAACAATACCATAGTTTTTCCCATGGTTTCTGACAAAGGAGATTTTTTTTTAGATTATTTTATAATTATAGGTCTTAATATTATAAAATATTTCTCTTTATTATGTGGATGTGGGTCACACTCTCAAATAAATGATTTTGAAATCATAAAATATATAATAAGTCTTGAAGGATTCATTAAGGATTTATAAAATAAAAAAATAAATATAAATATATTTTTTTAATGGAAAACATATATTTGGGTTAGGATACATTTCATAATATTTATTACATTGTTATTGGTCTGTTATGATTTCATAAAACACACTTTATATTTATACGGTATATATGTTTTACACAAAAATTCAACTATCTCAGAAAATTAAGAAAAATTCAGTGTTAGATAATTTTGGAATCTTGATTCCTAATATATTATTCAATTTATCTAAATAATTTTCTAAATATTTCAATTTTTACTTTTAAAATAAAAACTGATATTTATTGAAAATGATTGGTTATTAAAAATAACATCTTTTTAAACATTATAAAAATTTCATTTAACTTCCTAAAAATTATACGATCATTCATATTCAATAAAAGTTATTTAATGATACTAATTTATTAAAAAATTATTTATTTCAAAAATCCATTAATTAATTAATTTAATTTTAATATTAACTGAAAATATAATTTTTGATTTATTGAATCAAAAATAAAAAACATTTATAAACTAACAGTAACAGGATGAAAATATATTCATTCTTCATTAAAAAAATAATGTAAATATTCCTATTTCTAGGGTCTTTATACATATCCATTTAATATACTAGAATACTCCTTAAGAGTATGGTGTGTGATACTGGGGCTTTCATGGGGCCGTTCGGTGAACATTGTTTGGGTCGTGATCTCGATGAGCTTGAACTTCTCCAATAAGTTTTTTTCTCATGCTTATGTTGTTGGATATCATCTTGGTATTGGTCTAGGGAAAAGTCCATAAATACTATCTCCCTTGTAATCATCGATAAATAGTCTTCAAAGGGTATGATCTTGTTGGTTGACGCCATCACTTCCTTTTTCTATGCTAAAATGATTTGTTAAAATCATATATTTATACTTGTTATGTTATCAATGTTCAATGGCTATATTATCAATGGTAAAGATACATAACGATAATTTAAGTCAAACTAGAACTAATAAAATAAATTTATGTTTTTCTATAACCATAAGAAATTTAATTAAACCAAAAAGGGGAATTTTATTCATAATAGTTTGGGTTGTTACACCCACATAGAGTACAACTCTATATTACACATTGTGTGACCTAGGATTTTCTAGAAACCACATGTTCCTCTACACATCATCCTCTATGTCGAAGCCACCACAAAACCAACCAAAAATCATGGATCTTGAGTCGCCCAACCTTCCCATCACTAGAGATCAAGATCTGTGCCTCAAGTATGCTTATAAAATGCTACTTTCGAGCCACACCATCATTGTTGTGCATCCAACCTAAAAGAATAGAATGAACAATCCATTTTAGTCCACCTCCAATCATCTATTGTTGCCTTTCCATCAATTTCACTATTTATTGATATCCATACCTTCATTATTGATCTGTTATGCTGATGAATGGATTTGAAACTATCGAATATTAGGTATATATCAAACCATTAGACACATAAAATATCAATAGTTAACGTGTGAAGAAATGAGATAGAAATACATAAAATATAAACATGAGGAATGAACCTTGACCTTTTTTCCCTCAATACATTGTCAAATAATTAGAAAAACACAACGGGATAAACCAATGAACAAATAAAATTAGCTATAAATAAAATCAATCATTAATGTGTGAATCAATTCCTTTTCATGGAATTGATATGTGTTCAAACAGGTTAAATAATGTGACTAAATCACATAAATTAAAAATACTACCGTTTTTTTTTGGACTAATATCTAATAATTAGTCGTACTATGTTATCATTGTTGGAAAGATCCATAAACTCTGATGGCATAATGATCCCCTCGTCTCAATCTAATTTGATGTCGTATACCAAGATCTCCTCCAACAATCTCTCCCAATTCGTAGGGTTATAAGGATAAACCTAAAAATTTTCTATTGAATCGTATATATAGGATATTATTAATATAGTTTTTAATTGAATAATTAAATAAATATAATTAAATTTGTTAAATTATTCTCTCATGAAGGTTCTCAATCCCAACGCTAAAAACCGACAGAAATTATGTCACACCTAGGGTAAAACATGCACTCTGAACTCAACGGAGGCCTCAGATTTAAACTCCAGACCTCTATTCAAGATTTATTCATCTTTATAGTGAAACTTCATGCATGTGATTTTAATATGTTTTAAAAGTTAATTCTGGGCTGATCAAGTCTTAGAATATCCTGATGTCTCAGCACCTAAGTCCAAAATTATTACATATAATATAACAAAATAAT
Source organism: Viscum album (assembly GCA_963277665.1). NCBI lineage: Eukaryota > Viridiplantae > Streptophyta > Magnoliopsida > Santalales > Viscaceae > Viscum > Viscum album. The sequence continues at coordinate 1,729,692,315 of OY728157.1, forward strand.
AAAATAAAAATTTATAATTGTAACATTCTCCCAAACTTTGGGACTTTCATCATGAAAATAGAGAAACCAACTCAGAAAGATAATGGTATTGGTCTCATATCTAGCTATCCCTCTTTCGAGTGCTCTCTTTAATATTCCCATGCTTCCACTAGACACGTTCTAGGGGAATAAATCACCCATAAAGGATCTTATCATTCTAATCCTTGATCTACATCAGGTACTCGTATCTTCAATGTTCATCTCACCCTAGTCAATAACATGTGATGGTTAGTGCACATACCACCACAATTGTGACACATAGAAGAGGTTAGGTACCTAGTATAACTACAGTGGTTGAGCTAACTAGTGCACAACTTACCAAACTCTACATAGTATCTATAAAGGGTCAATACATCTCAGAAATAGATTTATACAATAGATAAATATTTTACTTTACATAGAGGTGATACAGTTTGGAACACAAGGTATTCCTCCTTGAACTCCAAGGGACTCCATTATCAGTCTATATAATGCATTTAAAGGTTTAGTGTCATCTTCATCTAGGATGATCTGCACCTTCTTTGTTATATCTCCCACCAACTCTGGGCCTATGAGTGTTGACTCAGCTAGATCAGTCCAAAAAATTGGTTTCCTTTAGGTTTTCCCATACATGGCCTTGAACGGTTCTGTACTAATCATGTAATGGTAGTAGTTTTTGTACAGTTACTCCACCAAGGGTTGGTGATCATCCCAACTACATCCATAATCTAACATACATGCTCGTAGAATTTCCTCCAAAACCTGAATGGTCTTCTCAGTCTAACCTCCATCTTTGGGGGTGAAACATCTTTCTCAAACTCAAAAAACTCCCAAAGTACTCAAGAAACAATCTCTATAATCATGAAATTAGGTGATCATCATGGGGAGAAATGATATTCAAGGGAACTCCATGAATCTATAATATTACATTCTCCTAAAAGAATCTCAAGATATCTACTAAACTCAACTCTTGAATAGCTAGAAAGTTGGTTGAATTTGTGAGTTGGTTTATGATCACCCATATTAAATCATTTCCCCTGTATGTATGTGTTAATCCCCTCACAAATTCCATGGACAACCCATCCCACTTCCATTCTATCACCTCAAGGGGGTGAGCTAAACCCTTTAGAACCTTGTGTTGGGTCTTCACTTACTAATAAGTAATGCATCAAGAGACAAAATATACAATGAAAATATTCATTCTTATCCATTTAAACTAACATAATGGGTCCTAGTAAATCTTTTCCACACCTAGATGTGCCGCCAAATGAGATGTTTGAAACTCCCTCATATCCTCTTCCCACAACATCTGTTTTACAACGATCTTGCATATGAAATAGATTTCATGCTTTTCACCTTTAGAAAATTCATCAAAAGAACATCTACACTACAAAAAAATATGTGTTTAGCGGCGGTTTTGTGGTGGAGGTTCACAAAACCGCCACTAAACATTTTCGCCAAAAGGTTTCGCGGCATTTTTTAATAAACCGCCGCGAAACCCGAAATTCATTTTCACAATCCCGACCCTTCTTCCCCCACCCTGATCATTCCCCAAACCCTCGTGCCCTCCCTTCTTCCTCTAACCCCCCGGCGACCCGCAATCCTTGACCCTCGACCTCTGGCGACCCACGACCACCGGTGACCTGCGACCTCCGGTGACCCGCGACCTCCGGCGACCCCGCGACCTCCGTCTCCGGCGACCCCGCGACCTCCATCTTCGGCGACCTAATTACTAGGTGATTACTAGTTATGTTGTTTGTTCAATCCCTAATAATTGGAAACCTTGTTGTCCCCCTCCTTGGGGTTTACCTATACTAATCCACCCACACTGGTTTCAATACCAGTATTTATGGTGTAAATTAACCCAACATGAACACTTATCTGCAATATATTATTATTAAAACTTGATAAATCAGTAGATTAGTATGCCATCAAATCCATATGGGGGGGTTTTTTGATTAAATTCTTAATGGATCATAAATAATTAGGTTGAACTCTACTTTGTAAGCTATGTTTTATGATGTTATTCATTTTAATTTCATGAAGAAAACATTCAATCATAATTTCTATATAGAGGGATTATATGCAGTGTATATCATAGATTTTGTTTTAATTTGAGAATGTGGAGAGATAATTTTTATAGTACTCTATTAGTTTTTATAATATGGTTTATCTAGCACTATATTTTTTTACAAATCTGTACATAATAACTCATATATTGAATTTGGTACCAATGCATGATATTTTATGGATTTGTATTCTCATGTTGCTTTCAACTTTTATGTATGTATTCTAAAAATATCATTAGCTAATGAATACATTGATGGAAATAGAGGTGTAGGTGGATTTCTAGATAGTTCAATTTGAAACCACGATGTATCTTCATGCACGAAAAGGAAGAAAAAGGGTGGTTAGTTTTCTTGAAGAAAGATTTATGGGGATTCAACATGAAATTATTATTCATTATTCAATATATATGGAAGGAAATTACATTATAGGAAAAACAATAAAGAGGATTTTATGATCTGTCATAAATATGGATTATCATAACATATAAATCATTTTTTAAGGAAATAATAATACCTTATGGAATAATCCAATCTCCCCATGATTTTTCATGTTAATACTAATTCATAGAAGGGGAGGTTTTAATCACCAGTATAACATGAATGATCATATGAGTTTCTCTAGATGGATTAATGTGGCGTAGTATGTTCGATAGGACTATGAATTAGGGACAACGAAGGTTACTAGTATTGTGTTTATGTATATTGTAATATATTTTTCTGATATAGGTGATAATATTTATTTTACATTTTCACAGTTATTTTACATAATGATCTTACATTTGAAACATATTTCATACATGTTTGATCATTTCATGTCATTGTGAAAGCGTTATAAATATTCTTTTTATTTTACCATATATTGGGTGATGATGGTAGAATATGAGGTGTTATGAGACATTTTAGTTAATTATATTTACATATTTTACATGATTATTAGAATGGATTATATTATTATGGATTATGACTTCAAAAAAAATTATTTTTGAGATCAGTTACTATATTTTTATTGGGGCTCAATTTTTTTCTAGTGTGAGTGGGAATCTAGATTGGGAAATGAAGCACATCTTTTACTTAAACTATTATAATATAATGAATGTTTTCATATATGTTTCTTGAAGTAGGTGAACTTTTTTTAGTAAAATTTAACCAGGTGTGGTTATGTACCCTGAGGTAATTCTAGATGAGTACTCGAGTTTGACACCCTAGAGATAGGCCTAGTTAACTATAGTTCTTCTCTTCTGTAAAATTCCAATTTTTATTTATACCATATGAATCATGATGAATTTTTGGATATTGAAATCAATATTTGGTATCATGAGGATAAATGATTTATCAATCACAACATGTCACTATACGATTCACCTATTCTCTTTGATATGAAGGCATATGTGAGCATTATAATTTTTTAGTATGATAAAAGGAATAATATGGTGATCGGTATGAACAAGTAATTTTTTCCAAGGATTGATGACATATTTAATGATTTTAATTAAAATCATTCGATTTCAATGATTAATATTTATTTGGTTTACCACCACTTTATTGTCCTATAAGAGGATATGTGAAAACAATATATAGAATAAAGAATGGGAATTTTATGATTATAGTTATGCCATTTAGTCTGAACTATTCTCAAGTGGTGTATATGGATATTTTCATTTTGATATTCATTGGTTCATAGACAATATTTTTATTGTTTCCCTATACTAAATTGTGGTTTACACTATGTCAGAGTGGGATTATACTTAATAAGTAGATATAATTACTTGTACCTTGAAATATATTGTATGATTTACAAATGTGAGTTTTCAATTGGGGATGTGACATTAATGGGGAATTTTACATCCGATATGGAATTCATTGTTGATTTGGGAAAATATATGTTTTTATGTCCAATAATAATCCACAAAACGGATTTGTGATCCGATGATTCTTGGGTTTTGATGGTTACAATATATGGATTGTTCATGATTTCTTCATGTGTTCATCTTATATGATAATTTCAACCAGTATGTGTGTAAATATTTAATGTTATAAAAATTTTCAATGATATTTGATTATATTATAGAGCATTAGACTTTAGTATGAGTTCTAATACTTCCATAATTTTGTTTGGGATATGATTTATTCTTTAATTCATTTAGTATGGATTTAGGTTTTTTATGATGTGGTGGACACATGTGTTGAAATATGGATCACTTAAATATTCCCACTTTAGAAAAACTATACTACCCATGTTCTTGAGTTTGTAGTTCTTGTGTATGCACTCATAATATGGTGAACCTAACTCATCAGAGATAATTTTACTATTTATTTTAATTATAATATTCAGAAATATAATTTTATCCATAAGAAGTAATAAAAGATCCAATGTTGAATGGATCAATCTAGATGGAGCATAGTCTCCCAAAAAACCCGAGAAGATCTCTAGGTAGGGATCCAAGGGCCTGGAGAATAGAACTGAAACCAAAATAGCCACTCGCCTATTTTAAATGTGATCAATGAATCATCTTTATTATATTATGCATACTTTATGATCAATGGGTCATCATTATTATATTATGCATACTTTATGATCAATGGGTCATCTTTATTATATTATGATCAATGAATCATATTTATTATATTATGCATACTTTATGATCAATGGGTCATCCTTATTATATTATGATTCTGCAATCTTACACTATCGTATATTTTGTGTAGGCACATTGTGATATACATGGATAAAAGCTGGATCACATTACTGAGGAACACACCTTAGTATGTTAAGCGTTTGAATGAGTTTTTAGATTTTGTGATTTCTAATCGATCCGTTGAAGGGAGAATAAGATTTCCATGTCCTAAATGTAAATTTAGAACATGGTTTAAGAGAGATGAAGTTTATGAACATTTAATACTGAAGCAATTCCCTAGTCAATATTTCTTTTGGAATTGGCATGGAGAATCGAACAATACAAAAATATTGAGCACTGATGTTAATCCACAGAATGAGGTCCCAAGTTCGTCGACAATGGAAAATGAAATACAAAACCTCATAAATGATGCATTCGGCACTACAAGACACCACTATCAGCATCAAAACATATCAGAACAACCAGAAGAGGGTGCTACAAATTGCAATGTGACAAGTGATGTTTTTGAGATTGTAACACAAGTAGATCAATATTGGAACATATCATTGGATCCTCCTCTTGATTCTGTAGATCCAAATGTAATGGAAAACTTCACTAAGAAAAATGTGTTTCATGATTTAGTTGACGATGGAAATCAAGAGTTGTATAGTGGGTGTTTGAAATATTCAAAGCTTTCATTTCTGCTGAAGTTGTACCATATCAAATGTCTATGTGGAATTACAAATAAGGCAATGTCCATGATATTGGAATTGATTCGTGATGCATTTCCTGAAGCAAAAATCCCAGAATCTTTTTATGATATGAAAAAAGTTGTTAACAAGCTTGGTCTGACTTATATAAAAATACATGTGTCCCAATGATTGTATGCTTTATTGGGGAGAGGATTCAAGTAGACAGAATTGCAAGAAATGTTCTTCTTCTAGATGGCAGTCAAAGGGTGATGTTGGAAGTATGAATGAACATAATTTCATGAAGAAGAAGAAAATGAACACACCTGCAAAGGTTTTGCGTTACTTTCCTTTGAAGCCACGATTGCAAAGGTTATTCATGTCATCAAAAACCGCCGAACACATGAAGTGGCATTCTGTAGATAATAACAATGATGGGTTAATGAGACATCCACGAGATTCCCAATCATGGAATACATTTGATTCATTACATCCATATTTCTCAGCTGATCCTAGGAATGTTCGATTGGGATTGGCTGCCGATGGATTCAACCAATTTTGGGACATTGAGTACAAGTTATAGCATTTGGCCAGTTGTTTTGATCCCTTATAATCTGCCTCTGTGGATGTGTATGCAACAATCATATTTTATCATATCAATGATTATTCCTAGAAAACAAATTCCTGGAAATGATATTGATGTATACTTGCAGCCTTTGATTGAAGAATTGCAGGAGTTATGGAGTAACGGTGTTGAGACATTTGATGTTTCTTCTAAAACAATGTTCAAAATGCATGCTGCTTTACTGTGGACCATTAGTGACTTCCCTGGGCTTGGGAATTTATCTGGTTGGAACACTTATACGGGTTTGGCTTGTCCCATTTGTAACTTTGATTTTGAGCCCAAACGTCTACCTCACAGTAGAAAATGGTGCTTCTTATTCCATCGAAGATTTCTCGATGCATCTCATAGATTTCGGGTGAACAAATCAAAATTTAATTGTTTTATTGATCGTAGACCACCTCCAAAGTTGTTAACCGGTTCTGAAAAATTTTGACACAGCTTGAAAATGTTGAAACAGAATTTGGGAAGGTTCATCATTTGAATGATAGCGGAAAACGTGTCCGAAGTGCATCGTCAAGTGAAATCAGAACGCAACAATGGAAGAAAAACAGTATATTCTTTAAACTTTCGTATTGGGAATTTAATATATTGCACCACAATCTTGATGTGATGCATATTGAGAATAATGTCTGTGATAATTTGATTTTCACATTACTTAATGAGCATGGAAAGTCGAAGGATCATCTTAATGCTCGCAAAGACTTAAAGTAATGAACATAAAACGCGATCTCTGGCCAGATGAGAATGAAAAGTATGCTCCGACCATTTTCGCAATGAAAAATAGGGATAAAGATACGTTCCTTAGAATTTTAAAGAATTTGAAGGTATCTGATGGGTATTAGAGTAACATCTCGAGGTGTGTTGACTTGAAGAATCGTAAGTTACATGGATTGAAAAGTCACGATTCACATATTTTGTTACAGCAGTTACTACCATTGGCATTGCGTACATTATTACCTGAAAAAGTTACTGCTGTTGTACTCCAATTCTGCACATTTTTCAGGCAATTATGTGAGAAAGTTGTACATCCATTTCAGCTTGACAACCTCCAGGAGAGGTTTGTATTGACTCTTTGTGCAATGGAGATGATCTTTCCTCCATAGTTTTTTACTATCATGATGCATTTAACTATGAATTTGGTTGAAGAAGCTAAATTAGGAGGCCCCATTCATTATCGATGGATGTATCCAATTGAGAGGTATTTTATTTATATGTTTTCCAGTTAAGTAAACATTTTTTGACATTTAAATAAATGCATAATATTATTATTTTATTTCACAGATATCTTGGGCATTTGAAATCATACGTGAGAAATAAAGCTCAACCAGAAGGCTCTATTACTGAAGGCTATTTGGCCGAGGAATGTCTTACCTTTTGTTCTAGGTATTTATATGATATTGAGACAAGATTTAATCGAGTTAGACGTGTTGAAGACACAACAACTCAATCTCAAATGCATCAGAAATCAAAAATATTCCCTGCTATTGGCCGATCAGTTGGGAGGACCTCAAATGTGACACTGACAGAATTGGAATTATTACAGGCACATAGATATGTGCTGCTGAATAGTGAAATTGCAGATCCATTTATTGAAGAGTTGAGGATACAAACAAAGAGACAAATAAGAGGCCGAACACGAAATGAGAAAGATATAACGAATGCTGTGAATAAAGAGCTTGTAGAATGGTTTGCACGACGTGTAAGTTCATAAATATTGCAATAAATAAGAATATTAGTTTGACACATACAATTTTTAAATCTATTAAGTTATATTTCTTTTTTCAGATCATGAATACTGATACTCGAGCAGAATTGTCAGAAGATTTGAAGTTTCTTGCTAGAGGTCCTATAAAGAAAGTTAGAATGTTCGACGCTTATAATGTGAATGGCTTTAGATTTCATACAGTTGATCGAGAAGTGGGTTTGAAAACACAAAATAGTGGTATATTTACATTTGCTGAAGTGGGATACTATGGAAATCTTCATGATATTATTGAATTAGACTACCATGGACATTTTTCTGCTGTTTTATTCAAATGAAAATGGGTCGATATTATCAGAGGTGTTAAAAGAGATTCATTGAAATTTACTTCTGTGAACTTCTATCGCTTGATGGATGTTGGTGATCATGAAATGCATGATCCATATATCTTATCATCGCAAGAAAAAATGGTATATTATGTGAATGATGTTGTGGATGAAGGGTGGAGTGTAGTTACTCACGTAATACAAAGAGATTTGTATGATATGGGTGATGAAGTGGAAGATTTGACATCTGAAGTTGAATATCATCAACAACAGGAAGCAGAATTATTTTTCCATCAAGATATTGAAAATATTAGTCTTTCAAGGATGAATGAAGTGGATGAAGCAATGGAGTAGGAAACCAACATTATTGAAGGGGAAAATGATTGTATGTACAATTATTCATTCATGCAGCAACCACTTGTTTCATTTCTGCAGTCATTCATTATCATTGTTATATATATTTTGTTTGTTAGTACTGGGCATCTATTATCATTTTTAATTTTTTTTTCTGCATATTTTTTTTGAAATATATATTCTGAACTTTATTTTGTTTGATTAAATGACAGGAATGCCAAGGAGGAAGCGGTATACTATTTTTTCTAGTTCTGCGACGGATGTCGATCCATCTGGGTCACTCCCCACGACATCTGAGGCACCAACTGCCTACACCCCCGCACCATCTCCCCCTGCACCATCTCTCACACCATCAGAGAGCCTCCCATTAGAGGCTGAGTCGTCGACTCCCCCTACAGGTGCCTCATCAGTTGGGCAGCGACAGACCCCTTTCAGTTCATCCCGAACACACAGGAGGGTCACAGTCATAGGTATAAATTTCAATTTAATAAATTTATTGCATTTTGTTTATACTAATTGTTTGCTCATTGAAGATGACAAAAATAAAACCGTGTAGAAACACTTAAAAAGCTTAGATGTTTGGAACTTGAATGGAAAAAAGATAGTCGTGCCATTTTATTCTTATGGGGTCCCTACGGATGATGTCGCGGGGTTACTTGGCCAGATTATAGGTCAGTTGGCAGCGGAGCCCATTTCCCTTCCCATTTCATATGATGATTGGATACATATGCCTCCAAACTGGAAAAATGAAGTTTTCGATTCTCAAATAAAGGTAATTTTATTACATTATGGTTTAATTTAATGTCATGTTACTAATATGTTTAAAATGAATTTTTGTATACATATGTTCTTCCACTTCACAGTTGCTGACGTGATAGCACGGAAGTGGACATTGAAAAATCTTGCTAAAAAATGGAAAGATTTCAAATTGACATTGTGGTGTGATGTCAATGATACTTCATTGACCTTGGAACAAATGTATGACAAGCTACCCAGTGGGGTACCGAAAGAGAAGTGGAAAGTTTTTGTTGACAGACATCGTGATGAGAAGCGGATGGTATTGAAATATATATTATTATATTATCCTCATTTTACATTAATACATGTATATGAAGAGGAGATGACATTGGATACATTACTGTTAAATTTCATTTTATTTATTTCAGGATCTCTCATGACAGAATGCATCTAACAGGGTGAAGCAAGTCATCCCTCACACGGCGGGCTCAAAAAGATTTTCTAGAAGCCTAATGTCATTGGTAATATTTTAAATAGTTTAAATGTTTATAATACAATATTATCTATTTAATATATTGAATTTTTTATTTATCTTTGCTTAATGCAGTCACAGAATTTAGGGCACGAAGCCTCCCGGACTGAACTGTGGTTGGATGTTCACAGAAAATCAGATGGCTCTTTTGTTAATGAGCCTACCAAAGAAGTTGGGGTATGAAGTCAAATTTTTATTATAATAACTTATTATCAGTTTTTAATGTGTTAATATGTATTGATATTTTATTTATAGGTAAAAATTAATGAACTATGGGATGCCAGTTTTGGGCAGTCCTACTCAGTCTCCCAGGATGACCCGGATGCTCAAGTCCTTGGGAAGGAGCATCCTGGTAGAGTGCGCGGGATGGGTTTGGGACCCGTACCATCTGAGGTCTTTAGCAGGCCATCAGGGATTCCAGCCGCATCTACTCTTGGTTATGTTCAGACCATACCTAAAGATGCTCAGAGGGAGATTTCTTCTCTATGAGCCACAGTTCAAGACCAAGGGGCTCAGATATCCACTATGTAGAAAGCGTTGACTTATTTATATCAGCAGATGAGCAGATATGCCCCCAGTGGTTGTGCACCGAGTGGTGGTGAGCAGGTAAATCACAAAAAAACACAATCATTTAGTTTTTAAACTTTTATTTGTTTTAAGTATAATTATAAATATACAACAATATTTAATTTTCAATATAATGTTCTTATAGGTGGCAGCAGGAGATGGAGGTGGAGAGGGTGACGATGCATCATCGGACCATGAGTAGTATTGTTGTTGTGTTGAACAAATATGGGAAAGGTTAGTTTCTATATATAACATGTGTGATGTATGGAACCTTTAAAAAACCATTGGTCTTGGAGGAGCTTCAGTGGCTAACCTTGAATGATCACAATAACCTCAGGTGGTAAATAGAATGATGTGTTTGTTTCATTGGTTAGATGATCTATGGTAATAGGATCTTTGATGTTTCTGTTGTAAATTCAGCATTGGGAATTTGACTCATTAGGGTGTTGCATGTCCAAACAGCCATGTTGAATGGATATCACTAGATCAAGATGGTTTTCTGAGGTGATTTTCATTATCATTAATAGTTTTTATGAGGCACGTAACCACATCACATGAAAACCAATGCAACTCCCTTCCCATGAAGATTCCCTCTTTTCTAACTTTTATTTTATGAACATATTGGGATATTGTTAGATGACATGTCATATGATAAAAAAGAATAATCATAGGGGTTTTACATGATTAATTGGGCTATTTGATGGGGCTTCACGTGATCAGGAACAGATCACATGAATTGCATAACCCCTTTTCATGATGTTCCTAGGGTCATGTGATCATGAGCCTCATTGAAGTTCACATCGTCCTTGTGACATAGGTGATTAATCTATATGTATACATGCTAGAATTTTCTTTCCTTTGGGTATATATTAATACCTAGGCTTTGGGTATTTCTTTGTTCCTAAAAAATACAATGCTCATTTGGCTAGAATCAAAAAATGCCCCCCCCCCACAAAAGTGATGTTCGAAGGAACAAGGACTCAGTTATGAGGTAGGAAATGACTTCATGAGTCTCTTATGCTTTCTCTGGTTGGAATTCAAAACATCTTTTTGTCTTCTATAAGTCCATTCATATTCCTTGAGGTTCCCTATAAATAGGGGGTGAGAGGCTGGTTATTTGACCGGTGACATGAAGCTCCATAGCTCTCAAAACCCTATCTCTCGTGTGTTTGTTTTGCAAGACAACTTTGCATGACCTCATCACAAGAACCATACAAGAGACCTAATCATGTGATCATGTCAATTGACCTCTTTGTGTGATCACCTTGTCTAAATATCTCACTTAATCAATCCATGAAATAATCAATGGTAATTTATTAGAACTTTGATGCACACCCTTGGCCATTAGTCTATCTTATGTGATTCGGTTGTCTATTGAGGATTTTTTCATGATCTACTAATCTTTATGTGATTCATGTGACCTTCACATGGTAACATGATTATATGTATTAAGAAAAATCATGTGATCAAAAGATGTTTTATGGGTTATGTGATTTTCGTGACCTAGAATGGATCATGTGGTCCACGTAATGTTTTCCATGTTATGCATTTATTTTGTTTGATTAGCACTACTGATTCTCTCTTAATGGTTAAATATCTTCTAATATATTCTCTATTCTCTTTAAATATGCCCTCTATTTCTCAAATGTCTTCTTATGTGGTAGACTGGAGAGACCTTATTTCCTGGAACAATAATGTCAATCATCGATATAAAGTATTTTATAACAATAATGTTTTAAAGGTTCTTATTCTGACTGAACATCAACCCATTTAATCCTCCTTCCTCATCCTTATAGGACAAACGACTAGTAGTGATCCCTCCCATCTCTTCTTTGGCACATTTTGATCCATACACTTTAATCCTTTATAGAATCAAATATTTTCAATTTTGATCATCTGTAAACTATAAGTATAAATCCATGTGACCCCCAATCTCTTGTTTCGTTTGATGTTATCTTGTGTTTCATTCTAAATCCATAATTTTAGTTATTTTGTATGCTTTAGGTATTCTTATTGAATTGGATCAACTTTTTCATCAACATTAAATGAAAGGGTGTTTATGAATATTGCGTAGGTGGTGCATAAATATTCTCCTTATTATATATATATTGTATGTGTTGTTTGGTTTGTTTTCTAGGGCAGTGGTGGAGTATAAACAAAAATTCTATTTTTTTTCCTGGTCAGCATTTCACGGCGGTTTTAACCGCCACTAATGTTTTACCACTTATACATTTAGCGGCGGTTTAAACCGCCACGAAATTTATTCGGCAGACTGCTTAGTGGAGGTTAAAACCGCCGCGCAATCACGTCGGAATTAGCGGCGGTTTTAACCGCCGCTAAGCAGGCGCCTGGCACGCCTGAATTTCGCGGCGATTATAGCCACCGCTAATTAAATAGCCCTTAAAACCGCCGCTAAATGAGGTACTACGACGCTTTTCTTTGACCGCCACGAAATGCATAAAACCGCCGCTAATAGATTGTCGACGCCTAGTTTGGTGGCGGTTTCTGTAAACCGCCGCCAAACTATATAGCGGTGGTTTAAACTGCCGCTAATAGGCTGTTTTCTTATAGTGCTAGTGGATATCTGAGTATGTGAGCTCTCATAGTCGGTATCTTCACACTAGGCTTCCCTAACAAGCTATTAAATAGGTTGGGGTAACAACCATCTACGGAAGATATAGAGAACCATCCTATTTAACTAAGGAAAATGTAATGAGGATAAATACTATGACACCTTGAATAACAACTAAGAAAAATATCTCTTCCTAAGAGAATCTTCCAGCATGTTCCCATTCTAGAAAATTTCAAAATCATAGTCCTGGAGGAACTTAAGACCTCTCCTTTGTCTTATTTTTTGATCCTTTTGAGATAATATATACATGATACTCTTTTGTTCATATTATATGATAAATCATTTTCCTATAAGTTAGTGTTAACAAATATTTAGGGAAAATACTACAACTGCTAGCTCTAGAAAATGGGTCGCATAGTTCTACTCATTCGGTCTCAACTATATGGACCCATATGAAATCACTTATTTCATTTTTATCATAACACAAACATGTTCGGTACCTAAGGAATTACAGATCACTTCATAATCAACAGCTTCCTCTAGAAATCTCAAGATGGGGTTGTTCATCAATCTCAACCTCAACTCTTAAAAAAATGATAGCACCTTTATATACACACGAAAGGATTCCCATTTCGTGTCAAATCTATCAAGGGTGATTGCAATCTACAAGAAATGTATACAAACCATTGATTGTACCCTTCAAACCCAAGGAATCTCCACACCTTAGTAAAACTCTTGGATGGATCCAAACCTAGATCTACCATAACTTTCAATGGGTATGCTATCACTCCTACCTTTGAGATAATGTTTACTAAGGAGTGGACCTATCGAATACAAAACTGAAACATTGTGATCCTACCAAAAATATGGTTCCCTCAAGGTATGTCCATGACCATCCTCAAGGGTCATGCATGCTCCTCCTCATATGTTGAGTGTACAAGGATATATTTGATGAAGACCACCACAAACTGGTATCAGAAAGGATAAAATATCTGGTTCATGAGTCCCATTAACATGGATGGTGTTTTCATCATGTCAACGAGAACCACCAAGTACATATAGTGACTATAGTGACATATGAATGTCATCTTTGATATATCCTCATTCTGTAATCACAGGTAGGGATATTCGGATTTGAGGTCAATCTTTGAGAACCATTGTGCCCCTCTAAACTGATCCAAGCAGTCTTCGATCCTCAATGGTGGATACTTATTCTTTATGGTCACTAGTTTCTAGTGTCAGTAATCCACACATAACCTCAATCTGCAATCTGATTTCATGGAAAATAGAAATGGGGATGCCCATGTGGAAACATAGGCTCTCATGAATCCCTTCTTTGCCAATTTCTCTAACTGAACCCTCAACTCATGAAGCTCTATAGAAGCCATCTAATTTTATGGTATAGATATAGGGCCTTAACAGGGTTTAATTAAATGAATAATTCGAGATCTCAGCAACATGGTGATCCTAGAACATCCTCCTGAAATACATCCTCATACTTTTCCCCCATCATAGGAAACTGACAGCCCATAGAATCCACTACTCCAAGAGTCATGTTATCCAACTGGCGAGTAATTGGCTACACTATCCTATCCCATCAAGGTTTCCTTTTCTCCAAAAAAGAAAAACCACATCCAATTCGTGCAGACACACTCCATCCTCTACATAAAATAGTCAATTTTTGAATGAACTATGAATATCCAGTCCAATCCAAATTTTATATCATAAGGCTTCATCGCTACTACAAAGATATATCATACAAAGCTCTTACCTCTATGCATCATATTACACTTTTAGAAGAAGCGTGAAATTTTTTATTCATCTCCTGTTAGAGTCTCTAATAACAATGGTAATCCAAGGGATCTACCGGATTCTATAAGTCTCTAAACAGAGAAGTTATAATAAATTAATGACTCACACTTGAGTCTATCTGTACTACAGCTAAGGTATAAAAGATCTAGATCATACCTCGTGTCATCCTTAGAGCCTCGGGGTCATAGTCCTCTAAATCCTGTGGTTTTCCTCTTCCTTGACTACCTGATCCCTATGTTGGGCATGGACCACATGGGGGTGGTGGTGGTAATATTTAGAACCTATGATCACCTTCTACTACTATACGGGCCCATATAACATGTACACTTCCCTGGAGACCTCCCTTACCATGCCTCTATCTCTACCTCACCAATCCATCAACCATCTCCCAATTAGTTGTACGATGGGTCGGAAAATCCCATGCAATATATCTCTAACTATCATAGTAGAAACACCACCTATCCCTTAACTGACTCATACTATCATGAGAGACCTTAACTGTTAATCCTTTTTCCTAAGATTGTATCCTTAAGTGTCTAAAAAACCCAGATCCCAAAAACTATCATTGGATACCTGCTTCTAAGGTCTCACCTCCTAGCATCCATTTTCAGAACCTACTCTGATAGGAAGCTATCAATCACTATGGAATTCTCCATAACTCTAGCATAATCGGTAATATAAACATATATCCTTAAATCCCTGATATCTTATCATAAGACCAACTCAATATTATGTACTCTAAATAATTGATATTTCACCATATCCATGGAGTACCATGGGACATCAGTAATCCTTATCTAATACACTATCATGGTCATAGTTCCCTAATAGAGATACAGAATCTCGTGGATAGGCACTTATCATAACATGGAAAAATAAAACTCCTCCCTGAAGAGATTATCAGAGTCTAACCATGAGAGAGATATCTTATCATGTGAATGAGTCACCAAAATCCACCATCGCCCAATGATTTCCTAAAAAAGACTCATTTTGAGGACCTACATCTGATCTTAATGTGTCCTTACAAGGCGTAAAACGTAAGTGAATACCTCTGTATTGTCCTTATCCACATAGGGGTATATCTCAACATAGAACCTGGGAGGTTTATAACTCTAGATCTCATGAAACACACTCACCCTGCGTGTATCCTTAGCTGGCATTACCAGTGAAAACTACTAATCAACGTGTGGTGGTATAGTTGGTAAACCACCAAATGGAAATATACCAATACAAGACCTTATACTAAAACCACATCACTCGTAGGATCATATTTGTGTTCATGTAGTGGAATCATAAATGATTGTCTTCGTGGAAGCATCATGTAACAAAAAAGATATACCACAGTCAAAGAGTAAATGTGAGGATACGAATCAAGAGGAACATGGAAACCAAATCACATTTTTATATGACTCATGTGCTAATGATACCCTTAAAACCGGTGTCTTCAAGTACCAAGTCAACAATTAGGTTGTTATAGTCAACATGAATGGATAAATCAGAAGCCATACCAACACTGGGTTCTCTATCCTAAATTCTAAACTCAAAACATCTTAACATTGTTTCTGGAAAACCCTAACCAATCTCATAGACTCTGATCCCAAGGTATAATCAATTCCTCGTATATCACTCTATTATGAATTGGCCCAACAGGACTAGAGCTATGACTACCCCAATCATGCATCCATAAGTCCATGGGGTGGAGACCAATTACTTTTAAGCATATCACACACATGGGATTTCTTAGACTAATGTACATGTATATACACACACATCTCCAATATTGTACAATGATAAAATTTAAAAAAACATAAAACCATTCAAGTGTACATCTATAATCCTGAAACCAGATTATGAAAACAAAGTACTGAAAGCAAGGGCCAAATATAATCCCACCAAAAGAAACAAAAAATTCCAACCTATAAATTAGGAGAATAATACTATCAATGAAACCTCTAGAATACACCATGGTCTATCTGGTTCAATAACCTTTTCATGGTCCTGGTCCCTTTAGGAATCCATTAAATGGTCAGTCATCTTCAAAATACACAACATGTGCAGGAAGAGACCATGTAGGGGTGAGTATAATAATACCTTGTAGGAAACCCTAAAAACACTAAATGCATATAATCAATAATAGTTAGCTCATAGTAAGGATATATAATTAAATTCATAAGCAATACCTAGATATACTCTGTAAGGACTACGTGCCTTCGGGAAGTTACAACCAAAATCCTAGCCATAGGGTTCTGCTCAGAGATTCTTTTAAAATCTCATTATAGGAGAACCCACTCCACAAGTCATGTTATCATCAGTGACATTCAACAAAATGGTCATGATCATTGGGACCTACCCAAGAATACTCACTAGTCCCTATGGATCTGATACATAGCTAGGGAATCACACCCAGGAACACTGGGGGACACAACAAACCTAATCAAGATTAACCAACTATATAGGATATAATATACCAATGATACCAAAAACACTAATAAATCATCCTTCTAGATATAGTATCCAAACCCCATGCATAGAGGTTATTCTGATTTCACAAACCCCACCTATGGTATAACAAATAATGTTAGAGGATTTCACTCTTGTCTCAGAGAGAGACACCACAAACTCTATCTGGGAATCATCCTTCATAAGGGATTAAAATCAAGATATATTGATGTAATTTCACACTATACCCTTCAGCGTATGTACTACGAGAACACACTCAACTATTATTGGTCCAAAACTGAAGAAACGAATGGCTCCAAACACCCTCAATGGGGACACACAGCATGTGAAACCAACCCCTAGTCTACCTGTGTGGTTATACCTCACACAGTATGTAAACCCCAAAAAACATGGTATGTTGGAACCCGGCCCATGTCTTCACCCTACCCATTCCATATTTCTATACCCATGTACTCTTTGTTGTTAACATATACCAACCTGTGTTGACATGGCCATGCCCATGTACACCAGGTCGTTTCCATTCATCTCAGCCTTCATGTGCTTATATATCCTCTGAGATGAATTCCATGCTTCCAGCATGGTTCACCCAACATGTGATATTTCTGTTCTTCAAGGAAACCTTAAATTCCCCATAGGGGGTCCCAGAGTGCATGCAACTCTAGATTACACACCATTTTACCCAGGATTTTCTAGAACATGTGACTTCCTCCCTATGTGATCCACTATGTTGTTTCCACTACAAATCCTGCCAGAAATCATGGATCTATGGTCGGATGACCTTTCTGTCACTGGTGACTAAGATCTGAGCCTTAACTCTACTCTAGAAATGCTACTTTCAATCCATGTCATCACCATCCCATGTCAAACCCATAATAATGGAATTTTCCATCCATTTTGGACTACCTATGTTCATCCCCTAATGTCGTAATGTCAATCTCACCCTTGATAGATAACTATAATCTTGGTATTGTTATGTTCCACCAAATAATGAATGCGCAATGATCAAACACTAGGTATTTTTGAAACCCTTGGCCAAAGAAAATACCAATGATCAATGTGAAAAAAATAATGGATAAATCTATAAACCATAAAAATGAGGATAAAACCTTGGCCTTTTTTCATTTTCAACTTTGATCCATTATTGATGAATTAGGAAAACAAATATGGATAATCCAAAAAACAAAAAAAAATCAACCCTAATTAATTTCATTCATTGATGTGTGAATCAGTTTTTATTTTTGGAATTGGTAAACATTCCATTTGGGTAAATAATGATATTAAATCCCATGAATCAAACATCAAACCTATATTTTGGATTAATCATTAATGAAGAATGGTAATGTGTTTCAATCATTTCTGAGATCCAAAAACTCTGATCGAATAATGATCCCTGATCTTAATCTGATCTGATGTCATTCACCAAGATCAACTCCAACTCTCTCTCTCTCTCAATTTAAAAGGTTATGTGGCTAACAATAAAAATTGTCTATAACAGTGTATATGTAACACCCTAAGATTTTGTGAAATATTTTTTTTCAAATTAATTTAATTTTTTTTATATTTCTCATTTCACACAACTCAAAATATATATTGTGTTTTATTAAAGCAAAATTTTTGTATTTAGTTTAACACAAACCAAGTTAATCTCACACTACACACATCACATATATTAGTTTGTAGTACACACAACAAAATGTTTATTTTTTTTATACGCAACGTTTATTTCCTTCAATATCCAACATTACACACAATACCTAGTTTTATCAAACAACAACATAATATTAATATTTTTGTTAAAATATAATTATAGTTTTTAAATATAAAGTTTATACCTTTATTTATAGCTAAAATCATTCACTTTATTCACATGTTTAATTTCGATGGATGTTATGAAAAAAATATGATTTGAACATGTGAATAAAATGAACCCTTTTGGATAGAAATGAAAGTAAGAATTGTTTGAAAATGAAGAAATTCATTTTCTTAGAAAATTAATTTTTTATTTAAAAACACAATTTTATCTCAAAAAATTAAACAAAAAATTCTTGATGAATATTTTTAATATATTATATATTCAATCAATTATTTTTATAGTCATGCAATGTTTTTGATAAGCATAAGATTAGAATAAATCCAATTTTATGAATAAAGAGTTGTATTTTTTCCAAAAAGTGAATTTTTACACCTTTTAATGGTGAAACCATTTTAAATCTTATTTTGACACTTTTATAATTTTTATTTGAAAAAATAAAATTCATTTTTGAAAGTGTAATATCAAATTTTACTTTGGGTAAATTTTGGGTATTTTTTTGAGAAGTTTCATTTTTTGATGAACATCGAAGAAAATTGTCTGCCTAAAAGTATGAAGGCCATATATATTTTTATTATTTTTTATAATCCCCTTTTAGTGGTTGTGGGGGAAAAATACATGGGATGAAGGCCTAGAATGCATATTAACCCCATACATGACCCTGAAGGCCCATAGAGATCTAACACCATAAGAGAATATCCACCAAGCTATATGTTTGTATAAATTTTTAAAAAAAACAAAAAAAATTAAAGGATTCATAGCTATAATTTTACCTTGTATATATATAGTGTTCTTAGTATTGATGGAAAATTCTATATCATCTTGTTCTTCCCAATTTGGTAGCCCTAAAAATCTGGATGCTGATACTCTGACCCCATCTAAATCTTCAACCAACGAAGATCATTTTATCCTTCCATTACATAAATTATACACACTATCAATTAACTCTCTAAAAAATCCAATTTAGGTCATTGGAAATAATTTCACACTGAAATTGGATAAGAAAACATAGCAAACTATTGAAAATTTTTACTTTAAAAATCTGCATTGTCTTCTCATCTATGGGATAAAATTTAAATTAATTTCATTCACTTAAGTGATTTGAATTTAGAAAAATGGATTAAATATTTTAAATCATCTTAATTTATAATTTCCAATAAGTTCAACTTATTTTTTGACCAAATATATTAGTGAATGTAATTAAAATTAATTATAGCGATTAAGATTAAATTAATCTTAACAAGGGACTAAACCTAAAACATAATGGAAAATATGGCCTAAAATTTTTTCCAAAATCCATTGTAATTCCATATTTATTCCCTATACTTCATTTTAAAAAATAATTTCCATTATTGGTGCCACATTACATGGTAAAAACATGTTTTGAATTTCCTTTTTGAAAATTTACTAGAATGCTGCTCCTCCTCAACTATAAAAGTCACTCACCCATCTCACTTATTAAAACCTCTAAATACATTTGGATGTACCAAAATATAATCAAATAATCTCCAAAAATCCCTTACTTAATCATAAAATACTCCATTTGTGCATAAATCCATTCAAGTAAGCCTTTGGCACAATCCAATATGAGTTACCTAAAGAAGAGGTAACATCCTTCCTCAAGATACTTTGTTTTATTTTCATTATACACCCCCTAAAAGATTATTATTCCATTATTATATTATAAACTAATTATCCTCAATATATTTATATGTTTTATTATAATGGTTATTCATACACTTATACACATTTCCATCTAATGGGTAATGAAATCACAGTTCTTATGTATGGTGAACTACTACCTCCCGAAATATTGTTATTTGTTTTTTCATCACCACCGCGTATGGTATGGAATTATGCTATACACTATATTTTTATATTATATATATGATATTTATTATTTCCTTATTATTCAATAATTATTATATAAAACATGCCTTCTTAATATCCATTCTGTGTAAATACGATAACTTCATTTGTGGAAGTGTAGACCGCCGCCTCCTCCAAGCGATGTAATTTATTCACACTTTACATAGAATTTATTAAGCATGAGTTTAGTAAAAATATATTATATATTTGAAATAATAATTTTACTAGAATTATATTATATATATATATATACATATTTTTCATTTACTTTCTTTCAATACTATAGTAAAACGAAAACAACGGTCATGCATACATACAGCCTGCCGTCCCTATGAATGGTGTATTACATTTAATATTTGTATATTATATAGATTAATATAAATAATTATATAATAAATATATATGATATTTATTTCATGTTTTACATTCTGTAGATCATGATATAGTTATGATGATAAATAATATAACAAATCAAAACACAAGAGAAAAACATATTTATTATTACCCGAAAAGTGAAATTATCATTGAGTTCTTAAAAAAGGGTAATATAATATCATAATAAAATCATATATGGTATTATAAATAATAATATAGTTAATTGGTGTATTTATAATAACATTATTTTAATTAAATAGGTTTTTGGAATGATTATGAAGAGAGTTAAAAATTAAGGTAAGGGTTTTCTTGTCTCACATTTTTTCTATGATACACAAGGCATGTTCACCACATGTTTCCAACATGTGGTACTTCCCATGGATGTATTTTATGATTATTATACATAAATTTATGTTCATTTACATATCCTTTTTATTATCTTTATTTCATGGTCTTTATGTTTCAAAATTTACCAAATCAGTAAAGTAATTTTGGTCTCAATTTTCCATCTTTGAGACACATGCCATGTTATACACAAATATTATTTTACAATGTGTATATAAATACATTTGACAAGTTATATCATGAACATACTTATTTTAATGATATTTTAAGATTCATGTAATTTAATTTTCTTGCATGGGGAGTATAATTCAAATTTTCCAAGTGGTATGTGTTTATTGAAATAATCTGGTTGTTTATCAAGGTTGTTTACAATTATTCTTCCATTGATGAAATATTATGATTGATATATCAAGTTAATTCATTAATTTTATTAAAATATTTATATAAATTATGTATTCATGTATTAGTACCATTTTACCACTCTTTGGTACTTAAGATAATTAATAAAATTATTTTTTTAAAATCGATCTTTATTTCTCCTTTTGGTCAGAAATATGTTTTCTTTCAAAATATCTTTTTCTAAATTTATTTTCAAAAATGTTTTAATATTATCCTATTATTTTTAAATCACATTTTTACCCATGTTTTACCTTTTTAAAAAAATATTTTAAATTGAATATTCTTGGTGTTTCGTGATCAAATCACTTTTCTAAACTTTTAAGGTGAAAAAGGAATGTTCAGCTTCTATGGACTTTCTCGTTGTGAGGACTATCATCTCCTTGGAGATTAATTGGTATGTTTACAAGGTTATTTTTAACGAAAAATCTTTCCTAATATTCTATAAATTTAATAAATTTAATGTTTTTTTAATGATTTTTTTGAAATTTTTATTTTTCTAAAAAATGTTTTAAATGATTTTTAAAGATTCATTTATATATTTCAAAAAGGATTTTTTCAATGAAAATAATTTCAATGATTTAAATTTTTTTATAAGTTTTTTAATAAATTTTCTAAAAAAGGGTTTTTAAATGTTTTCAAGCCTTTATTTTAGTTTATCAATGTATTCTCAAAAAAAGGATTTTCAAATGTTTTCAATCTATATTTTTATGTTTTCAATGTATTTTCAAAGAAAATTGTTTTCAAAATTATTTCAAGAATCCATTATGAGTTTTCAAATTCTTTTCAATGGAAACAATTTTCAAAGAAATAGGTTTTCAAATATATTTTCAAGATTTATTTATGAGTTTTCAATATTTTTTCAAACAAAAAAATCAAAATATTTTAAGGTTTCCTTTATAATTTTTTATATATATTTTAAAATAAAAAGGACTTAAAAATGCTTCAATATATATAAAAAATCATCATGGTAAAGATATTTTCCTCCAAAGATATTTTAAATAAATTTTAAAATATTTCTTTCATAATAAAATTATTTTTAATTGGTTTTATAAAAATGATTATTAATGTAAGGATATATTCTTTAAGAAATGGTTCGTGTGACCATTCAAAATCCTTCTATATTTGATGAAATGATTATGAAACCTATCTCTTTTTCAGAGATAATGATATGATGAAATTTTCGTGATACCCAATTCATTTCATGGTTTATTATTTTATGTTTATGAAACACATATTTTTTTATGGGTGGGACATATCTCTCCCTCTAATATCATGATATGATGCAAATTTTATTATCCTGTGAAATATGTATGTATGATTTCATTGTGAGATGGGTGGGACATATCTCTCCCTCTAATTAATTGGGTTAAGATTCATATCTCATGATATAATAATGGTATTCAAGTATATAGGTTTAATCCACTACGGGAAGATGGAGAAACTCGATCTACTATGGAAAGATGAAGAAACATGATACCTTATAAGGAAAGGACAGTGATTGGGGATAGTGGTGTGTCCTACCTAGAATGTGTAGTCCCCTTGAAGTTCCCTAATAAGTTATAGTAATGTGTCCTGACTTATAGGGAATGATATTACATGTTTTTTCATATTCCAAAATTCTATGTCTTATTCTGATGTTATTCTTTCATGGATTATTCTCTTGTTTCCTATATGATTCATATCTTATGAATTCATAATATTTATTCCATGATTCATGATTATGTTCATTGATATGTTTAGTATGATATTATAATGTTATGGTCATGTTATCATACCCTTATGTTAATGTTTATGCTAACATATCTTCCTTATTTGCCTTTACTGAGCATTTGATCTTGCCCATCTTATTATTTCCTACCCCAAGTAATGAAGATATATTTCTTGTATGATATTTCTACTAGGGGTTACAGTCTTGGAGAACATAGTGGGAGATAATGTAGCTCACTCATGTGCTAGATTTTACATTTCCATGTTTCAATAGACATTAAACTAATATGGTATTTGGGCATTAGATGTGTAATGTGTTACGTATTCTGCAAAAAATGATGAAATTTCTATGTACATTAAGATCAAGGTGATTATAGTTGGAATCAAAGTAAAAGTTTAAACAACCTGTGGAAACTAGGATGATAAAATTATAGTGAGATATCAATGTATACATCCAAGGATATGTCTTAGGGTGTATTTGATGATATGTCTAAGGATGGGTTAATGTTTATCAAAATTTCATAAAATTTTGGAAAATGATAGAGTTAGTGGTTTCCTAGCATTACATCTCTATCCGGATACTACAAGTGGATGTGTATCTAGTATATATGTACCTAGGTGTAACAACTCTGAAAAGGTGTGTCGGTCTTGACTCAAGAATTTCCTGATACATGAAAATGGGCCTTGTTTGGCACTAAGTTTGACAACCCTGGGGGATATTCTTTCGGAATTCACAAACACTTTATAGACCATCGTGAATGATTTAATTAGAAACTAATTATGAATAAACTAGGATAAACCAATGTTTTCATAGATAAATGAAGTATGATCCATGATTTAGAAATCCTATAAGTTATTTTTTCCATGATTATGTGGTTTTACATTATGATAAATGTTTCTCACACTATAATTTCTGGTTTTAGTCAATGGTGTGAACCAAAAAAAACTAGTTTAATTTAAAATGTGATGGACATTTTTCTGGTGAACAGCCAAATTGGGTGATCATTTAATTGAAGTATATTGTTATTATTCCTATTTAGTTTTCATAGAACATGATTAACAACATGTAGCTCATCCAACTCTCAAACTCACCAGATAAGATAAAGAAGGATTTATCTAAGAGTTTGGGTAGTGGAGACCATGGAGGAAAGAAGATTCAGTTTCCTACATGTTGAGAATAATAATCACCCAAGTGAATTTCTAAGAGAAACAAGAATATGTTTTGACTATGGAAAAGAAGGACACAAAGCAAGTAACTACAAAGGAAAAATTAATAGATTGATTAATAAAATGTATGGGAATATTGGAATCCCTAAGACATCATTGAAGTTTAAATGTTTTAAGTGTATAATGAATTATCATTATAAAAATGGATGTCCTAAGTGTAAATCCCAAGAAGTGAATCAGCAATATGGTATGAGTAATGTTTATATTAAAGATGATTATAAGACTATAGGTGAAATGTTAATGGAAAAAAGTATTATGTAATAGGATGATGTGGCCTAGTTGATAGATTATGGATGAAGTGGAGTAACCAATGTATTTATTTATTTGGATTCAAGAATTATGATCTATGAAATATATAAATATCATTCACTTTAGTTTTTCGCTATGTATTTATAAGAATAAGTTGAATAGTTCCAATGGACTAGAAAATGATTTAATGGAAAGGTGATATTCATTGGAAACACATGATTAAAGTATAGATAAACATTGATACGTTCATAATGTTATGATAATGATGTTTAGATAGAAGACATTTTGGATATTAATAAGTGAATTTGATGGTACATATTACCTTGTAAATGATAAAGGATTCATTTAAAAAGATGTTTTTTCTATCATGGATGGACTTTATAGATTTTTTAGATTTAATTAATATATCTAATAAAATATGGGATAAGTAAACATGCATGTTATCAATAATTATGTATGATAATTTAGTTTATTACCATGTTTCAAGAGAATACATGATAAAATTATTCACATGTTTAGAATGTGACAACCAAGAGCTATTTTGTGATGTGAGGGATCAATGTTAATCTCATTTAGTGACCTTTATAAATTTTTGGATTTTCATCTTTTAGAAGATTTATAAGGTTTTACCTTTATAGAATAATTTACCTTAATCTTCGGAAGAGGTTTTGTAGATTAAATTGTTATCTCTTCATATATGGATTTATGAATATTGGATAACTTGTTACAACATTTTTATTGTGATAGATGGAATGAACCATAATTCTATTTATGGATCTGATGACCTGCTAATGATTAGGGAATTACAAATTCACCTTCATTTACTAAAATAATTGATGAAGTGTAAATAGATTAAGGAACAAAAAAGGGTGAGATTTTTCTAAAAATTAAGAAATTACATATTTTCCTAAAAATAATTTAACTTTAGAAAAATGACCTATAAATAAAATATTATCTTAATACCTTAATTTATATTTAATATATTTTCTTTTAAATAATCACATATTTATGAATTTGAGTCCCTAAAATTTCCATTTATAATTCACATGTTTGTGATTTAAAACCTCAATCACTCCTTATAAATATTTTTTTTCCTCTAAGTCCATTTTTTCACTTTCCACCAATGTTCTCCTATTTGGAAAACTAGTTATTTGTTACTCATGGTAGTCGTTAGGTTTCCAACTTTTCATTTTTAATGGATTTTTTTGTATTAATTTTTACGATTTGGGTTTCTATGAAATGAAATTTCAAGTATTAAACACTTAATGACCTAGACTAATTTAGATGGAGAGATTCATCTTAAGGGGTAGAATGTAACACGCTGATATTTTGTGAAATATTTTTTTCAAGTTAATTTAATCTTTATAATATTTTTCATTTCACAAATCTCTAAAAATAAATTTTTTTATATTAATTTACTATGTTTAAATTTCACTTCACAAAACACCAAATTAATCTTTTAGAACACACAACAATTAGTTTTGTTTTCTTTATATTCAACATAGTTTTTAGCTTGTATTACACACAATTCTGATTTCCTTCGATAGCATGTGTTATACGCAAGCCATAATTTTACCAAAATACATCATATAATTAATATTATTGTAAAAATATTATTATATTTGCACCTATAAATTAGGATGGAATTTATGAATAAAATATTATTTAAACATGTGAATAAAAAACCCTTTTATTTATAAATTAAGGTAAGAACTATTTGAAAATAATAAAATTTATTTTCTAAGAAAATTACTTTTCTATGTAAAAACACCATTTTATCTCAATAAATTGAAAAACACTATTGATTAATTTAATTAATATATTATATATTCAATAAAATATTTTTACACTCATCTAATATATTTCATAGGCATAGAATGAGAATAAATCCAATTTATGAATAAAATGATGCATTTTTCAAAAAGATAATTTTACCTCCTTTTAATGAAGAACCCATTTTAAATATAATTTTTGAAAAATTTTAATTTTTATTCAATAAAATAAAATTCATTTTTAAATTTTAATATCAAAATTTAATTTAGGTAAATATTTGGTATTTTTTTTGAAAAATTTCTTTTTTGATGAATAGTGAGGAACACTGGATTTTAATTCAAAACATCATTTTCATATAATTTATTTAAAAGGTTAAATTATATTTTTGATGGGTTTTAATGTTTAATTAGATCAATTATACAACAAATAATCTAATTTAGGTTGTTGGAATAAATTTCACATTGAAATTGGATATGAAAACTTAGCAAACTTCTGAATGTATTTACTTTAAAACTGGCATTGTCGTCCCATCTACAGGGTTAAATTTAAATTAATTTCTACCAGTTAAAAGATTGAAAGTTGTAAAAATGGATTTCATATTTGGAATAATAAAAATTTATAATGTCTAATGTGTCCACTTAGTTTTTGACCAAAAATATTTGTGAATGTAATTTGAATTAATTGCAGCAATTAAGGTTGAATTAATCTAAACAAGGGACTAAACCATAAACTTAATGTAAAAAATGACCCAGATACTTGGCCAAAATCTATTAGAAGCTGATATTCCAACCCTATATTAAATTTTATATAATTGGGTCCATTATTAGAGCATCTTGACATGGTATAAACGTGATTGGAATTTTCTTTTCAAAAATTTTGGAAGAATGTCACTCCTCCTCCACTATAAAAAGGTAGTCACCCCTCCTACATATTCACACCTCTAAGGACCTTTTTATTTCAAAAAATCTTTTCAAATAATCTCCCACCATCCCTCCATTCATCCTATATTCCTCTCTCAAAGAATAAATCCATCCAATTATGAATTTGTTTGCAAACTAAAAGGAGTTACCCAATAAGATGTAACATCCTTCCTCAAGATCCTTTGTTTTATTTTCATTTTAAACCCTATAAAATATTCTTATTCCATTAATATATGATAAAATAATTATCCTCAATATAATAAGAATTTTATTTTATAATTTTTGTTGGTCGAAGTGGATACTCAAGAGGGGGGGTGAATTGAGTTCCAATTAAAATTTTCTGTTAAAAACAATGTTGATTAAAATCCCCCTATTTCAAAAACAGATTAAACTGTAGTGAATTTATACAGATTATAAAGGTTCAATTAGTTTCTCAAAGATTGATTAGTTCTCAGTTAACTTAATCTTATGATTAAATTAACTTTTGAAACTAACTTACTGGTCTATAATAAATATAAACACTTGCGAGTTTAACTATCAAAGTAGCTTTGAAAATAAATTATATTTCAAAGTAATAACAGTGGAATATGAAATAAATATGTAGTATGGATATAGTATGTAGCTACAAACACAGATAATTAACCAAGAGGTTCAGTCTCAAGCCGAGACTTAGTCCTCTCAAAAGTTTATATAAAAATGATCCACACCCTGGATCGGGGTTAACAACAGTGAACACACTGTCCAGGTCACAAGACCTCTACCACAGTTCTGTGTGGGAAAACAAACAACAGCTTAGAGCTGTCCAGGTCTCATATGACCTCTACCACTATCCACAGTGGGAAATGAAGTGTAAAAAGGTTTGCTGAGGATTTACAGATCCTCCAGTGAAAGTACAGGAGTCAGTGTGTGTGTTTAATACAGCAGATAACACACACTGCTCAAAATGTAAAACAAATGTATCACAGAGTAGAGATGTAGAGTTTAGAAATGGCTCTGGTGATTTCAGTGTAGCTCTGGACTCTTTTGTATTTGGTCAGAATTTATTCCGAGTCCTCTTCTCGTTTTTGTTTGAGAAGAAGAGTGTCGTATGCTTCAGGCTCAAAGGCAGTGAGATGTAGTCGATGAAGTTCTTCAATGTTCTTTTGTATGCACAGAACTCTTCTTGAGTAGGCTTGATTGTGTATGAGGTTCTGTCTTGCTTGGTTCTTCCTCCTCTTTCTTTCCTCTATATTCTTCTTGTGTTCTACTGTCAACCGAAAAACTCTCGTCTTCTTTCTTCAGCAGAGTCTTCATGTATTTATGTCTCGTTCTTCGGAAGACAGAAAAAGCTTCCTTTCCGCAGGTACGAGGTACGGTTTCCTGACATCCGACAACCTTTATTAATTAATTGTCAGAGCATTAAAATATACCTAATATGACCGTTGGTTAGATTAAATAAAGATAAAGATAAATAAATTCAAACAGTTGTTTATGACTATTGAAGAATCAAGTGATCGGTAGGTCATCAGCATTTGTGAGTAATGATCGGTGACTTAGATAAATCAGCATCGGTGATTCAGATGATCAGCATCGGTCTGTCATCTGATCGGTGAGTCAGTTTGATCAGCATCAGTGAGTCATTTGATCGGTGGCTCATTTTGATCAGCATCAGTGAGTCAGATGACGGTGGCTCATTTTGCATCGGTGAGTCATTTGCATCGGTGAGTCAGATGATCGGTGGCTCATTTTGCATCGGTGAGTCATTTGCATCGGTGAGTCAGATTGATCGGTGGCTCATTTGCATCGGTGAGTCATCTGCATCGGTGAGTCATCTGCATCGGTGAGTCATCTGCATCGGTGAGTCATCTGCATCGGTGAGTCATATGCATCGTTGAGTCAGATTGATCAGTGGCTCATTTGCATCGGATCGGTGCGACCGTTGTCCTTTGATATTGGATCAGTGCTTCCGATGTCTGTTGATATGGATCGGTTCTTCCGATGTCTGTTGAATGGATCGGTTCTTCCGATGTCTGTTGAATGGATCGGTGCTTCCGATGTCTGTTGAATCCAGAAGACTTCCAAAATACTTTGTAAGTCAATAAGCATAGACAAAAACATGATAACAAATTCATTAAGAGATTGTAATTAAGTTTATGAGAAATCAAACCAGATTAAGCATTAATGGTATGTGATGATTTGTGATTATTAAAACATCAATCATAGACATGAAATCAACCATCTTCCAGAGGGCTCAACAATCTCCCCCTTTTTGATAATCACAAATATTCATCATAAAATATAAATAATATGATATATCATTAATAAAAACATAATGAGAATTAAACCATAAAGAGAATAAATATAAAGATATATAAATCTCCCCCTTAATGTAAATTTCCCATATATATTATACAGATTTCTCCCCCTGAGATATATACATCGCTCATATATCTCTCCCATACATCTTTCTTCTCCCATTAATCTTATACAGATATCTCCCATATACCATTCTTTTTCTTCTCCCCCAGATATCTCCCATATATCATTCTTTTTCGTCTCCCCCTTTGGGATAATCAAAAAGGAGGGAAACCATAGTAGGGAAAGTGAAAGTAAAAGCAGGCAGCATAGAGTATAGAGAAAAAAATGTTTTTAGAAAGTATAGAATATGACAAGCATCACATTGTTCACCCTATCAAAAACAAGACACAACTATTTGGTGGGATATAAAGGGGCTTTGCCTTTGTCTTTGGGATCAATAGTGGGTAAGTTTGAAGGCTTGGAGGCAGGCTGGTCTTGGCGAATCCGAAGTGGTGGTAGAACAACTCGGGCAGGTGTAGGAGCAGGTGCCACAGAGAGTTGTTGTTGAGAAACAGGAGCTGGTTGAGAAGCTTGCTGAGGGACTGGTCTTAACTGAGATAGTGCTTGAGCAACAGATAGCTGATTTGGAGCTACATCAGAGTCACTAAGAGGTTCAGAAGTAGGAACTACTATTGCAGTGGCCTGTGAAGTCAAATAGGGCTTCAAAAGATGAATGAAGTTTTGAATGACTTTTGCCCCATACTTCATAGCTTTTTCAAAATCATCTTTATTCTCCATGAACTGTGCCAAGGAAGGGATAAAATCTTGCAACTGGTGAACTTGAGTTTTGAAGGCCTGAGTGACTGGAGGTAATTTCAGATTCTCTGCCAACACCTTGAAGTTTGCAGCCATCTCATGTTTTGTATAAATCTTGGAAAAGTAATTATCAACTTTTTCTTTGATCTCTTGCATAGCTTTCTTAGCATCTACTGAAAACACCAATGCCATCTTATGACTGTTATCACAGAGCTCTTTCATCTTCCTCAAGGATTCTAAATCAAGAATTTGTCTAACAGAAGCTAACTCATTATGCACAACTTCTCTTAGAGCGTCTAGCTCACAGGTAGTGATCTTGGTTTCCTTGCCTGTACTGGCTTGGCCAACTATGTGAGTTAACTCAGCTTTCAACTTCCTCAGGTCAGACTTGTTGAGATGTTCAATCAAATTTCTCAAAACTTCCATCATACCAGAGATGGTTGATCGGAATTCGCTTGATAGAGATACCAAGCCGGTGTGAAGATCCTTCATAGTCTGATTCAAAAAGGCTATGTGCCTGCCAATAAGTTCACCAGTATTGGCCAGGTCTAGCTTCACAGCATTAGATACTCTTTGTGAGAAGGCTTCCAAAGAATTTTCAGAAACTTGTAGAGACACTTGAGAAAGAGCATTAGAAACTTCTTCTCTAACTATGTTTCTCACAGCAGTTAGCAATTCAATCTTAAACTTATCAAGATCAGCTTGAGAGATTCCAGAACCTGGTAAATTAACATTTGTAGGATCAACAACAGGAACAGACCTTGCTTCTCTTGGGAGGTTCCTCTTCACAGCTGCAGCAGATCCTGGCATTGCTTCTTCTTCTTCAGAATATTCTAAGCCCAACACAGCATAACCAGGGTAGTCATCCCAAACAGCATCACACAGGGTGTAATTTGGTTTCTCATAGCTTGTTGTTCCACTGATTTTTGGTGAATCAACCTTGCCACTGATATGTATTTCTTGTACTAACTGAGGTGGTTCTATTTGATCTTCAAAAAGACCATCCACTGGTCTGTTATCAACATCAACAGCAGCCTCAACATCATCAGCATGTCCATCATCACTTTTCTCAGAAGCTTCACTGTGATATTCTTCAGTATCAGAATCTTCTTCATCACCAAGAATAGGTTCTGATTCTGGTAGGGCTAAGGGTGGACTAGCAGGTCCAAATTCTATTCTTCTTTTGGGACTGGCAGTGTCAGGATCACTCCTATCATCAGGAGATGATATACTTCCTTCCTCAGTCGCAACTTCTTCTTGCTCTTGGGCTTCGGTGTCCTCATCCTTTCCTTCTTCTTTCTTATCATCATCAGAATAAACTGGTTCCTCATTTGGTTTCAAGCCAGGGTCTCTCAAATCCTTTGGCCTCTTGCCATGATCTATGGGATTGTAGGCTTCATACAATTTATCTTCATCTGCAACCCATCACTTCTTCCATGGATTCCAATTGATTTTCATCCTCTTGCAGATTTCTTTGTTGAGACAGAAGGTATGATATGTTTCATTAACTTCATCATCTTCATTAATACATTCTAGATTCTTGAGCATGGTAGATATCATCTTTGAATAAAACAAGGCAGTGGCTTTCTTGGACGGTTTTACCATTCCAGCTATGTGTACCATCACATATCTACACAAATTGATCTTCTCATGTGTTTTCAGAAGAAACAACTGGAAAACATCCTGGTACTTTACAGCAGCAAAATCTCCTCTCCTAGGGCAAAGTTGGTGCTGAATAAACTTGAAAAGAAGTCTGCATTCACCATCTAATTCTGAAGTTGTGATTCTCCGTGACTCTCTGTTTCTGGTCAGAAGCTCTAGAGCTAATTCATAAGAGAAGTAATCAGATGTTGGAGGAATATTCCCAGCATAATCCTCATACCGAACTTCATGAGGTACATTCAAGCACTCAGTCCACTGCTTAGATGAGAAGGAAATTTTCTTTCCTTTTACCACAGACGACATCCTGGCAGCCTCCAAACCATCTAGAGTGATTTTCAGATTCATGTAGAACTCATGTACCAGCTTCGGGTAGTCTATTCGAGAGTTGTCTGAAAACCAGTCTATCCATCCTTGCGATTCAAGAACTTGCAGCAACAGTGACTTACTTGACAAGAGCCACGCAGAGCTGACTTCTCTTTCTACAGCAACAATCTGAGTTTCCAGGTTTGGATTTACTGATCGTTGAGAGGTACTACTCGACTCGCCTCGAGCACGCTTTGAAGGTACAGGTCTATCTGGTCCTTTGCTCGGTCTCTTTTTCTTAGTCATTCGAAGATTTTGGGAAGGCAGGAGTTCGAAGGTTCGAAGTAGAGGGGAAGAGAGGTTGAAAGGTTCGGCGGGAAATGAAAGGTCAAAGGTTTAGGGAAGATAAATAGCCGCGTATCATTTATTTTATCATTTAGGGTTCCCATAAAAAGTATAAAAGAAATTTACTCATTAATTACAATATATATAAAAAAATAGATCGGTATGACTTATCGGTTGCACAGATCGGTTTCACAGATCAGTTTCACAGATCAGTTTCACACATCAGTTTCACATATCAGTTTCACAGATCAGTTTCACAGATCAGTTTCACAGATTGGTTTCACAGATCAGTTTCACAGATCGGTTTCACAGATCAGTTTCACAGATCGGTTTCACAGATCAGTTTCACAGATCAGTTTCACAGATCGATCATACAAAACTCTTGTTTAATAAATTTTATTCTTTCAGAGCATAAAGGCTTTGTGAAGATATCAGCTAATTGATGTTCAGAACTAATAAATTTTAAAGAAATATCACCTTTTTGATAATGATCTCTTAAAAAGTGATGTCTGACATCAATGTGCTTAGTTCTAGAGTGAGACACAGGGTTCTTAGATATATTGATTGCACTAGTATTGTCACAGTTAATTGAAACATGTTTAAGATCAAATCCATAATCCAATAAAGTGTGTTTCATCCACAGAATTTGTGCACAGCAACTACCAGCAGTTATGTATTCTGCCTCAGCAGTAGACAATGCAACAGAGTTCTGTTTCTTACTACACCATGACACTAGGGAGTTTCTAAGCAAATGACATGTTCTAGATGTGCTCTTCCTATCTAACTTACATCCAGCAAAGTCAGCATCTGAATAGCTAGTTAGGTTAAATGATTGTCCTTTTGGATAAAACAAACCTAAATTTACAGTATACTTAAGATATTTAAAAATACTTTTAACAGCCAGTAAGTGTGATTCTTTAGGATTAGCTTGAAATCTAGCACACATACATACACTGAACATAATGTCGGGTCGACTAGCAGTAAGATAAAGTAAGCTCCCAATCATACCTCTGTAATTGGTTTGATCCACTAGTTTCCCAGCTTCATCTATATCCAATTTACAGGTAGTACTCATAGGTGTATCACTTTCCTTAATACTATCCAATCCAAAACATTTTAAAAGATCGTTTGTATATTTACTTTGATTTAAAATAATTCCATCTTTAGTTTGAAAAATTTAAAAACCAAGAAAATACTTAAGCTCTCCCATTAAGCTCATTTCAAATTCATTTTTCATAACCTTTGAAAAATCAGTACATAAAGAATTTTTAGAAGATCCAAAAATAATATCATCAACATAGATTTGTACTATTAATACATCTTTTGAAATCCTTTTTATAAAAAGAGTGGGATCAGCTACTCCTTTTGTAAATCCTTTTGAGATAAGAAAGTTTGAAAGCCTTTTATACCAAGCTCTTGGAGCTTGTTTTAAACCATATAAAGCTTTAAAAAGTTTAAAAACATGATTTGGAAAATGAGGATTTAAAAAACCTGGTGGTTGTTCTACAAAAACGTCTTCAACAATAAAACCATTTAGAAAAGCACTTTTGACATCCATTTGATATAGCTTGAAATTCAGATGTGATGCATAGGCAAGTAAGATCCTGATAGCCTCTAATCTTGCTACAGGTGCAAAGGTTTCCTCATAGTCAATTCCTTCTTCTTGATTGTAACCTTGTGCAACTAGCCTAGCTTTATTTCTAATGATGTTTCCAGATTCATCAACTTTGTTTCTAAACACCCATTTTGTGCCTATTGTCAAGGTGTCCTTGGGTCTTTCTACTAATTTCCAGACTTTGTTTCTTTCAAATTGATTTAGTTCTTCTTGCATAGCTATTACCCAAAATTCATCATTGATAGCATCACTGATATTTTTAGGTTCTAACTGTGAAAGAAAGGCTTGATATTCAACCTGGTTTCTTAGAGAAGCTCTAGTCTGTGTTCCTCTATCTAGATTTCCTACAACAGCATCTAGAGGATGGTTCTTTAGAGTCCTAGATGGTCTTGAAAAGATAGGGCTAGAGATTTCAGATTCATCTACAGATTGAGGTTCAACAGAAGCAGGTTCTGGAGAATTTCCAGAGCTGGATGTTTTAACTATAGGTCCATTGTATTTATCATTGAGATTCAAACCAGAGAAATCATCTTCAAGAGAGATTTTAGGTTCATGTGGACCAGTTTCATCAAATTTGATGTGAACAGATTCTTCCACACATTTGGTTCTTTTATTGAAAACTCTATAGGCTTTACTAGAGATAGAGTAACCTAGGAAAATTCCTTCATCACTCTTGGATGCAAATTTTTCAAGATTGTCTTTAGTATTGAGAATGAAGACTTTGCAGCCAAAAACTTTGAAGTAGTTAACCTTAGGTTTCCTATGGTTCAACAACTCATAAGGGGTCCTCTTAAGAACTGGTCTGATCAAGACTCTATTAATGACATAACAAGCTGTATTTACAACTTCAGCCCAAAAGTAAATAGGCATTTCATATTCATTGATCATAGTTCTAGCTATTTCTTGTAGGGTTCTATTCCTTCTCTCTACTACACCATTTTGATGGGGTGTCATAGGGGCAGAGAAATTGCTATTATAGCCATTGTGTGAGCAGTAATAATCAAACTCATGATTTTCAAACTCACGACCATGATCACTTCTCAGGGTCTTAATCTTGAGTCCACTAAGATTTTCTACAGACTTAGAGTATTTAACAAAGTAAGAACAAGCTTCACTTTTGTGAGCTAGAAAATATACCCAAGTATATCTAGAAAAGTCATCTACAAGAACATAGACATAGTGCTTCCCATTCAAACTAGAAACTCTAGAAGGTCCAAATAAATCCATGTGAACCAACTCGAGAGGTTGAGAAGTTGACACTTCTTTCTTTGATTTAAAAGAAACTTTATGTTGCTTTCCTTTTTGACAGGGATTACAAACTTTGTCTGTTGGAAATTCAAGTTTGGGTAGGTCTCTAATTAAGTTCTTCCTAGAAAGTTTTCTAAGTGAGTGTACATTGCAGTGTCCTAATCTTCTATGCCAAAGCCAAGACTCTATGAAAATCATTTAAACAAGGAATATTCTGCTTAGCTAAAGAATCTAAATCAACAGCATAAACATTTTCATTTCTTAAAGTAGAAAATACTAAAACATTTTTTGAGTTAAAAACATTGCAAGAATCATTTTTAAATTTCACATAAAAACCATCATCACACAACTAAGAAATTCTTAATAGGTTATATTTAAGTCCATCGACAAATAAAACTTCAGAAACCAAGATTGAATCAGTGTTACCAATATGGCCTAAGCCGATGATTTTTCCTTTTGAATTATCACCAAAAGTGACAAAGCCTCCATCAACTTTTACTAAGCTCTTGAAACATGAAAAGTCTCCTGACATATGTCTTGAACATCCACTGTCTAAGTACCATATCTTCTTGTGAAAGCTCTTTAAGCAGGTCTCCTACAACACAGATTTAGATGGAAGATGATTTTGGTACCCAGATCTTCTTGGGTCCAGACATGTTAGCCAATGATACTTTAGGTACCCATATTTGTCTAATGGGTCTCATATAATTTGTAGAATTAACATTCTTTGAAAGATAAACCTTATTAGATCCATAACTATGAATGTAACTGGTTGAGGCATATGAAGTTCTAGAATTAACTATCTTCTGTCCAGATTTAAGAATGAATCTAGTTTTGGCAACTTTTCTTTGTCCAGGTTGGTATCCTATACCAGTAGTATATCTAGGTGCAACTTGCTTTCCTAGAATTTGTGTTAGAGTATTCTTGCCATTTGTGAACTTTTCTAAGTCTTTTCTGAGTTGCTCATTAGACAATTTTAGTTCAGTATTCTCTTTAAGCAACTGAGCATTCTTTTCTACTTCTATATCCAGATCAGATTGATGCTTAACACTTAAAGCATACTGTTTCTTTAAACCTTTATATTTATCTTTAAGCTCATTACAGGTTTCTTCAAGCATATCACAATATTCAAACAGTTCAGATTTAGACATGTTATCACATTCAGAATCATCTCCAGAATAATATGAATTTGAAGCAGGAGTTTCTGATGTTACCTTAGAAGTGTTTGTCATGAAACACATGTTGGCTCGATTCCTTTCAGAGTCTGAAGATTCAGCTTCACTTGTACTGTCTTCTGAAGCACTCCAAGTAGCCTTCATGGCTTTCTTGTACTTGTTATCCTTGTATTCATACTTCTTTCTGTATTTCAGCTTTGGACAGTCTGTTTTTATGTGTCCTTTTCTTTTGCATTCATAACAGACAACTTCATCTGATTTATCAGACTTCTTCCAATCCTTTTTCCAGTGTCCTTTGTTATCATTCTTGCCATTGTAGTTTGACTTTCTGAAAAACTTCTTCTTCCTATAGAATTTCTTAAATCTTCTAGTAATGTGTGCCATCTCAGCATCACTGTCAGAATCATTCTCACTTTCCTCACTACTTAAACTTTCATTGATAGCTTGAGGCTTTTCCTTATCCTTATTCTTTGAGGTTGTAGTCTTGAAGGCAATAGACTTCCTTTTAGGTTCATCATCTTCTTCTTTATTTACTTTAAGCTCTTCTTCATACATCATCAGCTTACCAATTAACTCCTTGACAGGCAGTGCTCCAATGTCACAGGATTCTCTAATGGAGACAGAGGTTCCTCTCCATCTTTCAAGTAGACATCTCAAAATTCTCATGATTTGCTCCTTTGTTGGAACATCCTTTCCTAGAGAAGTCATTGTGTTGACAATTTCATTGAACCTGAGATACATATCAGAAATGGGTTCATCAGGTTTCATCTTAAAATTATCATACTTAATAGTATAGGTATTCAATCTCATCTCCTTAACATTAGTTGTTCCTTCATGAGAAACAGCTAAGGTATCCCAAATTTCATATGAAGTTTTACATGCAGAAATTCTATTAAATTCCTCATCTCCTAGAGCACAGTACAAGGCATTCATAGCTTTACAATTATTATTGTAAGCAGTCTTTGTAGGTTCATCCCAAGTAGATCTATCAGTACTGGGAATTTTGTATTCAGCTTCAATGGCAGTCCAAATATCAAAGCTCATACTTTCTAAGTGAATTCTCATTTTTAGCTTCCACTGAGCATAGTTTTTTCCATTAAAGAAAGGTGGCCGGTTAGTAGCAGCACCCTCAAGTCTATTATCCATGATGTCACAAAGAGAATTTTAAAGAGATAAAAATTTAGAAATAATAGAAATTTTAAGAACTTTAAAATACAACTAAAATCACAGTTGAAAAACAGAGTACTTTAGAAAATATTTTCCAAACCTTTGATACCAAATGTTGGTCGGAGTGGATACTCAAGAGGGGGGGTGAATTGAGTTCCAATTAAAATTTTCTGTTAAAAACAATGTTGATTAAAATCCCCCTATTTCAAAAACAGATTAAACTGTAGTGAATTTATACAGATTATAAAGGTTCAATTAGTTTCTCAAAGATTGATTATTTCTCAGTTAACTTAATCTTATGATTAAATTAACTTTTGAAACTAACTTACTGGTCTATAATAAATATAAACACTTGCGAGTTTAACTATCAAAGTAGCTTTGAAAATAAATTATATTTCAAAGTAATAGCAGCGGAATATGAAATAAATATGTAGTATGGATATAGTATGTAGCTACAAACACAGAGAATTAACCAAGAGGTTTAGTCTCAAGCCGAGACTTAGTCCTCTCAAAAGTTTATATAAAAATGATCCACACCCTGGATCGGGGTTAACAACAGTGAACACACTGTCCAGGTCACAAGACCTCTACCACAGTTCTGTGTGGGAAAACAAACAACAGCTTAGAGCTGTCCAGGTCTCATACGACCTCTACCACTATCCACAGTGGGAAATGAAGTGTAAAAAGGTTTGCTGAGGATTTACAGATCCTCCAGTAAAAATACAGGAGTCAGTGTGTGTGTTTAATACAGCAGATAACACACACTGCTCAAAATGTAAAACAAATGTATCACAGAGCAGAGATGTAGAGTTTAGAAATGGCTCTGGTGATTTCAGTGTAGCTCTGGACTCTTTTGTATTTGGTCAGAATTTATTCTGAGTCCTCTTCTCGTTTTTGTTTGAGAAGAAGAGTGTCGTATGCTTCAGGCTCAAAGGCAGTGAGATGTAGTCGATGAAGTTCTTCAATGTTCTTTTGTATGCACAGAACTCTTCTTGAGTAGGCTTGATTGTGTATGAGGTTCTGTCTTGCTTGGTTCTTCCTCCTCTTTCTTTCCTCTATATTCTTCTTGTGTTCTACAGTCAACCGAAAAACTCTCGTCTTCTTTCTTCAGCAGAGTCTTCTTGTATTTATGTCTCGTGCTTCGGAAGACAGAAAAATTTTCCTTTCCGCAGGTACGAGGTACGGTTTCCTGACATCCGACAACCTTTATTAATTAATTGTCAGAGCATTAAAATATACCTAATATGACCGTTGGTTAGATTAAATAAAGATAAAGATAAAGAAATTCAAACGGTTGTTTATGACTATTGAAGAATCAAGTGATCGGTAGGTCATCAGCATTAGTGAGTAATGATCGTTGACTCAGATAAATCAGCATCGGTGAATCAGATGATCAGCATCGGTCTGTCATCTGATCGGTGAGTCAGTTTGATCAGCATCAGTGAGTCATTTGATCGGTGGCTCATTTTGATCAGCATCAGTGAGTCAGATGATCAGTGGATCATTTTGCATCGGTGAGTCAGATGATCGGTGGCTCATTTTGCATCGGTGAGTCATTTGCATCGGTGAGTCAGATTGATCGGTGGCTCATTTGCATCGGTGAGTCATCTGCATCGGTGAGTCATCTGCATCGGTGAGTCATCTGCATCGGTGAGTCATCAGCATCGGTGAGTCATCTGCATCGGTGAGTCAGATTGATCGGTGGCTCATTTGCATCGGTGAGTCATCTGCATCGATGAGTCATCTGCATCGGTGAGTCATCTGCATCGGTGAGTCATCTGCATCGGTGAGTCAGATTTATCGGTGGCTCATTTGCATCGGATTGGTGCGACCGTTGTCCTTTGATATTGGATCAGTGCTTCCGATGTCTGTTGATATGGATCGGTGCTTCCGATGTCTGTTGAATGGATCGGTGCTTCCGATGTCTGTTGAATGGATCGGTGCTTCCGATGTCTGTTGAATCCAGAAGACTTCCAAAATACTTTGTAAGTCAATAAGCATAGACAAAAACATGATAACAGATTCATTAACAGATTGTAATTAAGTTTGTGAGAAATCAAACCAGATTAAGCATTAATGGTATGTGATGATTTGTGATTATTAAAACATCAATCATAGACAAGAAATCAACCATCTTCCAGAGGGCTCAACAATTTTTATACCTACACTTACACACACTTCAATCTAATGGGTAGAAAACTTACCATTCTTTTGTACGATGAACTACTAGCTCCCGAAATGATGTTGTTCATTTTTTCCTTTAACACCTCTCATTTTTGGGAATTATGAAGAAAAAAATATTTTTATATGATATATAAAATATTTATTATTTCTTTATAATTATTTAATTATTATATAAAACATATCTTCATGCTTTCCATTTTGTGTAAATACGATAACTTCATTTGTGGAAGTGTTGACTACCGCCTCCTCAAATTGATGTGATTCATTCGCACATTAAATGGATATTAGGATGGGTTTAGTAAAATTATTTTATATATATTAAATAATAATTCTACATTAATGATATTATATGTATATACATATATTTCATCTTCTTTATTTTATTCAACATGACAGTAAAACAGAAATATGGTTCATGCGTATGTACAACCTGCTGTCTCTATAGATGATGTATTCTGTTTCATATTTGTATCATTTATAGACTAATATAAATACTTATATACTAAATATATATGATATTTATATCATTTTTTACATTATTTATATCATTATATAACTATGAAGACAAAAAAAATAACAAATATAAATAGAAGAGAAAACCAAACAATTATTACCTAAAATGTAACATTAACATTGAGTTGTTAATAAACGGGTAATATAAATTCATAATAAAATATTATGTGGTATTATATATAATAATATGCTTATTTTTCAGATTTATAATGAAATTATATTTATTATATAATAGTTTTGAATGATTACGAATGGTGTCAATACTTAAAGTAAGGGTTTTCTTGTATCACATTTATTTTTTGTCTGACAAAAGCCTTGTTCACTACCTATTTATTTCATGTGGTTTTTATAATTCCCACGGATGTATTATATTATTATTATACATAAATTAATGGTTATTTACATACACCTTTTATGATATTTATTCCATGGGTTTTGTGTTTCAAAAGTAACACAATCAGTAATGTAATTTTTTCTCAATTTTTCTTCTTTGAGACAGATGTTATGTTATGCATCTACATTATTTTACAAGATGTATATACTTCCATTAGAAATTTTATATCATAAAAATATTTATTTTAATGATATTTTATGCTTCATTTTATTTCATTTTATTACACGGGGATTATAATTAAAATTTACCAAGTGGTAAGAGTTTATTGAACCAATCACATCATTTATTGAGATTGTTTATGATTACGCTTCCATTAATGAAATATTAGGATCCATATCTAAATATAGCACAATAATTTAATTAATATCTATATATTCATGATTTATTCATTTATTATTACCATTTTCCAACTCATTAGTACTTAAGATAAGTAAGAAAATGTTTTGATGAAAATATGACTTCATTTCTCATTTCAGTCGGACATTTGTGTTCATTCAAAACTATGTTTTCTAAAAATGTTTTAAATTTTTTTATTATTAACAAATTATTTTTAGATGATATTTTTACCCATGTTTTAACTTTTTAAAAAATTTGTTTAAAATTAATATTATTTTTTTCTATCAAGGCACTTTTCAGAACTTTTATGGTACAAAAGGAATGTTCAGCATGTACGGACATACCCATCATCATGGTCGTAATTTCCTTGAAGATTATTTTTTATTTTTATAGGTTTATTTTTGAAGATAATTTTTTCCTAATATGATGTATTTTTTAATTAAAAGTGGTTCTTAAATAGAAATGTTTTACAAAATGTTTTATATTTAAAACGTTTTTTGAATTATTTT
The DNA here is from genome assembly GCA_963277665.1 of Viscum album. Lineage (NCBI taxonomy): Eukaryota > Viridiplantae > Streptophyta > Magnoliopsida > Santalales > Viscaceae > Viscum > Viscum album. The sequence continues at coordinate 1,729,734,612 of OY728157.1, forward strand.
GAAAGCTTACCTTATATGTTTTCAAACATTTATTTTCAATGAAAATTATTTCAATGATTTCAATATTTCTTTATAAGATATAAAATATGTTTTTTTTAAGGGTTATCAAAATTTTTCAATCATTAATTTCAGGTTTTCAATGTATTTTCAAATAAAAGTTTTTCAAAATATTTTCAAACTTTATTTATGAGATTTCAAATTATTTTCAAATAAAAAAAATTTTAAAAATGTTTTCAATCATTATTTAAGAGTTTTCAAGTTGTTTTTAATGAAAAGGTTTTTAAAAATATTTTCAAAATTCCATTATAAGTTTTCAAAACTATTTTTAAAGAATTTGTTTTGAATTTATTTAATTTTTAAAAATCATTTTTCATCGAAACAAATATATTTTCCTATATAAATATTTTAAATATAATTTTCAATCTTTATTCACAAGAAAATGATTTTGAAATGCTTTTATAGAAATTATTTTCAGCAAATATATGTCTTCCTTAAGGGATGTTTTATGTGATCTTTCAAAATCCTTCTCCAACAAAGATGATATAATTTGTTATAGTTTATGCTTTACTCAGGATATGATCCAAGAATAATATTCATATTCATTCTTAAATGGTATATGTTTTGATGGAATTTTGTTTATGACCCTCCTTTGTCTTCAATTTGTTATATGCTCTTGAAACCTTCTTATTTTAACAGGTTATGATTTGATGAAATGTCTATGAGACCTTTCTATTTTCCATAGATAATTATATTATGAAATGTATATGATTCACATTTCATTTCAAGGGTTATGATATGATGTTTATAAAACCAATATTTTTTATGGGTTATGAAATGATGAAAATTTTATTATCTTGTGGAACAAATATGTATGACATTATTTTGAGATAGGTGGGAACTATATCTCCCTCCAATTATTTGGTTAAAGATTTATATCTCATTAGATAATGATGTTATTCAAGTCAAATAGCTTAATACTCTATGGGAATATGGGGAAATATGGTCCACTATGGGAAGACAGGGAAACCAAATCCACTATGGGAATATGGGGAAACCTGATCCAATATGGGAAGATGGAGAAAACCAATCCCTTAAAAGGATTGGATTATGACTATGGATGTTGTTTTGTACCTCCTAGTAGGTTTAGTTCAAATGAAATTCCATGATAAGTTCTATAAATGCTTCTTAACTTATAAGGATTGATATTTCATGTTTATATGTAAACCGCAATTCCATGTCTTAATCCTATGTTATGATTTCATGGATTATGCTCTTATTTCCATTATGATTGATGTCTTATGAACTACTAATATTTATTCCATGGTTTATTTTTATGATCTTTGATATGCTGGGTGTGATCTTATAATTTTATAATCACATTCACACACACTTATGTTCATGATTATGCTTACATATCTTCATTGTTTACCCTTACTGAGCATTTGAGATAAACCCTTTTATTATTTCTATCCCCATGTTATGAAGATAAATTTACTATTTGATATTTATAATATGAGAGATAGTCTTGGAGAACCTAGTGGGAGATAATTTATCTCACTATTGTACCAGCGTTTAAGTTTCTATGCTTCCTAAAGAACAAAACAAATACGATCATTGGGCATCTTTTCTGTAATGTATTAAGTATTCCACAAAAAAAGATGAAATTTTTGTATATGTTAATATCAAGGATGTTATATTATATATAGATTATTATTTTAGGCTTTCAATTGAATAATAAAATATATATAATTTAATTTAATTAATTATTCTCCCACAAAGACGTGCAGTCCCAACACTTGAAATTAACATAGATTATATCATGTCGATAGTAAAACCCCTGACCTTAACTCATCAACAACCTCAGATTTGTGATATAAGCCTAAATTCAGGATTTATTCCACTCTTTCAATAAAATTATACCCATTTTATTTGAATATATTTCAAAAATTAATTTCAATCTCATTGGGTCTCGGAATATCATGATTTCTGAGAGCCTATCTCGAAAATTAATACATATAATATTCTATAATTATACGTGTAAAATTTATATTTGTTACATAATTAATGTGTTACCCCATAAAAGGAGGGGATTTTTAATAAAGGTATATATGTAAGTGAAATATATACATAATTTAGAAGAAATTAAAACATGAAAGTTCATCATCACTAATAAAAATGAATTTAAATATTACATGGAATATTTCTTGAGAAAAATACCATTTTCACATTGAAATCACATCTTTGAAATATAATAATTTTACAAAAAATTATATAAAAGGAATTATTTTAAATATCCATGGAAACATGTAATGTAATCTTTAAATAATTTAGTGGTCATAGTGATGGGAAATTCTATTTATATTGTATAAGTTAAACAAAAAAATTCCTTTCACAAAAAAGTACCATGTCCGGAAAATGATATAAAGATTCCATTTAAACCATTTTGTAAAAATTGAAACATGTGTAAAAATTTATTTAATCAAATAGAATAATATTAAAAAAATTATTGAAAACCCTTTTATAAAACAAGGATATCAAAAAAATGTTTTCTGACCGAAGAAATAAATAAATTCTTCGTTTCTTAAAAACATTTATCAATAATTTTAAGTACCAAAGAGAGAGAAATGGTTTTATTACTTGAAAATATCATGAATAAATAGTGTATATTAAAATAAAATGTTTTAATTAGATAATTAATAAATAATTTTCATCAGTGGAAATTAAATCATAAATAGATGTGATTAAAATGAGATTGCGAAATAAACCCTTACCGCTTTGGTTACTTTTGAATCTTAATCACCATTAAATAAATGACTTAAAATGAAACATTAAATACCATTAATATGAATATATTATTGATATAACATATATAAATGGAATTATATACACCATTTAAAGGATATTAGGTTCATAAAAATAAATTAACCTCAATTAAGGGTGATTATGACAAAATCCAATACAAATATTGTATCATTGATGTGAGAATTAGTCAATGAAGTTGTTATGTGTATTAAATTTAATCCCACATAAAAAAAGTTAAAATAAAACAAAAAATAATAAAATTTTATTATGAACATAATCTTAAAATATCAAAGAAAATGAATAAGTAATTTAACCCAATGAAAATAAATTGACTTATAAAATACCTTACCACTTTGTAACTTTCATGTCAAATCCCCTAGGATGAAATAATTCAAATTGATATTGTTGGTCGGAGTGGATACTCAAGAAGGGGGTGAATTGAGTTCCAAATAAAATTTCTGTTAAAAATATTTCTGTTAAAATCCCCCTATTTAAAAACAAGTTAAACTGTAGTGAATTTATACAGATTGTAATTGTTCAATTACTTTCTCAAAGATTGATTAGGTCTCAGTTAATTTAATCAGAAGATTAAATTAACTTTTGAAACTAACTTACTGGTTCACAATAAGCATAAACACATACTAATTTAACTATCAAAGTAACTATAAAACAAATTGTATTTCAATGTAATTTGCAGCAGAATATAAAATATATAGAATACTTTAGCCTTAAACTAAAAAGCACAACAGATGTAACCAAGAGGTTCAGTCTCAAGCCGAGACTTAGTCCTCTCAAACAATTTATATAAATTTTATCCAACCCTGTATCGGGGTAAACAATAGTGAAAACATTGTCCAGGTACAAAACCTCTACCAGAGTTATTCATGGGAAAACATTCAACAGCTCACAGGATATCTAGGTCTTACTTGACCTTTACCACTGTCCATAGTGGGAAACAATGGAGTTAAAGAGTTTGAATGAGGATTTATAAATCCTTCAGCTTATCATAGGAGACAGTGTGTGTAAGAAATATATAGAGTATACACACAACTCGAAATGTAAATAAAATAATCACTAAAAGAATGGATAAGAGTTTAGAATGCCCTAGTGATGTGAAGTGAAGATCTGTACTCTTTTGATTAATCAGAAATTATTCTGAGTCCTTCTCTGGTTTTTGTCTGAAAAACCTAGTGTCATTTTCTCCCTTGGTTTTCAGGTTCGGCTTCAGCATGAGTGCATGAAGAGCTCATTGTAGTTCTTCACTCAAGATGCAGATCGTGTTCCCCTCTAGAATGAGTGGCTTCGTGTATGTACATTGCTCTTCCAGTATGAATGTATATTTTTTCTTTTGTCTGAATGCACCATGTTTCAATTTTGTTCAGCCCTAGCCTTTTACTCTCTTCACGTGCCCTTTTTTTGTATCATACTGTTCGGTCTTTGTCCTTCCTTTTATAGATATTAACTCTGGTAAAAAGAACGATTACCTTTTTCATGGGTACTAGGTATGGTTCCCTCACATGCCAACAATTATCATTAAATATCATTAATTGAATTAAAAACATCATATATGACCGTTGCATAATAAATAAATAGTATTGAGAGTTATAGAGTTTAACTGGTCAAGCTTTTGTCAGTATCCTTCTGTTGGTAGCAGTTGAATTTATGTAGCAGTGACCTTCTATCGGTAGCTATTTGATCATGTACCAGTAGCTCCTTGTATCGGTAGCTCTATATACTGGGGACTCCTTATATCGGTAGCTCTTGATCTATCAGTAGCTCTGCTTTGTATCTATAGCTTCATTCTGTATCGGTGACTCTATATATCGGTAGACTTACTCTATCGGTAACTCTGGTGTAACGGTAGCTTGTATCAGTAGACTTTTAGTCTGTGCATATCGGTAGCTCTGTTATGTACCAATGAAGTATATATATCGGTAGACGTATGCATACCGGAATACTCGTTCTATCGGTTAGCATCTATCGGTAGCTTCTAATGATAGTTGTCTATATCGATGGACTTATATATATCGGTAGCTCTTCTTATCAGTGAATTTGTCTATTCAGTCTATCGGTAACCTTTGTTTATGGGTAGACTAATTCTATCAGTAGACTAAGTACCGGTACATCTGTATGAGTAGCTATAATCAGATTAGTGACTTAATACTTATCTATTTTACGAAAAACATATCTGATTGAGTTAGGATTAATTCAAAACTCATATAACCATAGATAAACATTCATTAACATATTTCGAATATTATTTTAATATAATTATCATCTTGATAATATAATAAAATAATTAATATATGGATAAACATTAATTGGGATTATCAATGTGAAACCATAATTGGGATTATCAAAATAAGTGAGGTCAATAGATACTTTAAATAAATTTATTTATGAATTATTCATGATATTAAAAATGAAATGGGAATTATATATATCCTATAAAATAAATGGGTGCATAATATTAAAATAGACTTCAATGAAAATAAATTGAGATGAAGTCCCTTATGATTTAAGAATATTATTAGTAAAACCCACTTTAAAGAGAAGGACCTTGAATTTTAAGCTAAAATAACATGGATGAGAATAAAATATTATGTTCAAAATTCAATTTTCATTGTATGAACTTTTTAAAATAAATTATGTGAATAAAAAACATGTGTCGCAAAGAATGATGTTTCGATATAAAAACCCATACCTGGAATCTAGACTTATCATGTATGTCATTTATCTCATGTATGATAAACTTATTGAAGATATTTTTTTTATTAATGAACTTTTTAATGTATAATTCATTATACTTACACAATTTAATTCATTTATATTTATGACATATTTAATTACATAATCAGTTGTTTCTATATCATGTTTTTTAGGTTTCTTAGTTCATAATTTCAAAACAACATTGGTGTGTTAACTGTGGTCAAGGGGGTCATTGTTAAACCATATCCAGAATAATAATCCTGAAAAAATTATTATTTTTATACATAAATTATAATTTTTAAACCAACCCTTCAAAATAGTTATGAAAAATGAAATATTTTACAATCATAAAGATGATAGGTCTTACATACGCTTGAGTAATGTTTCCATTTTTCAAAAATCAGAATAAAAAGAAGGTAAGTGATATTATAAATTTAAAAAAATAATAATTATATCATTAATATTATATTATTTATTTAAATACACTTATATATACCATCCATGTGATGCAGGTATAAAAATAAAATCACTTCGCTTCATGGAGGTGGTAATCCACACGTATTCATGAACGATGTTATCAATTTTATATGAATGGAAAGGTGTGAAAATACATTGTATATTAATTTTAAAGAACTATAATTATTTAATGAATATTATATATAAAAATTAAAAACATAATCATATATAGTCAAGAGAGGAAATGATGGAAAATGAATTACATTGGTTTATGAGGCGGTAGTCTGTCATACACATGAAAGATGGTTTCATTTCCCATTTGATGGAATAAGAGATGAATATAGGTTATCAAATTAACATAATAACATCTAATTATATAGTGGATACTTATTATATTATATTATAATGTTTTAATAAGTTTTTAACTAGGTGTAAGAAGAAATCAAAAACCTCTCGGTTAGGAATGGTATCCCTTCCTGAGGACGAATCTTCAAGATTATACTTAAAGACTACCTAGAATGGACGAATAATAAATAAAAGGCCTCTATTATTTAAGATTTAAATTAATTAAAGGATTTTTAGGAACTTTTTTATCCAAAATCCTTTTTAATAATGTAAAGAAGAGGAGAAGAAATTCCCTTTTATAATTGAGAGGGAGTGGAATTTTGGTCAATTCCAAGAAATATTCATTAATGGATGGTCCCACTCAAGATAATTGCCTCTAAAATTGATGAATAATGGATTTCATGGGTTATATAGTCAATAAAAACCCCCAATATTAAAAAATATTCATGTTTTAAACATTCCATTCTATTTACCTATAAGTTTTCTCCCTTTTAAAATTTTAGTTTTTCACCATAGTTACTAGTTTTTTTATTGTTTTTATTGTTAATTATGTCTAGAAAATAATGTTAACCTTATTGAATAAAATTAATTATAATTATTCCAAATATAGAATAAATTTTATCAAATTTAAATCTCATAATTTTCATAGTTAAATTTAAAATAAAATATTTAGAAAAGTGTCGAAAAAAGTTTTTCATGAATGCATTTTTCAAGAAATATATGATCATATATTAACTCTATGACCAGAAAAATAACTATATTAATTTAAATTCATATAATTATATGTATAATATAGAAATTTTATTTAAATAATTAATTAATAGGGGTTATTTTAATTATTCAAAAGGGATAAACATTATGCACTTAAAAACAGTTTGTTGAAAATCGTGTTTATTAGCCTAAAAATAAACATATACCAAAATCATGAAAATTAGTGATTCAAAATAAATAAATTAGATAATTATAAATTTAGTGATTTACATTTAAATTTAATACCAAAAAAAATATAATCTAACTTTTTAATTACTTGATTTAATGAATAGAATTGACAGTAGTTGAAAACCTGATAATTTTCCCTACTCACTGAAAAATAAATCATTTTAGAAAAATACCAAAGGTTCACTATAATATAATTTTGATATTATGATTTAAAAAAATTATTCAATTTTCTAAAATCAACTTTCTAAAATTTCAATAAATTAATAGTAATATTTTCTCTCAAAAATCAATAAAAAAATTTGTTGAAGAAAATATATTTTTTTAATGAATAAAATTTCTTCATTAAAAATTTGAGTTCGTATTTCATAAATATTTATCAATATATTTATATATATTAATACCTTTATATATATTTCATAAATTATTTAATAATATATATCACTACTAATTTAATGGCTAGGTAATAATTTTCATTTTTAAATAGTAATATTTAATGATTCATTTAGGTTCGATGTTGTGTGTCGAATACACTATTGAACATAATTTTATTTTTAAATAATATTTGGGTGTAAGATCTATATTTTTAATTTTTTTTAAGTCAAATTAAATTAATAGTTCTAAAACTTAAATTAAATGTATTTTATAAAAAATTATATTTTAATAAATGATTTAAAAATTCTTAAAAATCCTATATTCATCCATGTGAATGGGATATGGTTGAAAATATAATTCATGGTCTAGATATGGGTAAATTTTCCTTTTATAGTAAATTTTTTGACTCCTAAAGTGTAAAACACTTTTATATCACTATAACTCTCAAAAGCGTTAATGGGGGGTTAAAACAAAGTGATAAGTTTGCAAACATCACCTAAACCTATCCAAATTTTATTAGATGATAAAATGTCGACTCATAATCATCATATATTATAAATATATCTATTTGGGTCCATTTTACAATAAATATTAATTTATAATAATTTATAAAAAATTAGAAATGTCAGAGTACCCCTCCCCTCACATATAAAAGGGATCCTACTATCCTCTCCTCATCATACCTTTTTAGAACACTGAATTATCCAATAACTGAAAAAATACCTTCTACTAATCCATCACCATGTATTATAGACCATTTTTATTAAAAAAATATCCTAGGAATGCTTTAGGTATAATCTTAAAGAGGTTTTTCAATTCAAAGGTATAGTTCATAACCAGGTATTATCATTTTATATCTTATTTTATCTTAATAAAATATTGTTAATCCATTGTGAAATAATAAAATTAATATATTAAAAATAATAAGATTTTATTGTGTTAATTTTATACTCTATATATACATCCTCTTCCATAAAACGGGAAGCAAAACCATCATTCGTGTGTACGGTGGAATACCACCTCGTGAACCGTTGTAATCCATTTTTCATCACTACCTATCAAATATGGTAGTAAGTATGGATTAAATGTATATATATGATATTAATTAAATATTTATAATTATATAAATATAATATATCATCTTGTTTCTTAACTCTCTATCCATTTGAGATTGATAACATCATTCATGCATACGATTGGATTACCACATCCAAAAAGTGATTTGATTTATTTTTCATAAACGCATCACATAGATACTATTTATAAGTATATTTTAATAAAAAATATGATATTTATTATATTATAATTATTATATAGAGGTAAAATAATACTTACCTTATTTTTAGAAGGTTTGTTGGAAAATGGAAACATTACTCATGTGTTTGTATGACCTACTGTCTCCATGATTATAATGTAGTTAAATTTTCAAAACCGTCCTTATTAGATGATTTTAAAATTTTAATTTTTATATTAAAATTATTATTATTTAATTATTATTATTATTATAGATATTTTTTAGTAACAACCACTTTTATCATTTTCAACTTCCCAATTTCACTTAGTCCATATCAGCTGAATAACATCAAAACATATGATGTGACGTTAATTAATCAAGTAATTGTGTATAACATGGTATTAGACAAAATAAAATATATAAAAGAATTTAAAGGTTTTTAATAATGTAAATAATTAAAAAAAATATTTAAGAAGATAATGAATGTACATGATGATTCTGACTCGAGATAAGGGACACTCTACCTTAAAAATCATGTTTTTAATGTTTAAAATATTTATTTAAAAAATCATTTTTATCTATATAGATATTATTTAAATTATTTTTTGAATGTATTTATATGGACATGAAATAATTATAAATTAAAATTTAATTCACTTGTACTATATTTCAAATTTTTTCAAAATAACTATTTTTATGTATTTTATATGGAATTTTTTGGGTTTATTTACAAAAGATTTATTATTTTAACATATACAACATAAATGGGTTTTCCCACCACTATAATCCTTATTTTATGATTATATTAATTTATAATATTTCATTATTTATTCAAATAAAAACCTATGCTCATTTATTTTTGGTATTTTCAAAGTTTTATTAAATGGAATGGATATTTTTATATCCATAAAAACTTTTCTTGTAGATGTATAGAATATGTTTATTCCAGAATTCTTATATTATGATTATGTTATTGTTCTTAGGAGTTGTTTATAGTGATGAGTGGTTTCATTATAGACCAAGGATGGTTGTTTCCATTATAAACCAAGGATTGGTGATCCTGTTATAAATGAAGGAGAGGTGAGCCCCATATAGCTCTCCAATGCATTGGGTAAATAAACAGAGTTAACTATTTAGGTTTCTCCTACGAGATTATTAAAATTTACCAAGTAGTTTAATCCATTTTTATGAGTTATATGAAAATTACATACCAAGTTACCTATATAATTTTTATATTATTTCTAGGAGTTTTTATAAAAATATTATGATTTCACATTTTAATGTAATGAGTTTACATTTAGAAGAAAGTAAATTCCACTTATGTATGGTGAAATGTATGAATTTTTTAAAAGGTTTTCATGAGTTTTCCATGATTTAAAAAAACCTTTATGAGTTTTATTTAGACTTTAGGATTTATTATTATATGTTTTATGAATATATTTTGGAATATAAGTTGATTTCTTAGGTAAAATAATAATTATTTTTAGGTCAAATTTTATTTTGAAAGTGTAATTTTTTATGAGTGTCCAGGGACTAACAAGTTTCTTTATTTATTATTATTATTACCATACTAAGAATTTTGTGCTCATCCCACGTTTCAAAATTATTTTTACAAGTTTATAAGGATGTGTATGGAAAAGGACGTGGTCAGGGTGAAAATTGTGAAGATAATTCATGAAAACAAAAAAAAATCATATTTTAAAAGTTTTTTATTGTGGGAAAAATAGATACATAGTGAAATTTTCCCATTTTTATTTCATAGTTATTTATGTATGAGTGATGAACTAATTCCTTAAAATGTAGAAATGAAAATATCTCTATGAGTGAAAGAAATTGATTAATTTTCTAAAGTGTAAAAAATCATTTAATTTTAGAATAAATCATTTTCATTTCTTATTAATATTCAATAAATAGATTTTAAAGAGTTAAAATAATATTACTTCTGGGATATATTCCTTAAGTCCCAAAAATTTTATACTTCGTCCATGATAGCATAACCCTCTTGAAAAAAAATCCATTATTAGCTCCCAAGAAAATATTACCATCCAATTTACCTATTGAAATCTAACATATCTTTATCCAAACATTATTATCTTAATATAAGGGACATATTAGGGGATACTGTTCCCTTAATAATTTTTTTCTCTAAATATACCACCTTACACTTAAATTACTTTTCTAGGTCGTTAAAACTATTAAACATGTTTTTTCTAATCCTTAATGAAAAACTTATACTGAAAACACATAAATATTTCATGATTCTTATAACTTTATATTTGAATTCCAAAATATATACCCCACGGTCATCCAATATTATTCTTAAACTATTACTCAAGATCCATCATCTTAGTATTTCCTAAAATATGAATCATGTATTATGGTTCCTCCACCATAATATAACCAGGATTATTAGTTTTAAAGTAAAAAATAATGGTTGATCATCCTATACCTTTCACATTTCATTTACAATATCATTATCCTCAGTAGTATAACCAATACTTGTACCACCATTATGATTCTCTTCATGATATTTTCACATAGTAAATCGATTTGTATGATACCCATACTTTCCACATCTAAAACATTCAATGTTATCAATGTTATATCTTGTTTTGTCTATTGACTAAGACCAGAAGGAAAAGTGTGAGAAACAATTATCATATATGAAAATCACAAAACCAAGAGAAATTAATTATAATATTTAAATCTATGACATCATAGGAATAATTTTATGATATTCATGATCATTATCAAAATTATAGGATTGTAACCTATAATTAGACATATCCATAGGATATCCCTATAAATATCCTTATAAATATCTCTAGGGATCTCAATATAGTTTTCGCATCCTAGTTTCCAAAGGTTGACTAAACCTTTACTCTAATACCAACTATAATGACCCAATATTGATGAACATAGATATTAAATAAAAATTGAATAATATTAATTAAAAATATAACAAAACCATTATAGGACCATATAGGTTTAGTGTCCTTTGAAACTATGAAACATAAACAACTGGTTCATAAGACATCTACATTTTCTCATACTTATTCCTTCATAACTAGACCACATTTTGACATATCCGACTTAGTAACCTTATTTATGACCTGGGGAAAATGAAACATAAGAAAGTGTTATCTTAGATTCTTAGTAAGGGTGAATAGGGAGATATCAATCAGATCATAATCATAATAGATAAGAACATAAAATTTAAAAAATTTATCCTACATATGAAAGATCATGATATCATGTCATGTGATAAATCATAAAATTTCATAAGGATCAATGAATAAAATACAAAAATTCATTAAATAATACATGAAATTTTTTTCATCTCATAATAATAGAAAATTATTTCATATTATTCATGTCACATTTCCAAGACCATCATAGTGGAAATAAACCATTACTGAACTGAGTTAGCTCTTCATTCCATCCATGTATTACTAAACCAGATTTACTTGACATTCCCGTCCTATCTATCTCATAAGATATAAATATTTACCCAATATATTGTAGGGAGATATAATTCCCACCCTTGTTATAATTAAATCATTTGTACGTGTTCATCAAAAACATAAATCATTCATCATAGCATAACCCAAGGAATAAAATGAGTTTTTTAAACATCATAGGGATAGTATACTTGAAACATATTAAAACCATAATAATAAGGATAGTATACTTGAAACATAACCCTATTAAATAATTTCATCTTAGATAGAAAATAATTTTGATAGAACCCTTGAAATTAATTATTGATGAAAATATACTTTTTTCTTCAAAAACATTTTCTTCTCTCAAAATGTAGCATAATTTTAAAATAAAATCATTTATAGGAAAATAAACATGAAATGTCATAAATTAAGAATCATGGAAACAAAGATTTATGAAAATGTAAAAATATGTTCATTCCGTATAAGTTAAAAGAGAATATTCTTATAGAAATTTTTTCGGAAAGTCAAATGGCACCTCATATCGAAAGTGACAAAAGATTCCTTTCATAATGTTTTATAAAAATTAACCAATGGGTAAAATTGACTTTAAAAAATTGTATAATAATATAAATAATATTATATATTTATTAAACATGTACGTGGATGATAAATATACTCTAGTAAATAAATATGTATTAATAATTTCATATAATAATGTGATTGTGAAGTTATCCATTACCTTAGGTCTAATATCCTTTGTATGTATCTGAACTCCATGAATAATAATTTAAATAATTTTATTGACCGATTTCAGAATCATACTCATTTTTTTGATATCGTAAATGATCATATTATCATCCGTGTGTTGGTAATATTATTACTCATCCACCAGGTATTAACTTCTTTATTTTCTTACACGTGTTTTATCAGAAAATTTCTTATTCATATTTTTAGGTAAGAGTTATATCATTTAATTAATGATATTATTATAATATATATCATATTTATTCATTTAATTCATTTATATAATCATGCTTCAATGAACATCATGTAGAATGACTCACATCGCATCGTGGAGATGGTAGGTCGTACGTATGCACGAGTGACGATATCTTTCCCATAATTGTTGTATGGTATATAAGTGGATGAGTTATAATATTTAATAATAAATATCATGTTATAATAATCATATATATATGTTATTTCCATCATTATACCCATCCAAGTAAGGTGGTGGTGAAAAAATAGTTTACGCCACATTGTAGAGATGATAAGGAGTAAGTACGCTTGCATGGTGATTTCATTTTTCCTAGGATGGATGAAATATGGAATATGGTTGTCAAAAAATTATAATAACTTATAATTATATATGTGATACTAGATTTATTACTTTATATTTTAAACAACTCGTGATGTAGAAGTATAAGAAGAAAGAAATTTAAAAGAATAAGTAGAGGAGATTACCTCTTCATCAAGGATCTCCCTCTAGATCTCCTCTTAAAGGCTCTAGAGTTGATATTTTGAGAATATAATAACATCTATAATGTGAATAAATAATTTTATAAGTTTAATGGTCAGGTTATGGCCAATATTGAAGGCTCAAACAAAAGTTAATAGGTGATGGAGGGTGTTCCCTTTTATAATTGAGGTGAGGGTCATATTTGGAATCTTCAAAAATATTAATTTATAAAAAAATTAAAACCACATACAAAAAACATCAAAAAAGTCCTAATTTAAAATATTAGATGAGATGTGGTTGTAATATCATCAACCAATAAATTGTATTCAATTTTTTATATCCATTTAAACCTTATCATTTTAATTTAACACTTAGTTATTCTATTTCATTTTAACTAGTGTGACAAATATTTACTTATTTGATTTAAATTAGATCATAAATAAATAATTTAAAACATTTTAGTCGATATCATTATTATTCTATATTTTTTTAAATGTTTTATAATTTTTAAATAATTTAATAAAACATTATTCTAACAAAACATCAATAATGTCAATTTTGACACTATTGAATTAATGGATTTTTAAAAATATCATGAAAATATGTTAACCTAAAAACAAATATTTTATTATATCTATATAGGTTAAATTTATTCTATAAATTTTTTTTATATATTAATTATATAAAATTATATTTATTTTAGTATTTTTAATAAAATTAATTTGATATTTACACTAATAAAATATTTACTACATCAGTTTTGTGTAATTATTTAATATAATTATTTGTTGGGTAAAAATAAAAAATAAAATAAAATGATGAATAAAAATCTTTTATATTTCATAATAATACTTATAGTCAAATATTTATTCTAGAAAATCAACCATTAAAAATGTTATATTTATTAAAACATTTAGGTGACAACTTTAACTTCACATTAAATAAAATATTATAAGTGTCATAATCATTTCTATATGAATTAAAATGGTTAATGACTCGACCCTTGGATTACTATCATTGATATATACACTAAAAATAAGATTTTTCAAAGTGTTTTGGTCTTTTAATTTTAATTGTCATTTTTATTAAAATTACTTTATTGATTTTTCCTCAATTAAGTAATTTATGCATCATCATTTTGTAAGCCATTAGGGTAATTATTTAATCCCTATAAGTCATAAATAAATTACCATGATGTAGATAATTTCATTAGATTTGTGTAGATTATTTATTATTGACTTTTTATCCAGTTAATAACTATATTAAAATTATTATACTTATAAGAAATAATAGGGTGACATTTTGTCACTTTTAGGTCACTTTCTTTTATTTTAAAAATATTTATAATTTTTTCATGTAAAAAAAGTCCATTAAATGTGTCAATTACACTTATTATGTGTTAAGGTTCTATGGTTACTCATCCAAAAATATTTTGGCAGGTGTTATGGTAATTTTATTGTCTTTATCATATTAATTTGTTGGTTTACATTTAACCGCGTTAAATAAAAATTATCGTAGTTACTATTAATAATATCCAAAAATTAAAAGTAACATATTAACATAATTTGGACACATTTAATCTAAATATTGAATCAATATTTCCAAATTTTAAACATATAACTTACAGTAATTAAATTAATTTCAATCTCATTGTCATAATTAAAAACATTTTTTTAAAAGTTAAAAGATTGTAAATAATATAAATTTGTTTACATCAAAATTCATAGTAAAATTAATTCCAATAACCAAAATTATATTAAATTATAAAAATATATTATATTTTTTACTTTAAAACCATTTAATAATATAATTTATCCACATAAATTACTTTGATGAAAAATGATGTTTTCAATTAAAATTTAATATATTTTTATTATTTATCATAATATAAAAGTTATCGTAAAAATATAAGAAAAACCATAAAAAGTAAATTTTTATATCCCAAATAAAAATAAGAAGTTTATTTTGTTAAATATAATATATAATAGTTTCATAAACTAGATTTAAAATGGATATACCATCAAAAGGCGGTAAAAATGCATTTTTTTAAAAATACTTCTTCTATCTAAAAAATTGAACTTGTTCTTATATCCTTTTAAAAAATATATAAGATGAATTTTAAAAAATTTATTTAATATATTAAATATGTATTACATTAATAAAATCCATCCAGATTGATTATATAATTTTAGAAACTCACTTATTTTCATTTAAATTGTTTTTGATTAGAAAATTAATATTATTCACACTTGACAGTATAATGTCTATGTTATAAGGTATCATAAAAATATTTAGTTGTTCCCTTAAACACAGTATTGAATGAAATTAATTCTATCAAAAGAAATTGAAATTGTTTGTAACACAAGCCAAACATAGTGTTGTGTAAACCATAAACTAAGTTAATGTTTCATATAACACAAGCTTATATTGGTGTAGAGTACAACACAAAACATCAAAGAAATTAAAAAATATATCTCATAAAAATACCAAGGTGTTACTACTTCCCTCAAAAACAATAAACAAAATTGGAAAATAAGCTCCTCTTTTTAAATTATAAGGAAGAATAAATCATGTAAGTGTATGAGGAAAAATTTACATGATTAACCATCCATCCTTCAGACTACATATGTAATCCAGAAAGAAAGATTGATCTTTTATTTGATGGGCTTAGTCTAAGTATCTGAAGGGTACTATTTTCTAAAAAAAATTGACCTTTTGATTATATAGTATGAAATTCCATTAATATGGAGCTGTAATATTTTAGATCCTATATAGTGAAGTTAAATCAAGATAAAGAAGAGGTCAGTTGAACACTGATAAATAGGGAATATCTAAAAGAAGTATAAGATAATGAATCAATTTATATCATGTGGAAATTTCGGAATGAAACATCCAAGAAATTATTTAAGGGAATGATAGTTTGTTATAAGTGCAGAGACGAGGTTCATCTGGATAATGGATATAAGTAAGTGAAATATACTACTACAATATAGTCTTTCAGTTTTAAATAAATGGGGAATTAGTCAAACCAATATCCCACGCATCATGGTAATATATCACAAAAGATGACATAGGGAGAAGTACAATATTATATGATCACTACATTTGTGGTAAAAGTTCCTAATAGTTTGGTGGAAGGTACTATAATCATAGCCTCAAATTTTTCTAATGGTTTATCTTATTTTTTATCTTTATACTCTTTTATATCTTAACATGGATTATATTTCAAAATATGATGTAAAAATGTATTTCATGGAGAATAAAATTACAATTCACAATGAATATGTGGAATTGCGTATCTTTAGAAGGAATAATACATCATCGGATTCATGTATAGATCCACACCCTTTATCACTTTTGAATGATATTCTTGTGTAAGAAGTGAAGACACAACCTGTATACGGATAAGGTAATCTTCAAATTGAGAATGTATATATTGTTTCTGAATAAATTGAAGTAATTCTTAAGGAATTACATATAAATAGACTAGATGATGAAGTTCAGTTTTCCATTGTTTTAATCCCTATAAGAGACCTATATCAAAGAATCCATATATAATGGAAACTATGGAATTATGGGAGTAAAAGTATCAACTAGATGATATATATGGTAAGGGATTTATATTCCCTAGTATTTCATCTTAGGGAGACCATATTTTTTTATTAATAATAAAGATAGATCTATGAGGCTATGTGTTGAATATAAGAAAATAAATTTTATTATGATAAAGAACAAGTATCCTCAACCTCGCATTGAAGACTTATTTGATCAACTTCACAGAGCTCAATATTTTTCAATGATTAAACTTCTTTCTAGGTAGCGTCAATTATGAGTAAAAATATATATTTCAAAGAGATCATTTTATATGAGGTATGAACATTATGAATTTATAGTAATTCCATTTTAATTGACTAATTCTCTGTCTATTATTATAGATATAATGAACATAGATTTCAAGGAACATCTTGATAATTAAATTTTTGTATTTATTGTGATATACTTGTATATTCTAAAAGCTATGATGATCATGAGAATCACATACATATCATTATTGAGACTCTTAAAAGAAAATATTTATAAGTAAAATTTATCAAGTGTAAATTGTTTCTTAAAAATGTTTCTTTTATTGGACATTTTGCCATCATGGAAGTAATTGTAGTTGATCCTATATTGAAAAAGGTAGTCAAATAATTTCCTAAATTAGTGAACATAACATAGATATGTAGTTTCATTGGTTTGGTAGTTTACTGTCGATATTTTGTTTAATGTTTTTCCCTATTGGATAACCTTTTAACCAAGATTACAAGTAAAGGGGTTATATTCACATGGATAAAGGAATTCAATGAGGTTTCGAAGAATTGAATATGAGATTGGTTAATGCATTGATTTTGACTCTACTCTCAAGAAATGGTGTATTTTTTGTGTATAAATATGTATTGAAGAAGGTATTCGGTTACGGGATTATATAGAATTATAAGGATATTTGTAATGTTAGAAGGTAGTTAATGACTCATGAACAGAACTATCCAACTCATAATCTTGAGTTGGCAGTCAAAATATTTACATTCAAAATATGGATTCATTATCACTATGGTGAAATATATGAGATATACACATATCATTAGAGTATAAAATTAATTATTTCAAATAAAGAGCTCAACATAAGTCAAATATTATGGCTTGAGCTACTCAAGGATTATGATTTTTCAATACACTACCACCCAAGGAAGGAAAATAAGGTAGTGGATGCATTAAGTAGGAATGATCATGGATTTATTACCAAAATGATTACTAATGGGGATTATATGATCATGGATTCAGAAAATATTGATCTTAGAATTCTGAAGTAAGGGAAATAATAACTCTTTTTCATAGGATTATTAAACTATCTTTATTAAAAAATATAAAAAGTTCTCATCCTGGTGATTAGAATTTTCAAAAAAAAAATTAATGAAATGAATAGTGGTAGATAGAGAGAATATGTATATTAATATGGAGTTCGAAAAAAATTAAATAGGATATGTGTTCCATCTATAACTGATCTAAAAAATTAATTATCAGATGATGCACAGAGCTCTATTTTCTCTATACACCCTGATAGCACCAAGATGTATAGGGATTTTAAGGAACATTTTTAGAGGGATAACATGAAGTGATAATTTTTAATTATATATCAAGATAATTATTTTTTCAATAGGTAAAGGATGATATAAATAATATTAGAGGATTTATGGGACCTCTACCCATTCATATGTGAAAAAGGTATGAAATTATTATGGAATTTGTAACTAGATTACTAAATAATCCTAGAAATAATAATGAAATATGGGTTACTATCGATCACATAACTAAATATAAACATATACTTACTATAAGAGAAGACTTACCTCTTGAGAACATTGTATAGCTCTATATTAATGAAATTGTAATACTTCATGGTGACCCTCTATAAATTTTGTATGATCATGATCCACGATTTATATCATAATTATGGAAAATTATTAAGAAGGATCTTGATATTGAGCTCAATTTGGGCAACGCATATCATCCTCAAGTTGATTAGTAGTCTGAGAGGACTATTCAAACATTGTGATACATATTGAGGTCGTTCTAAATTAAATTTCAAATTATGTGGAATTAGAATTTATGATTGGTGGGTTTTTTCAATAATAATATCTTCTATTAAAGTATTCAAATGGTTTCATATAAATCCTTATATGGAAAGATATGTGATGCTCCAATAAGTTGGGATGTAATTGATAAAAGGTATATTATACTCCTAGAACTTATTGATTACACAAAAAAAAGGAAAATACTTTTCATACTCATATTAAAGTGTCTCAAAATATTCAAAATATTCATGTCGATAACCAAAGAAAGGATTTGTAATTTCAAGTGGAAGATCATGTTTTCTTGAAAGTGTATTCTTAGAAAGGTATTATAAGGTTCTGTAAGAAGGGAAAATTGAGCCCAAGGTACATTGGACCTTTTGAAATTTTGGAAATAATTTGAGCTATGACTTATCGATTAGAAACACCACTAATCCTCTATAAAGTACATGACGTGTTTCATATCTCTTTATTAATAAATTTTATGCAAGACCCAATACATGTTCTTGCCTCTAGATATATTGAACTAGAACATTTAATTTCATACTATGGAAAGACTACCTAAATTATTAACACTAGATAGAAAGTTTTGAGGAATTAGATGACATTATTTGTGAAGTTAATCCTCAGAAATCATAAAATAGAAGAAGTAATGTGGGAACCTGAGGAAGTTATGAAGAAGAACCACCAGCTTTTATTTATAAAGTAATATCCGTGAAAATTATTAGGAAAAAGTTTTTATACGATGAAGAATGTAACGACCTAGATAATGTTATAATAATAAATTTTCATTTCTTATTAATATTTTCTAATTATATTTTTTAAAATTTCTATAATATTACGTAATTGTTTAGTCAAAAAGAAAAAAATATTTATTTCTAACCAAATTTTATTTTCATGCATTATATAATTTTATTTTAAATACTTAATTCCAAATTATTGAATTTTAATTTAAAAAAATTTAATTTAATTTTTAATTTAGCATGTGAAAATTATCATAGTTTAGTTTTTTGAGATTTTTTAGAAAATTTTGATTTTTCAATGAATAATGAAAGATATTGATTTTATTAAAAACTATATTTTTCATTTCATGAATTTAAAATGTTACATTTGGTTTGAGAATGGTTTCAGAAAAAATATTAAAGTATATTATTAATAATAAAATTATTTTCTCTTTAATGGATTTTATACTTGAATTTGGTATAAAAACATTTTTATAAAAAATACATTTTTTCTAAAAACTATTTTTTGACACATTTTTTGGGTTTAATTTTAAATTAAATTCATTAAATTATATAAATTAAATTTGATAAAATATATTCAATCTTTTTAATTAGAATAATTATTATAATTTAATGAGTTCAACTTAATTTTTTGTCATAATGAATAGTAAAAACTCTAAAAAATTGTTATTGTAGTTAATATTAAAATCAGTTTACTAAGGGTTTAAAATAATGGTAGAAGGGTTATAATAACATAAAAATTGTCTAATTTATACCATATGGACATATTTCAACCCTATATCATCTAATATTCGTAAAAGGACCATTTTAGAGCCCTTTTTATTGATTAATTCATTGATATATTTTATTCTTTTTAAAAATTCCAAGTGTGTACTCTCTCCCAATTATAAAAGGATACCTTGTTGAAATAGTATGTGTCCTAGACCCAACTATTCAATTATTTTGATTACCATATCATGTGTACAGTTAGTTATACATGATGTAATATTTTCATTATAGTGTATACTTTTCTGCATCCACTACATAATGGTAATGTCCAAAGATTAATTTTTATATTGAAAGGTTATAGCAGATCCCTGGCTATATTGAGAACCTCTAGATACTATGACATTAATATTAAATATATGTTTTATGGCCTAGATAGATCTCACTGATTGGACACAGTAGATGTTTTACTATCAAGTGCTGGGGCACATAAGCATTGAGACTTCTTCTTTGTAAGTTTGCCCATGGTGATCTCTAGTAGTGAGATCATGAGAACTAACCTGCTAATAGGAACTCCATGTGTTTCGACTGTCATTAGATGTCCCTATCTATGATCATGTGTAATGGTCTCCTGACTTGATATCATTACCAATGTATGTCATTTGATTGTGTACTTTGATGCAAGATGAAAACCATGGAAATGATGTCGCGGTGAGGTAGTTTGTGTTGGGTGAGTCATTGGTGGCATGGAATTGGTTGAATGGTCAAGAAAGGATTTGTCGCTTCCAGGTTATAGAAGTAATATATCTCATTCCATGTTGATGTGGATGGAAGTACCTTTATAAGACCATACCTATGGCAGTCAAGGGTAAATCCGTCTAGTTAAATCAATAAATAGTAAAACTAGATAAGGGAGATGACACATGAGTGCATCCTTCTTTATGAGATATTACATACAAAGAGATAATATTACACAGTGCGTGTTTGTAGGTTGGTTGTCGCTGCTGTGATAGTCTTTATCTCTTCATGGGTCATGATGGGTTGCTAGATCCCACTCTTGGTATGTGAATACTGTTCACTATTGTCGAGATAAGGGCCTATGAGGTCACACACAATAGTGTATTCAAGAATCTTCCATATTCAGTTGGATAAGAGTTTTGGATATAGTGGGCCCCACCACAGGGGTCCGAGATTTATCCAAAGTTAAACGATCACCAATGCAATAAATAAATTCATATTATTGGAGTTTAGAATAATTAGTATTGAATTTATTTATTAGATGTATTTATGAGTTTTAAGTAAATTCATGAGAATTATTAATTGGTGAATATTAAATTATACAAGGATTAATTAATATTTATAGGAGTGGCGAGATGAATTAATGACATAGTTATTATCATGTAATATATTTAATATATTACAATTAAATGATAATAATATTTACAACTCAGTTTAGTAGTCATAAAGTTTTGTTAAAAGTGCGTTAATTATCTGGGGCCGATGAGGCTATACCAGGAATTTTAATTAAGCACTATAAATAGAAGATGAGGGGATTTTGCTAAATATTATTCATGGGGATTATCTCTCCTCTCCTCTCTCCGTTTATCTAGAGAGAGATTCTCTGGATCTAATGAGCTGGGATGGAGATCTCTCTCGGGCATCGCTAGTGAAGAGATGCGTTGTTCGTTAGAGCATCGAAGGCATCGTCGGTATACCGCAGTACCACCCGGATTACAACGAACGGTGCTCCTGCGGATTCCTTGAAGTGCGTGTGAACGATCTAGAGGAATTTAACTTTGGATTCTTCGATAAGAGATCACCAATGATGAGCAGACATCGTGTGCAGCTTCCTAATTAAACCAAGTATTTTTACAGTTTATCTTGCGCTTAAAACCCTTCACATGTGGTCCTCGTCATTGACTAAGATTCTCTTCACCGATGTCGACAAGTTCATGTCAAACGTCGATGTAAAAAATTTAAAAACCCACCTGTTTGGGGCTTCCACTGCATGTCCGGTTTCAATAAGTGGTATCAGAGTGACGCGTGTCATTTTTAAGTCAAGAATATAAAATTTTCATAAAATATAATGAAATGCATCAATACGGTCCCAACATTGTAAACTATGTATTAATCCGACATCAGATCACCATTCTGCGGTCATCTGAAGTTTTAGTTTAGATTTAACACCGGTCAATATATGAGGTTTTAGATTTATGAACCTCAATTTAATTCTCGAAATCCCCTGTTTACAGCGGAATAGTGTTTTCTAGTGAGTGTTGATAATAATAATTATTATAGAAATTTTTTTATAATAATAATTGTTCTATTGTAATAATAATTTCATTAAGATATTATCTTTATAAAATTTTAATTTTATTATTTTATTATTATTATTTCAAATCCTATCTATTAGGCTTTGGAAAAAATATTAAAGAAAGGGGAGATGACCCACCTTTGTGGGTCAATTTGTTCAAAAAAAATAAAGTAGGGGGTGAAAGACCTGCAAAGGAAGTTCTGTAAAAACAAATGGGGGTGGTGCAAAGTGTGACCTGCAAAGCAGCTCACGGATTAAAAACAAAAAACAAAAAATTTGGAGGGTGCGACGACCTACAAGTGTAGTTTAGGAAAAAAATTAAAAAGGGGGCGGACCATTCGATCAAGAAAAAAACAAAAAAAACCTTTTGGGGGGGGGGGGGGTCGAGCGCCGGGTAATTTAGCATGTAGGGTTTTTTTTAGTTTAATGGGTTAGGGTTTTTTTTTATTTGGGAAATGGGTTTGTTCAGCGCCACTTCAAGTGGCGCTTTGACCCCACACCACACCCAACCCCCATATATATATATATATATATATATAATTATAATTATATATTTATAAATATAAGAAATTTATTTATTTATAATAAATACATGAATAAATAAATTATAATAAATTATATTTTTTATAATAAAATTATTTATTTATATTTATTATAAATATAACACATACATTAATTATAATATATTAATTATAATTATATATTTATTCTATTTATAACTATACATTTATTATAATTCTATATTTATTATATTTATAATTATGTAATTATTATAATTAAAATTAAGGAATTATAATAAATTTATAATGATAAAAATAATAACTATAATAAATGTATTGTATTTATAATAAATTAATATTATATTTATCAAATACATTTATTTAAATATATTGTATTTGTAATAAATGTATATTTAATAAATGTATATTTATATTTAATAAATGTATTGTATTTATAATAAATTTATATTATATTTATCAAATACATTTATTTAAATATATTGTATTTGTAATAAATGTATATTTAATAAATGTATTATATTTATTAAATACACTTATTATAATAAATGTATATTTATTATATGTATTGTATTTATAACAAAAGTATATTTATTAAATGTATTATATTGTATTTATAATAAATGTATATTTATTAAATGTATTATATTTATTAAATACAATTATTAAATGTATTGTATTTATAATAAATGTATATTTATTAAACATATTTATAAATATAGTTCATTTATTAAATAAATGTATTTAGTAAGTGTATTTTATAAATGCATTATAATAAATTTATTTAATAAATTTATTTTTTATAATAAATGTATATTTATTAAATGTATTTCAATACATTTATTATTATATTTATAAATGTAATACAATTATTATAAATATACATTTATTAAATATATTTATAAATACAATACATTTTATAAATATATATTTATTAATTTATATTTATAATAAATGTATTATATTCATGAATATTTATTTATAAATAAATTTAAATTATATTCATATAATTATATTTATTTATAATTATAATTATAAATATATTTATTAATATAAATATATATATATATAAATAATGAATATATTTATAAATAAATATAATTATATGATTATATTTATACATATATTTAAATAAATATATTTATTTATATAAATATATATATAAATAATGAATATATTTATAAATATTATATTTTTAAAGGTATAATAAATTCAAAATATATATTTATAAATTTATATAAATATATATATATATATAAATAATGAATATATTTATAAATAAATATAATTATATGAATATATTTATAAATATTATATTTTTAAAGGTATAATAAATTCAAAATATATATTTATAAATTTAATTATAAATATAAATATAAATAAACATATTTTAATAAATATATTCATTAATTATAAATATTATAATTATAAATATACATTTATTAATAATATTTATTTATTATAATAAATGTATAAAATAAATGTAGATTTATTATAATAAATAAATATATATTTATTATAAATATTAATATAAATGTATATTTATTATAATTAAATATTATAATATTTATTATAATATAAATGTATTATAAATATTTATTATAAATTTATTATAATAAATATTATAATAATATTTATTATAATAATATTTATATAAATGTATATTTATTATAATAAATAAATGTATATTACATTTATAAATAATTACCTATTTATTATAATAAATAAATGTATATTTATAATTATATAATTATAGTATATAATTATTCATAGATATGATAATTATACAATAAAGATACATAATTACATATTACATTTATTATATTATAATTAAAAAATAAATTTATTGTAATATTTATTATACGTATTTATTATAATAAATGTATAAAATAAATGTAGATTTATTATAATAAATAAATGTATATTTATTATAAATATTAATATAAATGTATATTTATTATAATTAAATATTATAATATTTATTATAATAAACATACATTTATAATAAATTTATCATAAATATTTATTATAAATTTATTATAATAAATATTATAATAATATTTATTATAATAGATATTATAAATGTATATTTATTATAATAATATTCATTATACATTTATTAGATATTTATTATTATAAATATTATTATATTTAATTATAATAAGTATTTATTATAAATATAAATGTATTATAAATATTTATTATACATTTATTGTGCATTTATTATAATAGTATTTATTAAAACATTTATTAGATATTTATTATAATGAATATTATAATATTATAACATTATAATATTTGTAATAAATGTATAATACCCGTGGGGCGCCCCCGCAGCCCGAAGGGTGGGCTCCTCCTCTTCCCGTGGAATGGCATGCGCCCCCCCCTTCGGCAGCCCGAAGGGTTGGCTCCTCTTCTTCCCGTGGAATGGCATGCGTTGCACTAGGCTGATAAACCATCCTTGGCTGAATCCTCCTAACAGCGAACTCGACCGAAGCGGCTCCCTGCTCCTCACCGCCGTGTTGTAGCACCAGGTGTCTACTGACTTGTCTGCTGCTTCTCCCACGCTACAACCAGCAGCTGCAAACAACCAGGTGCCACAAACAACCAGGTGCACTAGAGGCCACCTCCCGGTTTCCCCTACCACCTCACCGTACTTTAACTAGCCACCTTCACCCTGAGGAGTTACACCAGGAAACCCCTATCCCTCTGCCTGTAGCCCTACGGCACCCAAGAACCCACTGGTTCGCCTCCCTCATTATGGAGCCGCTGCGCAGCAACCTGCTAGAGCACCCCTGCTCAGATCGCCAACACTCACCGGCACCCCACTTATCGGGAACCTCCTTCATTTATGCATGTCGGACCAGTGGACATCGGAAAGCTTCTCCAGTCGGACGACCCCTCCTCGGTTTGTCATGCCTCACAGCCTAAAACCAAGGGCTCTGGCTTCTCCGTCGTCTGACACCCGGCCAGTCCGGCAGCGCTCTCCCGCAGCTGTGCCCTGGCCCACTTCCTTGGGTTCTACCCGCGAGACGGACCACCTCAGCCGTCTCCTCTGGCTCCCGACCAGCCCCATGTGAGGTACCCCATCTCCTCCTCCCAAACGATACCTCCCTATAGCCATCCTCTGTGGAGACCATCAAAAACTACTGCCTCCAATAGAGAGGTAATACGCTGTTTCTCTTAGGTCTATCCAGAATTGGTACTGTGCGGATCTGCACAGCTGAAACATGCGTGGTCAGAACTGCGTGGCCTAGATTGTGCGAGTCCGACCTGACATGCATAGGCCCTTCTTGGGGTTTACAGGGCTCGGTTATTTTAAATTTAATCAAAAGTAAATTAAAATAATTAATTTAATTGCAGTAGATAATTAAATTAATTAAAAATTAATTTATGGTTTAAAATTTTTATGGATTAATTAATTTAATTAGAAGATTAATTAAATAATTTAATTAATTAAATTTTTAGTTTTAAAATTAAATTAATTAATCCTGACTGAACGACATTAAATTGAATTAAAAACAAGGGTGGTGTTTAAATTGAATTAAATTCCCTAAAGATTATTTTTATTGCAAGTTTAATTTTATTCTACATTTAGTTTAAATATGTTAGTTAATGCGTATGATGATCATGAGTTGAAGACCTTCCATTTCATGTCCAGTGTTTAATTATTTTTTTATTTAATTATTTATTTATTGCAATGGTTTTGTAATAATTAGTTTAATTAAATAAATGATGATATGTGTGTTGTCTCAAATGTTATTATATGTATTAGGGTCTGCGTGCCCATTTTTAGAGTGGTAATTTTATACCCTGAGACCCCCTTGTCTGTGTGTGAGTACAATTGTACAATGACGAGGCAACCAATGACCCACTTCATGCCAAGTGATGGCAATGCATAAGACAGGAGTTGGATGCATTGGATGAGCAGACGTTGTTATTCAAGTTGCAAGCCACATGGCTAAAGGTACTTACACCTAGGGTTGCGGTTGGTCCGTTATTCACTTAACAGATCGGCCAATAGTACCGGATCATGATCATGTGTTCATTTTTTTTCATGGTTTATAATTTTTGTGCATGTGTAGTTTATTACATGATAACATAGTATAATAATAAACAATCACGGAAGATAAAATGAACATGTGACGCGATGAAATTTCTATATCTTGCACGGTTAGTTGTGAGTGAGATCACATAGAACATGCTTTTAAAAAATAGAAAATGATTTCTTTCATCACATGAAAAATAATAAAACCCTCAAATATATATTAAGTCATAACAGCCTTTCGTTATTTATGTTTGGAAAAAATTGTCTTTTTGAGGTGTCGGTCATGTCATAGCTGAGGGCGCCTCTTACTACCAGGGAGTCCTTATAAGAATGATGGGTTGACTTAACTAAAATTTCAATAAAGAAATAGCCATATCTAGCATGTTTTAATTTTAGAGGCAATCATTGAGTAAATCATGTTTTTATTTTAGATGATGGGACTTCACTCAATAGATCAAGGAGCCGCTTGTTAAAGTGGTTATCCAGCCAAAATTCTACCTAGAACCCTCCAAGTAGTGGCATAGCCATAGCTTGTAGACTATGCGGGTAAATTCTGAGATACTTTCCACTAGAATAGTCATGCAATAGGTTATTCCAATTCTAGCACAGAGGGTTCCTAGAATCCGATAAAATAGTGGGATATATTAAATGATTTAAGTAATTAATAAAAAATGTCTCAACTGGTAATCAGATAAAATGTACTCATCTACTAAAATTGATTTTTGTAGAAAAATGGAAAGTTATACCAAAAGTTTAGACTACGATAAATATTGGACAAATTAAATGTCCTCAATGACACGAGTATCCATGAATAGTAGAGGTGCATGCGCATAGTACTATGATATAGGAAACTCAAGGTGTTAGTGTCACCAACACTCTTAAACTACCTCACGAAGCGAGGGTGAAAAAATTCTTATAGGAGACTAATGTACAAAGCATATTATGGTTATATCATTATGATTTCATCAACATTCGGTGTCAGTTGCGGTAGCTACACCAAGATATGGATGATGTAACATAAAGTCTCATCTCTGTGATGTTTGCAAGGAGAAAGCAAAGAAATGATATGAATCAGGCGATCCTACACCAGCATGTGTAAATTTAAAGATTGATCATGATCTTTAAATGGATCCATTTCTCATATCATTTTCACCACTTTACTCATGTTTCATTATAATTTATAAAATGAAAAAGTATTGATTAAATGTTCCATTACCTATCTAGGTATGTTTTTCCAAGTGAATAAGAATAAATGATCGTTAAGTTTTGATTCTTATGGAGAAAAAATTGAAAGGCAATGTGGAAAGGTCAAAGGCATTTAATGCCAATGGAACATTCGTGACATCCTTCAATTAATGAGGTATAAAAAAAGGGTATATTCATTGCATATTATCAAATAATAATAATGGAAGCTTGAAATCAATAAAATGAATTAAAGAAGGAAGTTACCCACTTATTCTTTGTAAATACTCATAAATTGTAATATTTCCTTTTACTACTTCGATATTTAATACTATATGATTTTTACATATGTTTATTTAAATACAATAACCAAGTAAGTATAGAAACATTACTAGAAGTCATAAGTATTCTCCATGTGGTTGTGAAAGGGTGATACCAAGGCCAGTGGTGAGAAGTCCAAGACTTCTTAATTCCCAAGTGAAAGATTTGTGTTGAACTATTATTGAGTATAACCACGAACAATAATATCATGTGTCACACAAGGAGATATTCTTTCAAGTTCTTGAATTAATGTTGTTTTTCATAAACGCAATCACTAGTTCAGTGATACATGAATCATAGGCAATTAGTGATGAATATAAATGTGATACTTATACCCAGTTGTGACAAGATAATCATTTTTCAATTGATACTAAAAGTGAACGTCATCAATATAACAAGTATGGTATTTAGGATCGGCATAGCTAAATACTTTTGGTATTATCGACATCTTTATTTTGGATAAAGGATCCTTTAGAAATAATGGTATGTCACAAAGCGTTTAGAAATAGTTTAACAAGTAAACATGAACTATTCCAAGTATAAGCTAGAGGTATATATACTTTATAAGATTCCTTTAAGTAATTAAGGAATAATGAAGTGAAGTATATACACAGTCAGGAGAAATGAGTTGCTTCGGGTTGGGATTCCAAATAATATCTCAACCAAGCATTATTCAATCATGATGATGTATCGTGGAGTAATTCTTAAACACAAATTACCTTATCGACATCACGACATTTATGTTAATGAGGAGGATTGATGATGAATTATTACATATCAAAATTTATCAACAAACATGTAGAAAAGAGAAATTCCTAAATGCATATGTTATGCATCAAAATTTTGATGAAAGTAATATCAATGTTGCAACTAGAAGAAACTTCCATTATATTTCATGAAATTCATTTAAATAACAGGATTATCCCAAAACCATATGCCAACTATAATGAAAATTGGATATCATATGAGTCATTGTATGATAGAAATCCATTATGTCATAAAGAAATGTGTTTGGATACAAATAGTTTGTTTAGATATGAAAGAAATTTCATCAAGATAAAAACATTGTGCATCTAAGGTACCTATCCTAATGATTTCTTAGGATATTACATAAATCCCTAAGATTTAATAGTGGTAGTAAAGAAATAGACTACACTTCTATATAAGGGTGAACATCTCTATTAGAGATAGTGGCAACTATATTGACTTTTTTTAATAAATGTTCAAGAAGCACAAATAGTTGGTATAGGAACTAGTTCCACAAATGCATGTGGAATAGAGTATGTTCTAGAGACATATACTATGTAGGAAGGATAAAACCATGGTGATGGTATTATATTCACCATGGTCGGTGATCTATTATTCAATTTGAATAATATTTCCTACAAGTAAGCAGTATATGGAAATTAGCTAAAACATGATAAGACCAAATAAAATTCAATTAATGGATTCCATGTATCAAAGTGAAAAAGGGGGATTATTTATTTGACTACTGTGGTGGGTATTCAAGTGAATTGATACATGGATGGTACAAGCATAGTACCAACAAGTCTCGATTGGTTTCACCAAGTCATTATGGCTAAGTCCATTAGAATTTAACTTATCGTAGATAATATCTATGATCAAATTATTTTTCGTTGGATGTCATGACCACCAATCATTGATGGAGTCTATAAGATGCAACAAGAAAGGGATGGTCACATCATAGAATGCTAATAAAGGTTTTCCGTTATTGAAATCTGGTTTAAGATTAAAATAAGCAACATGATCATAGTATATACATTTGCAACAAATGATTTCCATGTGTATACGAGAGGTTATTGGGACCATCAAAGTTTTCCACGTAAAGTATTTTCGGAAATATATGGGAAATAGACATTGGTATCATAGTTAGTTAAGACCAAAATGAAATTTACTCTCCAGTGATTGACTTAAAGTAGAAACCTATGTTCTAGGGAACATGATCTACTAAGGTAGATCCTTAGGTTGCTTGGTCCTAGTCAATCGTATGTATAGTGACAATGTATTGAAAAATACAAGTTGGAACAATTCAAGAGATGAATTGTTGCCTATGTCATAGGTCATAATCTCTCCATGTTGACTTGTCCATGACATGGGAAGAGATAAAGGTTGTGAGTTGAAATCCATACGTCGAAGCGATGGATCAACCACACATACCAAGACATGTACAAGAATTAGTATTTCCAAGGTATATTGGGAAGATATCAGTTATATCCAGGATCACTACATGGGGTGCAGTCATAACTATGAAATTGTACATTGGAAAGTACAAAAGATATGTACCTGGTAAGTGGAGAAGAATGGATACTAGTTTTTTGCGATACAAACTAGTCTTCCATAGATCAATGTGATCTAGTATTGCAGTTAGGCTAAATACGATGAGTGAGTCAATCTCATATCATCCAGTGGTAGACATACCTATAAAGACTGAGTACATTGTAGCTTCTAAGGCAGCTAAGAACCAAATAGATGTGATGATTTGTTCTAGTTCTTGGAATCGCACAAGGTGAGAAAAATATTATCATAATGAAAATTATGATATTATTACAATCTAGGATACCAAGTTATGACAGTGGAAAAGTGTGATATACTCATAATACAGTCTCTTGTTAAGTTTTACTTAAGGAGATGAGGTTACAATAGCAGAATTTCCACATGGCGAAACAGTGGAGGACCCAGTAGCTAAAGTCGTTACTTAGTAGAAACATGACATTAACAATGTGAGTAGATAACAAGTTTAGTAAGTAAGATGGCTCTAGTGAAAGTGGGAGTGTTGAAATAGTGGGTTACCTAGACCCAACTATTCAATGATTTTTATTTCCATATCGTGTATACAGTTAGTTGTACATGATGTCATCTTACCATTACAGTGTAGATTTTTTTTTGTCCACTACATAATGATAATTTCAAAAGATTAATTGTCATATCGCATGGTTATATTATATCCCAGGATATAATGAGAACCTCTAGGTACTATGACATCAATCTTAAATATATGTTCTATGGTCTAGATATATCTCAATGATTGGAAATAGTAGATGTTTTACTATCATGTGCTGGGGGAATATAAGCATTGAGACTTCTTCTAATAAAGTCCCCACTTGGTGATCTCTAGTAGTGAGATCATAAGGACTGACCCGCCAATAGGAACTCCACATGTTTCAAGTGTCATTGGATGTTTCTATCAACGATAATGTGTAATGGTCTCCTGACTTGAGATCATTACCAATGTATGTCATTTGATTGTGTACTTTGATGCAAAACAAAAACCATGGCAATAAAGTTGTGGAGAGGTAGTTTGTGTTGGGTGCATCATTGGTGGCATGACATTGGTTGAATGGTCGAGAAAGGATATTTCACTTTCGGGTTATGGAAGTAATATATCTCATGCCATGTTGATATGGATGGAAGTACCTTTATTAGACCATGGCCATGGCAGTCAACGGTAAATCTGTCTAGTTAAATCAACAAACAATAAAGCAAGATAAGGGTGATGACACATTAGTGCATCATGCTTTATGAGATATTGTAGATAAAGATATTATATTACACAGTGTGTGTTCGTAGGTTTGTTGTTGCTTCTGTGACAATTTTTATCTCTTCAGGGGCCATGATGGGTTGCTAGATCCCACTCTTGGATTGTGAATACTATTTACTGCTATCGAGATAAGGTCCTAGAGGGTCACACACAATAGTATATTCAAGAATCTTCCTTATTCAATTGAATAAAAGTTTTGGACATAGTGGGCCCCACTATAGGGGTCCGAGATTTGTCCAAAGTTAAACTATCTCCAATTCAATAAATAAATTCATATTATTAGAGTTTAGAATAATCGGTATTAAAGAGGTCCTTCCGGAATGGGAAAGACCATACCAAGCTCGTTATTCCAAAGTGAAAAATGAAGAGGTCCCTCTGGTCGAAAGAACTGGAGGAATAACCTTCACAGAAGTCCTCAAAGGATCAGAACACTACACAACTTCTATGATGAAAGCTACTCTATGCAAGCAGCTTAATGATGGAAGATTTACAGTGGAAGGCGATCTTGAAGCTCTACAACAGAGATCGAAAATGTGTAAGTTCTTAGTTATGGTTTGAATCTCATACATTAAAGGGGGTAAATCCTTGTCGATTTTTGAGTTAAAGAACATAATTAATCATCTATGGGGATTCTATGATGGGAAAATAGTTCCAATCAGAAGAGGATATTTCTATATGTTACTTAAATCACTTGAAGAGAATGATCGGGTCTAGAACTTAGGGCATCTGTAGCTTAAACCTGGTGTTATTAGAATTTTTTAATGGAACTATACCTTCAACCCCCATGCTTTTAAGAACAATACGGCACAAATTTGGGTTAGACTACATGGGTTGAGTTGGTTTTTTGGCACCCAAAGATACTAAACTATTTGGTGTCCTGCATTGGTACTCCTCTCAAGATTGACCAGCGTACCTTAAATGTAGAGATTGGATTGTATGCTCGGGTTATGGTTGAAGTTGATTTGGAATCAAAGCTACCATAGGTCATCTGTTTCAATGCCAAAGATTACAAAACAGAGGTCCGGATTGAGTTTGAGCATAAGCCACAATTTTGTGATCTCTGAAAAATTTTGGGTCACTCTTTGATGAATTATAGAGTTATGAAAAGCCAGATTTCTAAGCCCAAGGATGATGGCTGGACTGAAGTTCGAAGAGACAAGAAAGGGAAGGGTACTAGCATTGAGAGGGATGAACCTCGCAGGAAAAAATTGGAAAATGGGTAAAAAAGACAGCCCAGGTTGGGGAGTCTTCAGGTATGTCCTGGGCTATGATAGTGGAGGAAGAGTAGGAGAACAACTTAGAGCAATGCATTATGGGAGAAATTGAGAAATAAGTCCTAGATGCATGTGATCAGGTTCTTGAAACCTTGTCTAGGGAAGGATGTGGGACCTTAAATCCCTGAGAATATGGCCATGAAAATACTGCTCCTCAAAGTGATCCAGCTCGACATGTTATACCCAATAACTCCCACGATGGAAAGCAACCGAATCACCTTGAAGAAACTATAAAATATGGACATACTGTTGAGGGAGTTCTTCCTGTTGATGCTGATTCTTTTGTGGGAGTTGGAAACTCTATTGGAAAATTCATACCCCAAGACAAGACTCACAAGAAGGCATTAGTTTGAGGGTCTGAGGATAGTATACCTTTCCATGATAAAAACTCGGGTATGATCCCTCTTTCAAGCAAGGACTCAATCAAAGAGAACTGTGTGGTAGTGAAAGTGAAGGAGCCGCCACCGGATCCTGTTATGGACATTTCCTCTCACAAGGATCACCTTGAAAGAGCATTAAATTATGGAAATACTACTGAGGGGGGTGTTTCGATTGATTTTGCTCCTGTTTTGGGCGTTGGACACTCTACTGGAATTTTCATACCCCAAGACAAGAATCACATGAAGGATTTATTCTTCCGGTCTGAGGAGAGAATACCTCTCCAAGGGGAAATCTCAGGTATGATCCTTCAATATTGCAAGGAATCAATCAAAGAGAAATATTTGGAATTGAAAGTGAAGGAGCCATCGGTTGTTCACCACCCACTAGATCCTACTATGGAAATTTCCTCTCATAAGGTATACCCTATAAAAAATATAAGGGACAGCTCCATATACATACCAATAAATGCCGAAATAATGGATACAATACAACCCACATTGAATGTAGTTTCTACTTACAACACTTCTGTTTCTGTTATAGATAAGCAGGAAATGAAATTCACTCCAACTACTTCACACATTTTCACTAGATCAAAGAAGAAGAAGGGCTTGGGTGGAGCTAAAAAAATGGAGGTTCTTCCTCCAAAAAACAGGTTTTAATGGATTTATCTTTCTGGAATTTTAATGTAATTTCTAACCCTGAGACTTATAATGTTTTTAAAATATTCTTTTATTGTATCGCCCAAAAATCTTTTCCATTACTGAACCAAAAACCAATTTTTTATTGAAAAATAGGAACATTTGTACTTATGTTATATCTTTTTAGGTGCTTGAAAAGAAGTTAATAGTCTGGAATCTCTTTGGGTTTTCTATCATGCCTCTTTATAGAATGTAAATATTTTAAAAACCCTTGAGCAGATGCTAAATTTTGATTTTCTGCTAAATGAAACTCATATTTATTGTACCGTGATATATGCCAAAAATAGATATGAAGAGAGAAGGCCCCTCTAAAATGATCTTTATGGGCTAGCTAACAAAATTTGGGATCCCTGGTTTGTGTTTGGTGACTTTAATTCCATTCTTTCCCCTGGTGAAAAAATTGGTCTATCTCACTCTTCCATTTCCTCTAAATAATTTAGAACATCAATTGACGATTGTGCCCTTATAGAGGTCAACCTCACAGGGGCCAAGTACACTTGGTATATAAGGAACTATAATAGGGTAGTTTCCAGTAAATTGGATAGATCCTTCACAAATATGCCTTCTATGGACACCTGGGACACTATTTCTAGCACCACCCTACCTAGACTTAATTCGAACAATCATCATATTATTATAAATCTTTTTTCTAAACGAGCTAAAAACATTCTTCCTTTTAGATTCAACAATGCTTTGTCTACTGATCTGGAATGTTCTAACATCATAAAAAAGTGTTGGAACTCTATGAATCATCTCAATTATTCCTTTTCTTGTGTTACCAAGATAAATCACCTCAATTTATGTCTCAAAAATTGGTGTAAAGCGAAACATAAACAAATGGAAAAATATATATCGAACCTTGAACAGGATCTTATTCAAATTAAAATATCTTACACTATCTCTAATTTATCTTTGGGCCCCCAGATTGAAATTAATACTTCCATGAAATTAAAAAGTCTTCCCACTCTTAAGGATAACCTTCGTAAACAAAGTTTCAAAGCTAAATGGATTTCTGATGGGGATAGAAATACCAAGTTCTACATTTCTCTCCAAAGAATCAGAAAAGTCTCTAGGCCCCTTTATCTTCTTAGGAGCGATGATGTACTAATTGACTCAGAGTAGGGCATTGAAAATCATGTAGTCTCTTACTTTGAGAGTATCTTCAATGGTCCAAATATCAACAAAGACCTCTTACCTAAGGTCATTCTAGTTATGGTTACTGATGAAGACAATATCTATCTCCTTAGCATCCCTACTGAGCATGAACTCAAAGAAACTATTTTTGGTCTTAACTCTGATAGTGCCCCGGGCCCTGATGTCTTCAATAATGGTTTCTTTCAACAATACTGGGAGGTGATTCACACTAACGTCTGCAAGATTGTCTGAGCCTTTTTCGCTAATGTACACCTCCCACATGGGCTAAATGCTCAATTACTCACCCTAATTACAAAAGTTGAAAATGGCTCTGAAATTCATCTTTTTCGGCCTATTTATCTTCTAAATACCATATACAAAATCATTACTAAACTTCTTGCAAATAGACATTCAACTTTATGAAATAAAAATATTTCCAGGAATCAATTTGGATTTATCAAGGGAAGAACTATACAAGACTGCATCATCTTAGCCTTTGAATGTACCAACACCCTCAATAAAGCTGCCAGAGGGGAAAACATTTCCATTAATCTTGATATTAGAAAAGATTTTGATACCATTGATTGGGGATTCATTTTCAAAGTTCTTTAGTACTTTGGTTTTAATGAAACTTTCATCAATAGAATAAATTCTTTATTCAATTAGGCCTCCATTTCTATCCTCGTCAATGGTTACCCTAAAGGTTACTTCAAATGCAAAAAAGGTGTAATGAAAGGTGATCCTCTATCTGTTATTCTCTTTTCCATCACTGAAGATTATCTTAGTAGATTGCTCACTCTCCTTATGAATCAAAACAAGATCAACCCCATTCAGGCTACTAGAAACATAAATGTGCCTACACATCTGCTATATGCTGATGACATCATTTTATTCATTAAATGAGACAAATATAATTTTTAAATTTTAAAAAATACCTTGTCTCACTATGAAGAAGTTTCTGGTCAGTCAATAAACTGGAACAAGACCTATTTATTCTTTGGGAAACATTTTTCTACTTCTAGAAAAAATAGTATTATAGACAATCTAAGCATTAAAGAGGCTTCGTTCCCTTTTACCTACCTTGGAGTTCCTATTTTTTGGGGGAGGCCTAAATCCATGTACATTACCAATGTGATGGACCATATCATAAAGCAGTTATCCTCCTAGAAAAAAAAAGCCCCTTTCAATGGCCAGTAGAATCCATCTTGTGAAATCCACCAATGTTTATAAGATGTTCTATTCGTTGATGGTTTACAAATGGCCTATTGGTCTTTTAAAAAAAATCAACACTTACATCAAGAACTTTGTTCGGTAAGGCAATATTCTGGAAAGGAAACTTGTTACTATCCCCTGGACCACTTCCTGCAAACCTCTAGAAAAAGGTGGTCTTGGCATAAAAAATATAAGTCTATTTAATGATACCCTCCAATCCAAACTCACATGTAGGATTATACATAACAACTCTGAGTCTATTGTCTTTCTAAAAAAAGATTTGTTTCAAAGTTAAAAAAGGGAAATTTGAGCTAAATTAATTCCTTTATCTGGCCCTCGATCAGGAAATCTTTTGCCAATATATTGAATAATTCTAGATGGACAGTTAGTATGGACTCTACCCTGAACTTTTGGCTAGATAATTGGACTGGAACCCCTCTTATCTCCATGGTCTCTCCAAATTCTCTTTAAGATAACACTAACACTGCTATAAAAGATGGTACTCGTTATTGTATCTCCAATTTTCCTGAGAACATTATTCAAGTTGTTGATAGCTACGTCTTTGCGAATTCCGATGATTTCCTATGTTGGGAGCCCACCCAAAATGGTATTCTTGATTCAAAAAATTTATATAAACACAAGGTTACTAATTCTGATCATTATTTTTATTGGATTAAATATTTTGATAAACCTTGGATTAAACCCTCAAGACTTACTCATGTTTGGAGACTTTCCTACAATCATATCCCAACTAAGGTGTGTCTTCAGTCCTTTTGAATCCAGCTTGGCTCCAGGTGTCCCTTATGCCACCATCATAGAGAAGATACTAATCATCTATTCCTATATTGGGTTACTACATCTGCCCTGTGGAATTATACTTCTGACATTTTTTGCTACAGATGGATTCTTACTGACTCTCTCAGCTTACGATTAAAAACATTGGTGGATCATGATTGCTTACAACAAATCAAGAACCTCTTCCTCACTGCGGTTTCTGAACTCTTTCATGTGATTTGATATGATAGAAATGTTGTTATTCACAAAAACTATTATTCCAATCTCAATGAAAGTAAGATACGAATTCTCATTGCCATTAGGGATGCCTCTTCGATACAAATAGCTTATTGTGACAACACTGTTGGTGATTTTCAAATTCTCTAGTGACTTTAGATTGATGGACTCTACAAACAGCTGAAGCACACTTTTGAAGTGTTTTGGTAAGCTCCACTTCTAGGATAGATCAAATTGAATGTGGATGGTACTTCTAAAGGAAATCCGGGACTTACAGGATGTGGTACGATTTTCAGAGACTACCCAGGTCAGTTTCTGGGATGCTTCTATGGTAACTAGGGTACTACTTCGTCTCTAGAGGTAAAAATGATGGGTGTGATACATGCCATAAACGTTGCCAAGAAAAAGGGTTGGAACAATATTTGGATTGAAAGTGACTCAACCACTATTATCCATGCTATTTGGGAGGGTGTGGTGCATCTTACCTGGCCTCTGACTACTCGATGGATGAAAATCTTTGATTCGCTTATAGGGACCAATTACATTATAACGCACTCCTTTTAGGAAGTGAACATGGTTACTTATGGTCTTGATAATAAGGGAATAATCCATGACATTACTTGGAAATACATCTTGCTGGTTTAGATTATTCCTTTTTATGATAAAGATTGTAATAATATCCCTTATTTTAGACTCATGTTGTTCTCTTTTCTTTTGTTAATAAATTGTGTCTCAGTTTTTGACAGAGGCAACACCTTCTTTAAAAACAATTTACCAATTTTAAGTAAATACAAGAAAAATATTAATTGACAAATAATAAATTATTCAAGGGTCAATTAATATTTATGGGAGCGACAAGTCAAGTTAATGAATTAAATATTATCATGTAATATATTCAATATATTACAAGTAAATGATTATAATATTTATGACTCAGTTTAGTTTTCATAGAATATCATTAATAGAGCGTTAAGTATCCAGGGCTGGCGAGGCTATACTAGGTATTTTAATTAAGCACTATAAATAGAAGAGGATGGGATTTTTTCAAATACTATTCATGGGGATTATCTCTCCTCACCTCTCTCCCATGATCTAGAGAGAGATTCTCTAGATCCAAGAAGCTCAGATGGATCTCTCTCTCGGGCATCGCTAGTGAAGAAATGCATTGATCATTAGAGAATAGAAGGAATATTTGGTATTCCTCACTAGCACTAGGATTACAACAAACTTCTCTCCCATAGATTCCGTGAAGCATGTGTGGATGATCTAGAGGAATTCGTCTTCGGATTCTTTAAGCAGTGATCGCCAACGAAGAGCAGATGTCGTGCGTGGCTTTAGAAATAAACCAAGTATTTTTACGGTTTATTTTGTGCTTAAAACCCTTTATGTGTGGTTCTTTTCATTGACCGGGCTTCTCGTCACCGATTTCAACAAGCTCACATTGAACTTATGTGGAAAAAATTTAAAAACCCACCTTTTTGGGGCTTCTACTGCACGCTTGGTTCCAACATAACCCATATCCTATTTTCCTCACATTTCAAGATCATTTTGGTTCAACAAATAACTACCCATATAAATTCTATAAATCCATCCTCATGGACTAGATTCCCTATTTTTATCATAGTTCCATCCTAGTAATTCTTTACATATAAACCTAAAGAGGTTGTCCGAAGAAAAGGTATAGTTCTTAACAATGTGTTTTCATTTTATTTCTTATTCCACATACTTAAAATATTATTCAACAATGAAGAAATAATAACACCAGTATATTACATGTATTTATATGTTATAATGTTAGTGTAATAACCTATATACATCTCCTCTTCTATCAAATTAGAAATGAAATCGTCATTTGTGTGTACGGTGGACTACCGCCTCGTGAACCGACTTAATTGTTTTCCATAATTTACTATCATGATTGGTTATAATGATGGATTTAATGTATATATATTATATACATTAAATATTTATAATTTAATAAAATTATTATTTCAAAAATTTCCTTCCATTTATATTTGTTGAAAAATGATAATGTCGTTCGTGCGTATGTGTGGACTACCACCTCCACAAAGTAATATGATTCATTTTCCATCACCACATCACATTGATGGTATATATAAGTTCATTTAAATATATACTAATTTTATTTATGACATAATTATCAGTATTAAAAGATAAAATAATACTTTTTTTCTTCTTGATCATTAAAAAATGAAAATGTTACTCATGCGTACGTTTGGCCTACCCCTCCATGATTGTAATGTGATTCATTTTTCATAACCATATTTATTGGTTAGATGTAAAATTAAAATTGATATATATATATATCAATGATAATTATTCCATTATTATAATAAATAATATGTAATAAATACCTCTTTTACCATATCCATTTTATCGAATTTTTTTTAGACATATGAATTGAATATCGTCAAAACGTTGAACATGAACTTAATTGATTAAATAAAGAAATATAGCATGGTTATAAATAAAATAAAATGGATAATAAACATTATAAATTTTCCTAATCAAGTAAAAATTAGCATAATTTTATTATTAAGGAATATAAATAACAAATGTGGGGAGTCAGACATGAGGTAAGGGATTTCATCTCAATTTACACTCCATTGATACATATTTGGTGTTATAAACCTATTTAAATTTACGTGGTGTATATAATTTACCTTTGAGGTATTCAAATTGAATACCAAATTATTAATGACTATTAAATTTTTAATTCATGTTTACTCATTCAAAGGGGTTACAATTTGAACATTACGAAGGAGGTAAGAATTTATTTTACAATCTCATTTTTGGGATTGCTCTTACTTTCTTTGAAAGAATATTATAATTTATCTTTATTAAAATCCATATATTTTCTTATACTCAACATATTTAATGAGTTTCAATATTTTCTTCTAAATTTTACTCTCTTTAAAACATTAATTAATCCAATAAATATTTAAAAAAAAGTTGGTCTTGTTTCCCTTTTTGATAGGGTATATATTTATTCCATGTCAATATTTTTCAATTTTTTTACAAAAGTCCTTTTTATTAATCTAATGAATTATTAAGAAAATATTATGTTATACATGAATTTTTAAAAGGATGAAAGTAATATTTACAATGTTTTAATAAAAGATTAATTTTCAATTTTATTTATAAAAAATCAAAAGTAATATTTCCTTTCAATATATATGGTGTTAATAGGATTTCTCATCACTAGAACTATTTTTTTCACTTTGGATTCTTCTACAAGAATTCAGTGATTTTACAAAGAAAAATATTTTATGAAAAATTATTTTAAATGTTTTACATTTATGTTCTTCTATTATTTATAAGACTTTATTTTACAATAAAATATACTTATCTCATGGTCATCTCTCATCTCATGGTTAATTTTGGGGTCATTAAATTTATATTGAAACTTTCACATCATTGTTATTTTATTTATTAGACATTAAATTTATCTTAAGTATCCATATTCTTTATATCAAGGATATTCTTATTTTTTTAATATATATATCATTTCTGTATATGGTTTTTTATTATGAAATTTATCTAATTGAATGAGGAAAACCATTATTAATATATATTATTTACTCAATATGGATATTTTTTAATAAGGTATATTGTTTATGAATTTAATTTATCGTTCAGTATATGAGGAATACATTATACATGAAGTGAGTGGTAGATCCTGATTATAGATATATCCTCAATGCATCAAGAGGTCTCATGATACAAAGTAGTTGTCTATCCTTATTTAAATGGGTTCTTTGTGTATGCTTACCCGTAGATTAAATTTTATTCGCACAAGGCCTTAATAGAAGAGATTTCATCATGTCCGAGGTCATGAATTACAATAGTATCCATTTCCTTCATTGAGAATTTAATTATTTTTTCCCATGAGGTTATTGAATTTTATATTATCAAAGGATACATTTCATTCTCTCAATATTCATTAAATAGAATGTGTTTTAGTTATTAACCTCTCCATATTGATTATTCCTTATTGATTTGTGATAGATTTTGTGTACGTAACTCTTACTAGTTATCTAATATCACCCATTTTTTGTTTTCTTTTCCCTAGGATATAATGAAGGATATTATTAATAATATCAAGGATGATATAATGTCTCTATGCTATGTACATCATATTTTCAATGTAATATTAGAATCATTTATGTATCTAGTCCCTTAATACTACTAAACTGGTCAATTATTTGGGATTATATCCTTTGTATTATATACCAATTTTATAAATTAGACACTGACACTAGGTTATTGGATTTGGGTTTGTTACGTAAAGAAGAAATTTCAAAAATTATTTAATGATGGATCCTTTTATAGTTTCACCTTGGTTGGTTCCACCCTATGAGAGCATGTTTGGTTCCCTTGTTTATCAGTAGAGATCTTGGGGGTTTCTTTTGTTTAAAGTGTGAAACCTCATTTTTCTGGTTAATTACCTATTTTTTTAAGTGTAGTTTCTTGTTTTTACACCATATTAAATTGAATTTAAATGGTGAGGACAACTATGTTAGATATTTTTTTCCTTAGATCCTTATATTGGATAATATGAAAACTAGGTCCCCTTTGAAAATATGGAAGTACGGTTATCTTTGAATCTATTTTTGGTTCTTGGTAAGCCTAGATGGGTCCTATCCTTATAATTATGAATCCTTAAAATTAGATTTGTGATATGTCTTGATGACAGAAAATGAGTGATGGATTAATTATTTCTATAATTAAACTTTCGTGGAAATAATCTATCTCACTGTAACCTTGATTTGATCGTATTTTTACATGCTCTCAGAACTTTAGGACACTACCACCTCAAGAATAAATTTATGATATATTTATATCATGGGTTTCAAAAGTGTAAATTTACCCATATTAATGTGATCCTATGACAAAAAATTTGGTTTAATTGATTTTTATATCATTGATTTTGATATTTTTTAAACTCTCAGACAAGGATGTGTGATAACTAACATTTTGAGTATGGTTTTACCAATATAGGTCGTGAAGAATCAAAGGAGAAGGGATCCTTAGGAATGATTTTTCAAATAATTATTTGGGTGTGTTTGGAACTGAGATTTCTCACATCTCAAACTTTTTAGAAGGAAATATTTCTTATACAAATGGTTTTGGATTGGGAAGGAAGTGGATGTTAGATGGAAGTATTTTAATGAATTATTTTCTGGTGGAGATACATCAGGTTTCTAGATTCAGTCTCCCAATGGTTCCTTGAGTCTTCAAAGAATGTTGGTTGTTCGATTTGTCTTGAGTGAGGGGTAAATGTATCATTAAAATAGGTAAAATTAGCCTATTCACTCTAGGGTAGCAGGATGTGTCATGGTATTAAACATTTATGTTACTATCCCAAATTGAGCTGGTCAATTTCAATATTTTTTTCATGTCTCCTTTCTTGTTAGAAAAATATAAATGAACACCACAGTCCTAATAGTTTTTCCTAGACTTATACATTATTTTATGTAATTTGGATAAATAATTCGTGGAATTCAAAATTGGACCACCATAGACTTTTAATGGGTAAAAATATACGATTTGGGAAAGCATAAACTAATTTATTAAATTATATCATGTCTTTCCTATCAAGGAAATGGTTATGGTATTAAATATTAATCATTGTCATTAAGGGTTTATGAATATCTTTGTCGTGATTTAGACCATTATTTCTAGTAGATACCTATGCTTTTCTTCTTTGTTTTGAAAGGGATCAATAAATTTAATAGATTCTTGGTCGAGGAGATCATGTCATTCTATCTTAAAATGGATGGTTGGACTGGATGAATCATCCAATCTTGGAGAATATTTATCCTATGTGTATGATTATTTTCATTGGAATTTAGGTCTTATATTTACCATACTCTATACATAATGAGATTCACTTTGAATTATCATATGGGTGACCTTGTGAATTTCTTTGTTGTTGGGAAAGGGTAGTTCAATGGTAGTTGGTAGTATTAAGTCTTCTTCAGGGGAGATAGGGATGGGGTGTTTATATCTATAAAGGTTGGATATAGTTCTAATACACAAGAGGGGTTATAAAAAATACTCTCATTTTCTGTTGGAGGATGAGGTGAGTGATTGGGACTCTCTCACTAAATCTTATTTTATTTGGGATATCTTCCCTTGGG
This sequence comes from Viscum album, assembly GCA_963277665.1. Classification (NCBI taxonomy): domain Eukaryota; kingdom Viridiplantae; phylum Streptophyta; class Magnoliopsida; order Santalales; family Viscaceae; genus Viscum; species Viscum album. The sequence goes on from OY728157.1 coordinate 1,729,779,244, forward strand.
TAAGAATGGTAAGTGGCACTGGGGTTCTTTATCCCTTTCAAGATCACCGAACAATATGGAACATATTCTTTTTAGTTGGAATTTCCATCCTATTACCCATTTATTCAAGACATATAATATGTTTCCCAACATTGGAGTTATCATCCAGACCCATCCCATGTGTTTAAATGGGTGGATATTGATCGCGAGCCCTACACCTTAGTGGCGGGGTTTCTAATTAATTTTATTGATCATCAAGATAAGTTGTTTCAATGTAACTTTTTTCCTTGAGTTCATGTATTATGGTAGTATATATTGTATAATAATGAGACATGGGAGTGGGAATAATAGATTATACATAATTAGACTTATATCTTTACGAGACCAAAATCCTGATAACTTTCTAGAGATATAAATTTTCATGGCGGGGAGAATTGCAAAAAAACCTCAGGTTAATGATATGATCAATTTCGAGCTTGGTATATCTTTTTTGAGGATTGAGTGGTTTTCAAGAAATTGAGGTTAAAAAATTTATATATTCAATTAAACATATATTTCATATGTTTATATTATTGTGGGTTGATAATAATATTGTATATTTTGGGAGTTTTAAAATAGATGTGGTGAAGATTTATTGTTATAATTTTTAGACTACAATTCAACCCCCACATTTATTTTACCTACCATGTTTATCTTAGAGAAAAAAATAACAAAATATAATAATTTTATTCATATAAAATTAAATAAATTAAAAAAAATAGAAGAGAGTAAATAATAAAAGGGGTAAAACATGGATTGAAACCCCAAATAAATATGATATTTTTATTACCATCAATAGGATATTCTAGTGTATCATAAACAATCCTAAGGTGGTTGAGTTTTTCATGGAATAAACTAACACATTTTATTTATTCCCTTATCCATAAGGGGATTCCGAGATTGGGAACCCCCAAATTAATTTAAAAATGTAACAACCACCAAGAAATAATTAATAGTAAAAATATTTATCTTTTCCAATAGCGGTATAAATATTGATTCGATACTTTTCATATATAAATATTACCTAATTTTAGATAAATATTAAATACATTTTATAATAATACATGTCTGAGGACTATAGAGGTTTACTGAATTTGGAAACATGGATACATAAAAAACTGTTACATAAAATATTTACATCTTTTACCATTTAATTCTTCTTACTAGCACCTTTATTAGTCCATGTATATTTCTATCTTCCTGAGGTTTTCATGTGCTGAACTGGTCCAAAAAATATAGAGAGGATGAAAAAAGGCCTTCTATGAAGGATCCTGCTTTAACACCAAAGCTGTACTTGCTGGAATTATCCTGGTAGTCCAGCATGAAAACTCCCAGAACTCTGAATTCTGCAGAAACTTAGTGATTGACTTCTCAGTGTTGCAGTGGTTTAAGGTTCCCATATCTCCCCCATCCTCATAACATTCTTGAAGTTTTCTGGTCTCCATCCCTTGAATGATGGACAAAGTGCAACACTGATGGGGCATCAAAAGGGAACCCCAGGCCATCTAGTTATGGATTTGTATTTAGGTATTTTATTGGGGATGTCATGGGTAATCATTATGGATCATGTGTCAGTAAAATTGAATTATATGCTGAGATTATGGGAATGGTTAATGCAGTATTCATTCCACAACAAAGGGTTATGAACAATATCTGGTTTGAATGCAACTCCAAAACTATTGTTTAGGTTATTCGAAATGGGTAGGTTCATCTCTCTTGGAGGTTGATAAAAAAATGGGATCACTGTTTGAATCGCCTTTTTTGAAAGAACTACATTATTACACAAGACTTCCATGAATCCAATACACTTTTGGATGCACTGTCAAACAAGGGAGTTCATGAGGAGGTCAGCATCTCCCCCAATACTCTTTCGAGTGATCTTCTTCATCTTATTCAAAGATGAAAATGTAAGGTTCCCACTTTCAGAATCTTTTCGATTATTCTTCTTTTATTCAAGAGCCCTTGAGCTCAACTTTCTCAAAAAAATACCACCATTATTATAAAAAACATACATAAATACTTTCTTCATAACCTAGGTAATAGAAGCATAAGAAAGGGTGAGATCAGATTCTTAGTAAGGTAAAACATAATAGGTATCCATAAATAATCATATGTGAGCATAAGATAATTATAAGGGTATGAGAACAAGACCTAAATATTATAAAATCATACTCATCAACTAATATATAATAATCATAAAACATGGAATAAATTTTAATCAATCAGAATACATAATACATAATAGTGTAGAATCATCAATAATCAATCATGAGATTTGAAAACATATCATAAGAATAAGACATATATTTTTGAGAAGCGCATAATCAAAGAAAATAATTTCATTATTCAAGTATCACTACCAAGACTATCATAGTGTATTGGGTTCACACCCCATTCCATAATTTCCTTGTCCAATGTTCACTCCCAAGACTATCTTATTAGATAAAGTACCTTATTGAACTAAGTACACTCACCATTCCAATCCTTATTATCTAATGATATATTCTTATTTACCTAATTCATTAGAGGGATATATACTTATGGGCCCACCCATCACATAATGAAAACCGTTCACATGTCTGTTATAAGATCATAAAGCATTCATCATATCATTAAATCATAACTCGTGGAAATGATATGCATGTCATAAACATATCCTTATCATAGTAATAATCCATCCAAAAAAATAATAAATATTATAACATTGGATCATATACCCGGTAAATCATAAGAAACTTCAAAGGATGTTTTTATTGAAAAGAAAACCTTTAAATGATCACTACAATATTTCTTGAGGAAAGTACCCCTTACATTTGAAGTCACATATTAAAAATATAAAAATTTACAAAGTAATAATGGAAAATTTCAATGAAAAAATGAATCTTATAAAGGAGTATTTAATAAAAATATTATTCATGATGATTGGGGAAGTCATTCATATTGTGTATGTTAAAAATATATTTCACATTTTTTTGTAAAAAGTCAAATATACCATTTACTAAAAATGAAAATAAGGTTCATTTAAAAAATTTTAATATAAGGTAAAATAATGGAGAACCTGTATTTAAAAAATATTTGATAATAGTAAAAATATTCTTGAAAACATTTTAAATAAGAATGTATGTGGAATAAATGATTCCCAATGAAAGAGGAAAGCATGGTTGTTTTTCATAAAAAATCAATATTTAGAGTAATTAAAGAGTGTAAATTGAAAGGAAAACGTTAAATCACAAAGAATAATCAGTCTATAATAAACTAAATAAAAATTTTGAGATATATATTATATAATTTTATCATTATAAAATTTAATAAAAAACAATCTCTGATAAATGATATTATAACATAAATATCTAACTGTTGTGTAAAATATTGAATCATAACACCCATGAAATATATAACATAAAATAAAACTTCAAATACCATGAATATAATGATATCAATTATAAAAAAAATATGGGTTTCAATATACACCTCATAAAACAAGATAAGTTTATAACATCAAACATGTCTCAATGAAACAAAATTGAGACGAATAACCCTTATGGCTTTAGTAATTTTTTAAAACAAAAGTAATTGGATGCTTGAAAATAATATGGTTATATAAATATATTTAACTAAATAATTTATTATTATAAAATAATGTTTTTATAGTATATAAAAAATATAACTAATAAATTGGTTCATAACATTAAAACATTTCTTAATGAAGAGAATTTGAGTCAAAGTCTGTACCTTAAGTTTGTATTTCTTCTAATGTGCTCTAAACTCTAGTATAATAAATTAAAACAATTTATAATTAAAAAAATAACCATATTAATAAATATCATATTATATATTATCTTATTATATGTTTCAAAACCTTTTTATTAAAAAATATCTATTAAATTCATTATTTGGGGTTTTAACTAGTTCATTTTCTCATGTATGCTTTAATTTGATAGTTGTGGTCATTGAACATTGATCATGGTTCCAACATATATTGATTATTAAAAATTATATAATTATTATATATATTCATTATATACATATTTATAACTAATCATATTAATTTTTGATAAAAAATGAATTACATCACTTCAAGGAGATGGAAATATGTACGTACACATGGGTGATGTTTCCACTTTTCAAAGGATGAAAAAAAAAAGAATCTTAAATGGTAATTTATATTTAAAAAATAATTATTATATCAGAAATATAAAATAAAATCATTAAATATTTTTTTAACAAACATGTACATTAGAAATGATATCAAATCACATCACTTCGTGGAGGTGGTAGTCTACACATGTGCCCAAGCGACGCTATCATTTACCAATGAATCAGAAGGTAAGAATGTAGATATTATAATATAATTACATAAGAATAATTATATAATAAATATAATGTAGAATTATTAAACTCATCACAATAACCATCCTTTAAATATGATGATGGAAAACTAATAGTATCACTGCGTGGAGACGGTAGTCCACATGTACGCATGAGTGATACTTTCAACTCCAATTGGATTGAAAAGAGTTGGTAAATGGTTGTAACATCATCATAATAAAATATAGTAATATTTATTATAACATATAAATCATGTTTTTATGGATGTAAATTTTTTTTAGAATGTATAATAAGAACTAAAATTTAAAGGGCTTGGTTAAGATATATACCACTGCCTTGAGAGACCTTCATTGGCTTAATCATTAAACCTTACAGGATTCATCTTAAGTGAAGAATAGAAACTATAGAAATAAGGAAAGGGTTATAGGAAGGATTATGAGTAGTTATTGTCTAATATATAAGGAATAAATTTTCTGAATAAGGGATCATGGGAGGTTCACTTTTATAAGTGATGGGAGGGACACACATGTTTTTATTAAAATATTTCAATGATTTTAGATCACTTTCATGGGAAAGTGGATCAAAATGGATAGGGATTATAAGTTTTAATATTATAAGGGAGAAATATATTTGATATTATCAATTTAATATGTTTTTTTTTGAATTATTACCCTTAAATTTCTCTTTAACCCCCTCGTAAACCCATTTTGACCATAAACGCGATAACAAAATTTTATTTTGTTTATTATACACTATTATTAAAAATTAATTTGGCCCTATTAAAATATATTAATTTTTATTATACTATATATGGATTCAATTTTATCAGGTTCAAAATATATATGTGGCATAATTTAATATTAATTAATCATGCAAACCGTAACAAAAACAAGTTTTTAAAAAATGAATTTTCAACCGTAAAACTAACTTTTATTTCATTCATTACATTGAAAAAAGACTAAAATTAATGTTAAAAAATTATATTTAATATATAATCTATAATTTTCATTCAAATAATTAATAAATATTCATTAAATTAATTTATTAAGATAAAAACACATTGCATTCATAAAAATATTTTTTTAGAAAAATGTGTTTTTATGCTCAAAAATTAACTTATTCCAAAATAAATTATAATGATGAATCGTGTGTAATTAATTATATTATTTATAGTAAAAGGAAAATTCTGTTACATTACTATCAAATTAAAAACATAATGGAACATTTATTTGAAATAAATTAAATTTCTTTCAAAAATTTATATTATATACTATTCACTGAAAAATAAATCTTTTTATAAATATCCTCAAAATTTAACCTAAGATAAGATTGACATGATAATTTTAAAAAAAGTTATTAATTTCCAGAAATAAAATTTATAAAAATGGTAGAAATATATTATAAATGTTTTTGGAAAAAATGTGATAAAACCCATTTTTTAATAAAACAATTTTTTTAAGCATATAATTAATTTACTAAAAATTGAGTACTTATTTATTATTCATACCTATAAATTTAAAATCTTGGTCATAAAATTTTAATATATAATGGTTCATATATACTTGTTTTTCATGAATTAAATGACATCGAATACTTAAATTTTTATTTCAAATGGAATACATATAAAATCTTAGGGAGTTATATTCTACCCCTTAAAATGAATTTTCCCCTTAGAATTCCATCACTCTAGTAAAAAAAATTAGGATATATCTACTTCATAGCCACTTAGAGTTTCCATGTAGCTTCTTAAAATTTTTATTCAATAAAAGAACATTAACCAGGTGAGTAGTCTTGTTCTGTAGAACTAAACCTCTATTATCTAAGATTTCTACTGGTTTTTCTTCATAAGAAAAGTGATAATGTAGATGTATAACCTTTGAGTTAATTACCTATGAAATATCAGGTATGTACTTCTTTTGGAGAGATACATAGAACACATCAAGAACCTGATAGAGTTTTTGGTGGGAGTTTCAGGTGATAAACTATATTTCCAACTTGATCATGAATCTTTAAGAAATAAATATAACTAGGGCTTAGTATTCCATTATTTCTAAGTCTCATAACCTTACTCAGTTGAAAAATATATAAGAAAACCTACTTACTATAATCAAATCCTTGATCTCACTAATGATTGTTTGAATAACTCTTCTATCAACTCTAAGATATCTTGATGTGCCACTAAATGGCTCTAACCTTCTCTTCAATTTCCTCAGCTAGCTCAGGTCCCAATATATTTCATTCTCTAACTTCATCCCGGTATGTTAGAGTTATATAATTATTTCTATATATGGATTTATAAGGAGACATTTTAATGATTGATTAAAATTTATTGTTGTAAGAATACTTGACTAGAGGATGTTTTTAATCCCAACAAGCTTTAAAAAATAGATAACATGATCTCAATAAATACTCCAGGGTTTGAATGGCCATCTCCAACTGACCAACTAACTATGGATGATAATTAGTACTAAAACACAACCTTATATCCAGAGTTTGATGAATAATTCTTCAAAACATCTAGGTAAACCTCATATCCCAATCTTATATAATAGAATTTGGTTCCCTATATAAACTTACTAATTTCATAATATATATCCTAGTAAGATGATCAAGAGAGAAATATTATCTGATTGGAATGAGGTGTGCTGATTTCATAAGGTGATCTACTATAACCCAAATAGCATTATGTCCTTTAGGGGTTTTGGGGGGGTACAATGAAAAAAATAGTGATTTTTTCCAATTTTCATTATGTTATGGATAATGGTTTTAGTATCCCCTTATAATTCATTCTCTTAGTTTGAAATAAATTACATATCAAGCACCAAGATACATACTTCACAATATCTCTTTTCCTATTGTACCACAAAAAAACAATTTCATCTATCAATACATATTCATACTTACATTATGAATAGAGAATTATGGGATATGTGATTATTCTACTCATTCATTATTTAGGTTTGTTATTGATGGGACACATACTCAGTTCTGGAAATTTTTCATTCCTTCACTATCAAGGTTAAAATCATGAATATTTCTCACATTCTTTTTCATCTCCACATACTCCTTTAACTTTAATCTTTATATGGATAGATGGTTGAACACTCATTTGAGAAAAATAATATTTCTTCCCTTCCTTAAATATTTTAAGGTCTGCACCTTTAAAATCTATAAATATTGGATCCTTTTTTATCCTCATCATATATATTAGTTCATAATCCTTTCGAATCAAAGCATCACCCACCTTTTTCACTTTCCTAGGGTGGTATTTTGTTAAGTAGTCATAATAATTAATCAACTCTAGTTGTCTTCTATGGTTCATATTCAACTATTTTTGGGTAAATATAAACTTTAATCTTTTATCATCAGTATATAAGTCACATTGTTCTCTATAAAGATAATGACTCCTTATCTTTAATGAAAATATTTCCACTACTTACTCCAAATCTTGAGTTGGGTAATTTTTATCATGATCCTTCAACTGAAATTAGGAATAAGATATCACCATATCATTCTAAAAGATAAAAAATCATAGGCCTTTTATTGATGTATCACTATAAATCACAAATCCTTTTCTACTATAAGGTAGTATGAGGATATCTCAATTAACTCAAGCATATCCCTTTGAAGTGTCGAACTAGGTGCACATTAAGGAACCATTTACAATAAACCAGAATGGTGAATGAAATATATTTTAAACAATATTTTTAAGGTTATTACCCCTAGATGCATTTGTTCCAAAACCACATCCACTTACAGTATCCAGATGGGGATGTATTTTATTAGGGAAACCACACATCATTATTTAATATAACATAGGATTTATTCCTATAATTTGTATTTTCCTAAGTTTTATTACTAAAATTTCATTATCCTAGTTTCAAAAGTTACTAAACCATTCTGTTGATACCAACAATAGTGACCCCAAACTTTTCATACATAAATTTTTTATCATTTTAAATAAATACACAATACAATTCATAATAATATATACCTAAGGAATATAGAGTTTTATTGTATTTGGAAACATGGATATATAAATAAATTCCACATAAAATATATATCTAGGTTCAATTTAGTTCTTCACAGCTATTAGCCTTATTAGACATAACATACTTAAAACTTTTCTCTATAACCTATGTATTGGAAGCATAAGAAAGGGTGAGATAATATTATTAGTAAGGGTAAACATAATGGGTATCAATAAATGATCATAAATGACCATAATATTAGAATAAGGGTATGATAACATGATATAAACATTATAAAATCTTACCCATCAATTCATATATCATAATAATGAAACATAGAACAATGTTCTCTCAATCAAAATAATTTAAACACAAGAGTGTGGAATCTTCAATAATTATTTATGAGACCTAAAACATATTATTATCATCATACATAAGTTTTTTTCATACAAATATATATATATATATATATAATCATTTATTCAGTTGATGATCACTTCCAGGATTATCAAAGTGGACTAGGTTTACTCTTTATTCCATTATTTCCTTAGTCAAGGTTCACTCTCAATATTGTCTACTTGAAAAAATACTCTTACTAAACTGGCTTAAATCCTCATTCTAGTATGTATTTTATCATTATATTTCCTTATTTACACAATAAATTAGTGTGTTTTATAATTTTGGTCCAACCCATTATATAATAAAAACCATACATATGTCTTCCATAAGATCGTAACACATTTTTCATATCATCAAATCATAAATCCTGGAAAGGATATAGGTTTCATTAAAACTTTCATCATCATAATCATAAAATATCAATAGAAAGAATAAATATGGTAAAATTGGATAATATCCTCATTAAATTATAATAAAAATCAAATCATGTTGTTATAGATAAAAATACCTTTAAAATATCTCTACACCATGTCCTGAGGAAAATACCATTTTCATTTGAAATCAGTTATTTAGAATCTAAAAATTTCAAATATACTATCAAAAACATTTTCTTTGTAAATAAAAAATGAAATTTATAAAGAAATATTTAAATTAAAGAGTATTCATTATGGTAGGGAAATTCATTCATTTGGTGTACATTGAAATAAAAATACTTTAATATTTCTAGTAAAAGTCAAAAGTATAATGTTTGGAAAAAAATAATAATATTCCATTCATAAATTTATATAAGGTAAAAAATGTTAAAAAATGAATTTAATAAATATATTTATAATAGTATAATAATTTAATAAAAATATGGACATGGAAGAAAATATTCCCAATCGAAGAGAAAAACATGTTCGGTTTTCCTTAAAAAAATTCTTTCAGTCTCTTGAGTACTTAAATAGAGGAAAATTAATGGAAAACATGAAATAACCAAAATCAACCAGAGAATACGAAAATAAATAAGACATCAAATATATAGTCCACATAATTTCATCATAAAATAAATTTAATCATAAAAACATTGATAAAAAGTAGATTGTAACAAAAAACCTTTACTATTGTGGTAACTTTTGAATCATAATCCCTATAAAATAAATAACATAAAATTATAATTAATATATCATGGAAATTTGGATATTCATGATAAAAAATACCAATGGATAGTAGATACACCTCATAATAGATTATAGTTTTATAACATCTAACATGTGTCAATGAAACAAAATTGAGATGAACCCATACTACTTTAGTAATTCTTGAAATGAAAGTGATTGGAATATTGAAAATCATATGGTTGTATAAATACCATGAATTAAATAATTTAGTCTTACAAAATAAATTCCTAGCCAATATATACGCCATAGAAATAATAAATTGGTGTGTTTTATTAAAACATGTCTTATTGAAGACAGATTGACCCAAAACCCTTACCTCAAGTATTTGTGGATTCGTAATTGATCTAACCTCCATTATAATATAATTCAATTTATTATAATCCTATAATAGAACCATATTAAAACATATAATATCATATATATTTGACTTATATCATTTCAACACCTGTTTACTAAAAATTATTTATTAAAATCATCGTTTCAGGTGTTAACTTCTTCGTTTTTCATGTATGTTTTAGTTTGGAAGTTACAGTCTCATGTGAATCATATTTATTTACTTTTTTCCACATCAATATTGTGTAATTAAATGTGTTTTTTATTTTCAAATTATTTTTTTATTGATTTAATTACAATTGTTGATAATTTGTTTATTAATTATAAAATCTCCAAATTTAAAGATAAATTATGTAATTAACTTGTTATTTTGGTTATATAGTTATTTTTTAGTCAAATATATATATTATTTTTAATCATAACTTATTTCTGTATAATTGTTTGAATAATAGTTTTCTATTTTGTTATTTCCTTTAATACATTTATTCATTATTTGTTTTTGTATTTTAAAATAATATTTTTAAATTTTAATAGTCATTCATTTATTCATTTATTGTAATTTCAATTATATTTCAGAATAATAATCTTTAGTCTTCTAATTTATTCTATTTGTAAAAAAAATTCATTAATTATTATTATTATTTATGTAATTAAATTGTAACGTTCCATGTTTTGAATCAGATGAAAAAGTGAAGGAAAATAAATTTTCCTATTAACTGAGCAGTTCGGTTCTAAAAACCGAGTGTCGAAACATTTTATTCTGATAGTTGACATTGCGGCATTGATAGAATAAAAATTCTAATTTAATTTTATTTATAGGCATGTGTGTTTTCTTTCAAAAAAATAAAATAACCCTCAAACGGAGTGTCATATGAGAAATCTGAGACCACCATTAGGTCTAGAACGTTGGGTTTAACCTAGGAAGGGTATAACCTTGATTTGCATTGGGTGTGTAGCACACACGCACATGATAATTACATATTTATTTTTAATTAATTAATCATTCTTTTTTTATATAATAAATAATTATTTTCTCTAAAATGGTGTGCCTAATGAGAAATCTGACATCCCCGATGGTTCCGGGACGTGGGGCTTACCCTAGTTAGGGTATAACCTTTGCGAGCGTCTGACATTTGGTCATATCACACCTGAAAATAATTTAATTGGGTTAAATATTTTTGTTGGCTATTAGAAATAAAAATAATAATTTTATTATTAATATTATTATATTGTACTGAAGACAACAAATTAAAATTCACTTTCACAATTAACAAATTAGGTCGCGGTGTAAATAATAACTGGACAATGTAATAAATGCTAAATTATTAATTGTTCGAATTTGATACAAATGTGTAATCAATATTTATTTAATAATCGTTATCCTATTTATTAATAGTTGTTGTCATTAAAATATTAATGGTGTCATTGATGATTTGTATTAAATAATATTAATTTTAATTATAGTTATTATTAGATATGGACAAAAGCATGGATGTGAATATATGTATATATATATATAGTAATATATACATTTGCAGATGTATATATATGAATATACAGATGTGTATATATATATAACACTTATATATATATATGGGTGGATATTTATTTATTATTGGGTTAGATGAAATATTATTAATTACCCACATAAATTCAGGTAATGTCTCAACTTAAATCAAGGTGCAACCCGTTTAAGTTTTAAGTCTAAATCTTTAAAGCTACCCATGGCGCGTTCCTGCACACCCTATTACAGGTCTCGGGTAGCTGTTAAAATTAATTAAATTTTTTATTAGGCTTTATGTAAAATATTGTGTCACGCCATAGTTCAGTATTCGAGATAAAAATAATTAAAAATGATTAATGGAAATTAATGGAATTTAAAGAGGGATAAAAATAAGTAATAAAATAGATACAGTTTGAGAAAAATTAAAAATAATTAAAATGAGGAAAACCCATTTTAATTATTTATTTCATTTCTTTAACCATATTATTTTTATTATTTTATTTATTTATCTTCTTTTTTTCTTTTTCTTTTCTTTCATTTCCTTTTTATTTCTTTTCTCCTCTCTTCCTCTCTACCCTCTCATGTTTGTGGCGCACCCCTCTCCCTATGTAGTGCACACCACCTCCTTCCAGCTTTGAAATATCACCACACCTCTATTCGTCGTCTGTTTTCTCCGCCATTAGGTGCAATGTGAACCTCTTAGTAAGGCATATTCCATGCACCAAAAATTGTGTGATCTCATTCCAAATCTTCCGTGTAGTTCGTCGTGGAAGGATTTTACCCTATTTTGGGGTTTTTCTAAAATCATCTGTTTTATTACATTTTGGGTCAAATAAATGTCTATTGCGGATCATAGGATCATCTATGACCATAAGATAGGGCGTCTACTCTTTTTCCCTTCGTTTTGTTGAGATTTATAAAAACGTACCGTTGTGTTGTTAGTCGGTGCCTACTGACTTTGTAAAAATTCACCCAAATTCATTAATTAATTTGTTTCGCATAGTTTTTGTAGCTTTATTGATCATGAATTAATTTGTTTAATTTTTTTCAACAAGTTCGAACACCCCTTGGGGCGTACTGACGTTGTCAGTATAATTTCTATTAGCCCAAACTTTTAATTTATTTAATTTCATGAGTTGCGCAGCCTATTTTTTGTTGTGTCCAATTTAAATAATTAATTTAGATTAATTATGAATCTTGAATTGTTGAATCTTTGGTATTTGGTTGTGCTGGTTTATTTATTATTATAAAGTGTCTTTATCGGCTTGTTTTTCACAACCTATTTTTTGTGTGTTTAATTTAAATATGTAATTTAGATTAATTATAAACTTTGTAATTGTTATATCTTGGTAGTTGGTTGGTCTAATTTATTTAAAAGTTTATTTATTTTCTTATGTTGATGAGGTACTTTGCCTTGTTAAGATTTCTATACTAAAATATTTAAATTGCACTTTGTGGTGCACGGGTGTAACTATTTGGTTTCAAGCAACAATTACATATGTTGATATCATATTTTCTACCATGAAAACATTAATTAAATTCAGGGAGGGGAAAGAAGGTGGGTCCCGTATTAAGGGCCATGATTAGATCCTCCATTCCTAATGGGTTACCTCTTTGTGCCGGGGGTGGTGTCATTGGCTTTGTCAGATCGAGACTTCCTCGGGCATTCTAATACTTTTGAGTGATATCGGTTCCAAAAGGGCCCATCGGGACAGATCTGTTGGCAATGTGGCTAAGCAATCCTCGGATTACACTCAACCCCTTTTTTCTACATTAGGATGGACTCAGGGTGAAGCCATCCCTCGGGCGATACTTGGTCTTTCGAAAGATTGCCTTGAATGGGCTCAGTGGTGTTGGATATTTGAAAGATGTTTCGTAGCGATACCTTCGGGATGGGCTCGAACTCTAACTCTCAACTTGATCCTTAATAATGATGCACTGAAGGTTTATACTAATGTCATTGTTTGTCTCTTGAGATTTTAGATATTTTTTGGAATGTTGAAGCACACCTGGTTGACACAAGACTTATACCCCAAGTTAAAGCACAAGCTTGGGGGTATGCCTCTTCCTTGTTTTACCTTACTATTTCAGGCTTCATATATATGCATATGTGTATTCTACTTATAGGTACTCCTTTCAGACTTCCGGCTTAGGCCGAAGCCGGTGATTAGGCACCGGTTCCGTTTGGAACCTGGACCAACTTATTTATTCCAATCCACTTAATTAATTATCTGAAATTGTTATATAATGGCACACTTCATTTTATCATTGCATGAAATGGAAAGGTTTAGAAACCTTGGGTTTCGGCCTTCTAGGATTTTATCTCACACCCTATTCGGGCGTTGTTGAAACCATATTAGATTATATGATTGAAGGTATTGATAAAGGGAAGCATGCCACTTCATATTCTTTATTGATTGATGCTTCTTAGGATGGAGACTGGGGTAGAGGACCGAGAATTGCTTGTGATTCAGTTGTTGCACTTTTTTTCTTTTCTTTTTAGTTGATAGCCTGCTTGGGTTCTGTTTTCTATACTTTAGTTTAGACATACATCATGGCATGACATCTTTTTGTCAGCTTCCGCACTTGAGTATTATTCAGTTGGATTATTTATATTAATTTTGTTGTAGTTTATTCATTTATATTATTTCACTGTTTATTATTAATTATCATCAACTTTTGCTGTGATAATACTTATTACCTATAAGGGCATAGTCTCTCCCTCAGACACAAAAAGGCCCTCACTGCTAGTCGGCAGCCTCCGTCGTTTGGGGAGATGTGCTTGAGGTCATGTGACGCACCGGTCTGGCCACTGTCTTAGAGGTGAGCTAGGTCGGGATGTTACAAATTGGTATTAGAGGCGGTGTCCATTTGATGTACTAGCGAAGACGTTGGTCCCTTATAGGGGGTGGGTTATGGCAATCCCACATCGAAGGAGGAGGAGCCCGAAGCACCCCTTTATAAGGTGGTGTGGATACCTCTCCCATCATGAGGCCTATTCCTGGGGGGTGCCTGAGGGCCAGAACCTAGGGAAAAACAAAACCATGTGGGATGGGCCCAAAGCGGAAAATATCATGACTGTGGGATGGACTAGGCTGTTACAAACCATGTTATATTATTTTTTATCCTAATTTAATTTCTCTACTCAATTAATAAATTTATTCATTCTTTATTTTATAAGATAATTTATTCTTGTATTAATTTCATTTCTATAATATCATTTTTTAATTTATTTATTGAATTATTTATCATCTAAGGAAAAGTACTTTTTGCGGTTAGTATACTGATCCTTCCATGGAATGTATATTGATTGAGCCTATATACCTGAAATGGCCATAGCACAACTAAATGACCTACCATGGTTAAAGTGACCATGGATATTTACCCTATCATGCCCACTACCTACCATATCCCCCACCCCCTCATGGTAGAAATGCCTACTCTGAATCCCTCTTTGAAACCTACTATGTGGAGGAAATCGATACTGTTATTCAATAAATCGGGCCACTAATTAGAGGTCGAACCACCTGAAGAAGAAGCAACCACTTTTTGGAATCCTTCATTGATCCAACCCATGTTGAATCGAAGGAATGTTCCTTAGAGAAGTTGAAGTAGTTTATGTAGATCCATTAAGAGATGCACTGAGCACCAACCACCAAACACTGAGTTGGATCCAAGCTTGTCAGTGAAGAAGACCAAACCCTTTACGGTCGGCCACACCTATGAATGTCGATCCTAATGCTGCTGATTGAAGTTGAGTCAGAGCATGACTAGAGGTGGAAGAATATTATCAAGTATCACACATCTGAAACCCGTATGTCAGTTATCTATCTGGAAGCACCAAACCAGATCCCTCCTAGATTGTCGAGGAAGCTGAGCGGGTGGATGAAGTTGTGTCGAATCTGGGTCGACACTTTCCATCGACCCTGAGGTTGTGGAAGTCTATGACTTTTTTCGATGAAGAGGTTTCAATCTATACCACCTATGGAAAATTGGACCTAAAAATGAAAAGGTTTGATACCACCCATAGAGATGAAACCAAATTTATTGCATGTCTGAACCACAGCTGCAGTTTGACCTTGGCGTAAAAGAAAAAAAATAAAAGAAATATAGCATAAATATAATAATATTATTATTTATAATATTAAATATAATAATGTATATATATATATATCTTTTAATAATAAATAAAATTTGTGTATATATTAATAATAATAATAATAATAATATTTATAATAAATCATAAAAAGTATGCTAATATAAATACTTATACATATATTTATTTATTTATTTATGTTTATAAATAATAATAATATAATTTAAAATATAATATAAAAAAATACGGTCAACATATGTCTGAGCCCAAAAAATGATTAGACCCGGGCATGTGGGATTCACTTCAAAGGCCAACATTGATTACTGTTTTTTGTGTTTGTCATTTTATATATATTATTCAAGACATATGTTCTATCGATAATGTCAATGGAAGTTTTTGGAATTTATTGTACATGTAAAAGGAAGTTGATCAAAATTTTGGAAATCTTAACATGGGTCACAAGGAGTGTTAATAGCTTGATAATACATTGTGCAATTAATTAAGGGAGTTGCACTCAAGTCACGGGATGAGAATGGTGTACAGTAATGTACGTTCCACAATAAAGATAGAGAGATTTCACCAAATCATAACCATGTGTGTGAATTGGTGAGCCATAAAAAAATTATGTTACGAAGTGGATTAACAATGATAAAAAAAATAGGGTGTGCTTCCATCATCAATAATTCACACCAGAGCACTTAGATGGGAGAAAACAACCAAGTCGAGGTGCTGAATCAGTCCCAGAGCTGGAGTTTGAGGAAGGGATACTTCTCACTAATGATGTTCCCTAATATCTTTCTTACGGAACCTTACATTTCTATTTTTACTTCATGAAAATATATATTTATTAGTGGAATTGGGATGAGATGAACTAATTTTTTTATCCATTCTACATTCATTTGTATAATTAGTTACTTCATTTTCAGTTTGGGTTTTCTTTTTAATTCATTTACAAGCATCACTTCACACTACTCAAAGAACTGATTGGAAACGGTATAGAATCATTACACCTTAGATCATCAACTGAAGTACTGAAAATCATTAAAGTAAGATAAATCTCTTCTCTATATTAAAAGAAATAATTTTTATGTTAAGATTGAGATATCAAAACAAAAGAAGGTTATCTAGGCTATGTAATTTCATTATAGCAACAAATCAATAGTTCTTGACCTTCTCTCAGAGCACTGAATAGTTTTATTAATTTGATTAAAATCATAGAATATCATTTCTATTAGTTCAAAGTAGTCTAAAGACTCTAATTTCATATTAATCATGTATTTACTCTCTATTTTTTTAACCTTGAACCACTTCCATTTTACACATTATTCTCACACAATTTTTTTTCAATTTTCATTACACACCACACATTACATTCTATATTTACCTTTTTTATTCTTTTTTTTGTCACTCACACACAACATTCACCTTCACTATGGTATAAACCTTTTTACCACAATACTTGTCATATATATTAAGTAGGTATTATAAATATTATCTTTAACCAAACTCCCATTACAAAAGCTCAAAAAAATTTGGTTTCCTTTTTGGGGAAGGCATGGATGACTAAGTCAAAAAAACAAAAAAAAAATATAATTAAAACTTAAAAAAAACAAAATCATAGAAATATAACAAAAAAATAAAATATATCAAAAATGTATTTGAAAAGTGTTTTGTTTCCTATACACACACATGAGCATCTAAGTGAGAACTTGAAAATTCAATTTCTAAAATTAAAAAAAAACTATTCTATTGTTTGAAATCAAAAAAAGTTATAAATATAAAACATTAAAAACATTGATTTAGGTAGAGATTAAAATCAAAGCATTGATGTTCCACAGCCTTTAGTTACTACCCCTAAGAGACCTAGAATTAGGGAGTTTCAAATTCCATGTGTTTCAAGCAATCCATATTTTATAATATTTCCTCCCATTTATAGTAATTATGAAATTAAATAGATTCGTATCTCCCAGCTTCCATCATTCAAAGGCCTTCCTATGGAAGGTTCAATTTATTTTCTCAGAGACATTTAATGTTTTTCCCTACAATTTCCTCTGTATGGTATGATTGAGGAGGATTTAAGGTTGAGGGTTTTTCTATTATATTATAACAAGAGGGATAATACATGGTTCTATAACATAGATGAATAATTCAGTGAAACCTGGGATAAGGTGTTCAATTCCTTTATATAAAAATTGCACCCTAGGATCACCACCATTTAATTGTAACATAAGATCACTATATTTGTCCAAGATAATGGAGAGTTGTTTAATGATGCCTGAGAGAGGTTCATAAGTATTCATAAAAAGAGTCCCAATAACCAGTTATCTTCCGAACAACTCGTGGATACTTTCTACAATTCCCTCATTTTTTAAAACCAGAACATAACTGACTAATATTATATGGGTGACTTTTGTGATTCTAATGATAATGATGTCAAGAAATTATTACATTTATTTTCCAAAAAATCAACAAAAAAAGTTCACTTAGAAAAGAACCATTCAAAGTGACGAAACTAATACTCTAGCTATTTTGATTGATGAATAAGTTATTAGGGATAATTTTTTTCACAGTTTGATGTTTGTTTGTAATTAAAAAATGTTGTCCCAACATTGATATTCTTTTCAAATATGGTAGATATTGGTTCTCTAAAAAGGACATAGAAACTAGGATTCACCATCTAGAGCTTCAAATGGGTCAAATGTATATATATATATATATATATATTAGGAAGTGACAATGGAAAGTTTCCCCGCATAATTGAGTCAAACCCAAGAATGAATGTTATGTTATTGAAAACCAAGTTAGGTCTAAAAATTCAACAACCAGTAAGAGAATAATCTAGGAATAATTAAAGTGATGTTCAAGATAAAACTAGAAATAAAAATCCAGAAAATACCAAATATGTAAATTTGGAAATACTTAAATAATATGACAAAAATGATAACCCTTTACATGATAAAACCACCCAACAAGGTAAAATAAAGTTGGAATTAATAAAAGAAAGAAATAATAATCTAAGGTTTGAGGATGATAATAATAATCCAACCCTTATAAAGAATTATCCACATACCATCCATTTTCTACAAAGGATGAAAAGGACTAATGAACCCAAATACCTCACGTTTATTCTAATTTTTAAGAGATTCAATGTTAACACTTCCTTTTTTAGAATCTATGAATAAAATATCATCTTATGTAAAATTTATTAAAATATTCTTAGATAAAAAGATGGATTGGTTTGAGATAAAAATGGTAAATTTGAATTATGAGTGTAGTTTCATGGTCCAAAACTCCATTTCTCCAAATTTAAAATACCCTGTTAGTTTTTTCATTTCTTGAGAAAATGGTCGAAGTGAGGATATAGGGTTCTGGTGTGATCTAAAAGAAAGTATTGACCTTGTTCACAACTACATATTTAAAAATTTGGTCCCTATGGACCTGAAGATAACTTCATTATCATAATAAATAGCTAATATGTCACTTTATTACCCTTATGGGAGGGTAGATAACTGATTAGTTGATGTAGGGAAACTATATTTTCTCATAGACTTCATTCTTATACACATAGAATGTGATGACACTATTCCAATCATTTTAGGTGGTCCATTCTTAGCCACTATTGGGGATATCATCAATGTCTCAAATGGTAATATTACCCTTCATGTTGATGAGGATATTGAGAAATTTTAAGTTTAAAAAGATTCTCCTCATGTGTTGAGCTATAATTTTATTGATGTTATTATTGAAGTATTTAAAGGTATGGTTAGAAAGAAAAGTTATCATCACTTTTATGATTTTATCACTGAGTCTATCAATGAACATTTTGAATAAATATTTATTAAATATGAGTCTACATAAGAGCTGGAATGTATGGGGACAGTTGAGAACAAAATTTGAAAATACATTTCTCATGGCCATGAATTGATCCTTCCCAAACCAATATATCTTACTTATAGTATTTCTCAATATATTTGGAGTGAGTTGGAGGAGTTTCTAGAAATTTTTACCAAAATGGACAACTTGTCTACCCCTAATTCATTTCATTAGTTGGATGATCAATGTTTTCCATAAATTTTAGAAATTCATAGAAGAACATGATACTTTTACCACTACCTCACCCAAGGAAGATACCTATAATAGTTATTATGTTGTTCAAAGTGATCCACCAACATTAACTGATGTTTCTTTTTCTGAACTTTGGAAACTCTTAAGTGTAGGGGGGAGTTATTCTGAATAGATGAAAATTATTTTTAATCATTTTGATGAAAATTATGATATGTTTTATACTTTTCTAGAACCGTTTAAGGATAATATATATATATATATATATATTAAATATTTTTATGGAAGGAGGATTAGTTATTAATTTTTTGAGTTGAATTCATCAAGTTGCTAAGTTTCATGAGGTCTTGTGTAAACTTTTTCAATTTTCCAAAGAACATACCCAATCCCCAATTAATGATGAACCTTATCTAATTAATGACTATAGATAAGATATTTAGGGTATTTAGGATAGATTTGGACTTTAAACCTGTCACAACATGGGAAGAAAACCCTAATTTTCATTTTTCTCTTTAAATTTATACTTAAATAAATTTACATTGCTTGTTTGTGTGTCTCCTTGGATAGGTGAACCTTTTTTGGTGAAGTTTTCATCGATATATTCTATCTATTTTATGATTTATATCTTTTTGAAAGTGGATCGGTCGAGTTACCATGAGGTTTATATGGTGTGTAGTTGGTCAAGTGATCATATGAAGAGGGAAGGGTTGGCTGTGAGATTTTCATACCAGTGGTAGATCCATTTTCAATTTCTCAAAAAATGGATCTACAATTTCATCTATAAACTGAATAACATCCTTTTTTAGTCTTATTTTTTAGGTTTACATTATTATGTCTCATATTAATTTGTTCATTTTAAAGGAGTTTAAAATGTTCAACCAGATTTCCTATTCCATCATTATTTTAGGGGAGGATAATTTTGTAGTAAAACAATGAGTTATGTTTCCATAAATCTGGGGAGTAACTGTTTCACTTCATTCTAACTATTTTCTGTGTTGTTTTTTTATTTTTAAAATTTATTATTTTAAATTTATTGCTGACATTTTTTCTAGCCTATTGTATTCTAAAAACCCTTTCTAGTCACAATCATCATTCATTTAACCTTTTTTGTGTAATTTCATGCTCAATTATTCAACTCTATTGAAAATCATTTATGAAATCACATGTGTCATCCAACTTATGGAATTCCTTTTTGTTGCTCCTTACCTTTAAGATAATGTATAATAAGAACAATTTTTCTATGTTAGAATTTTTTATATAAATTAGTGTTGTGTGGAAAAATTTAAACTTTCTTATAACCCCTCAAAAGTAAATTTTACTCTCTTGCATTTTGAAATCTATTTAAAAGTTTTTAATTGTGTCTCACACTTTTAGATTCAACAATAGGGACATTATTATTATTTAAGTGTGGTGGAGGGGTCTTAATTATGATAAACTATTTGTAATTTTAAACCATAAAAAACCCTCATTATTTTTAAATTTCCTCCCAATCATTCATCATTTTAGGTTTTTTTTAAATAAGATTAAAAAAATAATCACAAATCAATAAAAATTTCTAAAAAACACAACAACATTACATCAATTCTTTGAGATAATTTAATTCTTAGTTTAGGGGTTTCTATAATTATATAATTTCTAGAATAGTGTTGTTGTTGAGTGTATATGTCATATTATTTATGGATATTCAGTTTAGGAACTTTAAAATGAAGTGAAAAAGAAGATATTTTTGCAGTTGAGATTATAATTTGAGAAAATTAGAAATTTTAACTTTAAACTGGGTGACACACACTTTTTGAACAAACACTACAAGGAGCCAACTCATATGATAATTATATAAGTCATTTGTAACTGGAGTAAAATGACCATTTAGGATCCCATGGTGAATATCTAATAATTAAGGAACAGGGTGTGTGCATGTGTCTAAACACTCTGTACATTTTAAAAAATTTATTTTCTATAGTTTTATTCACATATATGGCTGGGTAAAAAAAATATAGTTTCTAACAGTAAAAAATGAGTTCCTTAATGTGAGGGGAATTTAGAAACCAAATAAAGAAGGGAATAACTGAATTTTTTAATGATATTTTTAGTTGAATCAATGAAGTGAAAAAAAATGAATTTTCAATTCTTTAGAACATAGGAGAGAGTGATAGTTAAAAGTGACACATGTTAAAGTCCTAATTCCACTTTTTATCAAACCCATTTCACTCCTTGAACTGGAACCCATTTTGAAATCGAAGTGATGTAGTGAGTTATATTCATTAGGTGTAATAAACTTAACCCTAGTAGCTTAGAGTCGGTGGTATTTTTATTACAATGTCATAGATACAAGAGATCTCATCACCAAGGAGCAATGAATTTAGTATTCTAGAAGAAACTAGATACATACATGGTTCCCTTATTATATTGGAAATTTAATAATAGTACATAAAAAAGGATATAAACTACTTCTTGAAACTTTTTCAAAGATTTAATCATCAGAACCTAGGGAAGGAAAATAAATAAAATGGTGAGATAGAATTCTCAGTAAGTGTTAGGTACAAAGGAAGATAATTTTAATCAATAAGTATAATCAATATGGTAAGGAAAATAACTGAAAAACACATTCCAGTCAATAAATAGAGAATAAAAATGCATCTGTAGATTTTTTTTCATAGTTAAAATCTTCCAGATAATAATAACATATTACTAAATGAACGAAATGCTTAATCATTGGATTTCATGTATCTAGAACCTGAACCATAATATCGTCAATATGATTTATGTTTGTGGGTATGAACCTATCAGATTATTCTTATAGAAAAACACGAAGGGTTTTTTGCCAACTATTTTCATCTCATGTGACTACGAATGCATCAAGGGGTTATTTATAACTAGGAAACACCCATAGGGATCTTATTAACAGATACCCAACCAATATGGATTGCATTTAACTATCCCCAATTTGTGCCATGCATATAAAAATAATTATATATCTCTATATTTATTTAATAAATAATGTGCCTTATCATCAAGTATCTATATTAAACAGAAGATTCATATTTATCAATATTTCCCCAAATAATTAAATAATTATCAATAGTTAAATGGTGAACGATATCAATATAGAACTTCTCCAGTGAAAATAGTCATAAACCACTCAATAAAATATGGTAGACAGTAATATAAGGTATCAAGCTTAAGATTCTATATAGGGTGTATAAATATATGGGAATACTCTAATAAAATCATTGGGAAATTCTTGATAGAAATACCATTTTAACTTTGGAAAGAAGTGTTCTTTTAGAAAATAATATGTATTTGTCATAAAATAATATTATAAACAAATATATCTCAGAAAATAAAAGGTTAGGAAAATTAAATTATATTTGAGGCATAAATGATTTCCAACTAAAGTGAAAACTTGTAAAAAGAGTTTTTAAGAAATTTTTTAAAAGGGCCACTTCGGTGCGGTTTAAGTTAAAATATAAAGGTGTCATTAAGGCAGACAATTGATTATTTTTTTATAGAAAACCAAAAAATATATAAGGTATTTTTTCATGATAAAAATTTTTATTTTAGATAAATATTGGTGTCTTAAAATAGAATATGTATGATACTTGAAAATGTGTGAGAAATTGAGAAGTACCCATTAATCGGGCTTGCTTATCGAGAGGAATTAAAAAGGAACATTTATTTCCCATCATTGAAAGAAGATTTGATATAGGTAAATATATTTGGAACGTAAAAACAGAATTTAGGAAGAGTACATAAGAATAATTAATAATTACATTGGGGTAAAGTGACATAAAGAGTAACCCGAAGAAATATATAGAAGTTCTAGGAGAATCCCTTACCACATTGTAATCGATCGAATCATATGACCAGAAACTAATGATAATAAAATGAATCATTGAATACCATTAATAATAAGTTATTTATGATATTATATATCAAATTGATGTATATATACACCGCACAAAATAAATAAGTGGTGAATAAGGGAAATCTCACATAAATAAAAGTGAGATGAGAAAACCCTTACCTCATGTCCAAAAGTATTATTCACTTGTAATTAAATTCCTATATAATAAAATTAAATGCATTAATTAATTAATTCATAACATTTATACATATATTTTATTTATTATAATTTTATTAAGTTCATTTATATACTTTTTTATGAGTTATAAGATACAATTTTATCATTTGGGAGCATTTATTTCCGTGGTTTTCATAATAAGTTTACTTGTATATATGTATAGAAAATCATAAAAAATGAGAAAAGTTGTCTAGAATTGAAATTATATGTTATTAATTTAATTAAATAATATTAAATTTTTTATATATTTCAGTTGGTTATATGGTATTAGGATACATCATTAGATAAAATGTTAGTGACAATAATTTAGATTATTTTTGCATTGTTTCTATCATCACGAATTAGTTCTATTTTATTATTTAATATTATATATATAGTGGTACTAGAACTTAAAATAAGATATAATACATATATTATAATCATTTTTAACCATAAAAATTGTTTTAGGACCATACTTGGAGGCATAATTTAAAAATGAAAACGAGTCATCCATAAAGGCGGTAAATCATCACCTCACGGACGATGCTTTCATTTTTAGAATAAAAGGACTCGAAGAAGAGATATTATGGTGAAATTTATATTAACATAATAAAATTATAGTATATATAATATAATTTATATATCATTAATATTGGTATCGTGGAGGTTAGGGGTGGATAATAAAATAAAATAAAAATAAAAGAAAATGAAAGGGAAGGATTAAGAGTTTTAACTCTTGATTTATTCTCCTTGAGAACCTCCTTAAGAGACTTAGGTTTGGTATTTTATTGAGAAACAAGGCTCCTGAAATTGGGGGAGAGACTTCAAAAGATTATTGGATACAAATTTAACTAGTTTTGAGGCATTGGTGGTCTAAGTAGAATAGGTGGTGATGGGTGACATTTATAGTGGGTAAGAGGGGTGTTTTTTTATTATTTTATTCATTATTTTATTATTTTTTCTCAAGAAAATAAATAGTGATGATTCTTGTGACTAAATATATTAACTATTTAATGTGAGTTCAGACCAATAGTGCTTACATCATCTATATATCACATATAACTCAATAATTCATATATTTATCTGATACCACAAATTACTGTATTTCACTAATCACCAAAAATTTAACTATTTTAGAAAAATCCCAAAAAAATAACACTAATAATTTTTTGACATGTATAATTAAAAAATAATCTCCATTTTATGAAAATTATTTTATAAATATTATAAATTTAGTTTTTAATTCAAACCATCATTTACTAAAAAAATACCAATTTTAAAATTATAACTAATTTTATAACACTTTGAAAAATTAACTATGGTCTCGTAAAATTATCTTATAATTATAAGATATAAGAATATTATTTTATGATTCTATTTTATGAAAATAAAGTATCTTTTAAATCATTGTATTAATTATGAAATTGTAGATAAATATTTATTCTTTATAAAAATACCAACAATTAATTTATGATTTTCAAAATATTTATTTACTTATACTATGGTATAATTATTTCTTATTTTCATTTATAAGATGCCTAAATTTCATTTATAATTTAATAGGTGAGGTTAATATTCTATTGGATAAATTATTATTCCTAAGGTTCATATTATTATTCCTAAGGTTGAGTTACTATTTTTTTGGTATGTGTTCCTTAATTTCTAAAAAAGACCTCTTATTTCATTCATTATTTATTCATAGATTTTTTTGTTCTGTATGTGATTTTATATGCTTCATACAATATGAAATAATTTTTAGTGCAATGTAAGATATCAAATTAATTGAATTTATTTTAGATGATACATACTGTAAAATATTGGGTTATTATATTCTCCCCTCCTTCAATAAATCATGTCCTCACAATTTGAAATTTTACTTAAAAGAATGAAAGGTTGATACTTCAAAATACATTTTTGAGAAACCCACATTGTAATTAGGTTTAATAAAATATCCTCTTAATAAGAGGGAAAGGGAAATGCAGTGGTTGCTATAAAACTAGGTATTCGAATATGATATCATTAGTATGAAGTGAAAATATAGACATATAAGAATAATATAACCATTAAGTTCTGATGGAGAGTGATAGAAAACATGTTCATTAAGTATTTAACCATTAAAAAACCATAAATCTTGGGACTGGTTAAAATACCATTGATTTCTTTGAAATAAAACTAAACTGATAACATTTTTGTTCCAAAATATTTTTTCTAGAGTTGAAGGATTCTTTTAATATTAATAAAATAACCTATAAAAATAAACATACTTGATTACTATCTATTTCATAATCTTAATATCATCCTTCAGGTTTTCTTCAATATATTTTTACTTTATCCCTTACACATAGAAATGAATGTTCAAGATGATTTTTTCACGCCTAATGAACTTTTCAAAAATAATATGGTCCTTAAGCCTTTAATTATACCTTTAAATGTTTATTAGAACCAAGAAGGTTAGATTCAGTTATTAATTAAAAATAATTTCAAAAGTTTCAATTGATACATTCCACATTTAGTTAATCTTAAGACTCCTATAAAACATGTATGTACATATTCAAAGACAAAAAAAATTAGAAGGAAAGTCACTAAATTTCCAAAATTAACTTAACATAACTTTCCTAAAATAATATATCTTTTATTTTCACATACCAAATATGTGAATACATTAATCTCATTTAAATATTTATGAAACATATATTCTGTAAATAGTAAAATCTTAGGGTGTTGAATATATTCCTTAAATCTAAACATCTAATAATTCTAACATAATGTAAACCATCAGATCACTATCCACCTTCATGGTCACTAGTACTATCCCATTTTCTCAACACCAATAATATATTTATGGTTATCTTTATAAATTCATATATTTTTAAGAATATTAACTTTCCACAAAATTACATCTATTGATTACTAATGTTATTCATCACATGCTTCAAATTCCTTAAAGAAGAAGTAATTTAGTACAATCCTTGTATATCTCATGATTATTATAACCAAATAATTATTGATAAAATGCTCAAATCATATAATTATTGAACCAAAACACTATCATATTAATCATTACTCTTTATCTAATGTAGTAGTATAAGATTGATCATTATCCATTATCTTATTTTTTTGTATATTCCTTTGATTCTTGAGATATTGATTTGTGTAGGCTCTCATCTCCTTGAAGCTTAATAGTTGTATATTGGAAGAATTTTTCTTACCCTTGAAATTCTTTCACACTCTATGTATTTATTTATATGATCCAAAAATACAATTTCTATATTTCAAAAATAATTTTATTAAGATCACTAAACACATTAAATTTTTGTCCAAATAAACTCATACCTTTATCTAGGTCTTCACTATTGATGCCTCTCGTGAATAGAATGGGCCTAAGAATGCCGGTGGTACTTCAATAAATTCTCCAAATCCTTTACCTCCTCTTTCCAAATAGAACTTGTGTAGTTTTAAGGAACATGATAAGTAATTTGATAAGTATTTAGAAAGGTTTTATTTTCAATATAATTTTTTTGAACATTTGTGTGAACCTAGCATTTATAAAATAATATTACTGTGTTTTCCTCAAAGGTATCAAAATTATCTTTAATACTTATAGAGATATAAAAATTTTAAATTTCATACATGTAAGATTCTTGGAGGTCACCCTCTTTTGTGTCTCAATTGATATTGTTAAGAGCTTCACATGGTTTAACTGGGGTGAATAATTCAAAAATACCCCGATAATACCTTCCATGTCTTGAATAAAAGGAAAGCTAAGAATATTGGATATATTCGTATACAAACCATGATCCTCGTAAAACATGGTCAATAGTGGAGGTGGTAGATGCCTCGTACACTTTATTTTAGTTATACTGGGTGTTGATAATGGTTTTGGAATCATCTGAACATGATTTCAGGATTATCCTTGCAATTAAATCCTCTAGAAGAGAGAGAAGAGTTTTTCTCAATCTTCCTCCTTCCATTTTGAGGTTGTTCCTCAACTAAAAATAAAATTTATGAAATAAAGGTTTTGATAAAATAATATGATTAGAAAATTTAAACTATTCTTAACCAAACATATTTTTATGCTCCATTTATAAGTAATGGAATATACTAGATTATCTCATTAAATCATGAATTCTAATGTATATAATTTAGAACTAGAAAAAAATAACATAAATTAAAATTGTGTTTATAGCTAATCCTATAATCCTAATCATGGTTTCCTTGGAGAAATATTTACTTTTAAATCCTTTATAATGTTTTGTAAAGGGAATGTGAATTATCTTAAGAATATCACCTGGGAGTTTCAAACAAGGTGCATGGTAAGGCTCGTTGTTGGGTACCTGGTTATGACGAGTCAGACTCGATGCACCATGTAGGAGTTGTTAACCCTAGGTATATATATTCTTGGAGAAATACCACTTTTAGTATCCAAAGAGGGATGTATTGTTAAAAAATTCCACATAATCTCAACCATACCAAAATTATAGGATGTTATTCTATGATTATCCTCAAATTCTATCTTGGGGTTATGTTCCCTAATTTAGTTTCTAAGGTTTCTACTAAACTTGTTATGATACCAACTATAACAACCCTAACCCCGGTAGCTTAGAGTAAATAGTTGTTTTATTACAATGGCATAGATACAAAAGATCACATCACCAAGGATAAATCAGTTTATTAGTATTTTTAAAACTAGATACATACATGGTTCCCTTATTACATTGGTAATTTAATCTTAGTACATAAAAAAAGAAAATAAACTGCTTCTTTTCACTTATTCAAAGATTTCATCTTCAGAACCTAGGGAAGGAAAATATATAAAAGGGTGAGCTCGAATCTATAGTAATGGTAAGGTATAGTGGAAGATAGCTATAATTAATTAGTATAATCAATATAGTAATGAAAATAACTAAAAAACACGTTTCAATCAATAGACTAATAATGAAAATTTATCCATAGATTTTTTCATAGTGAAAATCCCCTGGATAATTATAATAAATTACTGAATGAAGGAAATGATTAATTATTGGACATCATGTATCTGGAACATGAACTATAATACCGTTAAGAAGTTTTATGTATATGGTTAGAAACCCATCTTATTCTGGTTAGATATAAAAATAAATGGTTTCTTTCCATTTTTACATCTCATGAGACCACCAATGCATCGAGGGGAAATCTATAAATGGGTCACACCTATAGGGATTACATTAAACGATCCCTAACCCATAGGGATTGCATTAAAAATTCCCCAACCCATGTCATTCTAATTGAAATCATTCCTCATATACTGATTTAGTTCATAAATAATGTGCCTTATCATTAAATATCTTTATTAAATAAAAGATACAGATTTATCAATCTTTCTCCATATAATCAAATAACTTTCAAGAGTAATATGGGTAATGGTATCAAGATAAAACATCCCCAGTCAAAATTGACATAAACAATTCAATAAAATATAGCAGTTAGTAACATAAGGGATCAAGCATAAGATTCAATCGAGGGTATAGAAATACATGAAAATATTTTTATAAAATAATTGTGAAATTATTGAGATAAATATTTTTTTACGTAAAAAATAAGTGTTCTTTTGGGAATTAATTTTTATTTTTCATAAAATCATATTGTAAACATGAATATCCCATAAAAGAAAATGGAAGGACAGTGTAATTATCATTGAGACATAAATGATTTCTAAAGTAAGTTAAAACATGTAAAAAATATTTTTTAAGAGAATTTAGAAATGGGCCACTTCAGTGCAGTTTGAGGGAAAATATAAAAGAGTCTTTAAAGTGAAGAAATTCTTAATTTTTTACATAAAAACAGAAAAGAGATTAGATAGTTTTTCAAGAAAAAATGAGTGATTTTATAAAACTAAAAAAGAGATAATATTTTTTTCATCATAAAAATAGTTATTTTAGAATAATATTGTTGTCTTAAAATAGATTATGTATGGAAAATTAAAATGGGTTAGAAATTGGGAAGTACCCTTTAATCGGGCTTTCTTTTTGGGAGAAAATGAAAAGGAACATGTATTTACCCTAAATAAAAGAGGAAATGGAATAGTTAAATATATTTGGAACATAAAAATAGAATGTAGGAAGAGTACATATGAATAATTTGGAATTACATTTGGTTAAAGAGAGAAAAAGAGTAACCCAAAGGAAAAAATGTATGTTCGGGGAGAATCCCTTGCCATTTTGTAATTGATCGAATCGTTTAATAAATAATTAATAATAATAACATGAATAATTGAATATTATAAATAAAAATTGAGTTGTGATATTAAATATCAAATGGTAGTATATATACACTATACATAAGAAATAATTGTAGAATAATGGAAATCTCATAAAAATTAAATTGAGATGAGAAAACTCTTACCTTATCTCCAAAAGCATTATGAACTTGTACTTAACATCCTATATAATCTGATTGAAATAATTAATTAATTAAGAACCTTTTATACATGTATTTTATTTATTATAATTTTATTAAGTTCATTTATGTCCTTTTTGGTTATAATATACAATTTTATAGTTTGAAAGTGTTTGTTCCCTTGGTTTTCATTGTCAGTTTACCGGTATAAATGTATGGAAAATAATGTAAAATAAGAATAGTTGTACATAATTGAAATTATATGTTATTAGTGAAATTATAAATTATTAAGTGGTACATATTTCTTTCAGTTATATGGTATGAAGATGAACCATTTTATAAAACATTAGTGATGATCATTTAGATTATTCTGGTGTTTTTTTGAGCATCAAAAACTAGTTTTTTTACTAATTAATAGTATGTATTTATACAAGTTACATAAATTAAAATAAGGTCTCATAAAATTATATTATAATAATAAGAAATCAAAAAATTAATTTATTATTAAATTTTATGAATATAAATTTTCTTTTAAATCATTATATTAATTACACTATTGTAAATAAACATTTATGTTTTATAAAAATACCAACACTTAACTTATCATTTTCAAAATAATTATTTATTAATAATATGATATAATTTTATCATATTTTAATTTATAATATTCCTAAACTTTATTTATATTTTCATAGGTGAGGTTACTATTATATTGGCCGAATTAATATTCCTAAGGGTCACATTACTATCCAAAAGGTCAAGTTAACATTTTATTAGAATATGTTCCTTAATTTCTAGAAATGCCTATTATTTCATTTTTTTATTTATAGAGTTTTTTTGCATTCTAAATGTGATTTAATTTGATTTATACTATATTAAATAATTTTTGGGGTAATATAATATATCAAATTAAAGGAATTTATTTAAGAGGATACATACCATAAAATCGTAGGGTATTATATTCTCCCCTCCTTCAAAAAATTTAATCCTCACAATTTAAAATTGTACTTAAAAATTAATTGATGATACATAAAAATTCCTTTGTGGGAAACCCACATTAGAAGTGGGTTTAATAAAATATATTATTAATAAGAGGGAAATAGAAATGCATAGGTTACCACAAAACTTGGTATTCAAATAGGATATCATTAGTGTGAAGTGAAAATATGGACATAAAAGAATAATATAACTATAAAGTTATGATAGAGAGTTATATAGAACGTGGTAATCGAGGATTTAACCATCAAAATACCATAAATATTGTGATTAGTTAAATGAACATTGATTTCTCAGAAAGAAAAGTAAATGGATAACGTTTTTGTTCCAAAATATTTTTCCTAGAGTTGAGATATTATTTTAATATTCATATAAGAACCTGAGAAAATAAAATTATGTTATTAATTTATATGTCATAATAATAATCTCATCCTTTGTTTTTTCTTAAATATATTTTCACTTAATCCCTTACACTTGGAAATGATTGTTCAATATTAATTTTTCATGTCTGAAGAGCTTTTAACAAATCATATGGTCTTTAAGTCATTCCTTCGACCTTTAAATGTTTATAAAAACCAATAATGTTAGAATATGTTATTAATGAAAAATAATTTCCAATGTTTAACTTCATTGCTTCCACAAGTAGTTAATCTTAAGACTCATATAAAATATGTCTGTCCATATTCAACGAATAAAAATTTAGAAGGAACATCACTAAATTTCCAAAATAAACATAACATAAGATTACCCAAATAATGAAGATTTTATTGTCTTGTAATAAATATATGAATAAATTAATCTCCTTTAATTATTTATGAAACATATATTATTAAAATAGTAAAATCTTAGGTTTTTAAATATATTCCTTAAATCCAAACATCTAATAATTCCATCATAACATAAACCATTAGATCACTAACCACCATCATGGTCGCCATTAATATCACATTATATCAACATTAACAACATTTTTAGGGTTATCTTTCCCAAGTCATGTGTTTTCAAGAATATAAACATACAATAGAATCACTTCTCTTGATTACTAGTGTTATTCATCACATGTTTCAAATTTCATAAAGAACAAGTACTGCAGTACAATCCTTATATATCTCATGATTTTTATAACTAAATAATTATTGATAAAATACTCAAACAACAAAATTATTGAATCCAAAAATAATAATCTTAATCATTAATCTTTGTATATGGTAGTAGAGTAAGCTTGAACATGATCCATTAGCCTCCTTTTGTGTATATTTATTTGACACTTGATACATTTATTTGCATAGTGTCACATCTCTTTATAGTTGAAGAATTGAACATTGGAAAACTTTTTATTACCCCTGAAATTATTTCACAATATAATTCTTGATTTCTATGCTCCAAACATAGAAGTTATTAATTTCTAAAATAATTTTATTAAGGTTTATAAACACAGAAAATTTTAGTCAAAATAAACTCATACCTTAATCTAGGTTTTCAGTGTTGGCATCTCTTGTGAAGAGAATATGCCAAGGAATTCTACTGGAACCTCAGGGAATCCTTTAAATCCACTACCTCCTATTTTGAAATAAAACTTGTATAGTTTTTATAAACATGATAAGGAAATTGATAATTATTTAGAAATGTTTTATTTTTAATATACAATTTTTAAACATCCATGTCAACCTAGCCTTTAAAAAATAATCTTATTATGTTGCGCTCAAAGGTCTCAAAACTATCTTTAATACTTCCATTGATATAAAAATTTATAATTTCATACATGTAAAATACTTGGAGGTAACCGACTTCTACAGATCTTTTGATATTGATGAGAGCATCATATGGTTTATTTTGGGTGAAGGATTAAAAAAATACTATGGTAATACCTTCCATGTCTGGAATAGTAGGAAAGATAAGAATATAGGATTTTTTTCATATATAAACCATGATCCTCATAGTAAATAGGGAAAAGTAGAGGTGTGATATTCCTTATATAATTTCTTATAGGTAGCTTGTATATAGATAAAGGTTTAAAAATTATGTAATAATGATTTCATAATTATCCTTCAAATTAAATCCTCTCTAAGATAGAGAAGAGTTGTTTGTGATCTTCCTCCTTCTATTTTGAGTTTTTTCCTCAATTAAAAATCAAATTTAAGGAATATATGTATTACTAGAAAAATATACTGCGAAAATTTAATATATTATTAACCAAACGTCCTTCTAGGTTCCATTTCTAAATAATGGCATATAGAGGATTAGATCATAAAATCATGAATCATAATGTATAATTTAGAACTAGAAAAAAACAAAACATAAATTGAAAATTTAAGCATAGTTAATCATATAATCATAAACATGGTTTCTTTCGGGATATATTTACTTTTAAATACTTTATTAAGGTTTGTAAAGATAATGTGAATTATCTTAAGAATATCCCATTGGTGTTTCAAACTTGGTGTGCAGTAAGGCCCATTGTCATATAATAGGTTACATCGAGTTATACTCGACTCACCATGCCAGATTTGTTAATGCAATGTACATTTGTGTCAGAACAACATTCAATTTTAGTATCTATATAGATATTTATATCTAGGAAGTCCCACATTATATCTATGGGACAAATATTCTAGGATGTTATTCTATGATTATGCTCAAATTATATCTTAGGTTTATGTTCCCTAATTTAGTTTCCAGGGTTTCTATAAAACATTCTCTGATACCAAATGTAACAACCCCAACCCAAGTAGCTTAATGTTGATGGTTTTTTTGTTACAACGACTTGGATATAAGAGATCGCATTACCAAGATTGTTTAACATAATAGTATTTATGAAAATAGATACATGTTTGGTTCCCTTATTATATTTTCAATATAAATATAGTAAATAACAAAATAAAATAAACTGATTCTTGTCACATATTCAAAAATTTCATCTTCAGAATTTGGGGAAGGAAAAAAATAATACGGTGAGCTTGAATACTTGTTAAGGGTTAGGTATAGTGGATCATAACTATAATCAATAAATATAATCAATATGGAAAGTTAAATAACTGAATAACACATTCTAATCAATAAACTAAAAATGAAATCCATATATTTTTTCATAGTGAAAATCCTCTAAATAATAATAAGAGATTACTGAATAAAGAAGATGATTAATTATTAGACATAAAGGGTCTAGAACATAAACCATAATACCATCATTAAGGTTTAAGTCTGTGGGTATAAAACCAAGTGATTATTCATGTAAATAAATATAAAGGGTTTTTCGTTAACTATTTTTGTATCATAAGAGTACTAATGCATTGAGAAGATATATATATATAATTGGGCCCCACCCATAGGGCTTGCATTAACCGATCCCCGACCCATAGGGATTGGATTAAAAGGTCCCAAACCCATGTCATACCAATCTAGATCATAAATTATATATTTATTTAGTTAATAAATAATGTAAATTATCATAAAATAACAATATTAAATAAAAGATATAGATTTATCAATATTTCCCCAGATAATCAGATAACTATGAAGAGTAATATGGTGAATGGTGTCAATATAGAACATCCCAAGTAAAAAATTTCATAAACCATTCAATAAAATATGGTAAATAGTAAAAAAAGGGATCAAGAATAATATTCAATAGAGGGTGTATAATTTGATGGGAATACTCTAATAAAATCATTTGTAAATTCTTAAAATAAATATGTTTTTTACTTTGGAGGGAAGAGTTCTTTTGTAAAATCAATTTTATTTTTCATAAAATTATATTTTAAACATTTTTATTCCAAAAAATAAAATTTAAGGATAATTAAATTATAATTGAGTCATAAATTATTTCCAATGGAAGTGAAAACAGTTAAAAATATATTTTAAGAATCTTTAGAAATGGGCCACTTTGGTGCGGTTTGAGAGAAAATATAATAATCATTAAAGTGGAAAAAAGCTTAATTTTTTACATAAAACAAGAAAAGAGGAAATATATTTTTTCATGATAAAAAAAGTGATTTTAGAAAAATATTGGTGTGTTAAAATATATTATGCATGGTACTTGAAAATTGGTAATAAATTGGGAAGTACCCTTTAATTGGGCTTTCTTACTGGATGGAATTGAATAGGAACATGTATTTATAATAAAATAATGAATTATTGAGATAAGTAAATATATTTGGAACATAAAAATAATATATAAAATGAGTACATAATAATAATATATAATTAAATTGGGGTAAAGAGAGAGAATGAGTAACCTGAAAGAGAAAATTGAATTTCGAGGATAATACCTTACCACTTAGTAATCAATCGAATTGTATGACCAAAAATTAATAATCATAAATTTAATCATTAAATTACATTAATATAAAGTGATTAATGATGTTATATATCAAATATAATTATAAATACCTCACATAGAAGAAATAAGTTATGAATAAGTGAAATCTCATAGAAATAAAAGTGAGATGGGAAAACACTCACCTTATGTCTGAATGCGTTCTACACTTGTACTTAATATCCTAGATAATAAAATTAAATCCATTAATTAATTATTTAAAAAAATATAAATTTATTTTATTTATTATAATTTTATTACATTCATTTATGTATTTCTTGATGAGTTATAAGCTACAATTTTATTGTTCGGGAGCGTTTGTTTCCTTGGTTTTCATGATCGGTTTACGTGTATACATGTATGGAGAATTTTGTAAAATTAGAATAGTTTTCCAGAATTGAAATTATATGTTATTAATAAAATTATATAATATTAAATTGTCATATATTTCATTATTTTATATGTTATGATGATTAATCATTAGATAAAACATTAGTGATAATCGTTATGATTATTTTGGTGTTTTTTTATCATCATGAACTAGTTTTGTTTTATTAATTAATATTATGTATATATACTTGATAAAAATGTTAAATAAGATATAATAAATATATTATAATATTTTTTAACCATAAAAATGGTTTTATGACCATACTTGAAGGAAGAACTAAAAAACAAAATCATACTATCCACGAAGGTGGTAAATTGCAAACTCAGAGATGATGTTTTCTTTTTTAGAATAAAAGGAAGAGGAAAAGAGTATTGATTTTGGATTCTCCATTGAAAAAATAAGATTAAATTATATATAATATACTATAGTTATCATTAATGTTTGGTTATAGGATTATAGGGAAGTATAATAAAATAAATTAATGAAATGTAATGATTGAGGGTTTTACCTATTGAATTCTTCTCCTTGAGAACCGTCTTAGGGGACTGGGGTTTGGTATTTTATTATGACCAATGGATCATGGATGTTAGGTATAGACTTGGGAAGATTATTGGGTAGAAATTAGAAAATATTAAAGGATTTGGTGGTGTGAGGAGAAGAGGTGGTGAGGGGTGACATTTATAGTGGAAAAGAGGGTGTTTTTTCATTATTCTTTTTATTATTTTATTATTTTTGATCAAGATAAGAAATAGAGATGATTATTGTGACTAAATAAAGTAACTAGTTCATTTTAGTTTGAACCAATTTTACTTAAATTATTTATACATCATCTATGACTCAATAATTCATGTATTGAACTTATACCATAAATTATCATATTTCACTATTCACCAAAAATTCAACTATTTTAGAAAAATTCAAAAAACTCATTATAACCATTTTAAAATGTGTATAATTCAAAAATGAACTTAATTTTTTAGAAATTATTTTATAAATATAATAAATTAAATTTTTAATTCAAATAATTATTTACTCGAAAAATACAAATTTTAAAACTATAACTGATTTTATAACACTTTTAAAAAATAATCATGGTCTCATAAAATTATATTATAATCATAAGAAATAAAAATATTAATTTATGAATCTATTTTTTGAAAATAAATTCTCTTTTAAATCTTTATATTAATTAAAATATTGTAAATAAACATTAATGTTTTATAAAAATACCAACAATTAATTTATCATTTTCAAAATATTAATTTAGATATACTATGATATAATTATACCATATTTTTATTTATAAGATGTATAAATTATATTTATACTTTGATAGGTGAGGTTACTATTCTATTAGATGAATTACTATTCCTAAGGGTCACATTATTATTCCAAAGGTCAAGTTACTATTTTATTGGTATGTGTTCCTTAATTTCTAGAAAAAACCTATTATTTCATTAATTCTTCATTTATAGAGTTTATTGTGTGTTCTATATGTGATGTTATATGATTAATACTATATAAAATAATTTTGGGTGCAATTTAATCTATCAAATGGATTAATTTTTTTAAGAGGATACATACAGTAAAATAGTGAGGTGTTATATTAAGAGGCATGATTATTTCAATCATTAGAGGGATTTTTTATCTCCCTTGAATTTGGAGTGATTTATATTTAGGAAGTATTTCCTATTTTCATTTTGAATGTCTTGGTGAATATATAAAATGTTTTTAATTTCTCGAGATTCAATTGATTATGTGTGAGGGAATTTGATTTGATTCTTATTTCATTACTTTTTTCTATATCAATTTTGCGTAATTACATATGTTTTTATTCAATTAATTACAATTGTTGATAATTTCATATGTAATTAGAAAAGCTCTAAATTTAATGATAAATTATTTAATTCGTTTTTTTTATTATTCAGTTATTTTTTAGAAAATTAAATAAATTATTTTTAATCACCATTTTTATTCCTTTGTAGTTTTTTGAATAATAGTTATTAATTTATTTAATTATTTTAATAAATTAATTCATTATTCCTTTTATGAATTTAAAAATAAAAATTTTAAAGTTTTATTGTCATAATTTTATTGATTTATTTTAATTGCAATTCTATTTTGTAATATTAATTTTTAGGGTGCTAATTTATTCTATTTTTTTAAAATATTCATTCATTTTATTAAGTTATTTATGTAATTAATTAATATTATTATGTTTTTATTTTATTTTAATTTAATTTCTCTACTCAATTAATACGTTTATTCATTAATTATTTATAACTTAATTTGTTATTATGTTATTTTTATTTCTATAATTATTTTTTGGAATTTAATTTTTTAATTATTTGTTTCCTAGGAAATGTAGTTTTTGAAATTAGTATATTGAACATGCTACGATTAGTATATTGACCATGCCTGCATACCTTAACTGATAGTGGTTGTCAATATAAAAAACCTTGAGTGGAAAACATCCTACCATGGGGCAACTGACATTGCATCCTCACCCTACCTTGCACATTGCCTACCATGCCCACCACATAATGTTCCCTCATTTCATGGTATGCTGCCTATCATGAATCCCTATCTTCAACCAACCATGTGAAGGAGATAGATGCCACTGTTAAATAGATCATGCCACCAATTTGAGCCTGAACCACATGAAGAAGAAGAAACCACCGCACTAAAGAATTTGTTGACGCCAACCCACACTAAATCGAAGGAAGATACATCAAAAAAGTGTAACCATCTTACATCAAGCCATGAGAAGATGTTCCAAGAACTATCTACCTGAAATCGAACCGGATTAGAGATCATCAGTGTCGAATACTGAACCATTTATGGTTGTCCATGCATGTGAACATCGATCCTAAATCCACTGATTAAAGTTGACTCAGAGATCAACTAAAGGCGGAGAAAGATGACTAAGAATTTCTTCTCTAAAATCCATCTGCGAGTAGTATATCTAGAAGTTTCTAACCAGATCCCTCCAAGCTAGTTGAGGAAGCCACACCATTGGATGCAGATGCACCGAATCTAGGCCGCCAGTTGTCTTCTACCCTGATGTTGAGGAAAGTTCTGAATGTCATCAATGAAAAAGATCTGATCTATGCCTTTTGTGGATGAGTGGACCAGAAAATGTATAAGGATGATGTTTCCCCTAGAAAAGATACCCAAGCCACGATGAGGTTGAGCTACACCCATGATCTAACCTTGGCATAAAAGAAATAATAATAATTAGATCAATATAACAGTAATATTTATAACTATAATTATAAAAATATTAATATACCTATATATAATTATAATATTAAAGAAAATATGTATATATTTACTAACAATAATAATAATGATATTATTTATAATAAATAATTATAATTATATAAATATAAAAAACTATACATATATATACTTTTATAAATAATAATAATATAATGAAAAATTTAATACAAAAATAGGCTTGATGTACATATGAGGCTAAAAATGATTGGACCCAGGCATAAGGAATTGACTCTTGAGGCCCAATTTCAGTTACTAATTTCTATGTTTTTCATTTTAAAGATATTATTCAAGACTCTATGTGCATGTAGAATGTCATTGCAAGTTTCAAGAATTTTATAGACAAGTCGAAGGAAGTTGATAAATGTTGGGAAAATCTTTATACAGGTCACATAGAGCATTAATAGGTTGAGGATATAGAAAACATTTGTTAAGGAAGCTACACTAGAGTCACTAAATGAAGAGGATGTATAGTGATGTACATGCCACGTGGAAGAAATGTATTTTTTACAAAGAAGTGACCATGAGAGTTCAATGGAGAGGAGTGAAGATACTTTATTTTAAGAAGTGGATTCATAGTGATCAAAAAGGGGGAACTTCCATCATCCACTATTCACACCAGATCACACTGACAGGAGTAGATGACTAGGTTAGGGATTCGAATTAGATTCAGAGTTGGAGTTTAAGGAAGGGATATATCTAACTAGATATTTCCCCATATCTCTTTCTTCTAGATATTTACATTAATATTTTTAATTCATGAATAGCTAGATTAGTTAATGGAATTAGGATGAGAAGAACTAAATTTATTTTATCCATTCTAATTTCATTGATATAATTTTTTAGTGCATTTTAACTCTAGGTTTCTTTTTCATTCTTTTAAGAGAATCACTTCACAATACTCAAAGAACCAACAGGAAATGATAGTGAATCATTACACTTTGGTTCATTAACTGATGTTTGGAAAATCAAAAAAAGAAGATAAATCTATTCTCCATATTGAAAAAATTAATTCTTATGTAAATATTGTGAGATTAAAACTAAATAAGGTTAACCAGACTATGGGATTTCACTTAAGCGACAGCTCAGTGGATATATACCATTTATCAATAAACTGAATAGTTATTTTAATTTGATTCAAAATAGAGATTATCATTTATATTAGTTCAAATCATTTTGAGGACCCTAATTTTATATTGTTTCTATCATTAATCTTTATTTGTTCACCATGAAAAAATTTCATCTAACACTTTATTGTCATGCACTTCTCCACAATTTTTAGTGCACACCACACATGGTATTCCATCTTTCCCTTTATTTTTTGTTTTATTTTGTTTTTTATTTTGTTTTTTTGTCACTCAATCACATCATCAACCTTCCTTTAGGAATTGACACCCCACTCACAATTATATTAATTTTATGTATTAGGTAGGG
The DNA here is from genome assembly GCA_963277665.1 of Viscum album. Lineage (NCBI taxonomy): Eukaryota > Viridiplantae > Streptophyta > Magnoliopsida > Santalales > Viscaceae > Viscum > Viscum album. Next base: position 1,729,819,966 of record OY728157.1, read on the forward strand.
TTAATTTAAATTCAAATTTCTCTGAACCTTAATAGTGTACGCACCACGATCCTTTCACATTGATCATGATTAATCTATATAAAAAATTTAAATAATTATATAAATATTATATATATTTATTCTATTAATTTTTATGACCATTCATATTAAATAGTGATAAATAATAAGTTACATCACTTTATTGAGATGGTAATATGTACGTACACAGGATTGATGCCTCAAATTTTTTATAGATGGAACGAGAGAAAGTTAAAAGACAATTCACCTTTATAAAATCATTTTTATATCATAGATATTATATATTTTTATGAAATCGATCTTTGTTACCTTCTAATTATAGTGGAAATGACAAACAAATCACATCACTTTGTTGAGGTTGTAGTCCACACATACACACAAGTGACATTATCATTTACCAATGGATCAGAAGGTAAGAAGGTAGATATGATATTATAATTATAGAATCATAATTATATCATAAATTTAATATATAAATATTAAGCCCATCATAAAAAATATCCATGAAATATGGTGATATAAAATGAATTGTATTACTATGTGGAGGCCGTAGTCCACACGTCCACATGAGCTATACTTTTATCTCTCATTAGATTTAGAATATATGGTAAATTGTTTTTTATTAAAAATAAAAAAATATCAGTATATTTATGATACTATATTAATCATATTTTTATGGATACAATTTTTTTATAAGATTTAAAATTAAAATAAAATTGAAATATCTCGATTAATATCTATACCTATTCGAAAGAGACATCTTTTGGCCGACTTCTTGGGCCTTGAAGTATTGGTATTAATAGATTAACAAAAGATATATGATAAATGGATGTACTCTATGAATTATTTTCATTAGGTATTAGCCAAGATATAATGATCAAAGGGTGTTTATGTGGGAGGGGAAGAGGTTTCCTTTTATAAGTGAGGTGAGGGACACACATAAAATTTCATAAAACATTTCAATGGTTTTAGTATACTTTTAGGGGAATATTCATCCAAATAGCTAGGGATTAGAAGTTAAGATAAAATAAGGTTTAAATATATTAAATAAATAATAATTTTATAGGTTTTGGTGGAAATAATACCCTTATCTCATGGTTCAACCCCTTGAAAACTCATTTGAACCTTAATTGTGGTTAAAAAAATTACTATTTTTAATATTAATGTAACACCTTGAAAAAAATTGTACCTATTTTTTGATCCATTTATGTTTTCATTTTGTTTTAATTCCATTATAACTGAACAAAAAAATTTTTCACAAGAAAGTAGTGATATGGTTTTAAGTAGAATGCAACTGAGTAAAACACACAAATGGACACAAGTCTTTTCATAATAAAAAGAACATCGTAGTGTTAAAAATGTGTCAATATCACAAGGAAAAATCCTACCTAAAAATGCCTAATAAAACCCCTAGAAGAACTATGGGAAATCCCCCTACAAAGACAACAAGATATGGTAAATAAAGGAGATCCTTCAGGTCAGTGAAACCAAAGAACAAAACCACCATGATCATATAAACTATGCTGAGCTTCAACGGTATGACAAGCACCATCTCCTTCTACTTCTTGAGGTTAGGACACTCCGAGGCTTGGTTTTATAGGGAATTATCCCGACCATTGCTCTGGTGACCGCTTAAAGCGAACAGTTATAATTATTGTAGTTGGACTTTGTTAAGATATTTAAAATTATTTAAGTAATAATTAGTTTCCAAAATATTTAAGTTATATATAAGATTATTATTATAACCACTTTTTATGAACTCTAAAAGGATACGAGTGAAAACTTCCATTCACACATAATTGATTTTGAAAAGTATTAAGGAATTCAAAACACTAGTCAAATATTTCAAATACAATGTAACAATTTTCATTTCTTAAATAATGTTATAAACTATGTTTAAATTCTTCAAATTAAATTATGTTTTTAATTAAATTATGTTTTCTATGATATTACTATAAAAATTAACATATAGGTTTATTAAAATCTCATTTTTATAACTTTTTTGTGTGTAAAAGGTTTAGTGTTTATAATTATAGAAATACTTTTAACTAAGAAAAGGTTTATTTTGTATTCATTAATTTTTAAAAATATAAATTATATATGGTTATAATAATTGTATTATTTCTCTTCTTTTAAGACTTTATATTTTCTGTTTTTTATTTTTTTGATTGTGGGCTTTTATAAAAAAAATGGGCCCGCAAGGGCCAGTCCTTTATGGATGGGCCAAGGGAGGCAGCTCACACTAAGTGGTTGAGCATATCCCTTAGCCCAAGACAAAGTTGGCCCAATCTTGGGAAGAGGTTCCCTGAAGGGCGCACGGGAGCAGGAGCGCTTAGGTGTACCACCGCGGGGGCGAGGACGCAGCGGAGCAGGGGTAGGCCAAGGCCTACGGGTGCGGGGCAGGAGCCCGTGTATAGGGCCCCCCTTTGTGTGTGCTGTGTGTTTTTTGAGCAGTAATTGGGAGGCTTGGGATTGTAAGGGAGGTGAAAACAACTTGTCTTTTTGTTGTGTGACGTGATTTTTTGGGCGAAACGCGATCTGGGTCATTGGATCGCGTCATGTGTGATCTTGACCATTGATCCCGATCCCACACTCGACCCTCAGAGACCGCCTTTCTCTTCACGTTTTTTACACCATTTGATCTACCACATATCTAATCTCGGTCTTCCGTATGTTTTAAAATGTCGTGTCTGACCTTTAGCAACCACATAATGCCACCATGATCGTGGACTTTCCGATAAACCTGAACATCTAATATCAACAATCCATGCATTTTAAATTGCCGCGTCTAACCAGGGTCACCTGATCTATCTCAAATTAATCTGAGCCATCCACTTTTCTCTGTTTTTCCCTCTTGTCGTGTCGAACCAGGGTCGCCTGATCTATCTCAAAGTAATCTGATCCGTTCGGTTTTCTCTGTCTTTCACTCTGGCTGCGTCGTTTTCTTTCTTCTTCACATGGGTTTACACCAGTAACCCTACACCTATGCCACCCTCTTGTTTTCATCACCACTGACCTCCAAGGACCCTCCATTTCTTCCCTTTTCTTCAAGCACGACACCAACCATTTAATGCACCTCAAGGGGGTATGTTTTTTCTTGTAAAGTTGTGTTTTTTGTATATAAGTAACCAGTTGTGATCCAAAAAACTCTTAGTTCTTCTCCCTCGTTCAAGTCTATAACAAGTCCCATCCAACCCTCCCTCAAGTTCTCCTTCCCCTAGTTTTAAAGTAAGGGTTTTAATTTTTCCTTATTTTGTTGTTTTGAATATACATATATATATATATATATATGTATATATATACTCATAAATATTTGTATTTTAAATAACCCCACGGGTTAGTTGAGACCCTTCTTATAACTGAACCTAAGTCTCTAAATTTTGTATTTTTGGAGTATTTGTAAGTTCTTTAATGTTTAAAAATCTTAAGACATACTATATATATATATGTACATATATATGTGGTTATATGTACTTCAGTTATATATATGAATGGGAATGCCCTTTCTATTTTTGAGTACAGGCCCACGAACACTCCATCCATCAAGTTTGAAAAAGATTTCAAGATAATAACTTCAAATGAAAGAGTATTATTTGCATATGAAGTGTTTATATAATTGATTATGCACTATGCATATACATATACACATAATTTCGTATATAAATAATAAATATTTATGGAAAATGTTATATATGTTCAGTTTTTAATAGAATTGTATGGGTAGGTTTTCATAAACAAAATTTTATGACTAAGGGCAGGAACTTACCTATATAAAACATTCTTAAACTAATATCCTTAGGGGGTTAATGCACATGGATGTGACAATCCTTTAGTATGAGTGCGGTTATATACATATATATTATATGTTACATGAACCTTTATTATACCCAGTTTTGAGGTCTTTACACATTAGGTATCGAGTTTCAGTGGAGTTTTAAAACATACGAATTGTTGTGTTATTCAAAACTTATATCCACATTTATGAGTCACTTATTTTCTTTTATGTTAAATTATGTTGATTACGGTGAAGACTCATGATTTCTATTAGGGACATTATTTCAGTGGTATACAAAGGCTTATCAGCACTGAATGATTTATCATTTGAAAGCTTAAGACCCTACATGAAATATTTAGGTTACCTTTTTAATCAATTGGGTTATAATGTTTTTTAAGGTTTTAAGAAAAACATTGCATGTGGAAAATTTTTCTTTCTTTTTGTACCCTAGATGTCAATGTATGTTCCATAATCTACCTTTCTTCTTGCCATTTAATGATAGTCATATAATTATCAATTTGTTTGTTTTTAACATCTAGATGCTTGTCTCACTTATAAAATATGTAAATTCAACTACTATGACCAACTATGAATGAATTATTCAAGGTGGTGTGGGACATCTTGTATATAGAACACTATTTGAAGTAAAAAATTGATCTATGTGGCCCACATGAAAGTAAAGACATATTAAGGGTGCACCCTGATAGCGCTCCAATGCATTGGGTAGAGAATTAATCTCTAGAGATGACAAGTTTCACGACACCTTGGTAAATAACCTTGATAATTTTTATGACTCCTTGGGGATGGACCTATGTGATATGTTCACGAATGTCAAAATGGAATATTGAAGCCACATATTCAAGTTATGTTGTATGTTCTTTTCAATATGATATGCCTATTGTTTCACTACTCTTGTCTTTATGTTTTTTTTCATATTGATGTAATAAGAAAAATTTTAGGGCATGACTTGTGTTTAACACTCAGTAAAATAGTATCCAACATATGAAATTGAAGTTGTTTCCTTCACGCGCAACTTTGATTAATCATTACTCTTGTTTGTTCAATTTGTGCTTAAATGTTCATATGTCATATATGTTTAGAATTTCATTTATTTATTACTCCTTTTGAACATGCCCTAATTTATTCATGTATCCTTGTAAATCTTAATTGAGCACTGTTATGTTATGTTACATGTGTTACAGTTTTTTTATGAGAAATGTTCTATGGAAATTTTTAAAGAATGCTTTCAAAAGTTACAATGGTTTATTTTAAAACCCCTTACTGGGAATTCTTATTCTCACCCTAAGTTTTGATTTAAATTTTTCAGGTAACAGCTTTTAACAGATGAAACATTTCAGAAGTATCCAGTTTCCCAGAGCCCGAACCGAATTTGATCCTCTGTATGGGACATGATGTGTAGTTTATCAGTGAATATTTTTGCTAAAAATTAAAAATCATTTTTGGAAGGCACCAGCTCCTGGTTTTATGGGAATCAGTCTCAACAGTGTGTATCAGAGGATTTGGTTTGGATAACTCTGGAAAACTAAAACTGAAACAAAAAAAAAATTACTTAAGAATTTCTAAATATGATTTTTTCATAATTTTCAGATGGAAAACGAAGGTACTAATATTTTTTCTCTTCCCAATTAGGCCTTAGAAACCATAATTTCTATATCTATACATAATTATTTTATATACTATGCCCATATCTGTAGGTCATGCAAAAATCTCTATGATATATCCAATTCTCCCTGAGTACTTCAACTCCACTAAAGAGTGGGTCTGGATTACATCTTTATGATGCAAGCCTAATTTCCATCCTATGTAGGTTGGGGAAAGTACTACGAGGGACTTTCTAGATGCTTCACCACAGTAGAAGGCATCCAGTCCCTTATGGATTTCCAAGATGCTGCAGTGGCAGGAGACCTCTACGTGGCATAAATGTGTCAAGTCTTGTCCTATGGCCATTTTGGGTAAGTAATAGACTTTGACATCCTTGAATATGAAGATTCATGTTCTGTGTATAGACAACAAGTAAATATGGATGTCTCACAGTTGTACACCCCACAAGTCAGACTCTGGGGGCAACACAAGTTCACCCATGATATTGAACCCGACTGCTCGGTTGCATATGGTTTAGAGAGATAGAGATTTTTGAGCTTGTTTTAGGAATTTGTGTATCAGGGAACTAGGGAAACTATTAGCCCCATCTAACTTTATGTTCCAGTAGTTATATAAGAGTATAGTTTGTTATATTTTTTTCTTCTATCATTACTTTGTCTATAATTTTAGATGGATTTCAACGATTGAAATTTCATCATAAATTTTTAGATGGAAGGACAAACCCACATGTTATCTCTTCAGGTTGTTATACTGGAGATTATTGCAATCAAAACTTGTAAAGAAGAGTATCATCCCTTCACAAACCTATGAGGAACGTGCCAGAAACTATATGAGGTGAAAAATAGTCCAGATATTTTCCTCACCTATCAAGGAAATTCGTCCATCTACTACTGCATAGGCTAGACACAATTGGCTGAGTGTAGGAGGAGAGAATAATACCACGAAGGGCTTTTCCTATGCTTCACCCTAGGCCAAAACTATGTGTCCAGAGTAAAATTTCAAGATGCTGCTGTAGAGGGAAATGTTTCAGCGATCTACATGTACCAACTCCTTAGTGTTAGACTATACAACAATGTATATAACTTAGATGTTCTGGATAGAGACATATTTCGGCAAGTTCTTCATGTGTTGGTCAATTCAGACATTTCCAAACTTTCTACCATTTTAACCTCCCCCTGGAAGCCCTACTGTTTGATGCATGAGTTCAACCCCTTCTTTCCAAGGTGTGTCTGGATGAGAGAACTAGAGGAGTTGAGCATCAATTTGGGTCTTCCGCTAAACGCACCTGAGGATCCTCTATGATGGGTGATGTGGTGAGAACATCAGAGAACCTTTATGGTTATATGAAATGAATTGTGAGGATGCAATTCTTCATAGGGGGAATAATTTAACACCCCAAAAAAACTTGTACCTCTTGTTCTGATCAGTTTATGTTTTCATTTTTTTTGAATTCCATAATAACTGAACAAACTTGTTTCTCACGAGAAAGTAATGATATGGTTTTAAATATAATGCAACTGAGTAAAACCCACAAATGGACACAAGGATTCTCATAATAAAAAGAACATTTTAGTTTTTACAATGTGTCAAGATCACAAGGAAACATTCTACTCAATAATTCCCAATAAAAACCCTAATATAACTACAGGAAGGCCCCCTACAAAGACAACAAGACACAATAAATAATGGAGATCCTCCGGGTTAGTGAAAGGTAATAACATCACCACCATGATCATATAAATCATGTTGAGCATCAATGGTATAACAAGAACCATCTCCTTTTTCTTCTTGAGGTTAGGACACTCTGAGGCATGGTTTTATAGGGAATCAACCCGACCGTTACTCTGGTCACCATTAAAAGCTAACGGTTATAATTATAGCCATTGGACTTTATTAAGGTAATTAAAATTATTTATGTAATAATTAGTTTCCAAAATATTTAAGTCATAATTAAAATTATTATTATAACCACCGTTTATGAACTCTAAAAGGATATGAGTGAAAACATTGATTCACAGCTAAGTAATTTTGAAAAGTATTAAGGAATTCAAAACACTTTGAAAATATTTCAAATACAATGTAACGATTTTCATTTCTTAAATAATGTTATAAACTATTTTTAAATTCTTCAAATTTAAGTATTTTTGTGGTTAAATTATTTCTTCTATGATACTAGTATAAAAATTATCATATAGGTTTATTAAAATCTCATTTTTTTAACTTTTTTATTTTTTAAAAGGTTTAGTGTTTATAATTTTAGAAATAATTTTAACTAAAACCATGTTTATTTTTTATTCATTAATGTTTAAAAATATAAATTCTATATAGTTATAATAATTGTATTATTTCTCTTCTTTTAAGACATTATATTTTTTGTGTTTATTTTTTTGATTGTTGGATTTTATAAAAATGGTCCTGCAAGGGCCAGCCCTTTATGGCTGGGCTGAGGGAGGCAGCTCACACTAAGTGGCTGAGCCTAGCCCTCAGCCCAAGCCAAGGTCGGGTCGATCTTGGGTAGAGGTTCCCCAAAGGGCGCATGGGAGTAGGATCACGTAGGCCCACCACTACGGGGGTGAGGCCGTGACAGAGCATGGGTTGGCCAAGGCCTGCAGGGGCGGTGCGGGAGCCCAAGTATAGGGCCCCCATTTTTGGGTGTTGTGTGTTTTTTCTGAGCAGTTGTTGAGAGGCTCAGGCTTATAAGGGAGGTGAAAACAACTCACTGTTTTGATGTGGGACGCGATTTTTGGGAGAGATGTGATTTGGGCCATTGGATCACGTTGCGCGTGATCTGGATCGTTGATCCCGATCCCACCCTCGACCCTCAGCGACCACATTTCTCTTCACATTTTTTATATATTGTTCTATCTACCACATATTTAATCTTATTCATCCATATGTTTTAAAATTCCACGTCCGACCTTCAGCAACCGCGAAATTCCACCGTGATCTTGGACCATCCGATCACCCTCAAGATCTAATCTCGACCGTCCGTGTGTTTAAAATTTCCGCATCGAACCAGGGTTGCCCATTATATCATGGAGTAATCTGAGATGTCTGTTTTTCTCTAGTTTTCCCTCTTCTCACTTCGTATTCATTCTTCTTTGCATGGGTTTACACCAGTAACCCTACACATATGGAACCCCCTCGTTTTCTTCACCACTGACCACCGAGGATCCTCCTTGTCTCCCCTTTTCTTTGAGAACGACACTACCCATTTAATGCACCGCAAGTGGGTACATTTTTTCTAGAAAATTTGTGTTTTTTTGTATATAAGTTACCAGTTGTGATCCAAAGAACTCCCGGTTCTTCTACCTCATTCAAGTCTCCAGCAAGTCCCAGCCAACCCTCCCTCATGTTCTCCTTCCCCCAGTTTTAAAGTAAGGGTTTTAATTTTGCCTTGTTTTGTTGTTTTGAATATACATATACATATCTATATGTATTTTTATACTCATAAAGTTGTATATTTTAAATTACCCTACGGTTTAGTTGAGACCCTTCTTATAACCGAACCTAAGTCTCTAAATTTTGTATTTTTGGAGTATTTGTAAGTTGTTTAATGTTTAAAAATATTAAGACGTACTATATATATATATGTACATATATATATATATATATAAGGTTATATGTACTTTGGTTATATATATAAATGGGCATGGAATTTATATTTTTGAGTATAGGCCCACAAACACTCTGTCCATCAAGTTTGAAAAGATTTCAAGATAATAACTTCAAATGCAAGAGTAGTATTTGCGTATGAAGTTTTTATATAATTGATTATGCACTACGCATATAAATATACACATAATTTCTTATATAAATAATAAATATATATATGTGGAAAATGTTATATATTTTCGGGTTTTAATAGAATTGTATGGTTAGGTTTTCATAAACAAATTTTTATGACTAAGGGTAGGACCTGCCCTATATAAAACATTGTTAAACTAATATCCTTAGGGGGTTAATGCACATGTATGTGCCGATATTTTAGTATGAGTGAGGTTATATACATATATCTTATATATTTTATAAACCTTTATTATACCCAGTTCTGAGGTCTTTACACATTAGGTCTCGAGTTTAAGTGAAGTTTTAAAACATAAGAATTGTTGTGTCATTCAAAACATATATCCACATTTATGAGTCACTTATTTTCTTATATGTTAAATTATGTTGATTATGGTGAAGACACATGATTTATATTAGGTACATTATTTATATGGTATAAAAAGACTTATCAACATTGAATGATTTGGCATTTGCAATCTTAAGACCCTACATGAAATATTTAGGTTACCTTTTTAATCAATTGGGTTATAATATTTTTTATGGTTTTAAGAATAACATTGCATGTGAAAAATTCTGATTTCTTTTAGTACCCTAGATGTCAATGTACATGGCATAATATTCCTTTCTTCGTTCCATTTAATGACCTTCATATAAATCTTAGTTTGTTTTTTTTACATTTAGATGCTTGTCTCACTTATAAAATATGTAAATTCAACTACTGTGACCAACTATGAATGAATTATTCAAGTTGGTACGGTGAATCTTGAATATACAACCCTATTTGAAGTAAAGAATTGATCTATGTGGCTCACATGAATGTAAAGACATATTAAGGGTGTGCCATGATAGCGCTCCAATGCATTGGTAAAAAATTAATCTCTATAGATGACAAGTTTCACGATACATTATTAAATAACCTTGGTAATGTTTATGAAGCCTTGGGGATGGACCATAGTGATATATTCAAGAATGTAAAAATGGAATGTTGAAGCCACATATTCAAGTTATGTTACATGTTCTTTTCAATATGATATGCCTATTCTTTCACTGCTCTTGTCTTTATGTTTTTTTTTCATATTGATGTCACAACCAAAATTTTAGGGCATGACATGTGTTTAATACTCAATAAAATAGAATCCAAAATATTAAATTGAATTTGTTTCCTTCACGTGAAACTATAATTAATTATTACTCTTATCTGTTCAATTTGTGCTTAAATGTTTATATATCATACGTGTTTAGAATGTCTTTTATTTATTACTCCTTTTGAACATTCCCTAATCGATTCATGTATCCTTGTAAATATTAATTGATCACTCTTATGTTATGTTACATGTGTTATAGATTTTCTTTAAGAGAAATTTTATATGGAAAGTTTTAAATAATGCTTTCGAAAGTTACATTGGTTTATTTTTAAACCCCTTACTGGGCATTCTTGTGCCCACCCTACATTTTGATTTAAATTTTTCAGGTAATAGCTTTTAACAGATGAAACATTTTAAAATTAGTCAGTTTCCCAGAGTTGAAACCAAATTCAATCCTTTGTATGGGACATGATGTGTACTTTATCAGTACATTTTTTTGTTAAAAAGGACACATCATGTTCGGAAGGCACCAACTCCTGGTTTTCTGGGATCGGGTCTCCACAATTAACTATGAAAAAAATTTATTCAAACCTATTAAATTATATTAATTATTATTATTATAAATATGGATTTAATTTTACAAGACTAAATTTCTATAAGTGGCATAATTAAATTTTAATTAAGCACACAAACTATAAAAAAACACGTTTTAAAAAAATGAATTTTAAAGCATATAACATAATCTAATTCCATTAATTTCCCTGTAAATACCATAAAATTGATGTTAAAATATTATATTGAATATATAATCAATTATATTCACTAAAAATATTAATAATTATAGATTAATTAATTTATTATAATAAAAATACACTTCACCCAAATAATAGTGTTCTAGATAAATGTGTTTTTAATCCCAAACAATAACTTATACAAAAATAAAGTATAATGACGGTTTTTATGTAATTAATTAGACTATTTAAAATTAAATTATACTTATTATAATTTATGAAAAAAATAAAAACATAATGGTTATTTTACTTGAAATGAAATGAAATTTTTTACAAATATCGGTATTTTTCACTATTCGCTGAAAACATAATCTTTTTAGAAAAATCCAAATAATTCACCATAAGATAATATTGATATGATAATTTTAGAAATTATATTAATTTAATAAAATAAAATTTCTAGAAATATTTTAAATTAATTTTAGATTTAATATGTAAAAATGTGATGAAAAGTGTTTTTGAAGAAAACATATTTCTGAATCGTAAAATGATTATACAGAACATTGAGTACTTTTTATGATGTGTTAGTAAATAAATTTTCATTAATAAAAACCTTTATAGATATTTTTAATAAAGTGTTTATTACTATTCATAAATTTTAATTTAACATATAGGTTATAAATATATATAATATCATGGTTTGTATAGACTTAGGGATACATGTAATATAAGCTATCGAATAATTCAAGTTATATTTCAAAAAAAATAAAAATAATTATATACCCCTAAAAATGAATTCTTCCTTAAAAATATTGTTTCTATAGTTTAAAAAATAAATATATATCTACTTTAACACATCCTTGGTTTCCCATGTATCTTCTTTAAATTTATGATTCCTCTGAAGAACATTAATCGGGTGAGTTTTCTTGTTCCATAAAACTTTACCTATATGATCCAAGATTAATAATAGTCATTCTTCATAAAAAATAACATGATCTAGTGGTATAACCTATGTGTCAATTACATTTGAATATTCATGTACATACTTCCTCAGGAGTGGTACATGGAACACATCATGAACAAGAGAGAGGTTTGGTGGGTGTGTCAGGCGATAAGCTACAGTCCCTACTCGATTAAGAATCCTGAAGGGTCTAATATACCTAGGTCCCAATTTTTTTTAAATTTAAATATCATTTCATTATTCCATGGAGATATTATTAGAAAAACCTTCTCACAAATAAAAAATTCCAGATCTTACCGATGATTATCAGCATAACCCTTTTGTCAACTCTGAGCTTCCTTGATATGCTACTGAATTGATTTAAACATCTCTACCATTTCCTCATATATATCATTTACTAATAGATTTTATTCTAAAACATAATTCTATTATGTTATATTTATACCCTTATTTACTTATTGGGTTTCATAAGGATCCATATGATTGCTAGAGTGAAAGATATTGTTGTAAGAAAACATAACTAAGGGAAGGTGTGGATCCCAACCACCATTGAAAAAAATATAATATGATCTCAAAATATCCTTCAAGGATTTAATGGTCCTATAAGACTAACCATATATCTAGGAATAATAATTAGTATTGAAACACAACTCTATATCTTGATCATTCTGAATACTTTTACAAAACTTTGAGGTAAACTTGAATCCCGATTAGATTCAATAGAATGTGTTACCCCATGTAACATTACCAATTTATTAATTTATATCCTATAAATATGATAAAGAGAGAAATATTATATGATATAAATGAAGTGTGCATAATTTCTAAGGTGATTAAATACAACCCAAATACCATTATGGTCTTTAGATGTTTTAGAGAGTCTAATTCTAAGGACCGGACCTTAAACATTACATATTCTACAAATTTTAAATTGGAATTATCTTAATTTCATTTATGTGGATCTTTTTTTTTTAGTTTTTATAAGAATTAGTTCATAACACTTAAATAAAAATATCATATATTACAAAGTGGAAACTTTATCTTAGTATCTATTTTTTCCCAAAAAAACTTTAAACATTAACATGTTTCTTTTCATGACGTATCCTTAAAAATATGATATGGACCACATCCTTGTCTATAATCACCCTTAAATCCTTGTAAAAAACTTTTTAAATTGTTGTGTGAACTAAAAAAGAAAAATAAGGGACATAAAAAGTGGAAATATATTAGTCTAGTAAAAAACATGAACACCCATAAAAACCTTTTCTTAAAAACATTCTTTTTTATCCAAAAATATAATCGATTTTCCTTTAAAAATATAAGTATCTAACCTTTTTAAATAAAATAATTTCCATGAAAAAATCATTAGAAAGTATATAAAATTCATTTAGGTGCCTTGGTAAATCATCATATTATAACTCTTACAAAACCCTTAAAATTAGAATAACCATTTGACCTTATTAGAATATAATTATCTAGAGAACATAATCATTTCTCAATGCATTGGAGTATTATCTGGGCACACCCATCATATAAGCTATATAAGGCTTGCACAAGATTTATAATGGGGTTATACCCTTAATATAAAATATATCGAGCTCACCTGTGTGCTATAATTGGGATCATCCCTTCATAAAAAAATATCCAAGGACCATATCATGAATAAAATCCTTGAAAATATCTTTTAATACCATATGAAAAACACTTTCAGATATCAAAATACTATTTTCTTTTAAAGGCTCATTTTCAATTCCAAAATACCTCAAGAAGAAAAATAGTGGTTTTCATTGAATAAAACATGAAATATTATAATGGTATTTAGACTTAAATTAATGGTTATAGTGGCATAATTTTTTTTCACCCTATACATTAAAATAGAACTTTACTTTTGTCTTTGTAAAGAAATTAAAGCATTACAAAAATAGAATCCTTTTTGAAAACACTTGAAACAAATTCACATAAAATAATTTTTATAGTTATTTTATTTTGATATAAACATATTCATAAAATTATTTTAAAAACATGTGCATGGAAGAGAAATATATTTGAAAAAAATCATTATATCATTTAAAATGAGGATTTAAGTTAACGTGTCTCTTGCCTCAAGTCTAAATTGTCCCGTATGGTATTTGTATCCCTGATTAATTTTTTTTACTTTATTTGCATACATAATAAACCTTTTCATGTTCATTTTACATTTTATTTCATTTTATACCATGTTATATAAAATTACTTATTCATTTAATTTTATGTTGTATGTTTTGATGATATTTCGTTCATAAGACCAAAATGAATTTGGTAGGTTGAATGTGGTCAAAAAGTTCATTATTCTACAATATCTATTATAATAGTAATGAAATAATTATAATTTTTATATATGAATTATAATTATAAAACCAATCAATAATTATGGTTATGAAAAATGAATTGCATTGCAATCATGTAGATGATAGGTATATACGCATGAGTAACATTTCCATTTTTCAATGATAATTAAGAAAAGAAAGTATTAGTTTATATTTATATAATGATAATTATATCATAAATACTATATTATTTCTATAAACTTACATATATATAATTCATGTGATGTGGTGATGAAAAGCGAATCACTTCGCTTCGTGGAGGTGGTAGCCCACACATATGCACGAATGGCATTATTATTTTTTAGTGAATGGAAAGGTAAGTAAGTAAATAATATATTAAATTTTTTAAATTATAAATATTTCATGAATATAATATATAATCATTAATTTAATAATTATAACCATATTTTAGTGATGGTTTTGTAAAATTAATTACATCGATTTGCAACGTGGTAGTCCGTCGTACATAAAAATGATGGTCTCATTTCCGGTTTGATGGATGAAGAGTTAGATATAGGATGTAAAATTAACATAAAAACATAAATATATTTAATATATTGGTTTTATTATTCCATTATTTTTTTATAATATTTCAAGTATGTCAAAGAAGAAATAAAATAAAACCACTTTGTTAAGAATGATACCTCTTTTACGGACAATCTTTTAAGGTTTACACCAAAATATTTTCTAAGTAGGTTTTATAATCATACATTCCTCTAGTATGTAGTAATTAATGTGAGGAAGGTATTTTGATAGTTATTGGTTGAACAAAAAGGTTTTTTAAGTCTGATAAAAGCATATTAAGAGGTACCCTTTTATTAGAGAGGGGAGGGGCACTCTTGGGATTTATTAAAATATTAATTTAATATAAATTATTTTTGATTTAAAATGGATAAAAATAGATAATATTGATAAATAAGTTGTGTATAAGTATAAATAATCTTATCCGATTAAATTTAAATAGTTTTGTATCACATTTTTATCTTTATATTTATGTTTTAACCCTTCATTGTTTGTTTTCACACTTACTGTGACAACAAGGTTTTTTACACATTGAGGGTCATAATGGTTGCTATAAATGGAAAACCATCCCATAAATGGAAACAATTTATATAATCAACCATATCATAATAACTTTACCAAATTTAATATTTTTTGAAATTTTATATCATTTAATATAATATTATTTTAAAAAATTATATTTAAAGTCAATTTCTAGAGCTATTCATTGCTTTGACTTTAATAACATCAAGAAGAAAAATGAAATTTGAAAAAAAAAATTATACATCCTAAAACTATTATACTCTTCTATAAAATTTATTTATGATATTAATTATCTCAACTTTTATTAATTTTAATATTTCTAATACCATTTATTTTATTTTTCCATTAATTCAAGAATTATTATGTTATTATTGTATTGGAATTTAATGTTATTATTTATTCAATAAAATTTAAAAATAAATTACTATAATGAAGTTACATATTATATATTTCAGAATTAAATTTATAACTAAACATATCCTCTAATTATCCTCATGTTAAAAAAATGATAGTTTTTAAAAACAAGACTGTGGCATTTTTCAATTTTGTTAAAATAAAATTTTATAAAGGTCATAATCATATAAAAATGGGAAAATTATATATATTCTACCTTTTTATGATCATGTATGAGATATTCTCCTAAAATAAAATTAATTCAAGTGTTACATTCAATTTTAAGTCCTTATCATTTTTTTAACTTCAATTACCCAATTTACCCTTCATCGTGGTAACAGAACTTACTAGGGTTACTAATAATAAGAAAAAAAGAGGGGAATATTTATTAAATTTGGAATCACTTATTCCAAATATGGAATCAATTTTCTCCAAATAAAATTCAAAGAGGTGACATAATTTTTAAAAAATTAAATCGATAAAATGTGTTAAAGATAGTTTTTTAGAAAAAAAAATTATGATTTAATATAAAAATATTTACTAAATTAAGTTATAAAATTCATTTAAAAACAATTATTTTATTGTATTAATAATAAAAGTAATAGATAAAACAAAACAATAAACCTAATTTCCTCAATAATTTGAGAAAAATGATAGTCATTCACATGAGAAAACCACTGAATAATATAAGTTAAGTGGGAATTAACAAAAGTGGGAAATAAGAATGTAAGGTTTGAGGGTGAGAAGAATAACCCACACATTTTAAATAATTATACCCCTACCATCCATTTTATATAAAGGATGTAAAATAATAATAAACTGAATTACCTTAATTTTCTTCAAATGTTTAGGAGTTTCAATGTTAACACACCATTTTTATAATTTCTGAAAAAAACCCATTTTATCTCAAATTTCATAAAATATTCCTAGATAAAAATTAGGATTATGGTGAGAGTTGAATCGTAAATTTGAAAAATTATTTTAGTGTAATATTCCAAAAGAACATTCCCCTTGAACTAAAATACACAAGTAGTTTTTTTTATTTCATGAAACTTTTGTTGAAGCGAGGAGATAAGGTGTTTGTGTAATCTAGGAGCAAGATTTAACTTTATTCTCTACTCCCTATTAAAAAATTTGGGCCTTAGGGATCTAAAACGGAATTCATTATCACAATATCTAGGTGAAATGTCACTTTTCCACCCTTATTAGAGGGTATATGACCAATTAGTTGATGTAGGGAAGCTATAATTTCCCATAGACTTCCTTATTCTACACAAGGAGTGTGATAACAATATTCTAATAATTTTAGGTAGGCCATTATTAGAAACTACTAAGGATATCATATATGTCTCAAAGGTTAATCTTACCCTTTATTCTAGCGAGGATATTGAGAAATTTCAAGTTTACAAATATCTCCCTATTGTGTTGAGTTGTATGTTCATTGATGTTATTGTTAAGGTATTTCAAGATGAGGTTAATAAGAAAAATCATCATCCCTTTAATGATTGTATCACTGAGTCAATCAATAATCATTTTGAAGAAACTATTTTTAAATATAAGTCAACACAATAGCTGGAAAGACTAGGGAGAGTTAAGAACCAAATTTGGAAGTACATTTCTCAAGACCATGAGGTTATCCTTCCCTGCCTAAGATATCTTGCTGATAGTTTTTCTCAATTTATTTGGAGTGATTTTCAGTAGTTTATGGAAATTTTTCTAAAACTAGACAATAGGTGAGACCTTGATTCATTTCATTACTTGGATGATAAATTTTGTGTCCATGAATTTGAGAAATTATTAGGATAAATTGATGATTTTCCCACTACCTCACCCAAGGAAGTTACCTCTAAAATTCATCTTGTTGTTGAAAGTGATCCACTTATAGTAACTAATTTTTATTTTTATGAACCAAGGAAACTCTTATGTGTGGGAGAGTGTTATTTTTATTAAATTGAAATTATGTCTAATCATTTTTATGAATCTACTGGTATGATTTCTTCTTTTATTAAATCATTAAAGGATAATATGGATTTGGATTAATTTTATGGAAGGATGATTAGTCCTTATGTTTTGGAGTGTTGGAGTTGAATACTTCAAGATGATAAGTGGCATAAGGTCTTGTGAGAATATGCTCAATTTTCTAAAGAATATACCCAATCCCTAATTAATGATGAATCTTACCCCCTGAATGAACATGTATAAACTCTTTTTGGGTTCGAGTCTGGATGGGGGGCTTTAATCCTATAACTGTATGAGTGGAAACCCATGATTTTGATTTTTTTCTCTGTAAATTTCTATTTAAAAAAATGGTACTTGATTGGTTGTGTGTATCCTTATATTGTTGAACCATTATAGGTAAATATTTCCTTGAAATATATATTCTATTGTCTAATTTTTTTCTTTTTTGAAAGTGGATTCGTCAAGTTACCATGATGTGAAAATGGTGTACGGTTGGTCAAATGATCTTGTGAAGAGGGTGCAGTTGGTTGTGATATTTTATTTCCAGTGGTAGATCCATTTTGAATTTATATAAAAATACAGCTAAAATTGTAGTTAAAAACTAGATAACATCCTTTTTCCCTTTTATATAGTTCTATTCTTTTTTATCTTTACATTCCTATTACTCAGGTAAACTTGTTCATTTTGTAGGAGTTTTAAATTTTCAACTAGAGTGATCATTCAACTATTACATCAAGGGAGGATAAAATTTTTGTACATAAATGAGTAAATCTTCTACATATATGCGGAGTAAATTTTTCACTTCTTTCTGACTATTTTTTTTGTTTTTGTTCAATTTTTAAAATTCACTGTTTTAAAGTTACTCCTAAAATTTTTCAAGCCTACTTCATTCTTAAAAATATTACTATTAACTATCATAATTCATTTTACACTATTTTATATAATTTCATGATCAATTATTCTACTCTATTAAAAATAATTCTTGAACTCACCTATATAATGAAACATATGTAATTTCTTTTTATTGTGATTTACCTTTTATATATAGGATAATAGAAACAATTTTCCTATATTAGAAATTTTTTTATGATTTATTCTTGTATGAAAAACAAAATTTTGAACATTCTTATCACCCCTAAAAAATAAATTTTATTTTTCTCTATTTATATATCTATTTAAAACTTTTTAATTGTGTCTCCCTCTTTGAGATTCAATAATTGGGACACTATTGAGTTTTATGTGTGGGAAAAAATCTTAATTATACTAAAATTTCTCTAATTGTAACCCATAAAAAACCCACAAATTTTTTCAAATTATCTTCCAGTTAGGAACCATTTTAGGTTATTTGTAAATAGAACTAAAAAATCACAAAATAATAAAAAAAGGCAAAAAAACACAAATCCATTGCATCCTATCAAGGATATAATTTCATTCTTAGTTGAAGGATTTCAATAATTCTAAAATTTCTAGAATAGTGAGATTGTTCAGTGTTTGTGACATATTATTTTATGGATATTCAATTTAATAACATGGAAATCAATTGATATTTTTGGTATTTTTGTGTAATTGAGATTATAACTCAAGAAAACTAGAAATATGAACTTTAACTTGGGTGAAATACTCTCTTTTAACAAACACCTCATAGATCCAACTCAAATTCAAATTATATAAGCCATTTATAACTAGAGTAAAATGGTTATTTAGGATCTTATGGTGAATATCTGCAACTTTGGTCATTGGGTGTGCATGGTTTTTTATAAAATAGGTGACAAGAATTGGTCAACCAATTCATTCCCCAAAGAATTTTATTAAAAATTAGAAGTAACAATACAAGAATGAGGTGTAAAGTGCTGACACAAGAAAGAATTGAGGGGAATACAGTCTGAGATCCAAGAAAAATAAGCAAAATAATAAGGTGAAAAATATATGTTTGAGACATTAATCTTTCCCTAATTACTTTAACCACTGAAGTCCTTCTCCTCGCACCATCAATTCAACTTAAGATAAAATTGTGAAACTTGTCGAAGCTTGAAAAAGTGCACTGCAGGGACTTTATGAAGACAGATGATAACTCTTCTTCAGATGCAATTTTTCAAGTACCAAACCCATAGTTCTCCACCCGAGGGACCTTTCCATGATTCCAATATTAAACCATTGATTTTACATAAAACATCCAGATTCAATGAGTTGAATCCAAATATTTTTTGATAAACATCTCCAAATGGGCCAAAAAATAATACAGAACCAATAAGTTGCCCGATTTCTTTAAGTGGGGTGTTATATAATCTAATGGACACTATGTAAGTATAAATTCAACCAATGAAAGGAATCCCATAAATTGTAGTCAAGATCCAGCTGACCATATTGAAAAGAAATCCTGAAAAGATAGTAATATGAAATTATTGAAAAAACATGATCAAACCATTAATAGTAGTGAAACGTTAGATCAAACAGAAAATCAGTGGAACCACTTTCTCTAGAGAAAAAAACACCCTGAGGTTTAGATCAATCTCGAGCCCATGATTGAATCTTCTATTGCTCTTTAATCAAAATAGACCTATCATAATGAATCTTGATAGTCTGTCCAGAAACAAATAAACTCCAAAGGGTCCAAAAAATCAGGAAAAAAAGCGTACAACAAAACTAAAACAAGGATCACAATCAAGAAAAACTATTACCCAGTAAAAATAATTCCCAAGGTATATCTCTAAAATTATAATCAGGATTCTTATTATATGCATCAACCATACTAATGAACATATGTTTCCTAATTTCAAGATACATTTCATGTGAAATATCACCATTTTTGTATTTCTATAATGTAATTTCATCGTGATCATACATCCATGCACTAACCGTTTTTCTCACATCATCCTTGATCAAATAAAAATCTCTATAAATAAAATAATTATTTTTATCATATTCCTTCACATTTAAACTAGAGGTTATAGCAGATTCAGTAACTATTTTTTTCTTTGGAAGCTCGATGTTTTCCTTCATAAAGGATTCAAGTGATCTTGTAACTACTTTTATTTCAAGGTTAGAGTTGTCCCTATGTTTCCTAGTTTTGTTGGGATCTGGGGTAATGTATCCATCAGCATCCAACATCAGTTGTTTCCCTTCCTAGAACATTATTTGAAATATGCTTCCTCAATTTGGTTGTGTGTTTAATTCCTCTATACATATCAAATATTATCTTCTTCACAGTTCTACGCACATATATGGTTGGTTAAAACAAAAATTAATAAAGTGCCTAACAATCAAAAATGAGTTCATTAAGGTGGGGTAAATTTTGAACCCAATTGAATAAGATAAAATTTGACTAATTTAAAAATACTTTTAGTTGAACTAATGAAGTAAAAAAATAAAACTTTAATTATTTGGAACCTAGGAGGGAGTGATAGTTGAAACATTCTCCTTTTAATGTGTAAATTTCACTTTTATATGACATATTTCACTCCTTGAACTGCAACCCATTTTGAAATAAAAGTGATGCAATGAGTGAAATTAAATAAAAGAAATGATTATTTCAATATTTATAGGTATTTTTAATCTCTCTTGATTTTGGAGTGATTTAGAACTTAGGCAGGATGCCCTTATTTCATTTTTATTGTCTTTGGGAATAAATAAAATGATTTGAAAATCCTAAGAGTACAATTGATTAAGTGTGAGGTAATTTGATGTGTCTCTTATTTATTTACGTCTTCCACATAAATTTAGTGTAATTAAATATTTTTTATTTTAAAATTAATGTTTTTAATGAATTAATTACAATTTTTTATAGTTTCTTTTTAAATTTTGAAAACTAAAAATTCAGTGAAAAATTATTTAATTCTTCGATTATTTTTGTTATTGGGGGATATTGTAGTTAAAGGAATAGATAATATTTATTCACTATTTTTTATTCTTGTGTAATTATTCTAATATTATTTATTTAATTTCTCATTTCATTCAATACATTTATTTATTATTCTTTTTTGAATTTCAAAAATAATAATTTAAAATTTTAACTGTCAGACATTTATTAATTTATTTTAATTTTAATTGTATTTTAAAAAAAATATGCTAATTCATTCAATTTTTTTTAAAAAATTCATTCATTTTTTAACTATTTTGGTAATTAATTAATATTATTATGTTTTTATTTTATATTAATTTAATTTCTCTACTCAATTAATAAATTTATTCATTCATTCTTTTAGAACTTAATTTATTCTTGTATTAATTTTATTTAATTAATTATTATTTTTTTAGTTTAGTTATTTAATTATTTTTCTTCCCATGAAATGTACTTATTTCAGTTAGTATACTGACCATGCCACAACCTATATACTTACCATGCCAGCATACCTCAACTGATAGTGGTTGTTAGCACAACTTGCCTTGAGTGTAAAACAATATACCATGATACAACTAACTTTTCATCCTCTCCCTACCTTGCACACTGCCTATTGTTCCCACTGCCTATGGTTCCCCCAATTCATTGTAGGAATTCCTATCATGAATCCATCTATTCAACCTATATACGGAGGAGATCAATGCCACAGTTAAATAGATTAGGCCACCGATTCGAGGCCGCCTGCATGAAGAAGAGGAAACCACCACATTGAAGCCTTCATTGACACCAACCCCCACTAAATCAAAGGAATGCCCCTTAAAGAAGTTGAACCAATTAACACTGATACATGATAAGATGTTGTGATTATTTCCTAACAGACACTGAACTGAATCAAAGATCATCATTAAAGAATATCAAACCATTTCCGACTGGACTCGCATGTGAAAGATGATATTAAAGCCACTGATTAATGTTGACTCAGATCTCGACTAGAGGTAGAGGACGATGACCAAGTACAACAGTTCTGAAACCCATATGTTATTATTCTATTTATAATTACTAATGCACATACCTCTGATCTAGATAAGGAACCCCCACCACTAGAAGAAGATGCACTGAATCTAGATCGTCACTTTTAGTCTAACCCAATATTGCTGAAAATGGTGACTATCATCAATGAAGAGGATCTGATTTATGCCGCTTGTGGATGAGTGGACCTGAAAATGAATACGTTTTATGCTTCCCATGGAGAATATACCCAAGTCTTTGTGAGGATGAAACACACCCATGAGCCAAACTTGGCAGAAAATAAAAAAAATGAAAAAAATAATAAATAAAATCATAATATTTATAATAATAAGTAAAATAATATTAATATAAATATATATAATTATAATAATAAATAAAATACATATATATATACATATACTAATGATAATAATAATTTTTTTATTTAAAATTGAGATCTTTACCAGAAAATCAATATCCCTTTATTAGAAAAAAACTTACACAAGTTTGAAAGTGGATGATTTACAAAAAAAACCTTCCTAAAAAGGGAAAGGAGTTTGTCTAGAACATGATCAACCCAATTAAAATCATTACCATTGAATCCTTTGTCAGCAATCCCATCTGCCAATGCATTTTCCTCTCTATACACATGAGTAACAAATTGGTCTCTTGAATATAGAGATTCCAGGAATCTAGTCCAGTGATTAGTGAGCTTCCAAGAAATATGCAAAGCCCTAGTTCGAATGGTAGACACTAAAACTATGGAGTCCCATTCAATCCAAATCTTGTTCCAAACCTACCTTTCTGCTTTCTCCACCGCTATAATAACACCGAACATTTCTGCTTCAAGAGAAGAAGCAATACCACATGAGCCATATATGCACCCAAGAACACTTCCTTAATAGTACCTAAAGACAACATCAAAGCCAGAGGGACCTGGATTTCCCCTTGAATCGCTATCAAAGTTGATTTTAATTAAATCAGGAAAAGGGGCATGCCATATGACATCCATTTTACCATGTAGAGGATGAAAGTTACCTTTCATCCCAATTCAATTGAGCACTGATAAATCATGTATTGAGTTTGAGCAGAACACACCTCTCAGTGTTTCCCCCTCACGGATAGCCGTAATAATCCCTATAAGAATAGAAATGAACCAAAGGCCCTACAATTCATTTATGAACATATTTTATGATGTCCATATTATATGAACAGATCCTCTACAGCATCCTGAATGAAAATCTAGAGCTGCGGTGATAGGTTCAAAGAGCCATAGCTCTTTATGAAGTATCCTATTGAGTTGAAATGAGGTAGAGGAACTTCAAACATATCATAAACAGACCTTAACATCACCGAATCTTTAAAAAAACTAAGAAAGAGTCGGTACACGTCTTCCCTATACTGAAAGCACAACGCATATATAGAGAAAATAGAAATACCACATACCTCTATAAATTCATCAGTTGGTATATTTTTGTGAGCCAACCACCATGAAAGAATAGACTGAGATGGCATTAAAAACATTCTATTATGATTCCCCCATCCATTTTGAATCATTTTATCTTCCAATGGAGTGATTATAATACCCTTTAGAGGTGATAATTCCATTGAAAGTAGGCTCTTGTTCCCAAAAATCACCTTTAGAATACTAATAATATTCATCCACAATCGAAGTGATATGATCTAGAAGATTATCCATGCTACCAAGATGTTCCTTGATTGAAAAATCAAAATCCATATTTGAATCCCCCTCCAGGACTAACTCAATTTGATGATTCCTAGTTCAATTAGATTTCCAAGAAAAAGAGAGGAATCCGTGGAAACTAGCCACTGAGAGTCAACATCAATTTTTGAAAAAATATTCTTGAAGGCAGGCCACACCGAGGATGTAACATATTTGAATTTTCCTACCTTAAGCATGTAAATAAACTTGTCCCAAAGAAAACAAGTAGCTTCATATTGAATGTTTATAATCCACCATATAAACCTGGCCTACAAGGATTCATTAAAATCCCATAGATTTTTGATGCCCAAACCACCCTCTTTATGAGGCTTGCAAACAGCATTCCATGGAACCGTTTCCAGCCTCCTTTCCGATATGCTGCCACTCCAAATAAAATTATTCATATATTTATTGATACTCTTGATTAAATCAATCTTCCATTTATACACCATAATAGAGTACACAAATTTGGAGATGATGATTGATTTCATCAGGAAAACCAGACCATCCATTAATAAATATTTTCCTTTCCATGGGAAAAGTTTTCTTTTAATAATGCTAAAAATGTTAGAGAAATGAAAAACCTTTGGTCTCCCCTAGAACATGGGAACTCCCAAATAAGTGAATGGAAGATGTCCCTCTCGAATGGTCAATTCTCTAATGATATCATTTTTTATAGAAGAGATGCCCCTTCCAAAGTAAAAAAAGGATTTTCTCCAGCTAACCACCTTCCCAGAAACTAGTTCATAGTGTAAAAGTGTTCTCTTTATATTCTTGATGTTTCTTTTATCCCCTTTGGTAAAGTGGGTAATGTCATAAGCATATAGAAGATAAGAGGTATAGACAATCCCCCTAATAGCATGAATAAACTTAAATTTTCCATTTCCATCCATGATAGAAAGAATTATGCTGAGATAATCTTCAGTGATAGAGAATAGGATGGCTGATTAGCAATCACCCTTCCTTACACCTCTCAAAAAGTCAAAATATCCTTAAGGGGATCCATTTATGTGAACTAAAATATGAGTAGAACTTAAAATGTTTTTAACCCAATTGATCAAAAAATCATCAAACCTATAAATGATAAAGACCTTACAAATGAAAACCCAATCCATTGTGTCAAAATATTTCTTGCCATCCAATTTGAGAGAAATATTTCCACCTATGATGTGTTTTTTGAGAAGTTTAACACACTCCAAGGTGGTGATAAGAAAATCCTAAATTGATATCTCTTTGATGAAGATGAACTGATTTGAAGAAACAATTTTCAGGAAATAGAGTAGAACCTATTGGCAAGGATTTATCAAATGTCTTTATAAATGGTTTTTTAACCAGTAAAAATGTCTAGAAGAGATGAACTTGATTGGAATTCTCCTCTTTTGGGATAAGGTAAATAAACTGATCATTCAAACCCCTATGGAGAGATCTACCCCTCAAAAAATGAATAACAGACCTGCAAACATCCGTACGAATGAGATCCCAAATTTTTTGAAAGAAAGAGTTACCAAAACTATTAGGACAAAGTGATCTCTCATATTTGAGACTAAAGTCATCCTCCTTAATCTCTAGATCAAGAGGCATAGTAGTGATAGTCGAGTTTTCCTCTTGATTCACCAATCTTGGAATCACCCCAACCATAGGATAAATGGTGGAGTGGGGACCATTAAATAGATCTTTAAAGTAAGATGTGACATGATTTGAGAGATCCAATCTTTTTTCAATGAGGTTATCCCCATTATTAATCAATGAAAGAGTCTTAAAAACTTTCTTGATTATTTGAAGAGAATTGAAGAATTTTGATTTTATGTCACCATAATTTAACCACCTTGATATAAAGGAATCCCTTTGCAGTGCATCTTTCATGTCAAGAAGATTGTTCAGTTTAAGGGACAACTCAGCTTCCACTAAAATTCCATCAGAGAAATCATTATTGGTGTTATGGTCTTGAACCATTTGAAGAGAATTTTCCAGTGAATATATGTCAGAGTCAAGGTAGATGAAATGATCATTTCTCTACATTCTTAAATTCCTCTTTAGAATTTTGAGTTTGGTGATGCAATAAAAGGCATCATCCCGAAAATTCACTAAGGTTGAAGTGCTATGAACAATGGCCCTGTATTTAGGGTGAGAGACTCAAGCCTTAATAAACCTGAAAGGGAAAGGAGGCTTGGGTTCCATATCACTAAGATCCACAAAGATATGGTGATAATTAGAATTGAGTCTAGGGAGGGTTGAGCATGATATGGTACCGCATGTGTCTACAGAAGCCCCATTAACAAATGCCTTATAAATCTTTTTAGCTACAAATCTATTCAGGTGCTTACTATACCAAGTATATTTGGCACCTACCAAATTAATCTCAATCAATTCATTTTGATCAATACCTAATCCAAACTCCCTAGAGCATATTGAGTTTTTTGCTGCTCTCATCTTCTCAAATGGAGTCAAAATTTTAGTGAAGTCCCTTTATTTTAACCAAGGACTATAGATGACAGATTTGAGAGATTCTATATCCATTCATAGATTCCTACGATCCTGATACCTTTTGTGAGCATAAATGAAGGAATAGGTAAAATGGGAACCAATGTAGATCATGGAACAAGTGACATGCTGATCACATGACATAACCATGGTGGTATTGCCTATCGAATTATGGGCCATTACCCATAGACTCTTGAAATATGTTGAACAACTATTCGTGTTAATTAGGTGAAACCCCAAATTCTACAAGTTAGAAATACTATAGGAGAATATTTTTTTGGGTTCAAACATGCCTATAAGGATCAGTTTGTGCTGATGAATAAATAACTGAATGGATATACATGTTTCTATATTTACCAGGCCCTAGAAATTCCGGAACATAATATTCATTTAAAACTAATTTTGGTGTTTTTACCCCTTAGATTTGTACCTACAGGATTTTTAGGTGGTCTTATAGCCTTATTTTTGGGAGGAGGAGATAGCATGTCACTTATATCAGTATTGCTAGACAAAGTACCCTTACCTTTGGATGATAACTCCAGGTTAGCCAAATATTTCTGGGTTTCTTTATTTGAAGTATTATTGGAGGCATTGTGATTAGGCTTGCAACCCTCATGCTCTGGGATGCTCTTATGAAATCTAGTTATAGCATCATGTTCAATTAGAATGGGAAAAACCGCACCCTGGGTCTGCCCTGTGATGAACTTATCTTCCTAAATCTCAGAAGGAATTTTCAGGCTGTTGTAAGTCTGTGTCACTACTAAGCTGGGGAACCTTTCAGAAGTATTCCCCTATGATGGGGTATTCTCAACAGATTCAAAACCTCCCATTTAATGGGTCTCTTTAATAGGAGGAATGAGGCTGGTAGGGATTGGGATGTCTGCCAGGTTTGATGTTCTTTTTAGGGAATCATCATTTGAGGTGTCACTATCCCTCACTAATAAGACCAAGTCCCTGATGGCATTATATAACTCTATAGAAATGGGTTCAACCACCATTTTTTGCTGTAGATCAAAGAACACATTATAAATATCATTGGATATTACCGAACCCATATCTTCTTCCACCTTGGTTCCCAGCTCAGATAGAGGGTTCCTTTCATATTCTACCTTGGAATTGGGGCCAAGAGTAGCATCATCTAGATCCTTTTCCTCCTCCACAATATCTGTCAAGGTTTGTTTCACATAGGTGGATGTGCCATGTTTGAATTCCTAGGAGGTTGTATCTTCTCAGTAACCTGTAACTATTTAGAATCCAATTTAGTCTTTAAAGGAATTTGAGATGGTCCTGCATGCTCCCTTATGACACCCTTCTTTTCAGGTAGAAATTTTTAGATCTCCTGATCTTGTTGGATTTAGTCTACTCCACAACTTTGGGTACCAAAACCTATTTTAGAAGCACTTTACATTTAGATACTGAGTGACCCACCATTTTACAAACATCACAGAAGGGTGGAACATTCTCATACTCCACCCTTACTTCTGATATGTTCCCATTAGCATTGAAAGAGATGCTCTTAGGCATCTTGATTTCCATTTTAAAATCAACAAACATCCAATCAAATAATCCCAATTCTCCCTCCATAGTCCGCTAATCCATTCGGATTGGTGTTCCAATACAAGTTGAAAGATCATTTAGAATATTTAGATGCCAGTAAACCCAATTAATCTCTTACAACCGCACCCATACATATGCATTAGTTTTCTTTATTTTAAAGGGATTAAAATTAACATCTTATTCATAGAATTGAAGAAATTTAGGTTTAAATTGCAGGTTTCCCATGTTCCAAGTAGTAATCAAGGCATCCTTCGATTAAAGAATGATATGAAAGAATCCTCTCTGGATAGGTATAATCCTTCAATCATTATTACCCCAGTGGGGGGAAATTCTGTTCTTAATATCATCATAAGACCAGGGCTTATCCCCCTTTGAATAGACAATGTCACTAGAAGCTTCTTTAATTTGTTAGACATGTGAAAGAAAGTTTATCAAAGATGGAGAAATATTTTTTTAGGTCCCATTGAGAATTAAAAACTTGATAATGTGGATCAAAATTTGTTATGGGGACTGAACTTGAGTCACTAGATGAGGAGGATGTACAGTAACATACATTCTATGTGGATGAAATTGATATTTTACTAAACAGTGATTGTGATCATGCATTGGTGAGTCGTGAAGATTTTTTATGTTAAGAAGAGGATTCACGATGATAAAAGGGGGTAACTTCCATCATCCACTATTCACACTATATCATACTTATGAGAGTAAAAACCAGAGCTGGGGAGCCGAATTAGATTCGTATATGGAGTTTGAGGAAGGGATATATATTGCTAATTATATTCCCATGTCTCTTTCTTCTATGTATTTTCTTTTATATTTTTTATTCATGAATTGATAGATTTTTTAGGATAATCATGATGACATGAATTTAATTTCTTTTATCTATTCTACTTTCATTGATAAAAAATTTTCAATGCAATTTAATTCTAAGTTTCTTTTTTGATCATTTTTTAGAATCACTTCACACTACTAAAAAAAAACATGTAATTGTAGTGAATCATTAAACCTTGAATAATAAACTAAATTACTCAAAATTGTAAAGGGAAGATGAATCTATTCTCTATATTGAACAAATTTATTCTTATGTTAAGATCATGAGATCAAAACTAAATAAGGCTAACCAGGCTGTGGGAGTTCACTGATGTAACAGATCAATGGATCTTGACCTTTTCTCAAATAAATAAATTGTTTTTTTAATTTGTTTTAAATAGGACAGTATAATTTGTATTATTTAAAATCATTCTAATAACCCTAATTTCATATTATTTATGTCATTAATATTTTTTTAACCATACATCACTTCGATTTTACGCTTAATTATCACACAATTTGTCCACTATTTTCGTTATACATGACACATTGCATTCCATATTTCCCTCTATTTTTGTTTATTTATTTTTTCCCTTATTTTTTGTCACTCAAGAAGATAATACTCCTTCCTTGTGGAATCAAAACCCCACTCTCCATTATATTAATTTTATGTATTTGTTAGGGATAATATAAATTCAAATTGGTGCAAACCTCAACGACGCTCGCACCATGATCCTTGCACATTGATCATGATTATTCCATATTAATATTATAAATAATGATATAAATATTTAATGTATATGTATATATATATATATTAATTATATGAAATTCTATAAAAATTCATATTAAGTAGTGATAAAAAAATTACATCCCTTCATGAAGATGGTAATCCAGATATACACATGAGTAATGTTTCCGCTTTTGATGGACAGAATGAAAGAAAGATAAATGATAATTCAACTTTAAATAATCATTATTATATCATGAATATAATGTATGTTTAATAAGTCGATATTTTCTACCATCCAATTATATTGGAAATGACAAAAAAATTACATCACTTTGTTGTTGTAGTCCACACGCACACACGAGCAACATTATCGTTTACCAATGGATCATAAGGTAAGAAGGTGGATATGATATTATAATTCTAGAAGAATAATTATATCATAAATATCATATATAAACATTAAACCCATCATAAAAACCATCCATGAAATATGGTGATGGAAAATGAATTATATCACTTCGTAGAGGTGGTAGTACATACGCAAGCATGAGCTATACCTTTATCTCTCATTGGATTGAGAAGAGGTGGTAAATGGTTTTTTTATCATAACAATAAAATATAAGTATATTTAGGATAATATATTAGACATATTCTTATCAATACAAAATTTTTATAGGAATTAGAAGAAGAAATAAAATGGAAAGATCATGGTTATGATCTATACCTCTTTGAGAGAGACATCCTTTGACTGGATCCTTAAGCCTTGAAGTATTAGTATTAAGATATTTCCAGAAGATCTAGGATAAAGGTAAAAAAATTAATGATCCTTTTTATTAGGTATTTTACAAGATATAATTATTAAATTGTATGGATTATGGAGGAGAGAGGGACCCATTTATAAGTTCAGGGAGGGATAAACATTGAATTTCTTTAAAGATTTCAATGATTTGAGGTCACTTTCATGTAAAAGTGAATCCAAATGGCCAGGTATTAGAATTTAAGATAATATAAAGTTTACATATCTTCAATAAATAATAATTGTACAGTTTTAGGTGTAAAAACTACCCTTATCCCTTGGTTTAACCCCTAACAAACTCGTTTTAACCATAACCGTGGTAACAGAATTTTACTATTTTTACTATTCACTATGAACAAAAATTATGTTATTCCAATTAAATTATATTAATTATTCTGATAAAAAAATATTTATTTCATTTTACCATATTATATTTCTATAAGTGGTAGAATTTAATTTCAATTATGTTCACAAACCATAATGAAAACTCATTTTCAAACAAATGAATTTTAAAGCATAAAACTTAATTTATATTCATTTCATGACTTGTATAACCCATAAAATTAATGATAAATATTAAATTGAATATATAATTAAAAATATATATTAAAACCATTAATTGGTAGTATTTAAATTAATTATTAAGATAAAAACACACTTCACTCAAAGAACGATTTTTTAGAAAAATAAGTATTTGACCCCAAAAATTAACTTATACCAAAATCAAGTATAATGATGATTTCTATGTAATTAATTATATTATTTGAAATTAAAGGATTATAAGGATAATTTAAGAAAAAATTAAAAACATAATGGGACTTCCACTTAAAATTAAAGGACAATTTTTACAAATATTTTCATTTTTTCACTATTCACTATAAAATAAATATCTTTATAAAAATCCTAAAAATTCACCCTAAATGTGATGTCCATA
The DNA here is from genome assembly GCA_963277665.1 of Viscum album. Taxonomy (NCBI): domain Eukaryota; kingdom Viridiplantae; phylum Streptophyta; class Magnoliopsida; order Santalales; family Viscaceae; genus Viscum; species Viscum album. The sequence goes on from OY728157.1 coordinate 1,729,851,593, forward strand.
AAAGTTTAAAATATCAAATACATGTTTAATTATTTATTTATTTTAATAAAAAATTCGTTTTTAATGAAAAATAAATTTTTTTAAGTATAATTTTTAATATTAGAAGTAATATTATATAATATCAATTATGCTTTCGTGAATATTTTAAATTTTATAAATATTATAATTATAAGAGATTATATTTTAAATTAATAACAAAAAATTATTTTTTATTTTTATCAAATGAAAATTTTAATATAATTATTTGATTATTTATTTATGTAAGGATTGAATAACTAAAATTATGGAAATTCGTATAAAATTTATTTGAAAGGTAATATAATTATTATATTTTAAAATATAATATAAATGTACAATGAAATGAATAATCTATTTTAAAATTAAACAAAACACAGTTTTTAAATTATTAAATATATATTAATTTTTAAACTAAAATATTTTAATATGAATAATTATAAATATATGAACTTGTGAAATTTATTTTTTTAAGATCTCAACTATGAAAACATTATGAATTATGGTAATTTATATTAAGATTGTTTTTATGATTTTTAATATTATAATACATTAATTTTATAAAAATTTAAAATAATAATAAAACAGTTTTGAGAAGGGGGAAATTGGGTTTTGGGTTACACCTTTAGGGCTTCGCATTGTGGGTTTTGTTTGAGTCAGGGTCTCGTTTCGGAAGGTCAGAGTCTAGTGAGATGATGTAGAGGGTTTGAGATAAGAGTTTTGACCACTAGAGAGCATAATGGAGTTTAGATATTAGTGAGGATTTCAAGTGAGGTCAGCACTGATGAAACAGTAGATATCATTGGAGATCCCAAAAAGTTAGGGTTTGTTTCTGACAAAGATAAGTATGGATGAAGTTTTAATTTCTATTTTTTTTCAACATAAGAAGTTATGGATTTGTTCCTTTATGAGTCATAAAATATTTATAATCTTATTATAAGGACCATATTTACCAAAACAGTGTCAAATTCATCTATTTATTGACGTTCACAACCCCAATCATTATTCGCAGAATATTTTTTATCCGCCTAATTTTATTTTAAAGACCGATTTGAGTGGATAAAGGTTATTGGTATCCATTATAGTCATTTTTTTCTTTTTTTATTTAATCCTTAAATTTTTTTATATTCAAATTAATTTTTTTAAATGGTTCATTGATTATAAAATTTATATATTTTATTTTACTTTTTACATTGATACTCTACTTGCGGAGCAAGCTTGACCCTGTCTTTGTCCTATGATATATTTGAATCTCCTCAGGTTAGTAGTTTCCATTTTTTAAATATATGTATGTTTAAATATCAAATTAAATGGTAAAAAAAGCCTTGTGCCTATGTACATATGTAATTTGGGGAACCAATTTTTAATCTGAAGAGGTCGATATGGAGTTTGGAACAACATATGGTTTTCTGTTTTATAATCATGTAATGGTTTGATTTATTTCTATCAGTTTATGTTTAAACTAAAAAGATATACATACATATATTTATATATATTTTAATATTTAACAATCTATATATCTATTTATTTTAATAATTTATGGGTGTAACAGTGATATTAAATCTATTTTTAGATTATGATTCCCTATTTTTACTAAATTATTTAAGGGTTATTTTATAATTATTAATTTTCTAATTATGGTTTTGTATTTTAAAACTAATAAGGGATTATATTTATTATCCTCAAAAATTATGTTTAAAAGTGTATTTGTTTTGAAAAATTTTATTCTAAAGATTTAATTTTTGAATTTATATTTCATAAGTGAATTTCATTTATCAAAATTATGTTTTATTTTAGAATCAATGAAAAATATGCTATAAGGATATCTTTATTATTAAATTTATAATATATGATTTTATAAGGGATACATACTTCACAAATTTATGTTCTAATTTGAATTCATGATTCTTCTACAAAGGGATAATTTTATTTATAAATCTTTATTTAAATATGAATTTATTTTGCGATTATGTCTATTATAAATTTCATGTTATATATATCTGTGTGTGTGTGTGTGATTATTATAGGAAACATCATGTTATTTTATATATAATTTAAATTTATGTTTTATATATATATATAAGTAATTTTAAGTTTATGTTTGATGTGTATATTTGATTTTTATTTTTCACACCCTATGTTTATTTACATAAAAATTTATGAAAGTATTTTCATAGGAGTGTTATATTTACGTACAAGTTATATATATGTTTTTTCAACATTCAATCTCATGATTATAACTATTCATAAATAAATTATAGAAAATTATAATTTATTTAAGAAAATAAATTTTAAGAATTCCAAAATATTATAAAAGGGAATCATCTCATATGCATGTCATTTTTAAATCATTATTATGGACATACATAATTGATTATCCATGACATCTCTTATATTAATATATATATATATATACATATAAGTGTATTCATTGAATAAAATTTTTCATTTATCAGAAAAACAAAAAAAAAGGATTTTAATGAGATTGTTAATGAAATTGTTTGTACATTGATGTTAATTAATCTTCCATATAAATATGAAAAGTCTAAGTATCAAGATATTTTGTTGTTATAAGTCTAACAAATGATTTTCTATGAAGTTTAATATTTATACATTCATAAAAAATATAAGTGTATGTTTATTTAATGTTTTTTAATTTTTTTAAAGTAGAAAACCTAATGAATAATAAATGTTTATATAAAGAGAAAGATTAAAATGCTTTTATAAAATCTGTTACATGAAAATGGTAAATATGGTAGGGAATTTGGGAGTGAATTTATCCCAAGGAAATTGGGTAGGCCCAAGGCAGCCTTCAATGCTTCAAGTGTCCTCAATGTTTTGTTTTCAAAAGATTGCATATTGTTTTAAGAAAAATCACTAGATTATTTTTAAAGAAATTTCTGAATGAAAGCAATTTAAAAATATATAGTATTTTTAAGGCATAAATAATTTCAATAATGATTACAAAAGGTATTTCTAAATGTATTTTCAAAATTAAATTTTAAAAGATTATTTTAAAATTATTTATCAATTTTTTTTAAAAACCCCTTACTAGGAAAAATATTTTTCCACCCTATTTTTTTAATTTATTTTATATAGGTTTAGTGGAATTACCTTGTGATTTTTTTTCATTGAGTAAGTAGTGCGCTCAAAGAATTTAATTTATTTAATTTTTTTGTAATTTTTTTTAAGTTGTAAGGAATATATTTAATTTTCAAAAACCTATACCGGTAAAAGTTCCTAGAATGTAATAAATTATGTGTATTTCTTTAGTTTCATTTGTTTAAAATTAAATACATATCATTTAAAAAAAATAAATGCAGAAGTTTGAGTTTAGGGTCTTTAAACTAAGATAATATTGATATGATGATTTTAAAAATTAAATTCATTTAATACAATAAAATTTATAGAAATGGTAGAAATTAATAATAGAGTTCACATGTAAAATTGTGACAAAATTTTCTTTAATGAAAATATATTTCTAAATATTAAAATAACTATACTAAAAATTGAGTATTTGTTTATGATGCATTATTAAATATATTTTCATTAATAAAAACCTTTATATGTATTTTTAATAAAGTGTTTATCACTATTCATACCATTAAATTTATTATCTAGGTTATAATGATATACAATATCACAGTTCATATAGACTCAGGGTTTCATGTAAGATAGGCTATCAAATAATTCATATTTTATTTCAAATTAAATACAAATAAAATCATTGGGTGTGACATTATACCCACCTTAAAATGAAATATTCCTTCAATATTTTGTTTCTATAGTATAAAAAATGAGGATATACCTTCATTATCATATACTTAGGTTCCCATGTACCTCCTTTAAATTTATGATTCCTCCAACTAAACTTTAACAAGGTGAGTAGTCTTATTCCATTTAAATTTTTCTATATGATCCATGATTTATACTGATTGTTTTTATTCAAAAAGGTCATCCTCTATTGGTATAACCTCTGAGTTTAGTACATGTGAAGGATCATGTATGTACTTCCTCGGTAGTGATACGTGGAATGCATCGTTAACATGAGATAGGTTTGGTGGGTGTGTTAGGCAATAAGTTATAGTCCTTACTCAATTAAGAATCTTGAAAGGTCCAACATACCAAGGGATAAAAATTACCTTCTTCTTAAATCATATTACATTCTTCCATGGATAAATTCACAGGAAAAACATCACCAATATCAAATTCTATATCTCACTAATGATTTTCAACATAACACTTTTTTCAACACTAAGCGGCCCTGATGTGCTACCGAATAGATCTAAACTTCTCTACTATTTCCTCAGCTATATTGGGTCTTAATAGCTTTTATTCTAAAACTTCATCCTAGTATGTTATAGTTCTATACTTATTTCCCTATAATTTTTTATAAGTATCCATCTAAATGATAGATTTAAAGCTATTATTGTAAAAAACATAACTAGTTGGAAGTATTGATCCCAACCACCATTGAAAAATAGAGAACAGGACCCCAACATATCCTTCAGGGTTTGAATGGTTCTCTCAAACTAACCATTTATCTAAGAATTATAATAACTACTAATATAAAACTATATATCTTGATCTTATTGAATACTTCTAAAAAACATTGAGGTAAACTTGAATCCCAATTAGATACAATAGAATTTGGTACCCCATGTAACTTTACGACTTTCTTGATGTATATCCTATAAATATGATCTAGGGAGAAATATTATCTTATAGAAATGAAGTGTGCTGACTTCATAAGTTTATTTAATACAATCCAAATATAATTATTGTCTTTAGATGTTTTAGAGAGTCTAATTGTATGTACTTTTCCTTAAAAAAAATATTCTACTAATTTTAAAATAAAATTCAATTACTTGTATTTCTGAGCAGCTTTTAGGTTTAGTTTTTAGTAGAGTAAGGTCATAACACTTATATAAAAATATCGTTTATTAAAAAGTGGGGACTTCAACTTAGTATCAATTTTTCCCATTAGAAAAATCTTTTAAAAATTATCATGTTTTCTTTTCATGATATATCTTCAAAAATCTAATCTTAACATCCTCCTCATACCTAATCATCCTTATATCCCTTTGGAAAACATTTTAAAATGTGGTATGAGCACAAAAATATAAATAAGGGACATAAAAAAGAAGAAAAATATTAGTATAGTGAAAAACATGAAAACACATGAAAAAACTTTTCTTAAAAACATTCATTTTTATCCAAAAAGTGAATCATTTTACCTTTTAAAAGTGCATTATCTTACCTTTTTAAATAAAATTATTTTCAAGAAAACACATTAACAAGTATAAAAAATTCATGAAGGTTTCTTGGGACATCATCATATTATAAATCTTAAAAACTCTTTTAAATTAGAATAACCATACGACCAACATCCAATATAATTCTTTATGGAACATAATAATTACATAATTTATTAGAGTTATTTCTATGAACACCCATCGTATAAGCTATATCAGGCTTATTTGAGAGCTATAATGGGGTTAAACCCTTAATATATACTATATTGAGCTCACCTATGAGATATAATGGGGTTGATACCTTCATAAACAATGTCCAATGACCATGTAATGAATAAAACACTTGAAAATATATTTTAAACCTATATGTAAAACACTTTCAGATATCACAATACCTTTTTCTTTTAAAAACACAATTTAAATTCCACAATACATCAAAAAAGGAAAATAATGGATTTATTTGAAGAAAAAATAAAATATTATAAAGGAATATAGACTTAAATTAATGGTTATCATGGTAAAAATGATTATTATCACCATATATGTTAAAATAGAGAATTCTTTTTGTATTTATAAAGGATGTTAAGCATTCCAGAAAAATATTCCTTTATGAAAACCATTTAAATAAAGAATCATAAAATGAACTTTATTTTCATTTATTTCTATATAAACACATTCAAAAAATAATTTAAAAAAAATGTACATGGAATAGAAATGTTTTGAAAATAAATCATTAACACATTTGAAATAATTTTTTAATTTAAAGTGTCTCCTATATCAAGTTCAACTCGTCATATATGTTATTTGTATTTATAAATAATTTTTTTGTTAATTTATTTTAATGGTTAAGATATTTTTTCAAGTTCATTATTCCTTTTATTTCATTTAATTCAATGTTATATACAATTACTTGTTCATTTAGTTTTATGTGGGGTGTTTTTATGATATTCGGTTCATAAGTCCAAAATGAATTTGGTAAGATTAATACGGTCGAAAAGGTCATTATTAAATAATCTATAGAATAATAGTAATTACATAATTATAATATTTATACATTAATTTTCATTTTAAAACCAATAAATAATGATGGTTATGAAAAATGAACTGCATTACAATCTTGGAGATAGTTGGTCATGCGTACGCATGAGTAACATTGCCATTTTTAATTGATCATTTCAAAAAAAAAAGGTTAATATTATTTTATATTTATATAATGAAAATTATATCATAAATATCATATTATTTCTCTAAATATAATTATATTTCATCCATGTGATGTGGTGGTGAAAAATTAATTGCATCGCTTCGTTGAGGTGGTAGTCCACACGTACGCACGAATGACTTTATCATTTTTAAGTGAATGGAAAGGTAATAAATTAAATGGTATATAATATTTTAAGAATTATAAATATGTCATGAATATAATGTGAAATTTTTAACTCCATCATTATAAGTTTACTTTAAATATGGTGATGGAAAATGAGTTACATCAGTTCGTGGGGTGATAGATTGTCGTATACATGAATGATGGTTTCATTTCCAGTTTGATGGAAGAGGAGAATGATATTGGATGTTACATAAACATAAAAAAAATATTGATTATATTGGTTTTATTATTTGAATATGGTTAAATAATATTTTATGCAGGTATAAAAATAAATAAAACAAAAAAAATACTTGGTTAAGAAAGATAACTCTTATTCGTACAATCTCTTAAGGTTTACACCATAAGCTTTTATAGGTTAGTTTTATAATAAAAAACATATAGTATATGAATATGGATGTAAGGAAGTATTTTTTAAAGGTATTGGTGGATCAAAAAAAATTAAGTGCGAACAAAAGATATGAATAGGTTCCCTTTTATTAGAGGGGGGAGGGGCACCCTTGGAATTTAATGAAATACTAATTTAATAAAAATTAATTATGATTTAAAAATTGATCAAAATTGATAATATTTATAACTAAGATGTTTATTAGTATAAATAAATTTATATAATAAATTTTTTATAGGTTTTTATCATATTTTTATATTTATCTATTTGTTTTAACCCATATTTAACCTTTTTCACACATACCGTGACCATACGGTTTTTTACTCTTTGAGGGTCAAAATAATTACTATAAATAGAAAAACATTCCATAAATGGAAAATATATTATATTATAAACCATATGATAATAAATTTTACAAATATAATATTCTTTATAATTTTATATCATTTAATAGAATATTATATTCATGAATTATCATTAATGTCGATTTTTAAAACTATTCATTACTTTGACTTTAATAACATCAAGCTGACAAATTAAATTTAAACCAAATATTTTATTAAATTTATAAACTATTATATTCATATATAAAATTCATTTATGATATTATTTAACTAAAATTATATTACTTTTAATATTTTTAATATCATTTATTTTATTTTTTTCATTAATTGAATAATTATTATGTCACTATTTTGTATGCATTTAAGGTTATTATTTACTCACTAAAAATTAACAATAAATTACCTTAATTAATATATATCTTATATATTTAAAAATTAAATATATAACTGAATATTTAATATGGTTATACCCACGTTAAAAATATTATAGTTATTAAAAACAAGAGTCTGACATTTTTTACTTTTCTTTATATAAAATTTTATAAAGGTCATAATCACATAAAATGGAAAAAAGGGTATATATTCTAAATTTTGATTATTATTTACGATATATAATCCTAAAATAAAATTAATTCAAGTTTTGAGGTTGTTATTTAGTCCTTATAATTTTATTTTTAACTTCAATTACCCAATATACACTTTAGTGTGGAAATAAATATTTCTAGGGTGACTAATAATATTGGAAAAAAATAAGAGGTAACTATTTACTAAATTTGGAATCATATATTACAAATATGGAATCAATTTTTTAACATTAAATTAATATAAGTGAAATGATTTAATTTAAAATTAAATCAACAAAATTTGTTAAAAATAGTTTTTCAAAAAAAAATTGTGATGTAAACAATGTTTTTATACTAAATTCAAGTATAAAATTCATTTAAAAACCATTATTGTATTATTTTAAATAAAAAGGAATGAATGAAATTTTAAAACCCATAAAAATATAAATTTAACTTGTAATTACTTTAAAATAAATACAATTTTCAATAACAAAATCAGTATTTTTCACTATTCACTAAAAATCTACATTTTCATAAAATTTTAAAAAACTCATCTTATGATAATTAGAAAATAATGATTTCAAAAATGAAATTGATTTTTAAAAATTAAAATTCTATAATTTTAGAAATAAACTTTTAAATATAACCTTATAAGAAAATATTTTAATAAAACTATTTCTTTTTTATTTAAAATTTATTTAATTTTTTTTATAATTAATATAACAATATAATTCATTAATGCTATAAATATATAAAAATGATTTGTTATATAATTACTTGGGTTGTTACATTCTTCCCCCCTTTTGTAAATTGCAAACTAGCAATTTTATTCACTTATTAAACAAGTTGGGATACATTTCCCTCATATAATTTTCATACTCCCACGCTGTTTCTTCAACCATATAGTTTTCTATAAAACCTTAACCTAGGGAATCACATTTTTTTATAACACTTTCTCTCTATAGTTAAGAATATGAATAGGTTGTTCCTTATCAAAAAGGTTATCTTGTAGCTAAACAACTTAAGGACTCAATAAATGATATGAATCTAGCACATGTTTTTTAACATGAGACCATGAAATACGTTTTGTGAGTGTGATAAACATAGAGGAATGACTACTCGATAAGAAATTGATCCAAAATTATTTAGGATTTTATATATTATAATGAATCATGGACTTATGTTCCCATTTTACAAAAATTAATTCCACCTTTACATGGAGATACTTTATGAGAAACTAGATCACCTACCTCGAAAGAAATATCCTTTATCCGATTATCAACATAACATTTCCACCTACTCTGATCCTTCCTCATGTACAAATGAATCATCTTTAACTTCTTAGCAATTTCCTCTATCAAAAATGGTTCCATTAGTGTCTTTTCTCTTACTTTGACCCAAAAAGCAGGGGTCCAACATCACTTTCCATATAATTCCGTAAAAGGTGACATCTATATACTAGAATGAAAACTGTTATTATCAGTAAAATCAACCAAAGAAATATTTTGATCCCAACTTCCCCGGTAATCTATTGAATAAGTGAAAATAAATTCATCCAAGTTAAGAATCATTCATTTTTAACTATCCATCAGAATGTGGATTAATTTTTTTATTAAAATCTAATTTATTACCCAATATCTTAAGAAGTCCTTTCCAAAAATTAGAATTTAATTTGGGATCATGATCAGATTCAATACATAAATTAATTCCACATAACCTCACTATCTTCTTGAGATACAATTGAGAAATTTAGGCCAAAGTAATAGTATCTAAAATGGGAATTAAATGAAAAAATTTAATTAATTGATCAATAACTACCCAAATCAAATTATTACCTCATGAATTATTTCACAATCCCACTATGAAATAATTGAATATATTTTAACATTTCCACTCTGGAATAGGAAAAGGTTAAATCATCCCCTTCAGAAATTGTCATTCTACTTTAACCTATTAACAAGTCAAATATTTGATGGTAAAATCATCAATATATTTTTTTATTCTATACCACTAGTAATATTCATGAAGGTATTTATATATGTTAGTGCTTACATCATGAATATAAAATGGGGAACTATGAGCCTCACTCAATAATTATGTCTTCAACCAAGAATCACAAGGCACGCATAAACTATTTCAAACTCTAAAAACACATTCTTTGGTAACATTAAATTCATGCATCTTACCCTTAATAACCAATTTAATCTTTTCTTATAACTCATTTTCTTCCTTATGAACTTTCTTAATTATTTTTGAAAAATATGATTGTACTAACACCTGAAGAAAAATATAGGAGGTTCCTTTATCGAGAACTTATAGGACAAAATTCATCAAATAATTAACCATGGTTTTATATTATAAATGTAACATGTTCAATGTAATATTATTTTCCAACTTAAATAATTGAATACTTTTTTAATTTTATAGGATTACAATGAATCATACAGTTATAATCCTTAGAAAATCATCACGCTCCCTTGTCTAGATGAGTTTAACTTCTTTTCATGCTAACTTAGTCAGTGGGACCACTGACCTAATTTTTTTACAAACCTCAGGTAGTAACCTTCTAAAACTAGAAAACTATGAATCTTTATAACATTGGTAGTTATTTTACATTCTTCAAAAAATTTATTTTTATCAGGGTTAACACTTTTTTAATATTTAGAAATAATTTTTCTAAGGAAAGAAATTTATAGAAACCAAAATTCACACTTACTATGTTTTTTAAATAGTATATTCTCTTATAAGGTTTTAAAAACAATCCTTAGGTATATTTAATGACCCTAAAGAATTTTAGAGTATAATAATATGTCATTAGTAGAAAACACCACAAACGTATCCAAACATTAATGAAATACTATATCCATAATATCCATAAATGTAACTGGTGCATTGGACAACCCAAAGGATGTAACTACAAACTCATAATTCCTATATCTATTCTAAAATGGAGTATTAAAAATATCTTACTCCTTCACCTTCAACTAATGGAACCCCAAAATGAGATCAATCTTTGAAAAATATTTTACTCCCTTGAGGTGAGAAAAAACCATTGATATGAGGAAAAGGGTACTTATTATTAATAGTGATGTTATTTGGTTCTCAATAATCAATGAAAATACGAATGGAACCATACTTTCTTTAACAAAAAAAAAACATGAGTGCCACAATGTGAATTACATGGAATAATGAAACCTTTATCTAGAAAATAAAATAATTTTTGTTTTAATTATAAAAGTTCTACTTATTCCATTCAATAAGGGGGGTTTGAAATAGGCTTAGCATTAGAAACTAATTACATAGAAAACGGAACCTATTAATAAAGAAGAACACCCGATAAATCCTTAGGAAAAACATCTATATATTCATTCACTATTAGGGCATCACTATTCAGAATAGTTTCTTTCTTTTCAATAATATATAATAAGTAAATTTCAATACTATCTCTAATCAATTTCTCGGCTTCTTGGTAGATTAACAAGGGTTTGAAGTCATTGAAAATAACATTATTGGATATAAAATCTATATTAGTATGATAAAATAATATTTAATCCATAGCAAAAATAATATTAAACTCTATCATGGGAAATTAAAAAATATTTTTAGGGAAGACCATCCAACTAATAACAATAGGAATATTCTTATAAATATTGGTTTCTTTAATACTTCTACTTGGAGCTTTCACAAAAAGTTTAATCTTACTTTCATGAAGTTAAACTTGCACTTTATGTAAAAATTTCTTAAAAATGAAGGAATACAAATATATAGAGTCCCACAGGGTATAGGAATAATTCGATTAAATAATAAAAATACATGACACCATGTTATTAGATGGCTCTAAATCAATCGTAGTAGTAGTAAAATATTTTTCTACACCTTTATGTCAATCATGATGGTTTCCATCCTATGTAACTAACTTCAAAAACATGTTAGCATAACGACCCAACTCATTGAATTTAGAAAATATCACCTATTGATTACTACTTATTACCCCATTTTTTGATTTTTCAACACTCTTTTATTTATACTCATGGGCCTTGTGACCAAATTTTTCACACAGATAACACTTTGAAAAATTTACCATACATTCCCCAAGATTCTTTTTACCACACTTATCATAATATGAGAACTTCATTTTATTACCTATGAATTTATTTGATGAATTATTCCCCATTTCCTTCCATCCATACCTTTTTCTTATTATCATAGAATACATGATCATCGATGAACTCTATTTTTACCTTCTTGGCATGAAAAAAAATATATTATAATAAGTTTTTAATTCATGGGAATATAATTCCCTTAAATATCTTGGTTTCATCCATGATTAAAACTGGTTAATATTTTGATTAAGATCTTGGATAAAGTCTTGTATATACCTATAAGGCCCCAGCCTTAAACCTTACTTAATCTTGAGTTATTACAAGATTACACATTGAGGATCTTTTCAGGTTTAGAGTTTTAGAGAATTAGATCATGAAACTTGCATTACATTCCACATTTAAACAAAGTGGTTACATAAAAGACAATATTCATTCTTCCCATCAACGGAAACCTATTTAAAATAAAACACGGATTCTTTCTTGACACATCCTTGACACTATCATCACATCATGTACCTTTCCCTTGACCTGTGAAAAACATTTCAAAAACTTGGGATGAGCATAAAAAGCTCAGTAAGGGTTATAAAAATATGGAAAGGAAACATGAGTTCATAAATACATAAGAATGAAATCATACTTTACCCATAAAACATAGGCATATCAAATCATGAATAAATCATAGAAAACATAAGACATAAAGGTAACTTGAGGCATTCATAACATTCTTACGTAGGGAGTAACCCTCTTGGTTACGTTTGGAATACCCATCACAGTATATTCCATAAATCTCTTCGGAGAAACCTTAACGTTTCACTCCTTCGCGTTACCCAATGCATTGGAGAGCTATATCGGGCTCACCCGCCCTTAGTTTATCACGGAACCACCCGTTCTTCATAACAATGCCCAAGAACCATAACATAATCATATCACATAAACATGAATAAAGGAAACATAACATTTCCACATTTCAATCACAATATAACATTTTAGGATATTGAAATAATGAATCCATTCAAAAAGAAACCATTTCCAAAACCATTTAAAACATTTAATAAAGAGATTTTTGAATCAAAGTGTCCCATACCACCTTGAAGCTTTTAACATTTTAAACCATTAATATCCATATAAATAAATCCTTAAAACCATTTTGAAAACATGGATATTAATAAGAACGAATAATTAAAACATTTAAAACGATATTTTGGTTAAAGGTGTTTTACCAAAATTAGAGACACTTGAATACAATAATCGAGGAATAACATTTAGTCAGAATTTTATAATATCATGAGAATAAAAGGATTCAGGATATAATACTCCAAAGGACAGTATATACACCATATAAGAGTGAATTGGTGCATAACAACAATGAGCCCTCAATAGAAATGTCAAATGTGATGAAATCCCTTATAAAGAAGGTATCCTTAAATTAAGGACAAATAAATCTCAAAAAATATGTGTGACAAATATATATACACCCAATATAAGTGGATATTAAGTGTAAAACAATAAAAGGTCATTCAAACATATTCAATGAATGACATATTCAATGACTACAAGTTGAACCCAAAGAAATCGAAATTGGGTTAAAAAGTTCCCTTGACAGCCTAACGACATCACATCAAAATGAGTTGATGAGAGATAAAAAGTGTATCTCATCACTTGGACATAAAATTTACATCAATAAGGATGTATTAGAACATATCCCAACATAAAAATATGTAAATTAAAAGACCCAATAAAATAAGTCTTTTAAAAAAGAGGAGGGTGAAAGGTTCCCTTACCGACTTGGGTATCTTTCAAAACATACACCCCATGAAAGAAAGACAATAGGTCATTGATGTAAATACTCATAAACGAAAGTATATTACACAAAGAGTAGAATAATGGGCAGTACATACACCACTCAATGGAATTTGTGGCAAATGTAGCATAAATCTCACGGGAATAAAAGTGAGATGAAAAATCCCTCACGAAAACTCGGCAGCCTAACGGCGCCACATAAAACTTCCGAATACGGATTGATGAGATCAAATAGGGTATATCATCACATTACAATATAATGTACCGAAAGAGGAATATAAAAGAACATCCCCCAACATTACAAATAGGAGCTTAAAAGAAGTGACATAAAGGAGAGTACTTAAAAAGAAAGAGAGAAGTTAGATCTCTTACGAAAGTTCGGCAGCCTAACGGCGCCAATCAAAACTTCCAAAATGGATTGATGAGAGAGAATAGGGTCTCTCATCACATGAACATAAAAATTACAGTAGGATTAATATAAAAGATCATCCCAATAACAAGAAAGATGAGCTTTAAAAGGAATGACATAAAAGAGTGTACTTAAAAAGAAAGAGAGGAGTAAGATCCCTTACCTCAGGTCCGACTTGACTCGATCGTTCTTTAACGTCCTGAATAATAAACTTGAGTTAATTTCCACTTTATTAAGAACCTTTTTCTAGTTCATTATTCCTATTAGATCACTTATTTCCATGTTATAAACATTATGTAAACATTTAAGTTAATAATGTTTGTTTTGTCGATATTTGGTTCTTAAGTTGAAAGTGGACTTCTTACCATTACATGTTGTTCGTGGGGTCAAATGTTTATTATATCCAGAATAATATTCATGATTTGGATATCATATATGTCATATATATCCAGTACATGCATGAATTTATAACATTACATAATCATTTAGAGGTAAGAAATGAAATGCACCGTTCATGGAGACGGTAAGCCGTACGTACGCATGAACGCTACTTTCATTTCTATTTCATATTTTATAGAATGGAATAATAATGATATAAAGGTATATTATAATTACAGTATAATATCATATATAATATCATAGTTCCATCCTTTATACGTCCCACATATGGTATTTAACGAATCAAATCACTTTGAGGGGGCGGTAGTCCGCACTTCCTTAAATGAAGATATCGCGAATACCCATAATGGAAGCCATAAAGGTAAGACAAAAATGAAAAATACAGAAGCGTAAATAAAACATAAACATATTATATATCATATATAAAAACAGTGACATCATAATGGCCACCTTTGAAGGTGTTAAATGAGTATTGAACAATCATCGTTTCGGGAGGCAGAATTTCACCATCCACGGAAACCGTATGTTCTTTAACCATTTGATGTAGTTGTGTGAGAGTGTAGCTCGAATAAATCTTATAACAACATCCTAGTATATTGAAGATACTGGTGTTGTTACAAAAGAAGTAAATAAAAAGAGTTTAGGGGGTTGGAGAAGCAAAATAAAACAAATGAACATGAGAGAGTGAATTACCTTTAAAAGTGTAACTCCTTTTGATTTGAGCCTAAAGGCTTCTTTTGAAAGGATTCTGCCCAAAGGGAATCCTCTAGGATGAGGAGAGGGATGTGGAGAGAGTAAATGGGCAGGGTTTGGCCGAGCCAAAGGCTTGAGGAGTGTGTTAAATGAGGTATAGGTGGGGGCCTTTTATAAGAGGAGAGGAGGGGCACTTTTGGAAAGTAAAGAAATATTACTTTATTTGAAAATGTGTTTCGGTTTCAAAAGGTCCCACATTGATATAATTCGTGGATAAGGTGATAAGGCTTCGAAATCCACTCATCCAATAAGTTTTGGACATGTGTAGTTCATATATTTTACATTATCTTTCAATTTTATTTAAATCGTCAAATAATGATGTCATCGCTGCATCATTATTATGTCATAAATAATTTAAGTTATTTAATGTCTAAAAATTATAAAAAAAATACTATGATGTAGGAAATCTTTTTATCTTTCCAATTAATATTTATAATCAAAAAGATTACTTGTATAACCTCACTTAAAAATTGTTTTAGTAAAACATATCATGTTTGTGTCAATTTTACTTTTACATTAAATAAAATGTTATTTATGTCATTTCCCAACCAAAGTGGATCCATGGGGTCCCCAAGTTGACCCATGGCTTGTCTTGGTCTGCCATGATACAACCAATGAGGGTAAGACATGTGTCAAGCTCATCTCATTTTATTAAAGCATTATTTTTACCTTAAACCACACTAATTACCACTAATCGCGATTAAAAACTTAATAAGTTACTATTCACCAAAAAATTATTTTAATCTCATTGAACCACATTTTACTTCTTAATGACAACCATGTATGTCGGATTTTTGAAAATCAAAACACAATGATGGCAAAATTTCATTTAAACCGAAAATCAGTTTTTATAAGTACCACTTAGTGGTTTCACTATTCATCAAAAATTGAAGTTTTTCAGAAAAATCCCAAAAATTCACCCTAAGCTATATTTGATATTCTGAATTCAAAAATGAAGTACGTTTTACAAAATTAAAAACATATAAGTCACATTAATTAATTTAATAATTAATTCCCGCTGTCATGACAAATAGCGTGTTTTATGAAACAATAAGTATCAAAAGATTGACACTAGTTTAAGTCTGATTTCAAAGTGAAATTGATTCCAACGACCACTATTGGATTTAATGGTAAAAATATTTTCTAATTTAACTTTAAAACCAATTAAAAATATAATCTAATCATATAAATAAATTAGATTAAAAAGTGGTTTTGAATTAAAATACAACATTTTACACTATTCATTAAAAAAAAGAACTTTATCGGAAAGATACAAAAAATTTACACAAAGTAAATTTTGATGTCCCGATTCTTAATAAGAGTTTTATTTGGTCAAAAATAATGTTTAAGAGTGAACAAAACTATATTTAATGACGGTTCTCCATCAAAATGTGATAAGTGAACCTTTAGTGAAAACTAGGGCATATACGCCTAAAATTGAATTCTTTCCGTATTTTAAGCCTTTATCTTTTATTGTATAAATGTAAAAATATTTAAGAAAATATATAATCATATTTTAGTTATTTCTATCCATTCCCGCCATTACAACGGCTACATGTTAACTACCATTTAGAATAATATTATTTTATTATTAGAGTGCAACGTAAGATTCCCAAGAAACTCGTTGTTGCGTGTTGGGTACGCCATCGAGCATAGCGTCCCCTTTAAAGTCATATTAATATTTTATTCACAAATATGGATAAATATGAAAATGTCATATTCCTTATTTACCTGGGGTGTTACATCCTTCCCCCTTTTGGGAATTGCGTCCTCGCAATTTTAAAATTGTGCTTGGAAACATCCTTGAACGTCCCACATCGGAGAAGAGTCGGTAAAAAAAATCACTTTAAAATAAAGAAAGATAAGTACAAAGGTCACCCGAGTTAACCCATACTAGGATTCCAAGTATGAAAACATGGACATGGAGGAAAAAACAAAGGGTCACGTTCTGATGGAGAGTGATAGAAAACATGTTTATGAGAAAGTTAACCATGAGAAAATCAAAAACTTGTGATGGGTTAAACGGTATTCGATTCCCCAGTAGGAAAAGTTAATAGGAAACATTTTTGTTTTAAGTTACTTTTTATTGAGGAATTTTTTCATAAGGAAGCATAATCACTTATCATGTTGACTTTCAACTTTTACTAGATTCCTTAGTCAAACTCATATTTTTTCCAAAAGACGAGTATTTAGGGAGACTTGTTCGCATTAAGAGTACTATAATCAACTTCTAGAGAATCACCTAATCCCCAAAAGAGAACTATATACATCCCATGTTTTTAGGCTTTAACCAAAACCAAAACCAAAAAGGTTAGTACAAGATCAGATAATCCAGAAAAGGATAACCCCTTATAAAAAGAAAATCTATTCTTAATCTCCAAAATTTGTCCAACAAAACCCAAAGTTCAACGAGGACCATCCGATAAACAATTTGTCCATAAAATTCTTCAAAGTAAACCAATATAAGATTGAAACCCAAATATTTGAAGGATTTAGTCACATAGTCTTCCAAGTTAAATCGTAACATTTATCTCCAAAGAACATCAGTTGCTCCTAAAGTCTCACATTGATAAGTAATTATCCTAATCACATATCCTCCAAAATCAACTTACTCTTAATTCGTAAAATCATATAACTAAAAATAATCAGTCAAACTAACCAGGGGCTTCACGTAGTCCAGTGGTAGGCGATAAATACCAGTCGCACTTTGGTTGTGGGTTCGATTCCCGCAGCATTGTCCGACGCGACGGGTTGTCACACGGTCTGCGTGTTGTCCTTTTTCCAAAACTATATAATTCTCAAATCATTACCCAAAAAGGGATAAAATCATCAAAAATAACCATAACATAATTTAACCTCAATTTTATCTCATGCCTTTCACTTCAATCATAACATATGGTAACCCATAATTACCTCAAAAGTAAGGATCATATAAACCCAAATGGTTCTTTATAACTATGTCCACAAAAGAAAAGATAACTATTACTTGAATAAAATTTGCCTATATTAAACATCAGGGTTACACATAATATAAAAAGTCTTCTAATGTAACCCCATCATCAAAAGAGACTTAATACTCTTAAGAATTTCACCCTAACTCTTGAAGCCCTCATATGTTGACATCTTACTCATTCAACATTCTTCATGATCCATTATCCATTCCTTTCCAACTTATTCCGAAATACCTCTTTCCTACAAACAAAATCATGAATCATATCCTAAGATTCCAAAATAAGAAAACAATAGTCATGAAATAGTACATACCTTTGATTGGTCATTGTCAGTTTCTTCATCCTCAATTGGAATGGCATTAGGTAATTGTAAATGAATATTGGTACGCTCTTGGTGACCCCATTCACGAAACTTCTTCATAGGACATGTGTTTGCATAATGACCATGCACACCACATTTAAAACATTCAATTGATCCCTCAAAAAGAACTTCTTTCCCTTTCCTCGAGTCAACTGGATGCTTCCTTTTTCCATGGCAGGTTCTTGCTTTATGACCTTCATTTCCACATCTATAGCATATTTCTGTCCCTTTGAAAAATTTTCCTAGGTGTTTCTTTCCACATATTTGACACATATGTTTTTTAACACACTTACCTTTATGATTATTACCTGTACTTCCGTAGGGATTTGTTTCTTGCATATATGATGCCTTAGAGAAACCTCCAAGGTTTAGGTGGTCAATCATGACTCCAGATAGTTGGTTGAGGATAATCAAAAGAGTTCTCATTGCAGCTCCCATATCATTCAGTTGCTTGCTCAAAAAAACTGTCACAGTTTCCTTCACATCCACTGTTACTTTGGTGCCTGCTAGATCCAGCCATTTATTAAAACCAAAAAGGTTAGTGTGAGTATATCAACAAAACCATCATGTACTAATGAGTAAGATAGACAATAAGATATACTTACTCATTCACTTTATCTAAAACTAAGACTCTTTCTGAAATCCTAACCAATATGGTAATTGTCAATTATGCTTAAAGAATACCCTAACCTCTAAAGTTATCTAAACCGACCTTTGATACCAACTATAAGGCCCCAGCCTTAAACCTTACTTAATATTGAGTTATTACAAGATTACACATTGAGGATCTTTTCAGGTTTAGAGTTTTAGAGAATTAGATCATGAAACTTGCATTACATTCCACATTTAAACAAAGTGGTTACATAAAAGACAATATTCATTCTTCCCATCAACGGAAACCTATTTAAAATAAAACACGGATTATTTCTTGACACATCCTTGACACTATCATCACATCATGTACCTTTCCCTTGACCTGTGAAAAACATTTCAAAAACTTGGGATGAGCATAAAAAGCTCAGTAAGGGTTATAAAAATATGGAAAGGAAACATGAGTTCATAAATACATAAGAATGAAATCATACTTTACCCATAAAACATAGGCATATCAAATCATGAATAAATCATAGAAAACATAAGACATAAAGGTAACTTGAGGCATTCATAAAATTCTTACGTAGGGAGTAACCCTCTTGGTTACGTTTGGAATACCCATCACAGTATATTACCTAAATCTCTTCGGAGAAACCTTAACGTTTCACTCCTTCGCGTTACCCAATGCATTGGAGAGCTATATCGGGCTCACCCGCCCTTAGTTTATCACGGAACCACCCGTTCTTCATAACAATGCCCAAGAACCATAACATAATCGTATCACATAAACATGAATAAAGGAAACATAACATTTCCACATTTCAATCACAATATAACATTTTAGGATATTGAAATAATGAATCCATTCAAAAAGAAACCATTTCCAAAACCATTTAAAACATTTAATAAAGAGATTTTTGAATCAAAGTGTCCCATACCACCTTGAAGCTTTTAACATTTTAAACCATTAATATCCATATAAATAAATCCTTAAAACCATTTTGAAAACATGGATATTAATAAGAACAAATAATTAAAACATTTAAAACGATATTTTGGTTAAAGGGGTTTTACCAAAATTAGAGACACTTGAATACAATAATCGAGGAATAACATTTAGTCAGAATTTTATAATATCATGAGAATAAAAGGATTCATGATATAATACTCCAAAGGACAGTATATACACCATATAAGAGTGAATTGGTGCATAACAACAATGAGCCCTCAATAGAAATGTCAAATGTGATGAAATCCCTTATAAAGAAGGTATCCTTAAATTAAGGACAAATAAATCTCAAAAAATATGTGTGACAAATATATATACACCCAATATAAGTGGATATTAAGTGTAAAACAATAAAAGGTCATTCACACATATTCAATGGATGACATATTCAATGACTACAAGTTGAACCCAAAGAAATCGAAATTGGGTTAAAAAGTTCCCTTGACAGCCTAACGGCATCACATCAAAATGAGTTGATGAGAGATAAAAAGTGTATCTCATCACTTGGACATAAAATTTACATCAATAAGGATGTATGAGAACATATCCCAACATAAAAATATGTAAATTAAAAGACCCAATAAAAGAAGTCTTTTAAAAAAGAGGAGGGTGAAAGGTTCCCTTACCGACTTGGGTATCTTTCAAAACATACACCCCATGAAAGAAAGACAATAGGTCATTGATGTAAATACTCATAAACTAAAGTATATTACACAAAGAGTAGAATAATGGGCAGTACATACAACACTCAATGGAATTTGTGGCAAATGTAGCATAAATCTCACGGGAATAAAAGTGAGATGAAAAATCCCTCACGAAAACTCGGCAGCCTAACGGCGCCACATAAAACTTCCGAATATGGATTGATGAGATCAAATAGGGTATCTCATCACATTACAATATAATGTACAGCAAGAGGAATATAAAAGAACATCCCCCAACATTACAAATAGGAGCTTAAAAGAAGTGACATAAAGGAGAGTACTTAAAAAGAAAGAGAGAAGCTAGATCTCTTACGAAAGTTTGGCAGCCTAACGGCGCCAATCAAAACTTCCAAAATGGATTGATGAGTGAGAATAGGGTCTCTCATAACATGAACATAAAAATTACAGTAGGATTAATATAAAAGATCATCCCAATAACAATAAATATGAGCTTTAAAAGGAATGACATAAAAGAGTGTACTTAAAAAGAAAGAGAGGAGTAAGATCCCTTACCTCGGGTCCGACTTGACTCGATCGTTCTTTAACGTCCTGAATAATAAACTTGAGTTAATTTCCACTTTATTAAGAACCTTTTTCTAGTTCATTATTCCTATTAGATCACTTATTTCCATGTTATAAACATTATGTAAACATTTAAGTTAATAATGTTTGTTTTGTCGATATTTGGTTCTTAAGTCGAAAGTGGACTTCTTACCATTACATGATGTTCATGGGGTCAAATGTTTATTATATCCAGAATAATATTCATGATTTGGATATCATATATGTCATATATATCCAGTAAATTCATGCATTTATAACATTACATAATCATTTAGAGGTAAGAAATGAAATGCACCGTTCATGGAGACGGTAAGCCGTACGTACGCATGAACGCTACTTTCATTTCTATTTCATATTTTATAGAATGGAATAATAATGATATAAAGGTATATTATAATTACAGTATAATATCATATATAATATCATATTTCCATCCTTTATACGTCCCACATATGGTATTTAACGAATCAAATCACTTTGAGGGGGCGGTAGTCCGCACTTCCTTAAATGAAGATATCGTGTATACCCATAATGGAAGCCATAAAGGTAAGACAAAAATGAAAAATACAGAAGCGTAAATAAAACATAAACATATTATATATCATATATAAAAATAGTGACATCATAATGGCCACCTTTGAAGGTGTTAAATGAGTATTGAACAATCATCGTTTCGGGAGGCAGAATTTCACCATCCACGGAAACCGTATGTTCTTTAACCATTTGATGTAGTTGTGTGAGAGTGTAGCTCGAATAAATCTTATAACAACATCCTAGTATATTGAAGATACTGGTGTTGTTACAAAAGAAGTAAATAAAAAGAGTTTAGGGGGTTGGAGAAGCAAAATAAAACAAATGAACATGAGAGAGTGAATTACCTTTAAAAGTGTAACTCTTTTTGATTTGAGCCTAAAGGATTCCTTTGAAAGTATTATGCCCAAAGGGAATCCTCTAGGATGAGGAGAGGGATGTGGAGAGAGTAAATGGGTAGGGGTTGGCCGAGCCAAAGGCTTGAGGAGTGTGTTAAATGAGGTAGAGGTGGGGGCCTTTTATAAGAGGAGAGGAGGGGCACTTTTGGAAAGTAAAGAAATATTACTTTATTTGAAAATGTGTTTCGGTTTCAAAAGGTCCCACATTGATATAATTAGTGTATAAGGTGATAAGGCTTTGAAATCCACTCATCCAATAAGTTTTGGACATGTGTAGTTCATATAGTTTACATTATCCTTCCATTTTATTTAAATCGTCAAATAATGATGTCATCGTTGCATCATTATTATGTCATAAATAATTTAATTTATTTAATGTCTAAAAATTATAAAAAAATACTATGATGTAGGAAATCTTTTTAGCTTTCCAATGAATATTTATAATCAAAAAGATAACTTGTATAACCTCACTTAAAAATTGTTTTAGTAAAACATATCATGTTTGTGTCAATTTTACTTTTACATTAAATAAAATGTTATTTATGTCATTTCCCAACCAAAGTGGATCCATGGGGTCCCCAAGTTGACCCATGGCTTGTCTTGGTCGGACATGATACAACAAATGAGGGTAAGACATGTGTCAAGCTCATCTCATTTTATTAAAGCATTATTTTTACCTTAAACCACACTAATTACCACTAATCGCGATTAAAAACTTAATAAGTTACTATTCACCAAAAAATTATTTTAATCTCATTGAACCACATTTTACTTCTTAATGACAACCATGTATGTCGGATTTTTGAAAATCAAAACACAATGATGGCAAAATTTCATTTAAACGGAAAATCAGTTTTTATAAGTAACACTTAGTGGTTTCACTATTCATCAAAAATTGAAGTTTTTCAGAAAAATCCCAAAAATTCACCCTAAGCTATATTTGATATTCTGAATTCAAAAATGAAGTCCGTTTTACAAAATTCAAAACATATAAGTCACATTAATTAATTTAATAATTAATTCCCGCTGTCATGACAAATAGCGTGTTTTATGAAACAATAAGTATCAAAAGATTGACACTAGTTTAAGTCTGATTTCAAAGTGAAATTGATTCCAACGACCACTATTGGATTTAATGGTAAAAATATTTTCTAATTTCACTTTAAAACCAATTCAAAATATAATCTAATCATATAAATAAATTAGATTAAAAAGTGGTTTTGAATTAAAATACAACATTTTACACTATTCATTAAAAAAAAGAACTTTATCGGAAAGATACCAAAAATTTACACAAAGTAAATTTTGATGTCCCAATTCTTAATAAGAGTTTTATTTGGTCAAAAAGAATGTTTAAGAGTGAACAAAACTATATTTAATGACGGTTCTCCATCAAAAGGTGATAAGTGAACCTTTAGTGAAAACTAGGGCATATACGCCTAAAATTGAATTCTTTCCGTATTTTAAGCCTTTATCTTTTATTGTATAAATGTAAAAATATTTAAGAACATATATAATCATATTTTAGTTATTTCTATCCATTCCCGCCATTACAACGGCTACATGTTAACTACCATTTAGAATAATATTATTTTATTATTAGAGTGCAACGTAAGATTCCCAAGAAACTCGTTGTTGCGTGTTGGGTACGCCACCGAGCATAGCGTCCCATTTAAAGTCATATTAATATTTTATTCACAAATATGGATAAATATGAAAATGTCATATTCCTTATTTACCTGGGGTGTTACAATACCTGACCCATTTTTTAAAATTTACATATATGCAGCTACAGAATCTGTATTATTTTTCCTCAATTCTAATAATTATTTCTCCATGCTAATTTTAACAACCTTCTGTAATTATTCATTAAAGGATATATTCTTAGATGTTCCTCATTCCACAGAATCAATCACACATCTCTATTTGGTATTCTTAACTAAAGGCCACTATGGACCATCTTCACCTTCAAAAATGATAAATTTCAAGGGTTTCCTATTGACATTACAAACACCCAATGACTTTAAATATCTTTTATAGGGAATTGATCCATCCTTCTGCTAACTCTCAATTAAAATATCTATTAAATGCAAGAGGATATTGTCTCATTAAATGATATATTATCATTACATTCTTATACGGAAGACCTAGCTACACTCTAGAATAAGTTTCACCAATAGTTATAGCTTTCATCAATAAATCCATCACCTTAAAAAATTGTTTTCTTCCAATTCTGACTATTTTGGGTTATTGATTTGGAAGGACATTATCCTCTTAGTGTCATCCTACTACAACATCCTTGTTTCCTCTATGGAAACCCATTTTTGTAAAAACATAGTTTTGATGACATAACAAGGTAATCTTGAAATTCTATATCATTTCAACATAAGCCTTAGATAAAATATTTTAAGGGTATTATATTATCATTATACTTACCCATAAAGTTATATCAACATTTCCTCTAATACCAATTGTAAGGAATCAATGTTAAAAATTTCATATATTAATTATTTTAAATGATAATTCACTTACTCTCGTTTATAAGGATCATTTCTATTTAGAGTTTTATATAATTAGGCCATAACGCTTATATAACAATCTTATGTATTACAAAGTGGACACTTCAACTCAATATCCATTTTTTTACCAGATTAAAATTTTAAAAATAAACACATATTCTGTTAATGACATATCTTTAAAAATTTGATCTTGACCTCATCCTTGTCCCTACTAATCCTTGAATCCCTATGAAAAAATTTTAAAAATTGAGATGATCATAAAAATATCTATAAGGGACATGAAAAGAATAAATATTTTATTCTAGTGAAAAAATGATAACCCATGAAAATTTTTTTCTTAAAAACAATCCTTTTATCCAAAAATAGAATCATTTTTCCTTTAAAAATATCATTATCTTTCCTTTTGAAATAAAATTATTTCTATAAAAAAAATTCAAAAGAATAGAAAATTCATATAGTTTCCTTAGAAAATCATAATCCTAGAACCCTTATAATTGGAATAACCATACATTTAACTTCTAAAATAATTATTTGGAGAAAATAATCATTATCCAATGCATTTGAGAACTATATGGGTGCACCCATAATATAAGCTATATAGGGATTATCAGTGAGATATATGGGGAATAAACCCCTCAAATAATCTATATCAGGCCCACTGATGAGCTATAATTGGGCTCATTCCTTTTTAAATAATCCCCTAGGACCATATCATGAATAAATCCCTTGAAAACGTTTTTAAACCTTTATGAAAAACAATTTCAGATATCGAAATAACCTTTTATTTTAAAAATAATGTTTTAGTACCAAAATAATGAGAAAGGGGAAAGCATTTTTTTTCTTTGGAAAAAACATGAAATTCTATAAATGAATCCAAACTACAAATAATGGTTATGGTGGTGTAAAAATTTGTTGTTACTATATGTGTTAAAATAAAACATTCCTTTTATCTTCTGTAAATAAAGTGAAATATTCCATAAAAATATTATTTTTTGAAAACCATTGAAATATATCAACATAGAATTCTATTTATAGTTATTTGATTTCCATAGAAACAAATTCAAAAAATAATTTTAAAAACGTTTAAATGGAACTGAAATACTTTGAAATTAAATCACTATAACATTAAAATGTGGTTTTAAGTTAAAGTATCACTTACATCGATTCCGAATCATCACGTATGTTATTTATCTTACTGAATAAAAAACTAATGTTAATTTATTTAGTTGATTAATATCCTTTTTTAGTGTTATTATTATTTTTATTTCATTTCATACCATGTTATAAAGAATTACTTAATCATTTATGTTTATGTCAGACATTTGGATAATATTTGGTTCATATAACCAAAAACATTAGTAGGTTGACTACGGTCAAAATTTTCATTATTAAATCATCCCCGAAATAATAATAATTACATAATTATCATTTTTTACACCAATTATACTTTTAAAATCTATCATTAATGATATTTATGAAAAATGAACTTTGCTACAATTATGGAGACGATAGGTTGTATGTACACATGAGTAATGTTTTTATTTTACAATGATCATTGTGGAAATAAGGAAGTATTATTTTGTCTCTCTGGAATTATTGTAATATCATAAATACTATATTGTTTACTTAATAACACTTATATGTATCATCCATGTTATTTTTTGATGAAAAAAAATCACATCTCTTTGTGGAGGTGGTAGTCCACACGTATGCACGAATGACATTATCATTTTGAAGTGAATGTAAAGGTAAGAAATTAAATTTTGTATTATATTTTAACATAGATAAATATTTTATTAATATCATATATAAACGTTAATTTCATTATTATAACCCTCTTTGATATTTGGTGATGAAAAATGAATTACATCGGTTCGCGATGTAGGATCAAAATAATGATGAAGATGCTCAATATTCAAGAGGGGGGGGGTGAATTGTACACTTTAAAAATTTCCTTAAACAAGGAATGACCTAAGTTTAACAAAGTTAAACTAAGAAAATTCACAACACATCTAACACCAATTGAAATATTGGGACAAAGTATGAAGTTACAAACTTCTAGTTCTATATACTTTCTTAAATCTGGAAAGTGATTCCAAAAAACCGGTTCCGAAAATATGGATCCGGAAAATGAAACTTAACCAAAGTGTACAATATGAGATTCTACCTTAAAGCATATATAATCTAAATGAATTAGAGGACAAGTGTAAGGAAATATAAGAAGATTATACTTTCCTTACAAAACAAAATGCAGCAGAAAAACTTGTAACAAAAACAAGTAATAAGATATAAATCTTTTAACCCAAAGAGAAGGGTATCCAACAACCTTGGATAAAGGTCCCTTGATTTATAATTTCAAGAACGTCTATCTTACCCACACCCGGGTAAGCCCCCGATATGAAGATCGGAGTCTCTATATTGCTCTCCCTGCAAGACCTCAACCTCAAGGTAGTTGGAACCTCTATCTTCCTCAGCAAGGAAGCCCTCAAACTTCAAGGAAGTCGGCACCACTGTCTTCCTATCCTCGGAAGCCCTCGAATGTAATCACCAACATTCGGAGTTGCACGAAGCAATCTGAATGAGCAGTTAAGTACACACAAGGAATGAAAAGATTCTCTCTCTAGAAATCACCTTAAGAGCATGTGGTCTCTAGAGTGATCAACTTCTTCATTCATTGTTATAGAGCTCTTTTAAATGAGCTCCTATTTATAGGCTCGGTAGCAACGGTCGGCTCCCTCCTCCAACGGTCATATTTTCCTTAAATTTCGGAGGGACCTGTACATGTGTCACTCAACCAACGATTAGTTAAAAACAGAATGGAAAACATCGTTTTATAACAAAAACATTTGTAACTGAAAGCACGACATCATTTTATAACAAACTTAACAAATTGGACTGTAAGTAAAATGTTCAGAGTCTAACCAAAAATTATATTCGGATTCTATATTACAAGGATATTTAGATTCTATTTATCAGAAGTATTTGGAGTTAAACTTCATAAAAGTCCGTATCCATAATTCGTAATCAGAATTCACATCCAAAATTTGTAATGAGAATTCTGCACCGGAACTCATAATGAGAATTCAGCCTAGAATTCGTAATGAAAATTCATCACAGAATTCGTAATGATAATTCATCACAGAATTTGTAATGAGAAATCATCACAGAAGTCGTAATGAGAATTCATCACAGAACTCATAATGAGAATTCGTCATCAGAATTCGTAATGAGAATTCATCATCATAATTCATAATGAGAATTCATCATTAGAATTCGTAATGAGAATTCATCACATAATTTGTAATGAGTATTCTGCATTAGAATTTTTAATGAGAATTCATTACAGAATTATTAGTGAGAATTCGTCATTAGAATTTTTAATGAGAATTCATTACAGAATTCGGAATGAGAATTCAGATCCTGAAACAGAATTCTTCATATCTAGGTATTATATGATTCCAAGAATATAGATATGAATCCGATTTTTATTCTTAAGAAAAATATTTATATAAACAATGAAAACAAGATAGAGGTAAATTTACTTATGGAAATTTTCCTTATAGAAGTAAAACATGGGTAAAAACATATTTTCTTAAAGATAAGGTGTTTATGATTTTCAAAACAAGAAGGAATGAAAAAGTCATAAGGAAAACCTTATTGACTCAACAATATCCCCCTTTTTGGAAAGCACAAACATCCTTATGAAAAATAATATAATAGATTAGAATAAATTTCTATACTTTGAAGTTAAATCTTATCTCCCTTTGATTATGGATGATAATGAATAAAACTAACTCCCCCTTAGGATTTGGAACTCTAAGGATTGTATTCAAGATTTCCGGAATGGAATTTTTATTTTCATAAGAATGAAAAACTTCATAATGAGAAACTCCCCCTTATTTAGGGATAGTTCTTCTTTACTTATAAATTTTTATTCACCCTTTTAGAATTTTCCTTCTCCCCCTTTTGAGTAATTCTTTTTCCTTCTCCCCCTTTGTGATTTTCAAAAAGAATTGAGGGAATGGAAAAGATAATAAAGTACCTGAAATATTAGTACATGCAACTAACCAAAAGACAAGTAACAAAAATTTCATTACTATTGGAAGGAACTAGTACAAAAAAACAGTACAATAAAAGATCGGAGTGGACTATTTTGTTTATTTTTCCTTGGGCATAAGCATTTTGACAATTGTCTTCAGCTTCTTCATTTCTTTGTGGTCCTCCTCCACTAGCTTCTCTAAAGAAATGATTCCTGCATCTGGAGCCTCTATTGCCACTTCCTGAGCTTCAAGAGCTTCATCTTGCTTTAAAACCTTTTTTTCGAACTGAGTCCGAAGATCCTTTTCTTCCCTGTAGTACTGGACAAGAGAACTTAGCTTCCCATTAAGATCTTTGACCTCCTTCATCCGAACATCCTGCTCAAAAGTTAACTTCTTCTCAAAAGAATTTATAAGATCCTTGATTTTAGATTCTTCAGCATCAAAAGCATATTTAACATCTGCTTGGAATTGATCAAGCTCTCCCATCTCTTGAACAACTTTCTTATACCACTTGGTTATCTTTTTACAAGAAAATATATGAGCATCATAATTGATAAGAAAGTTTTTATGATCAGCCTCAAGCTTAGCACACATATCCATAACCATGGATACAGAGTCCGATTTTTGATTTATGCTATACTGCATCATCTGTCATATGGATTATATTTCTGGAAAAATCGGAATGATATCCACTAGCTTCTTTAGGGACTATTCAACAAACTCATGTCCAAAGACAGATGACTCTGAATCTGATATTCTGGTTGGAGATGGCTCTTCCTCTAACTGTACCATCTTCCTTTGGGATGAAACTCCAGCTTCTTTCCTTCTTATAATATCATTCATTGGAGTGCCAACAAGCACTTTCTTTCCCTTATCAACTTTAGGAACGGTCTGTTCATCAGGAGATTCTTGCTCACTTTCTGAAAGTTGAACAATCTCATCTTCATCAACTTTCTCCTTCTCTGCTCCAGTTTCAACATCCTCATGCTGTATAAAGTCATGACTGTGACTTTCTTCTTCAGACGGCTTGTTCACTTCCTCTTCAACTTTCTCATCCACTCTAGGTGTAGCAATTTTTGATGATCCTTCTTGGGAAGTCCGAAGTGAAAATTTCTCGGAAGCACTATCCTTCTCATGATAGTCTTTAACTTGTTTTATTACATCACTAGATCCACCACTGCTCTCTGCTTGCTGAATTTCTTCCACAACTTGCTGAACTGTTAGCATCAATTCCTTCTCAGCTTTCTTCTTTTTAGAATTTTCTGGAGTCTTCTCACCCAGAGTTTCAGGAAAATCTTCAACCAGAAAGGATTTCAGAATGGGTAAATTTTCGGATACTACTTCAGTGGATTTCAGAAGAGATTGAACAATCTCTACCTCTGAAATCTTTTTCTTCAACTTCTTCTACTTGGATTGATTTTATAATTCATCATCTGATTTCTCTTTCAAGGCCTTGGCCTCAGCATGGTCCAATCTGAATTGTGGCTCCCCTTCTTTTCTCTTTTCTTTATCTTTCCTCCACTTGGGAACCACCTCATTTGGATAAGTCTTTTGTTTCTTGGGTTTAGGAGGTGTAGATTGAGTTTCCTTAGACTTAGGAGTTTTCTCAACAACTTTCACTTCCTTCAATTTCCTTTTCTTACCAGATTTCTTTGATGGTTCTGGAGTTTTTTGATCAATCTGAGCTGCCTCAGCCTCTTCCTCTGGAAAATAATAGAATTCTTCGGATTCAACAGAAAAACCCATCTTCATCCTTTTCAACGTATCATCACTAACAAGCATTAACTTGTAATTTATTGGCTTGGAAGTGCAAGAAATTTTAAACAAATCAAGACACCTGGTAATAAGCTTATAAAGTAAGGCCGGATACATTATAATCTGAGATTTCAGATTCCCTTCTTTAATATTCTTAACTGTAATCAAAACATGCCTCATCAAATTTAACTTCCTTAGATTTACCAAGAAATATAGGATATAAATGTCACTTTTATTGAGATTATCCTTATCTCCCCTTCTCAGTACGAAAAATCCTTGTACCCACAGCTATAGAATTCGATTATTCGAAGAGATATGAGTAATCTTAACAGTCGTAACATCTTTAAGTCCAAGGCATTCCTTGGCCTTCATTTTATTGAAACTTCCTTGCTCATCCGGCAGCTTATGTGAGAAAAATTCTGCTTCACCATCATATGATAAACTCACCAAGCTCGCAGCCTTGGTGTAAAAATGTAACACCCCAATCTTCCATGGTACGCTTCTCTCTGAATAAAATAGTAGCGTGTGTTGTACGCAACTTCAAGTTCTAACACACACCACAACTAATAAAACTAGATTTTATGAATAGTAATACCCAATTTTTAAAATTTTATACATTTCATCTTCAAAAATGGACTTCATTTTTGGATTCAAAATATTGAAATTAGCCTAGGGTAAAATTTTGGTACTTTTCGGATAACTTTCATATTTTGATGAATAGTGAAAATTACAAAATTTTAATTGAAAACAACTTTTTTAATCGAAGTAATTAATAGTGATAAATTATGAATTTGAATGGTTTTAAAGTATATTTATAATATATTTTTACCATTTAATAAAATTTTGGTCATTGGACATAATTTCACATTTAATCCAGACATAAACAAGTGTCAATCTTTTGATATTTATTATTTCTTAAAAACACACTTTTTGTTTTGACAGCGGGAATTAATTTTAAATTAATTTCTTCCACTTCTGTGTTTTGAATTTAGAAAAATGGATTCCATATTTGTAATCAGGATGTACAAATTATGTAAATAGGTTACCCTTATTTTTAGATATTTTGAATAATTACTACGGTAAATATTTTATTTACCATGGTTAAAGGGTAAATCCGGTAAATAAGGGTAAACAAATAATATTATAATAATATTAATTTACCCTAAAACGTGTCCTAACCCTATTGGTTGATACATGCCCAACCATGGGAATATTTGGGTTGATTTTGGGACCCCATGAATCCACTTGTAAGTGATAATGACACTTTATATTAATTAAGTTAAAGTAAATACAAAAATTACATAAGCCTATATCTTTTAGAATTTTTTTTAAATAGGGTAATATATGTTATATTTTTGACTATAAATATTCATTAGAAATATAAAAAGATTTACTACATAATTTTATTTTATTTATAATTTTTATACATTAAATAATGTAATTTATTTATGACACAATGATGATGCATTAATTACCTTATTAGTGAAATATTAAAATAATTGATATTATAAATACCCAAATAAATATAATTTGAGACTTTTAATGAATTCCACGAATTTTATAGGTTAATATGATATGTTATTATTTATTTAATTAACTTTTTTCGAAGTAATCATGCTGTTATGAGTTTCAAAAAAATCAAATACCAAATAGTGTCAAAATTGACATAAAAGAGTTTTTAAAACAAATATTATATTATTAATTGATATTAAATTCCTAAAAATCTAATGTTCGGTAAAAATAATTTTATCCTAATATTTGTATAATTAATGGACCACTTGGGGGGTCTCTTGGATGTATATAGTATGTTTATTAACTATATAATATAAAATAGAAAATGACATGGTAAATGTCAAACTAATTAACTAATAGTTAAAAATAAAAGATAAGGTTAATATAATGACCCAAACCTGTCTAAAATCTATTGGATGAATGTATTTAGACCCATATACACCTTATACATTGAATAATCCACTTTTTATCTATTAGAAACCGAATATGAATTTATTATAAAATAATAATTTAAGTTTTTTTCTAAAGAGCCCCTCCTCCCCCTTATAAAAGGACACCACTTCTAACCAATTCTTCACACCTTCAAAGCCTTTTTTTTCTCGGCCAAACTTTGCCCAAATATCCTCAAAACATCCCTCAAATTAACCTAGAGGCCTTATTTTGATCAAAAATCCAACCTATGGATCCCTTTTGATCAAATCAAAAGGAAGAACCCGAAGAAGAGGTAATGTCTTCACCACCCTCTTTAAAGTTCCTTTCTTCTTCAACTTCTTCTTTACTTGTTATTTGAATTATAAAATAATTAATCCATTATATTATATATACTGTTATGTTATTATAATTATGGAACAAACAAATTCATTATTCTATCCATCCCTTGAATGACATGTCACCATACGTGCGTACGTACGACCTACCGTCTCCACATTATGGTGTAATTGTTATTCAATATATTATTATTTATATGGGTATAATAATGATGTATAATTCATGTAACTAATAAATATAACATGATAATTATTCTGTCTATATGATATACCATCTAATTATATATTATCTTAATATCAAAAGAATGATATTGTCGCTCGTGCATACGTACGGATTACCATCTCCACGAACGTGATGAGATTCATTCCCCATCATATCCATTCAAAGATAAATTTCATTTGATGAATAAAAATAATTTTTAGAGACATGATATAATTCTAGATATGAATAAGATACATCCCATCCATAACAAATACGGCACACATAACAAATAATATAAAGGAAAATGAATCTGTTAACACCTGAAACGACGATAATACTAAGATATTATTAAAAAATCAATGTTAAAAGATCATATATGATATCATATTAATGTAAATGATTTTTGTATAATTAAAAAACAATTATTTCACAATTATACAGGATGTTAACCTACCGTCGACCAAGAAAAAAGTACAAAGTGAGGGGTTTCTTTTCTCACTTTTAATTCCGTGGGATTTCCATTGTTCACCACTTATTTATTGTATGTGGTGTGTGTACTACCAATGATTGTATTAATTGTGTAATATACTTTAATTTATGTATAATTACATCATAATTTTATGATCCTTCTTTCATGGGTGTGTGTTTCATAAGTTACCAAATTGATAAGGGAATTTGAAATTTCAATTTCCACTCATTCGGATTTACGCATACTTCATTGATTATTTTACTCCAAGATTATGTGTGGAATCACTATTCATTTGATTATGTCATAATTTACACTCCCCTTTCTTTGGATATACTTTTGATACACATAATAACTCCATTGATAAATTCCCAATTCATCCATATGAACTTGATAAGAGTAATTTTTACTCAATCTCCATTTGTTGAGTTAAACATCCAATTCATTGGTGTTGCTTTTAAAAGAATACGTGTGAATGTCCATTGATCGTTTTACACTTAATTTCCAATCATATTGAGTGTATTTATATTTTTCACACATAATTATGTCATTGATTTATCTTTAACCTAAGGATATGGTCTTCATAATAGATTTCATCTCAATTTACAATACATTGAGACTTCTTTGTTGTTATATGCCAATTCACTTTTATATGGTGTATATAATGTACTTTGACATAGTATATCATGAATCCATTTATTCTCATGATATTAAAAAGTTCTAATTACCTCAATTATTTTTATTCAAGTGTCTCTATTTTGGTTAGAAACTCTAACTCAAATATCATTTTTAAATGTTTTAAATATTTATTCTTCTAAATCTTTCTCATTAATGTCCATGTTTTAAAAATAGTTTTAAGGATTATTTTTATATTGACATTAATGTTTTAAAATTAAAATTAATTTTAAAAGTTTCAAAGTGGTATGGGACACTTTGAATCAAAAATCTATTTTTAAATGGCTTCTCGACAAATAGTGTGACTTTTTAATGATTTCAAGAAAAGGGGGATATTTCTCTCTAATAGATTTGATGATTATTTTCATCTATGTCAATATCCTTCATTATTGTCTATTGAGGTTAATATGACACAATACAATCTTCTATATTGTATTGAATGAGTTATGTATGACTGTGGATGTGCTATTTTGATACCATTCATGGTTTGTAGTTAAAGTATTGACATTTCGTATGCTAGTTTTAATACGAATGTTTATGTTATGTTTAAACCTATTCATAGGATGAATGCATTTGACTTAGTAAGTGACGAGTGGAGACCTCTATAGCTCCTAGATGCATCGGTAGGTCTCATGAGACAAACTAGTGTCTTGGCATGAGGCCCTGACAAAATCTTATTTGTAGTCTCGGCACGAGGCCTCGGCTCCGTGGTTATGATAGTCTGGAATTATGCATTCCATCATTATGAAAGTGGTTATTGATATTTCATCTGATTATTTGACTAGTAGAATATCCATATTAATAATTAAATGGCGTTATTTCATTTTATATTTTCCATATTATGTTGATGTTCAAGTTTAAAAGGATTTTGTTTTAGTTATACATTGCCTTAAGTGTTTATTCTTATCTATAAAAGATTCTGCTATATTGTTATCTTTACTGAGCATCTGAGCTCACCCCTTTCAATGTTTTATTTTTCCCATGATGTGAAGAAGTAATTTAAGAATGACCTGCAGGGATAGTATGAGGGGATATGAATACAAGATGTGGTTGTAGTTTTTTTACCTTATAATGTAATGTAAGACTTATGAATATATCTAGTGTTTCCAAGACTACTAAACTAATCGGTCTTTCGAGACTTGATCCTTTGTGATCATGCCAATGATACATAATAATGCACCGACTCTGGGTAACTGGGGTTCGGGTGTTACAGTTGGTATCAGAGGAATTTTAGTACAAACCTTGGGAGCTAGATTTAGATAAACTCTGATTAGAGAACATAGCCCTAAGATAGACTTTGAGGATTAGTATATAAGAACTTTCTAGAATTTTGATATTGTAGAGATTTTCTGAATTTTCCTAGCAATAAATCCCTGTCAGGATACGAGCAGGTAGAGGCAGCTCTGGTACATATGTACCTAGGGGTAAGACCCGAAAACACCGCTTTGAGCTAAAATCGAATGGGAACTGGTGCACAAAAACAGGCCTTGTTGCACTCTTGGTTACGACACTCCCGGGGGATATGCTTAGGATAATTTGCATTTTCATTACAAACCGATTTGAAGTATTATATATAAGATGAGAGTAAATGACCTTGGTTAATCCTAATGTGTTTCAAATTGAGAATATGATGACATGATATTCTCTACATGATTTTATGACTACTGTTACTCACGCAATGGTTTCTGGTTTTAGTCAATGGCTGGATTCCAAGGAAGTTATAGGGACTTTGAGAATGATGTACAAAGTGGGAACGGTGGTGGAAATGAGCAACAAAATGAAATTTTGATAGGCGTAAAATATATCGTCTTCATGCCAAATCAATTTTCCAAAAATATGATCAACAATATATATATTAACCAATTCTAGGACTCAACAAAGAAGATAAAGGTGATGAATGATAAGAGCTCTAGCAGTGGAGGACATGGAGAAAGGAATCCTCAATTTCCATCATGCAGGAAATGTGGAAGGAGACACCCAGGAAAGTGTCTCAATGGAACAAAGAAATACTTTACGTGCGGGACTGAAGGACATAAAGTGAATAATTGCCGAAGAAAAATGAAGAGTACTATGGAAGAAGATAAAAATGGTCCCAAGAATCCATTTACAGTCATTTGCCGTAAATTTAGGGGACCTGGCCATTACCCGAGTTAATGCCCTATTCTATAGGATATTTTCTTGGTCAAAGAAGAAGCTATGTGGAAATAAATGGTTGGAGAAATTTTTAAAAAGTATTAGTGCTCCTTGTTGATGGGTTTACTTTGGAATAATTTTCTCTTGTATTTGTAACCCTGCATTTTTCCATGTGAGAATGATATTTGAGGAAGAATTATCTTTTATCTTGTGGATATAGTTATAAATAACCATTTGGTTTTATATGATCATTGGGTTTGAGGCAATTACGAGTTATTGTAATTTGGGATGAAAATGAAAGGTATGAGATAGCATTTGTGGTTAAATTATGTTATGGTTATTTTGAGGAATTTATCTCATTTTGGTAATGTTATAAAATATTTTTTTTGAAAAAGGACAACATGCAGACCGTGTGACAACCCTTTGCATCGGACAAAGCTGTGGGAATCGAACCCACAACCAAAGTGCGATAGGGATTTATCGCCTACCACTGGACTACGTGAATTCCTTGGTTAGTGTGAATATTATTTTTAGTTAAATTATTTTATTGATCAATAATAATTTGATTTGGGATCTTATGTATTATCAAATGAATACCCATAGTATAGGAAAATGATTTGGTGATTAAGTGATAAATGTTATTTTGGAAGATGTTCGCTTTGTTGGGAACACTATATTCCCAAAGAAAATAGAATAGTATGGGATTTCATTTGAGGAGTAATGGTGGATTTTTATCTATGTTTTTATTGTGGATTTATAGTGATTTTGGTTATTTATGGAAATGATTAACCTATAATAGAGAATATGTGATTAGGTTAATTACTTTTAAGTATGTGACTTTAAGAGTAATTGATGTCATTTGGAGATACCATTTAACGTGGAAGACTAAATAACCAAATTCTTCTAGGTCTTGAGTTTCAATATTATTTTGGATTTTATTAAAGGATTTTA
Source organism: Viscum album (assembly GCA_963277665.1). Classification (NCBI taxonomy): domain Eukaryota; kingdom Viridiplantae; phylum Streptophyta; class Magnoliopsida; order Santalales; family Viscaceae; genus Viscum; species Viscum album. The sequence continues at coordinate 1,729,889,138 of OY728157.1, forward strand.
AGGACAATTCTTTATTTAACTTTGGGGTATTGTTGGTTTAATTTTAGAAATTAAGATTAGTGTTTCTTTCTCTAATGAAATAACCTTTTGAGGGATCATCATATCTTATACTAACCATTTTGGTTTTGATTAATCTCTAAAGACACAGAAAATATATAGGTTATTCTCCATGGATCATGTGATTCTATAAGAATTTTATTATAGCTCTTCTAGTGTGACCAAGTCTTCTGGAATACTCATCATTTAAAAATGAGTTAGTAGTAGTAATTTATTAAAGAATGAAACTTTACAAAAAAATTAAGCATATCTCTTTATGTTCTTATTCAATCTCAGAAATGAATTCCTCATCTTTATTTAATTTAACTTAAATAATAATAATAATAATGTTGTCCGTTTACTTTTCCTACTGGGAAACTAATGACCATTTTCCCATCACAAGTTTGTGGTTTTCTTCTTTTTAACTTTCTCCTGATCATGTTTTCTATCCCTCTCCATCAGAACTTGACACTTAGTTTATCATCCATATCCATGTTTTTCTACATGGAATCCTAGTATAGGTTATCTTGGGTGACATGTGTACTTATCTTTCTTTCTTTTAAAGTGATAGTTTTATTGACTCTTTTTCCGATGTGGGACTTTCCATTATATTCCCAAGACTAATTTTAAAAACTGTGAGGACGCAATTTATTCAAAGAGGGGAGAATGTAACACCCCAAGCTTTCACAGTATGCTTCTCGCTGAATAATACAATAGCGTGTGTTGTACGCAACTTCAAGTTCTAACACACACCACAACTAATAAAACTAGCCATTATGAATAGTAATACTCACTTTCTGAAATTTTATACATTTTATCTTACAAAATAGACTTCATTTGGATTCAGAATATCGAAATTATCCTAGGGTGAAATTTTGGTACTTTCCGGATAACTTTAATATTTTGATGAATAGTGAAAATTACTAAATTTTAATTAAAAACAACTTTTTTAATTGAAATAATTAATAGTGATAAATTGGGAATTTGAATGGTTTTAAAGTATATTTATAATATATTTTTACCATTTAATAAAATTTTGGTCATTGGACATAATTTCACATTTAAACTAGACATAAACAAGTGTCAATCTTTTGATAGTTATTATTTCTAAAAAACACGCTTTTTGTTTTGACAGTAGAAATTAATTTTAAATTAATTTCTGCCACTTCTGTGTTATGAATTTGAAAAAATGGATTCCATATTTGGAATCAGGATGTCGAAATTATGTATATAGGTATCTCTTATTTTTATACATTTTGAATAATTACTTCGTTAAATATTTTATTTACCATGGTTAAAGGGTAAATCCAGTAAATAAGGGTAAACAAATAATATTATAAAAATATTAATTTACCCTAAAATGTATCCTAAACCTATTGGTTGATACATTTCCGACCATGGGAATCTTTGGGTCGATTTTGGGACCCCATGGATCCACTTGTAAGTGATAATGACACTTTATATTAATTAAGTTAAAGTAAATACAAAAATGACATAAGCTTATATATTATAGAAAAAAAAATTTACATAGGGTTATATATGTTATATTTTCGACTATAAATATTCATTAGAAATATAAAATGATTTCCTACATAATGGTAGTTTATTTATAATTTTTATACATTAAATAATTTAATTTATTTATGACACAATGATGATGAAGTAATTACCTTATTTGTGAAATATTAAAATAATTGATATTATAAATACCCAAATAAATATAATTTGAGACTTTTAATGAATTACACGAATTTTATAGGTTAATATGACATGTTAGGATTGATTTAATTAACTTTTTTAGAAGTAATAATTCTGTTAGGATTTTCACAAAAATCAAATACCAAATAGTATCAAAATTGTCATAAAAGAGTTTTTAAAACAAATATTACATTATTAATTGATATTAAATTCCTAAAAATCTATGGTTCAGCCAAAGTAATTGTATCATGATAGGTGTATCATTAATGGAACAATTGGGGGCATCTTGTATATATATAGTAAGTTTATTAACTATATAATATAAAATACGAAGAGACATGGTAAATGTCAAACTAATTAACTAAGAGTTAAAACTAAAGGATAAGGTTAATATAATGACCCAAACCTGTCTAAAATCTACTTGTTGAAATGATTTAGACCCATATCAACCTTATACTTTTAATAATCTACTCTTGAGCCATTATAAACTTAATATGAATTTATTATAAAATAATACTTTATGTTTTTCCAAAAGAGCCCCTCCTCCCCTTATAAAAGGACACCACTTCTAACCAATTCTTCACACCTTCAAAGCCTTTTGGCTCGGCCAAAATCTGACCAAATATCCTCCCAACATTCCTAAAAACAACCTATAGGTCTTATTTTGATCATAAATCCAATCTAAGAAGCCCTTTTGATCAAATCAAAAGGAAGATCCTGAAGAAGAGGTAACGTCTTCACCACCCTCTTTAAAGTTCCTTTCTTCTTCAACTTCTTCTTTCCTTGTTATTTCCATTCTAAAATAATTACTACAGTATATTATATAAAATTTTATGTTATTATAATTATGGAACAAAAAAATTCATTATTATATCCATCCCTTGAATGACATGTCAACATACGTGCGTACGTACGACCTACTGTCTCCACGTTGTGGTGTAATTGTTATTCAACATAAAATTATTTAGATGGGTATAATAATGGTGTATAATTCATTTAAATAATAAATATAACATGATAATTATTCTTTCTATATGATATACCATCCAATTATATATTATTTTAATATCAAAAGAATGATGTTGTCGCTCGTGCGTACGTACGGATTACCGTCTCCACAAACGCGATGAGATTCATTCCCCATCATATCCATTCAAGACTAAATTTCATTTTATGAATAAAAATAAATTTTAGAGACATGATATCATTCTGGATATTATTAAGATACATCCCATCCATAAAAAATACGGCTCACATAACAAATAATATAAAGGAAAACGAATCTGTTAACACCCGAAACGACGATAATACTAAGATATTATTAACAAATCAATGTTAAAAGATCATATATGATATCATATTAATGTAAATGATTTTTTTAGAATTCAATAAAAATTATTTCACCATTATACAGGAGGTTAACCTACCGTCGACCAATGAAAAAGTACAAAGTAACGGGTTTCTTATCTCACTTTTAATTTTGTGGGATTTCCATTGTTCACCCCTTATTTATTGTATGTGGTGTGTGTACTTCCCATGATTGTATTAATTGTGTAATATACCTTAATTTATGGATAATTACATCATCATTGTATGATCCTTCTTTCATCGGTATATGTTTCGTAAGTTACCAAATTGATAAGGGAATTTGAAAATTCAATTTCCACTCATTCGGCTTTACGCATACTTAATTGATTATTTTACTCCAAGATTATGTGTGGAGTCCCTATTAATTTGATTATGTCATAATTTCCACTCCCCTTTCTGTGGATATACTTTTGATACAAATAATCACTCCATTGATAAATTCTCAAGTCATCGATATGAACTTGATAAGAGTAATCTTTACTCAATCTCGATTTGTTGAGTTAAACATCCAATTCATTGGTGTTGCTTTTACAATAATATGTGTGAATGTCCTTTGATTGTTTTACACTGAATATACAATCATATTGAGTGTATTTATATTTTTCAAACATAATTATGTCATTGATTTATCCTTAACTTAAGGATACGGTCTTTATAAGATATTTCATCTCAATATACATTCCATTAAGAATTATTTGTTGTTATACGCTAATTCACTTTTATATGGTTTATATAATGTACATTGACATAGTATATCATGAATCCCTTTATTCTCATGATATTAAAAAGTTTTTATTACCTCAATTATTTTAATTCAACTGTCTCTCTTTTGGTTAGAAACTCTAACTCAAATATCATTTTTAAATGTTTTAAAGATTTATTCTTCTAAATATTTCTCATTAATGTCCATGTTTTAAAAATATTTTTAAGGATTTATTTTTATAGACATTAATGTTTTAAAATTAAAATTACTTTTAAAAGATTCTAAGTGGTATGGGACACTTTGATTCAAAAATCTATTTTTAAATGGCTTCTCGATAAATAGTGTGACTTTTAAATGATTTCAAGAAAAAGGGGGATATTTCTCTCTAATAGATTTGATTATTAATTTCATCTATGTCAATATCCTTCATTATTCCTTATTGAGGTTAATATTATACAATAAAATCTTCCATTTTGTATCGAATGAGTTATGTATCACTGTGGATTTGCTATTTTTATACCATTCATGGTTTGTGGTTAAAGTATTGACATTTTTTATGCTAGTTTTAATATGAATGTTTATGTTATGTTTAATCCTATTCATATGATGAATGAATTGGACATAGTAAGTGATGGGTGGAGCCTACTATACCTCCTCGATGCATCGGTAGGTCTCATGAGACAAACTAGTGTCTTGATATGAGGCCTTGACAAAATCTTATTTGTAGTCTCGGCACGAGTCCTTGGCTACGTGGTTATGATAGTCTGGAATTATGCATTCCATCATTATAAAAGTGGTTATTTATATTGCATGTGATTATTAGACTAGTAGAATATCCATGTGAATAAGTAAATGGAATTATTTCATTTTAAATTTTCCATATTATGTTGATTTTCAAGTTTAAAAGGCTTTTGTTTTAGTTATACATTGCCTTAAGTGTTTATGCTTATCTATGAAAGATTATGCTATATTATTATCCTTACTAAGAATCTGAGCTCACCCATTTCAATGTTTTATTTTTCCCGTGATGTGAAGAAGTAATTTATGAATGACCTGCAGGGATATTATGAGGGGATATGAAGACAAGATGTTGTTGTAGTTTGTTTTTACCTTATTATATAATGTTAGACTTATTAATATATCTAGTGTTTCCAAGACTACTAAACTAATCAGTCTTTCAAGACTTGATCCTTTGTGATCATGCCAATGATACATAATAATGCACCGACTCTGGGTAACTGGGGTCGGGGTGTTACAAAGAAATCATGGAAGTCTTCCCATAGTACTTGAAAGAAAACATCTCTCTGCCATCTTCCTCAAGGAAGGAAACAGACTCGTAAAAGTCCACAACAAATCTGTATAAACCAGATCCTAATTCGCTGGCTTTGATAAGTACACACCCTCCCAGCCATTGAGTTTGATGTTCTTAGATATAATAGAATTATACTTATAGAAATTCGGATACACCAGCCTCTCCCTGTAAACTAACCACTTAAAAATGGGCTTCCTAGTTGACATATCTTGAGAAGTGGCTTCTACAGACATTCAGAATAGAACTCTTCTTAAGAAATCAGAACGGGCTTGGAAAAGAAAAACGGAGCAGCCTTAAGTAAGAATGACAGAGCTTCGAGATGCAAAATCTTTATATCCGATGTGGGACAACCCTCGGGGGTCCCCTTTATATAGGCGTTGAGGTGAGGGTTCAAATTCCATGGTAGATCGAATGATTCATAATAATTGATATTTGATCTGACGGTTGAGAAACAATCCGCAAGGAAATCGTGAATCCGATATTTCGAGGTTTTAAGAAAAACATTCAGTTTTAAGAAAGCTAGAATCGGAAAAATTTAAAAACACATAAGAAAATACCAGCAAGTAAAGTATGACTACAAAAATTTAAGGAAATCATACCTTTCAGATTAGCTAGGAAGATTGTTCGTAATAGGTGATTTTCTTCTTGATGAATTTGAATACAAAAATCTTACTATGAAAAACTCAGTACAAAAAACAAGAGTACAAAAAATTCATTACAAAAAATTCATTACAAAAAAAAATTAGTACAAAAATTTCATTACAAAAATTTCCAGTACAAAAATTTCATTACAAAAGTTATAGTACACAAATTTCATTACGAAAGTTCCAGTATGAAAATTTCTTTATGAAGGTTTCAGTATGAAAATTCCATTTCGAAAGTTTTAGTATGAAAATTTCATTATGAGTGTTTCAGTACAAAAATTACATTACAAAAATTTTAGTACGAAAATTTCATTATGAAAGTTATAGTACAAAAATTTCATTACAAAAGTTTCGGTGCGAAAATTTCATTATGAAAGTTTTAGTACGAAAATTTCATTATGAAAGTTCTAGTACAAAAAATTTCATTACGAAACTTTCAATATGAAAATTTCATTACGAATGATTTGAAAAGCTCATTACGAAAAAAAATTAAAATCTCATTACGAAAAAATTTCAAATGCTCACAAAAAAATGTACTCCCTCTATGAAAAGGAGTTTTTTACTATAAAAATATTGTTTCAACAAGAAGTTAATGAAGGAAGATTACCTTACGGTTATCATTCCTACCTTCTGTTTAATGTATTCAAATCTATCAGAACTTAATGATTTAGTGAAAATATCAGCAAGTTGATCTTGCGTTCCAATAAACTGGAGAATGATATCTCCTTTTAGTGTGTGATCTATAAGAAAGTGATGCCTAATATCTATGTTCTTTGAATGAGAGTGATGTGCAGGGTTTTTACTGAGGGCAATGACACTTGTGTTATCACACAAAATTTTTGTCTTAGTAAAACTCAAGACTTTATTCCTTTTGAATTCATTTAGTTCATCCTGCATGGCTTTGATCCAATCGTCATCACCTAAAGCTTCATCAGTGCTTTTTTGTTCTGATTGTGAAAGAAATACTAGATTATCTACTTCATTCCTCAAGGAACATCTAGTCCTTACAGGTTGATTTACATCACCAATGATACTATCACTGGGATGATTCTTTAGAAACACCTGACTTGGGTTTTTTAAAACTTGTTCATCAACATAGGGTAGAATGTATTCTGGGGTAAATGTTTCAGAAATATTTTCTTGAACATTTTCCTTATCAGAAGGATCTTCTAACAAAGGTTGATAATTAGTTTTTGAAAAAACATCTGAGGATGTAGGTTGGTATGGTTTAAAAACAAAAGGATCAGACTCATCAAATTTTACATGTATTGTTTCCTCAACAGTACAAGTGTTTTTATTGAAAACTCTATAAGCCTTAGAAGTTGTGGAGTAGCCTAAGAAAATTCTTTCATCAGATTTTGGTGTGAATTTGTGTAAGTTATCTTTAGTATTCAGGATAAATACCTTGAAACCAAAAACCTTGAAGTATGAAATTCTAGGTTTTCTACAATTCCATAACTCATAAAGCGTTTTATTAAGAAAATGTCTAATCAAAACTCGATTAATAGTATAACAAGCAGTACTTATAGCTTCAGCCCAGAAATGTCTAGCTATAGAATATTCACTCAGCATGGTTCTAGTTATCTTTTGAAGAATTCTATTTCTTCTTTCAACTACACCATTTTGTTGAGGAGTTCTAGGTGCAAAAAAGTTGTGAGTAATACCTTTTCTACTACAAAAAGTTTCAAAATCAGAATTTTGGAATTCTCCTCCATGATCACTATGAATAGTTTTTAGTGGAAGATTTTTCTCATTTTTAACTTGGGCTCTAAAACTTTTGAAATAAGAAAAAGCTTTAGACTTATTTTCTAGAAAATAGACCCATTTAAATATAGTGTAATCATCAACTAAAACAAACACATAGTATTTTCCTCCAATGCTTCCAGTTTGTGTTGGACCAAAATGATCCATGTGAACCAACTATAATGCATCAGTTTTTGAGACTTCACCAATTGATTTAAAACTAGATTTATGTTTCTTTCCATATTGACAAGGATCACAAACTTTAGTAGAATCAAATCTAAGCTCTGGTATATCGTTAACTAGATTCTTCTTAGAGAGTTTACATCTGTTTCTAAGATTACAGTGACCTAGTCTTCTATTCCATAACCAAGAATGATCTTCCATTTCACTTAGACATGGTAATTCTTGGCTCCTTAGTTCTTCTAAATTCAAGGTGTAAACATTCTCTTACCTATGGGAAGAAAGAATAAATTCTTCCTTGGAATTGTGTACTAAGAACTTATCATTCCTAAAATTCACAAGGTATCCTTCATCACATAATTGACTTATGCTAATGATGATGTTATTAAGACCCTTAACAAACAAAACATTTGAAATCAAAGTTTTACCAAGAAGAACAATATTACCTATACCAACAATTCCCCCCTGAGCATTGTCTCCGAAAGTTACTTTTCCTCCTTTCGTCTTGATAATCTTTTCAAAATAGTTTTTGGTACCAGTCATATGCCGGGAACATCCACTATCCATGTACCATGTATTGTTGTTGGTACATTCCCTGTTTTCCTAAAAATAAGAAAAAGTTAGGTTTTCGGAATCCAGATTTGCTTGGATCTGGAAATGTCAGAAAGAAAAATTTTGGGTACCCACATCTTTTTAGAAAAATAATCCTTATGAAAACCTAAAGATTGGGTCTTGTTTTAAGAACAATTATTTTCCCAATGACAACCACATTGACACTTGGTACAAAATGGGGAACTTTTAGGAACAAAATAATTGTTACTAAAAGTTGGTTTTGCATGGGTATAACTAAATCCAGATTTTTTTCTTAAAGGTTATATTTGGGAATACATATTATCAAAATTTTCTTTACAAAAGGTAAAGTTCGAAAAACACTTCTTTAAGGGAAATATTTCAGACTTGAGTTTTATAACCAAGTTTTTATCTTCAAAATCATTAGATTTAGAACTAGATCTAGCCTCTAAGACATTTTTCCTAGAAATTACTTTTTCTAGATCTTTAAAAAGTTTATTCTTTTCAGAATTTACCTCCACAAGATTTTTTGAAATACTTATAAAATCAGCATTTTTCTTATCAAGATCTTTAGAAAGATATGATATTTCCTTAGTAAGAATAGTAATCCTAGAATTTGCCTTATCAAGTTTTTTATTGAGTTTTGAATTCTCAATCTCCAGAAGTTCAGCAAACCTAGAAACTACTTCATAGGTAGGTAAAGTATTTTCTTCATCAGAAGAGGATTCCCCATTAGAAGAGTTATAATATTTACTATCATTAGAATTTAAAGAAACATTGGTCAATGATTCAGCATTGTGTACCTTATCCATAAAGCAATGATTATCAATAGGTAATCTTTCTATAAGACCAGGATTCTTCTGTTCCGAAGATTCATAATCAGAAGATTCAACTGAAGAGTCACCACCACTGGCACTCCAGGTGTCATTAGATTTCTAAACTTTCTTAGCTTTGGACTTGTAATATTTCTTTCTATTCTATTCAGAATGCCTCTCTTTCCTTTATTTATTTTTGACCATAGGGCAATCAGGTCTTATGTGTCCAGCTCTCTTTCATTCATAGCTTGTGACTTCTGAATCTTTATTATATTTCCTTTCCTTCTTATTATACTTGGATTGGAAATTTCTTTGTCCAGCTATCTTGTTCATCCTTCAAGCAAGATTTTCTAACTCATTCTCTGAGACTTCACTCTCACTAGATTCGGATTGGATTACAACCTTCTTAGATTTAGATCTAGTTACTATCTCAGGAGTCTTAGCTTTCATGTGATTTGATGTTGTAGAAAAAGAAAAACTACCATTCCCATTCTTCTTTTTGATGTTGTCAGCATCTCTCTTCATCCTTGTTTCATGTTAGAGAAGATTTCCAAACAGCTCATCTAAGAAAATTTGAGTGACCTTCCTATTCTCATCAATTGTTGTTCTCTTTGATTCCCACTCATTGGGCATAATATCAATGATCTTTTCAACAAGAGCTTCATCATCCAGACCTTTTTCTCCCATAGATTGTAAGCTATTTATGATTGTCATAAACATTTCTTGCACCTTACAAATGGGTTCTCCATAAGGAAAGTTAAAACCATGATACTCAACTCTAAGCATGGATCTTCTGGTCTCAATCAGTTTGGATGTACCAAAATGTGTAACTTCGAGTTTCTTCCATATACAGTTAGCTAATTCACAAGAAGAAATTTGGCTATATATATTCCTAGTCATTGAACATAGTAGAGTATTGCGTACCTTATATTTGAGTTGATAATCATGCTTCTCTTGGTTTGTGAAAGTACTAACTTCCTTATCTGGAATTTTATAACCTCCAGTAAGCATAAAAAAATTTCTACTCCAGTATTGATAACGAAAGTCTTCATTCGATCTCTCCAATACTCGTAGTCATTACCATTAAAAATTGGTGGTATTGTCGGATTTAGGTTATCAATGGAACCAACATTGATTCCTGCCATCTTAAAAATATTTCCACATAAAAACTTGTTAATAAAAAATGTTCGGATTCAAGGAAGATATTCCTAAGCAAGGGAAAAGTATAGAACAATGAAAAACTGGGCAAGAAAAACTTATATATGAATATAAGTATTTCAAAGACCTCCTTTGATACCAATTGTAGGATCGAAATAATGATGTAGATACTCAATATACAGGAGGGGGTGAATTGAGCACTTTAAAATTTTCCTTAAACAAGGAAAGATCTAAGTTTAACAAAGTTAAACTAAGCACATTCATAACACCTCTAACACCAATTGAAAGATTGGAAAAAGTATGAAGTTAAAAACTTCTAGTTCTATATATATGCTTAAATCTGGAAAGTAATTCTGAAAAACTGGTTCCGAAAATATGGATCTAGAAAATGAAACTTAACCAAAGTTTACAATATGACATTCTACCTTAAATCGTATAGAATCTAAATGAATCAGAGTACAAGTGTAAGGAAATATAATAAGATTATACTTTCCTTACAATACAAAATACAGCTGAAAAACTTGTAATAAAAACAAGTAACAAGATATAAATCTTTTAACCCAAAGAGAAGCATATCCAACAACCTTGGAGAAAGGTCCCTTAATTTATACTTTCAAGAAATTATGTCTTACCCACACCCAGGTAAGCCCTTGATATGAAGATCGGAGTCTCTGCCTTGCTATCCCCGCAAGCCCTCAACTTCAAGGTAGTTGGAACCTCTGTCTTCCTCAGCAAGGAAGCCCTCAAACGTCAAGGAAGTTGGCACCTCTGTCTTCCTATTCCTGGAAGCCCTCGAATGTAATCACCAACATTCAGAGTCTCACAAAGCAATCCGAACGAGAAGTTTAGTATGAACAAGGCATGAAAAGATTCTCTCACTATAAATCACCTTAACAGTGTGTGGTCTCTAGAGTGATCAACTTCTTCATTCTTTGTTATAGAGCTCTTTCAAATGAGCTCCTATTTATAGGCTCGGTAGCAACGGTCGTCTCCCTCCTCCAACGGTCATATTTTCCTTAAATTTCGGAGGGACCTGTACACGTGTCACTCACCCAACGGTTAGTTAAAAACTGAATGGATGACATCATTTTTTAACAAAAACATGTGTAACTGAAAGCACAACATTGTTTTATAAGAAACTTAACAAATCGAAGTGTAAGTAAAAAAGTACAGAGTCTAACCAAAAATTATACTCAGAGTCTATATTACAAGGATATTTGGATACTATTTATCAGAAGAATTCAGAGTCAAACTTCATAAAATTTCATATCCATAATTCGTAATCATAATTCCCAACAAGAATTTGTAATGAGAATTATGCACTGGAACTCGTAATGAGAATTCATCCCAGAATTTGTAATGAGAATTCATCATAGAATTCGTAATGAGAATTCATCACAGAACTCATAATGAGAATTCATCACAGAATTCGTAATGAGAATTCATCACAGAACTCATAATGAGAATTCGTCATCATAATTCATAATGAGAATTCGTCATCAAAATTTGTAATGAGAATAATTCATCAGAATTCGTAATGATAATTCATCACAGAATTCGTAATGAGTATTATGTATTGGAATTCGTAATGAGAATTAATTACACAATTCGTAGTGAGAATTCGTCATCAGAATTTGTAATGATAATTCATTACAGAATTCCGAATGAGAATTCGGATCCTGAAACAGAATTCTTCATATCTAAGTAATATATGATTCCGAGAATATAGACATGAATCCAATTTTTATTCTTAAGAAAAATATTTATATGAACAATTAAAACAAGATAGAGGTAAATTTCCGTAAGGAAATTTTCCTTATATAATTAAAACATGGGTAAAAAAATATTTTCTTAAAGATAAGGTGTTTGTGATTTTCAAAACAAGAAGGAATGGAAAAGTCATAAGGAAAACCTTATTGACTCAACACACGAGGTGGTAGTCCGTCGTACACATGAACAATGTTTTTTTTTCATATTCTATGGAAGAGGATATGGATATAGATTTTTCCACTAACATAAAAATACATAAATATTTGTAATATATGGTTTTTATTATTTAATTTTTTTAAATAATATTTTAAGTAGGTTTAATAAGATGTAATAAAAAACACTTGGTTAAGAATGATACCTCTTCTACGAAACATCTCTTAAGTTTTACACCAAAAGATTTTTTCAGTTGGTTTTCAATTCAAGCCAAAGAAAATAGGATATAAGGAGGTATATAAGGAAGGTATTTGGTTAGCTATTGTCTAAAAAATATTTTATAAGTATCTACAAATGAGAATAATAGGTTCCCTTTTATAAGAGATAGAAAGAGAACTCTTGTGATTTCTTCAAAATTTAATTTAATATAAATTTATTTTATTGTAAAAATGTCTCCAAATTGATAAAATTTGAATATAATATGAGATTATGTCTGATTAATCTCATATAAAAAAAATTTAATGTTTGGATCACATTTTTATCTATAACACTTTCTTTTAAACCTTCATTAACAATTCCCACATTTACCACGACAACAAGATTCTTTACTCTTCGGGGGTTATAATAGTAACTATAAATGAAAATAATCCAATTATTGGACCATGGTTGATATTATAAACCAAATACTAATCAATTTTTATAGTTTAATATTTTTAGGAATCTTATATCTTTTAATACAATATTATTTTCATAAATTATCATTAATGTCAATTTTTATATCTATCCAATACATTGACATTAATAACTTCAAGAAAACAAATTAAATTCAAAAAAATATTTTATTACACCACTAAAAGGTTATATTAATCTATAAAATTATTTAACGATATTATTTTTCTCAAATTTTATTACTTTTAATATTTTTTATATTATTTTTTTTGTATTTTTTATTAATTGAATAATTATTGAGTCGGTGTGGTGTAAGCCTTTAAAGTAATTTTTTATTCACTAAAAATTAGAAATAAATTAATTTAATGATTATATATATTTTATATTTAAAAAATATTTTTTATATTATAATATCTTTATTTTATCCTCAAGTTAGAAATATTATAGTTATTACAAACAAGAGTGTGACATTTTTCTCTTTTCTTTACATAAAATATTATAAATGTCATAATCACATCCAAATAGAAACAAAAGGTCATATATTAAAATTTTAGATTATTATGGATTTGATATAGTCATAAAATAAAATTAGTTCAATTTTTAGGTTCATTATTTGGTAATTATCATTTTCTTTTTAACTTTAGTTACCCTATTTACCGTTTATTGTGGTAACAAAAATTAATAAGGCTACTATTCATATTAAACAAAAATTAAAGGGTCCTATTTACTAAATTTAGGCCCAATGATTCCAAAATTGGAATCTATTTTTCAATATTTAATTTTCACATGTGGTAGAATTTTATTTAAAATTAAATTGGTAAAATTTGATAAAATAGTATTTTCAGAAAAATGTCATTTTTAATGTAAATTTTTTTATTACTAAATTAAAGAATAAAATTCAATTAAAAAATAATTGGATTATTTTAATTATAAATTCTCCAATGAAATATTAAAATTCATAAAAATATAATTTTACTCATAAAATACATGAAAATAAATACAATTTTCAATAAAAAATTCAGTATTTTTCATTATTCACTGAAAAATAAATCTTTTCAAAAAATTATCAAAAATTCATATTAAGATAATTTTGACATTATAATTTCAAAAATTATAAGAATTTCTAAAAATTAAAATTTTATAATTTAAAAATTAAACTTTTATATAAAACCTTATAAGAAAATATTTTAATAAAACTATTTCCTTTTTTATTAAAAAATACGTAAAATTTTCATAATGAATATAACTATCTAGTAATTAATTATTTAATTATATAAACATTATTTATTCTATCATTACCTGGTTCGTTACACCAATGAATAAATATAGGGATATATTTTCACATTTTCATTTTGGTATGGTTAATGGTTGTAACATCACCTTAGACTTCTATCTCTCAGCTTTAACTTGATGATATACAAACCACCAAGATACATACTCCACAATATCTCTATTTGTGTTTTCCTACCATAAATACTCTTTCAAATCTATATAAATATTCAAATATCAATTATTAATGGGTAATTATGAGCTATGAGATTATTTTAATAGTTCCATCTTCAAGTTTGGTATTGATGGGACACATACTCAGTCCTTGAAACTTATCATTACTTCAAAATAAAAGTTGAACTCAAGAATAGTGTTCACATTCTGTTTCATCTCCACATACTTCTTTTGTGCATCTTCAATATTTACATAGATATATGGTTGAACACTCATTTGAGAAAATAATAATTCTCCCCTTCCTTAAATATTTCAAGGCCTATCCTTTTAGAATAGATAAATATTGGATATTTTTTATCATAATCATAGATAAACTCGCATGATCCATTCGACTCAAAGAATTAGCCACCTTGATTTCATTCCTAGTGTGGTAGTGTATTGAGTACTCATAATCATTAATCAAATCCATCCATATTATTTGATGTATATTCAACTCTTTTTTGGAGGAATATATACTTTAAATTTTTTTAATCTATATATATTTCATGAATTTCTATATAAATATAATGCCTCAAAATTATTAATGAAAATATTACCAAGGCTTACTCCAAATCATGAGTCTAATGATTTTTCACATGAACCTTCAATCGGTGTAAGTCATAATATATAACTATATAATTATTAATGAGAACACACCCCCTACCTTTATTTTGTGCATCACTATAAATCAAAAAAACATTCTCCACTACAGGGTAGTTTGAGTACAAGTGCACTGACCAACCTTCTCTTTAGTTCCTTGAAATTTTGTTTACACACATCAGTCCAAATGAACTTAACTCCCTTATAATAAATTGTTTTTAATGGATTATATATCCATGTGAAATCCTTTATAAATAATCAATAATATCCATCTAATATATGAAAAATGTGGATTTCAATCACAAAGTTTGGTCTAGTTCAATGTTTAATAACTTCCATCATTGATGGATCCATTAATATTTCCTCACTTGATACTGTATAACCTAGAGATGAAACATTATATATCCAAAAACCATACTTAGTAAATTTTTCATACAAATTATCCTTCCTTAGGTTCTTCTTTATAATCGTCAAGTGGTATTTATGCTCTTCTTTACCCTTGGAATGTCTAATTATATAATCTATAAAGACTAATACAAACTAATCATGTTAATATCTAGAGACTATATGAATTAAATACATGAATATAGTTAGGGTATTAGAAAGAAAAAATTGAATCACTATGAATTCATATTGTTCATACCTCAAACAGAAAGTTTTTTTTGAGTATGTATTCAATTTTGACCCTATGTTGATTGTATCCATATCAAAGGTCAATCCTAGAAAAATATTCATCTCCTCATAATTGATCAATACAATCATCAATATAGGGAATATTATACTTATTATTTACTCTATTCTTGTTAATTTATTGATAATAAATGAAGAGTCACATTGATCCATATTTATTTTTTAACAAAACATACAAGTGTTCCCTATTGTGATCCACTTGACTGAATGAATCCCTTATCAATATTCTCCTAGAGTTTATTCTTTAATTATTATAACTCAATCAAGTGAATTCTACATGAAGTCTTTGGAATAGTTTTAGTATCATGTATAAGCTCTATTGAAAATGAAAATTATCAATATAGAGGGAGAATAGTAAAACTTGTGGAAATACATCAAAATAATCCCATAAAATAGTCATATAATCAATGTTGAGTTTCTCCCAAACCATTTGAGATAAATACTAACTTTGAATAGGAATAATGACTCATGAAATGGATTTAATTTCCATTTGAAATTTTCATTTATCATTTCACCAATATAAAATAAGAGGTTAGTTTAGAATATCAAATATAACTTTATTTCCTAAGAAAATGATATGGGTTTTACATGAATAATTACCATCCACTCCCAAAATCAAATAAAATACAACTAAAGGAAGAATAACAATATTTTTAGAAATATAATTCCTAAAAACTTCAATCAGAGAAGAACTATACACTTGATATGTGATCATTATACCATTAGTAGTTTTTACTACTAATTCAACATATAAAAATTGAGTATATGAATTTAAATTCATTAAGGCCTTTCCAAATATATAGTAATTAATATAACTAAGCTCGAATAGGGTAATTTAATATTCAACCATAGTTTTGACCACATGTACTATATTGTTTTATCTTAAATACCTTAATAAAACCAAAATGGTTAGCATGGCCATCAAGCATCATTAATAAATTTGATTAATTTTTAAAAATCATTCATGGGATGCATAATTATTAGCACCTTCTTTTAAATCTATGACACCATGGGTTTAACCTAGGTCGTCCATGGTTATTATCTATTAAAATCCTTATTAATTCTTCATAAAGAAAATATGAATTAAACTAAGCATATCCCTTAGGAGTGTCAAACTAGGTGTGCAGTAATGGGCCATTCATAGTGAACCAAAATGATGACTGAGATATACTCAACTAACTCTTTTTGGGGTTAAGACTTCAACATGAATTTGTGTCAAAACTACGTCCACTGGTAGTAACTATACAGGGATTTATTTTCTTAGGGAAACCACACTTCTTTTTCAAAATAAATTAGGATGTTATCCTATACTTAGGCTTATCCTAAGGGTTCTCACTAAAATTTCCTCATCCTAGTTTCCAAAATTTACTAAACCTTTCCTCGAATACCATCTATAGTGACCCAAACTTTTAATACATCAATATTAAATCTTTTTAGATAAATATTCAATACATTTAATAGTAATAAACACATATAGATCATATAGGTTTACTGTCATTAGAAACATGAATATGTAAAAAAACCAGTACATAAAATATCTACATCATTTCATATTTATTTCTTCAAAACTATCACTCTTTTTAAACATAACATACTTAAAACCTTTCTCCATAACATTGGGAAGGGAAACATAAAAAATGGTGAGATTAGATGATTTGTAAGGGTAAAAATAATATATATAAATAAATGATCATAAGTGAGTATAAGATAATTTTAAGTGTATGATAACATGAACTAAACATTAGAAAATCATATCTATCAATTCATATATCATAATCATGAAACCATGAATAAAGTGTTATCAATCAAAATATATAATACATAAGAGTGTTGAATAATAAATAATCAATCATGATCCTTGAAAACATATCATAAGCATAAGACATAAGTTTTTGGAATACACACAAGAATAGAAAATCATTTCCTTATTTAAGGATCACCGTAAAGACTTTCTTATTGTATTGGGTTCACTCTTCATTTCATCATTTATTTATTCAATGTTCACTACCACGACTATCATATTGGATAATGTCCCTAACTAAACTAGGCTCACTCCCCATTACAATCCTTATTATCTCCTAATATATCCTTCTATACCCAATTCATTAGAGTTATATATAATTCCAGGGATAACCATCACATAATGAAAACTATACATATGTGTTCTATGAGATCATAAAAAATTTCATCATATCATAACTCGTGGAAAGGATACCAGTTTCATAAACATTTCATCATCATAATAATAAATCATCCAGATTATTAATAATTATGGTAACTTTGAATCATATCCTTTTTGAATCATAAGAAATAATAAATGATGTTTTTATAAATAAAAATACCTTTAAAAGGTCACTATATCATTTCTTGAGGAAAATACCCATTTCATTTTAAATCACTTATTTGGAATCTAAAAAAATTAAAATTATTAAAGAAAATATTTTTTAATAAAATAATAAAGGAAAATTATAATTTAACGTTTAAATAAAATATTATTCATGATAGTGTTGAAATTTTTAGTGAGTTATACATTAAAACAAAAATTCCTTTCTCATTTTTAGTAAAAAGTCAAAAATACCTTGTATAGAAAATGATAAGAAGATAAAGTTAAAAAATTTATATACAATGGAAATATTGGGTAAAATATACATTAATAAATATTTGGAGAATATTAAAATCATTCTTGAAAATATTTTAAATTAATTATTTACATGGAAGAAAATATTCTTGACTGAAGAGAAAAACATGGTTGATTTTCCTTAAAAATATTCTTTCAGTGTCTTGAGTACTTAAATAGAGGAAAATGAAAGGAAAAATGAAATAACTATAAATTAATATAGGAGAATAAAATTAAAAGTACTTGAGATAGAGAGATAATATAATTTAATCATCATAAAATTTAATCATAAATAAACCCGATAAAAATGAGATTGCAACATAAAACCCTTAAAGTTGTGATAAATTTTTAATCATAGCATCCATGAAATAAATAACATCAAAGGAAAATTTAAATCATATGAATATAAAGATATTAAAGATATAAAAAACCAATGGTAAGGTATATGCACCTTATAAAATAATATTTCTATAAAACATCAAACATGTCTCAATGAAACAAAATTGAGACAAAGAACCCTTATGACTTTAATAATTTTTTAAAAGAAAGTTATTCAGATCATGAAAATAATATGGATCTATAAAAACCTTGAATTAAATAATGTATCATTAAAAAATAAATTATTTTATATTATATATACTATAGAAATAATAAATAGGTGCATAAAATTAAAACATGTCTCAATGAAGAGAAATTGATATGAAATCCTTACATCAAGTTTATCTTCCATCATAAGAAATATATACTAATGTAAAATAAATATAAATTTATTATAATTATATATAAGAAAAACAATTATATAATTAATTTAATATATTATGTAATTGTATCATTTAAACATTCATTTATAATTTTTTTATTAAAGTCGTCATTTCGGGTGTTAATAGCTTCATTTTTCATGCATGTTTTAGTTTGGAAGTTATTGTCCATAAAAATTGATCATGTTTTATCCAAATTCATAATTTTTATAATGATATAAATATAATATATATTCATTTTATACATTTTTATAACAACTCATATTAAGTGGTGATGAAAAATGAATTACATCACCCCGTGGACACGGTAATCCATATATACACACAAGTGATGTTTCCACATTTCAATGGATGGAATGAAATAAAGGAAAATTATAATTCACCTTTATATAATAATTATTATATTGTGAATATCATATATTTTCATTAAATATATCCTTATTACCACGTAAATGTGGAAATGATAAACAAATTGCATCACTCTATGATGGTGATAATCCATATGTACATACGAGTGACATTATTGTTTAGCAATGGATCATAAGATAAGAAGGTAAAAATTATAGTATAATAATATAATAATATTTATTTCATAAATATTATTTATAAAAACTAAACCAAGTACTATAAAAATCCATTAAATATTCTAATGACAAATAAATTGTATCTCTACGTGGAGGTGATTGTCCACACACACAGACGAGCGATACTTTCATCTCCCATTGGATTGAGAAGATGTAGTAAATGGTTGTTCAATAATAATAATAACATCTTATTATAATTATTATATTATATTAATCCTGTTTTTAAGTATATAATAATTTTATATTATTTAGAATAAGTAATAAATTTGAAAGATCTTGGTCAATATCTATACATCTCCTTTGAGAGACCTCCTTTGACTTGATCCTTAATCCTTGAAGCATGAGTATTATGAGAATATCAGAAGGTCTAGTGGGAATTAAATGATTATAGTAAGTATTTTTAGAAGTTTTTTTATGATATATAAGTCTCAAATAGTGGGAATAATGGAGGAGGATAGGTTAAATTTTAAATAAGGGGAGGGAAACGTGCAATTTCTTAGAAGATGACAATGATTTAAGGTCGCTTTCATAGAAAAGTGTCTCCAAATGGACAGATAATTGAAATTTTAATAATATAAGGTTTAAATATCTTCAAATAATATTAATTTATTTTTTTTATTGGTAATAATACCCATATATTATGGTTTAACCTTTCCCATTTAAATCCATTCTAATATTAACCATGGGATCAAATTTTTTATATTTCTATTATTCCTTATGATAAAAAATAAATTTTACCTATTAAAATATATTAATTATTATGATTCAAAATATTTATTCCATTTTACCATATTCAATTTCTATAAGTGGATGAATATTATTTTAATTAAGCATGTAAAAAGCAATGGAATTCCATTTTAGAAAAATGATTTTTTAAGAGTAAAACATAATTTACTTCCATTCATTTCCTCGTAAAAAACATAAAATGAATGATAATATATTATATTGAATATATAAAATATAAAATCCATTAAAAAAATTAACCAATATTTATTAAATTAATTTATTAAGTTAAAAACACATTGCACACATAAAAACAATTTTTTACAAAAATGTGTTTTTAATTCAAAAAGTTATATTATTATAAAATAAATTAGAAGGATTATTACAATGTAATTAAATATATTATTTATAATTAAATTATACTTATGTTTCTTTAAGATAAAATTTAAAACATAACTATTATTTTACTTGAAAATAAATGACATTTTGTACAAAAAATGGTATTTTTCACTATACACTACAAAATAAATCTTCTTAGAAAAATCCTAACAATTCACCCTCAGATAATACTAAAATTATTATTTTGAAATTTTTAATCATTTCCTAAAATAAGTATTATTAAAAAAAATTTAAATTAATTATAAATTTCCTGTGAAAAAATGCGATAAACACCATTTTCGAAGAAAAAATATTTTTAAAGTATAAAATGACTTTACTAAATATTGAGTTCTTATTTATTATTTATTAATTGATAAATTTTCATTAATAGAAATATTTATTCATATATTTCATAAATGTTTTATTACTATTAATAACTACCTATTTAATAGCTAGATAATTGTGGTTTACTATATCGTAGTTCATATAAACTCGAGGTTGTGTATAAGGAAATTTATTGAATACTTCAAGTTTTATTTAAAATGAAATATATATACACTCTTGGGGTGTTATAGTATATCTATTAGTAAAGGTATATTTTTTGTTGGTAAAATTTTTTACTAATAGATATGTCACTATCACTAATTTTTTGGTAAAAACACTATCACTAAGTGTTATTACGATAGATAAAATATTTTTGTTGAAATTATAATAATACCTATATATAATATATATATTTTTAAAATTGTATATATATATATAAATATTACATATTTATATATCATAATAACTGGTATCTACAATAAATGGAAATATATAATACATTTTTAATGAAAAATTATATTTTTATATCACCATATTTGATCGGTAACACAATAATTATTTGTATTCTGTTATTTAATAAAATATAAGCATTTAAATTATTGTATATTATTATGTTATTATATTCATTTATATTATTACATTCAATATACATTGTTATAATTATATTTACTATAAATAATTATCATGAAATAATAAAGATATAAAACACAAGAAACCATCACAACTTTTCAATTCCATATATATATTGAAAAGTCACATATTGAATAAAAAAATATTATTAAGGTAACAAATACCATAAAATATACCATCTAAGTAAAAATACATAGAAAATACATAATAAAAATATTGATTTTCTTAAAAAACACCACAATGTAAATTACATTAAATAAAACTATATTTAATCTTTTCCATGACATGAGAGAATGTATTCATGTTGCACGCTCAAAAATATTTTACCAAAAAACTAAGGTGTAGGAAATCATATATGATTCCTTTTTCTAATCATTTGATTAAAAATTTCATTACATATCTGTGGAAATCTATAACTCACAACACTATCAGAAATTGTGGCAAATATATAAATTCTTATGATGGAATCACTATATTGAAAAATGTATAGGCATCCCCTGATGTATGAGGTATCCTCCGAAGGCCCCATGAGCTCGTATGTCTCACCCAATCCTTGTGTAATCCACATTATTCATATTAAGGATCTAATTATTTTTACCAGTTAAAAAAGATTTAAACATCTCGTGAATACTTGAAATATGTTATATTGCCTCATCGTATTATTTGTTTAACCTTTATGCTTCCATGATCACTATTGAGTGAAGCTCGATTACTAGTGGAAGTGTTCCTCATGACCACCTAGAATAACCATAGTTAACTCTAACAGATACCCTACGATATGTAAGTAATATGAGGTGTATCCATTACTTTCCCTTTTAAAAATAATAATTTATACCTATGTAATAAATTTTATACATTGTAATGGAAGAAAATATAGCTCTTACACAAACTGGTGAGATTTTCATTATTATTTAAAATATTATAAATAATATTATCAAGGATTAAGTGATAAATAGAACCAATTATTATTGTTTTTGGCACTCCATATTACCATTAGGTGTTGGGGACTCCAGTTTTACTCTAGAATCTTCTTGATGTGGGGAAATATCATATTTAATGGTTAAAAAAGCTTATTGATTTTAGAGATAGTTCAAGAAAATAAAAAAATATGAAATGTAATGTTTTTAAATTTCAATAATAAAACATAATTCAAATGAAATACCAATCAATGTATAATGAAATTGATTAAAGAAAATGGTAGTAGGAATCAAAGGGGTTATATTCAATTTCACTCATAATAGAAACAATAATATAAATTTAATATTAAAAAATATCCAATCTTATCTGAACATAATTGAACATCTTCATTATAGAAAAAAAAATATACTCAAGACATGTGGTATAAAATATAAACCATACTTAAAAGGGTTAAAAATGTATCATATGAATACAAAATAATAATCAAGGAAATATCTAGCTCATGTTTAAGATAAAAATAAACTATTCCATATTAAATAATATCAAGAAATTTGTGGTCACTTATATTGTTATATATTTTAGTATGTTTAGTGAATCCATTAAAATCTACTAATTGTTGTTCTTAATATGATCTTTAAGGAAAGAAACAGGTTATATTCTTTATATTGGATGAGTGTCTTTTTTGTTGCTGGATTTAGAGGAAAATTGATTCTATTATGGGAGTTTTTTTCACACATTCCTATTTGATGATTTCTATTAGATCTGTTTCATGAAGATTATGTAGGCGTATTACACTTATTTAATAAATCATCACTAAGAAACCTCATTAAAAACCTTGATGTTCTCTATTGATGCCTATTGCTACAAGTACGATGTTATTAGAATCAAATGGTTGTTGTTGTAAATAATTTTTTAAATTCCAAGAGAATATATTTCTATTATTTATGTTTTAGATTCATTTCTCTACAATCAATATCATCGAAGGGATTTTATATTTCATTGTTTCATGTCTAAAGCTAGATGTGTCCGTTTGAAATTTGAATGAAATTTAAAGTTAAAGAAAATATTATTAGATGTTATTTCTATATATTTTTTAGAAATATCTAAATGTTAGAGTAAATATGATCTGAAGCCAGAAATTCATTATTTTTGTGCCACTTATGATTTTAAATGGATATTTTTTAAGTGATTCACTAATTTGATCATCTACATTTCATTATAGTTCTTACACTGCAATACTTTTTATTCTCTAAATGTTAGTTTGAATTGAAGGATGTTTATGATTTACACCATTACATTTAAACAAATGGGAACAAACTAGGTTTTATTTGATTATTCTATTAGATGGATACTTTATACTGAATCATTTTTTATCTATTGGGGCTTTCAAGACATTGTTATGTGAGTTTGATACTAGTTAGTATGTTTCTAGTAGGTACTTATTCTATTATATATTTATAATATGCAAAGAGCATCAAAATTATAGAATGATTATAATATTGATGTATCATATAAGGTGATTAAAGTATTTCATAAAAGCACTAAGTTTATTTGAGTTATTTCACATTATAGTGGACCTTTTCAAGTGTTTTTTCAACAATGTGTGCCTCATATAGTTAAATATCTCAAAGTATGGTGTTTTTTGGTAGTTAGTTATAATAAATTGACATCTAAATATTTTTTACAATATATTCAGAGTGTTTAACCTATAGTTAGAGAATAATATGGGTGGTTGTGATGTTACAGGAGGTTTATGTTGAAGGTGATGAAAAGAGGCCTTCCACTTTTAAACAGGGAATAATCATTAGTGGAAGTTGCTAACAGGGGATACCAACTTCAGACCATACATGTGATAGATCCATAGTTCACATTTCTTATGATTTGAGAGGTGTCCCAGAGAAAGGCTTCACATAAGGGAGTTAACTATAATTATATAACTCAATTCTTTCTATGTCATTTTTTATTTCTTATGATTTTTTTGTAAACTGTACTTTTCTTTTATTTTTAAATTGTGTGGTTATATTTTTTAACTTCATTCATCTATACTCATGTGATTAAATGAATTTTTCTTTTCATAATAAATTTTATTTGATCAATACATATATATATATATAATGTAATTCATAAAATTTTTATAAAAATATAATGCATATTGAATATGGAAAATGAAATGCATATTAGATAAAAAAATTCATATCCAAATAAAATGTACATTTCATATTGAATATATATATGTTTCATGTTACATATTGGATATATTCAAAATTAATATTCCATATTGGATATATTAAAAATACAAACATCATATTCCATATTTTATATATTTATAAAAAATGATTTTATATTACATATACTGATAATAAAAATATACATAATGTATATTTGTAAGAGAATTCATGTTTCATAAACATAGAATAAGTGTAGCCCATATCACATATTAGAAATATAGTACATATCACATATTAGAAATAGAATTCATTTCACATATATTCATATTTTATATTAATAAAAAATACGTATTAAATCTGTAAATTTTTCATATTAGAAATAGTTTGAATATTTGTTATTAAAATATATCTCAAATAAAGAGAGTATACATATTTCATATTAAAAACAAAATAAATATTGTATATATTCAAAATAAATAAATTTGATATTGAATATTTAAAAATAGAATACATACATAAGGTATTCTTATTACAATAGTTACTATAGTAACTGGTGAAGTGATATTGAAATTGCACTGTTTAGAAGAACCTAAAAGGAAAATAGAGAATATATGTCATTATAATCATATAATCATTCACTAGAAATAAAAAAAGTAAAAAAATTGACAATGTTGAATAATTTAATAGGTTAAGTTTGTTCATGTATATTGAATAGACAATGAGTGGTGTTCTCTATACTATAAAGAGAATGAATATATTGTAACTCACAATAAAATAAAAACATATTGAAAAAATTCAATGAATTAGAGGAGAGATTCGGGTTTTAGGTGTAAAAAAAAAGTCAATTTCAAAATTTAACTTAATAAATTAGATATTTTAAACATATCAGAATAGAAATTAACTTTTCAGTGAAATAATAAATGAAAACAATTACTGGAAATGGAATATAAAAACAAAAAATAGCTCAAACATGTAAAAAATTATGATTCAATATAATATCATAGGAACAAGAGTGATAATTAGTTGAAATGATGTATAAAATATCACCTATATAACTGATATTTATAGCAACATAAAAAAATTGAATTCAAAAGAAAACATCCTTATTGTAGAAATTATATAAAATAAAATAATAATAAAATAATATTAGTAAAAAATCATTAAAATGAAAGAACAATATATAATACTTTTCCTATATAAATATTGGAAATAACTTTCCATTCAAAAATTATGAATAATGATTTTCTTAATAATAATCAATAATTATTAAAAACAATAAAAAAAGTAATTATGGAATACCTTTTAATAGATTTATCCTATAATTTTCTCACTGTAACTATACAAAGATTTCAAGCATGCCATTAGAGTCACCTTGAGAATGTTAACTTAACGAATGCACAAGTATCAAGTACTGGATCAAATCAGAAGAGTGTATTTATACAATTCTACTATCAAAATATTTTTAATCCAAAAACAACAAAAAAATCAAGAAAAATAATTTAATTTTAATTTCACACCACCCCTAACTAAAATTCAATTCAAATATGAGATAATCATGATTTCTAGTGCTTTAAGATTGAAGAGAAGAATCATATACATAAGAAGAGGCATAAACATGAACCAATTTCATGATAATCCAATGTCCATGATCCTCCAAACACATCATATTTTTTGAAGGAGAAAAGGATAATGGAACATCCTTAGAAATGGGTTGTAGGTGTCAATCGAGGATTTAATGTTTGGCTATGGGTGACGTGAGTGTATTAGCATATAGTAGACCACAAATTTTAAGACTTCTATAAAGGAGATACAAGGATGCGGGGAAGCATGGGGATAATTGGGGATTGGGGAGGGATTATAAGTGATAATGGGGAATCAAGGTCATGGGTGCGAGGAATGATAACCGTAATGATGATGAACTGGGTGGGTGGGGAAAAGTAGAAGTTCATCGATGAGGGGATAAGTGGTGAGGAGATATGATGTTGGGATTCACATAACATAAAAATGGATGAAAGTGATCTTAATACGTGGTGATAAATATGAAATTATTGGTTGGGTTAAGAAACAATAATAAATGAATGGTGATGAACATGGAAGAAAAATGGAAATTAATGAAGTATTGTAATTTATGGTTTCTAGGATCCCATGGAGGGCATGGGGTTTTCATGATAAATGGACTACATATAAAATAATAATAATTTTAAAAAAATTATTATGATGTTTAAAAAATTTATATATAAAAAATTTATATATAATTTATATAAAAAATCAACTGCATACATATAACAAGTGTGTGTGCATATTATTTTCATTAAATATTATTAAATTATAAAGATTTTAATTGATAATATATTCATATTGAAAAAATGATACATCTGTAAAAAGTAATTAATATACATACATTCAATGTTTTTAAAATAATTGATATTATTGAATAATTTATTACAACGGATTTTTATAATTGTAAATTATTTTTTGATAATAAAAAATATTAATAATAAATTCAATTGTTGGTAAATCATTTTTTTATATTTTTAAGATAAAGAAACAAATTTAAATGTTAGTACAATATTTGTTTCTATTGAACTACTAATACAAATTGATATATCTTTTGGTAAAAAAATTGTTACCTTTACTTAATATCAAAAAATTAAATATCTATTAGAATTCATCATTCCTACCAATAGATATATTATCTGTCAATAAATTTATATTGGTAAAATTCACTTTTTTAGTGATATAGAGAAATGAAAGTGTGAAGGGGGGTTAATAGTATATAGAGGTGCTTCCTATCAACTATATTTGTGTCCTCCTCTATTAAGTATTCAGTTTAATATTGTGGAGGTAGTAACATCACCATAGGATCCTCATCCTCTTCTTCTCCTTTGAATTCCACCACCATATTCTTCCCAATGATGGGAATTTCATTTTTATCATCTTCTATGGAATGTAATGTTGTAGATAAACTTGTAAAATTATCATAAGGGATATCATTTTTCAATGTATAAACAATGATATTTAAAAAAATGCTCAAAAACTAAATCTCCCTAAATAAATTTAAATTCAAGGACTTTATCAATAAAAATACACTATTAATTCATTTATCAAATAGGGTAGTTGATATTCTAAAAATTATTTATTTTCCTTCTTATATTGTTCAATTTAAAATTTGGGTGGAACAAACTTCACTTCTTCTTCAGTTTATTTTTATTGTTGTTCTATATAGATAGATTTTACTTCGATGAATATAGTGGTTAGTGAATCCATTTGTCTACTAACTTATTCAATAATTCTAAAATTATTTTCTACGTGATTCCTTAAATAATATTCCCTGTGAAGGTCTTCCATTTTTTTATTAAGAATAAAAACATAAATTAATATGAAAGAATGTCTTTGAACCAAGAAAAGAAGGATGTGCAATAAATTTCTATTATTAATTTTTTTAATTTATGATTTTTTGGTTTTTTATGAAATAATGTGTGTGAAAGTGTTTATGGATCCCAAATAATGGTTCTAAATTAATGGGAGGGATTTTTGTTTAATAATAACTTAATATTTTATTATTTTGAAAATAATTAATTATAGTGAAATCTATAAGGTCGATCTCTTGAGGATACCACTTACACAACACTAGTCCTTTATTATCACCATTTATAATAAAATATTTACCAAAAATGAAAATCCTAAAGTACTGGAGTTTTTTAATATATATAATATATAAGTATATTAATGAAAATGAAAACAAAAATGAAAAATTATAATAATGACACATAAATTTTAGTGAATGAGAAACTATCATTCTTAAAAGTTCAAAATGAAAAAATAAATATTCATTAAACTACTCTCAATATTCTATTCAATGTTGATATAAATAGTTATCACTCAAAACCATCCTTGTTTGAATTGTTACTACCCCACACCAAGACCTCTGCATGCAGGATAATACTCTTCCTAAATTTAGCTAGGTTACCTCTTTGTTGACCATCACTGCCCAAGTCAAACAACGTTGAAGGAATGATTTAAAGAGTGGAGGGGAGGAATATTTATCAACAAAGATGAAGAAAAAATTAGTACCAGAAAATGAGTGACAACATACCCTTATCAGTTTAACCTCCACTTCAATATCAGAATAAAATAAAGTGAATTGTTGAATCATAATGAACCTAAAGTATAATAATACTCCTTCCATTTAAACAACAGTAAAAGTTAGTTCTCTATTTTCATAGATATTATATTCATGGAGGGATAAAACAAAATATTATATTCGATATAATAATATTTTAACATGATAAAACTAATATATATATAAACATTTAGAAGATTATATAATAAAAATACCCTCATTTTCTACTAAAAATTACTAACTTATTTGAAATGAAGTAGGGATACAGATTTATAGGTAAGAGGGGTGGTTGGTTTCCCTAAAATTATTTTCTCTAAAAAAATTCTCAACTTTAGCCATAAAATGGTTAAATATAGAAAGTTGTTATTCTATAATACTTTCAAACTATGTTTTAAACATTATTACACCATGTTTAAGATTCATGTGAAACTTTTTCAAATGTTACGACTGACTTATAAGAAAAATATTTGGGATTGATGAAAATTAAAATTCAAATAATCCTATTTAATATGAATTTATTACATTAAAATGATAAATATCTAATATCCATAGTAAAATAAAATTATTCTTGGGATCTTATTTATCATACTTTAAAATTTCAACTTACTTAGACCCATAATTTGGGAGGTATGTTCTCTTCATGAAACTTGATCAAAAGTGTACATAGATTCTAACACCCCAATTGTATAATCGACTTGGGTCTCCTATTGATGGATTCTGTTTTTGGTACATTTGAATGAAATGTATCCCAATGAATATGGAATCCTAAAATGAGAGTTTTGTAATTTTTATTAGTATATAAAATGGCATGTATGATATATGAAGATGATATAAAAATTAAAAATTTAACCACTTTCATAATAATGATAAATATATCACTAAAACCTAAAAATGTAAAAATTACACTTAAAATGACAAATTAGCGGGATTAAAACAATTAAATTATAGAATAAAATATGTTAAAATATAATATTCATCAATACTCCATACATAAAAATTTCACTCCTAATCAACATTCATAAATCCATATTAAATTCACACAAAAATAAATTATGAGATAATTTCAAATATCATTTCCCTAAAATAATTTCATCATGTATTATATATGAAAAAGAATTCCGTTTAATTTTATTCTCTAATGTTTAAATTTTTTAAACCTAAAAAATTCTTCCATGACTAAATCACAACTTACCTCACATGGAAGTTCATATCACTCTTCACTTAGGAGAAAGATAAAATGGAGTTATTCTCAAACCTAAAAAATGTATGCGTCGTCATAGTCATGTGAAAATTCTTATCTCTCCACACCATGAGACATAAAAATATCATCAATAATCAGGTATTTTTCAATGTTATTTGGTTGATATGGGTTAGTGGATAAAATATTTAAAAATTTATGGATTAAAACATTAGGTTGAACTCTTTATTATAATTCATGAATATTAATGTCACGACCCGTCCTTGGGGCTCGTGCCGTGACTACCCCAAGCCCGCCTTCCATAGGCCAGGGGATGGCGACTAGCACCAAAGGTATAAATCCCGATAAAAGGGAAGGAATTGCCTTTATAAAGTAATCAAACACCACAGAGTACGCAAGATAAAGTAAACACTAAGTAAACTGAGTACGAAAGTAATTGCTGGAAAGTAAATGGGCCAGAATACAAACCCAACTGAAAGTAAAGTATAACTGGAATGAAAGTACAGCAACTGGAAAGTAAATCAGCGAGTCCTAGCCATCCTCTAGAAATCCCACCTGAAGGGTGGGTACAGATAGTCTCCTCTACTCCTCAACTCCAGTCATCCACTCCGAGCACGTCTCGTCCAGTGATCCCCCTCCAGGTACCGTCCAGCTCCACGAGCTCCCACCTCAATCAGGACTGTCTGTCGTCTGCATCCAACACAATGTAGTGCGGGCATAGGCCATGCAGGAGTGAGTATACGCTACCCATTAGGGACCCCGAGACCCCTGAAGGTCTCCCAGAATCCATGAAGGATAAAACACAAAGGAAAGATACAATCACAAAGTAACCACCAACTTTACTTAGGTATATTCCCATACATATACCTAAGTCATCAATTCCAGTTTGGCTCCAGCACACGATCCCAAGTACAATATAGTCCACACAGGATAGTACAACCCAATCCACAAAGGAAAGCACAACCCAATCCACACAGGAAAGCAAGTCAATCATATCGAAGATGATGACTGAAAGTCAAGACTCAGCTCATATAGGTATACTTCTCATAATGCGATAGAGATGATCAGATATAGCCACTTATTCATCTGAGCTATTGGACCCTCATAGGATACAATTCCAGCTAAGCTGTCGGACCCACAAAGGATACAAGACCAGCTACTCTGTCGGACCCACATAGGATACAAGTATAGAGTAAAGTAATGCTGGACCCACATAGGATACAAGAACAGTAGTCAAGTTTTGCCAGACCCACATAGGATACAAGAAAAGTAGTCATCGTCGTCGAACCCATGGAGGATTCCAGTACGGTCATCATCGCTGCCGAACCCACGGAGGATCCCAGTACAATCATCATCGTCATCGCAGTCGCAGCCATCTCTAGGGTTCCCGCACACAGCATGCTCGATTTCGGGAGGGTCCGCTCCACGATCCAAGGGGGTCGATACATCAACTGACACGAATTCTGGAGTTGATGTATACCAAAGCTCTGTCTTGTCAATAGGAACTCAACGCGGCCAACATCGCGTCAATCGGACGCCCGGTCTGAGAGTTATTGGCTTTTTCGTCCCAGGGGCCCGGTTGGTTTTTAAGCCAAAACCAACCTGACCGTACTCCAGCTGCGTCCAAACCTCGAGCGGAGTAATCAAAAATGACCTTCTCACTAAGAGGAATCCAAAAAAAGTCGACGGCACTTCATTCGGACGTCCGGAGCTCAAGTTATAAGCGTTTCCGCTCCAAGGGCCCGGTTGGTTTCGTGTTCGAACCAACCCCGCCATACCCAATGTTCTTTGAAACTATGAGTGTAATATACCGAAACGACCGTCTAGATCAAAGGATCACTATGAAACTGATGGTGCATCGATCGTAAGTTCGTAGCCCAAGTTATTAGCATTTGAACAGATCTGTCCGGAAACAGGGGTTTGGGCCCGGTCCGACCCGGCCCAATACCCCCTGGGTCGGCCGAACCGGGTCGACCCGACTCGGGTCTGGGTCCGACTCGTTAGGGCACGGCCCGGCCCGGCTGGCGTGGCCCGGCCCAGCTCGGCGGTCCGGCCCGGCGCGGGCGGTTGGGCCCGGTGCGGGCGGTTCGGCCCGGCGCTGGGGGTCCGGCCTGGTGCGGGCGGTCCGGCCCGGCTCGGGCGGTCCGGCCCGGCCCGGCGCGGGCGGTCCGGACCGGCCCGGCGCGGGGGGTCC
Source organism: Viscum album (assembly GCA_963277665.1). Taxonomy (NCBI): domain Eukaryota; kingdom Viridiplantae; phylum Streptophyta; class Magnoliopsida; order Santalales; family Viscaceae; genus Viscum; species Viscum album. The sequence continues at coordinate 1,729,921,344 of OY728157.1, forward strand.
GGCCCGGCGCGGGGGGTCGGGCCCGACGCGGGGGGTCCGGCCCGGCGCGGGCGGTCCGTGCCGGCGCGGGCGGTCCGGGCCGGCGCGGGCGGTCCGGCCCGGCGCGTGGGGGCCGGCCCGGCGCCGGTGGTCCGACCTAGCACGAGTCGCGGCTCGGCTCGAGGCCAAGCTGGACGCGGAAAATGGGGGGGGGGGGGGGCGCTGCCCCCCTCGTTTTGAAACGGTGGCTCCCACGTGGAGGGGGGCTCTCCCCTATCTGCCGTCAGGGGTTACAACCCCTGGAATTCTGAATGGCCGGCTGGTGTGCCGCAGCGGGACCCCCACGGCTCCCGCCTTCTTGGAGTGCCGGCGGCCGGCGGATCCGACCACCCTCCTCTGCACCGCTGCGGCCCTTGTCCGACCAGCGCAGCGCGGCGGCGCCGCGCCCCTCTACTGCGGCCCAACTCCGGCCGCGGCCTCTTTCGGCCTCAACAGCACGGTGCAACGGCGCCGCGCTCTTTCGTCATGGTTTTCCACGTTCCCGCACGGTGCGATGGCATCGCGTCACCTCCATTCCAATCCACAACGAAATACAACAACAATGGGAAGGAGGGTTGGCCATGTTTGTGCGGTTCGGCCTCCTCCCGTTAATTCGATAACAAGTGGCTAATATTTAATGATGAATGCCAAAATAATCGCGAACGTAAAACAATCCCCTACCTCGAAGAAGTTGTCGAACGAAGATCGTCATGGGAAACAGAGTCGCGAGGTGAAGCTCCGTATATGTTGACGATGAACGTCTGAGGAGGAGCGGTGTCTCCCTTCCTTTGACACGGGAAGAAGATCAAAATATGGCGCGTCGTCGTTCTTCAGGAAAGGCGTCACACACTGGCTGCATAGAGGAGAAGGGACGGCACATCGATCTCTTCTTGCGGTGACGACGTTCTTCGTCTAAGTATTGGCGTTATTCGCGAAGAAGATGCAGTTCTTCAGGAAAAACACACAAGAGCTCTCCCCTTTTCTTCGCACAGCTAAAACCAAAACTAAAATAAAATAGGGCTTTGCCTTATTTTATTCACTTATGCCAAAATTTTCAAAATTCAAAACATCTAATTCAATTAATTAAAGAGTTTCAATTAATTGAATAAAGATGTGTTGGCATTCAATTAATAAGAGAAGAGGGAAAGTTATAAATTAAAAAGGGGGTGGCCAACATTATGATGGTTATAGGAAATTGAAGGGGTGGGGATCGTGTGGGCCCCACCTCACTAATATCCTAACAAGTGGAGTTAGGATATTCCCTCACATGTAAGTTAAACCACATTGAAAAATAAAGTTGTGACACAACTTTATTCACTTAACACTTAAACGACATTTTTAAACATCTCTTCCCGAGCAAACGCAACTCTAGAAAAGGTATTCTTAAGAAAATACCGGCACTGCAGTTTCATCGGTGCCCTCAGATTTTGATTCTGAGCACCGGTTCAAAAGTTAGAAAATCTCGCTCATTCGTTCACTGAACGTACCAGAGCTAAATTTTGGAAAATGATTCCGGGCACACCGAGCCTCGGAATCATGTGCCATCAGAAACTGCGTACTCGTAAAATCCCAAAGAATTTAAAAAAAATTTCTTTGAAATTTACGGGTCTTTACATTACACCCACATCATGGTTTTACGTCCCCGTAAAGATACATCACAAACTAGGGGAACAAATGAGGGTACTGTGAACACATCTGAGCCTCCCACTCCCAAGTGCTCTCCTGGAGGTTCTCATGCTGCCACCTGATGCGCACTAGAGCAATCGACCACCCATGTAGGACCCGCTCCTATCGATCCTCGATCTCCACTGGGACCTCCGCAAAAGTCACCCCGTCATCGATGTCGAGCTCCCCATGGTCGATGATATGCATCGGGTCGTGCATGTATCTCCTCAGCTGAGATACGTGGAAGACGTCGTGCACCCAGTGCAACTGAGGTGGTAGAGCCAGGCGATAAGCCACCTCGCATATCCTGTTGAGAACCTGGAATGGTCCGATGAAGCGTGGAGATAACTTGCCGCCCTGGCCAAATCTCCGTAATCCACGCTGAGGTGAGACCCGTAAGAAAACGTGGTCACCATCCTCCAACTCCAGTGGTCTCCGCCTCCTGTCATCATAAGACTTCTGTCGGCTCTGAGCTGTCCTCATCCGCTCTTGGATGACCTGTACCTTCTCTGTTGTGGCCTGGACCATCTCTAGTCCCACAAGTGCTGACTCCCCAGGGTCTGTCCAGCATAGAGGTGATCTGCAAGGACGTCTGTACAATGCATCATATGGTTTCATCCTGATGGTGGAGTGGTAGCTGTTGTTGTACGCAAACTCCACCAAGGGTAGGTGATCCTCCCAACTACAACCAAAGTCAGGGACACATGCACGGATCATGTCCTCGAGAGTCTAAATGGTCCTCTCCGTCTGACCATCCGTCTGAGGGTGAAAGGCGGTTCTCAGGCGTTGTTGCATCCTGAATGCCTCCTACAACCCCTTCCAAATCCGGGAAGTAAATCGAGCGTCACGATTGGAGACGATATATGATGGAACACCATGAAGTCATATGATCTTCTGAACGTAGAGATGTCCCAAGCTCTCCACTGAGCCTTGCTCTCTGATGGGTAAGAAGTGGGCAGACTTGGTGAGTCAGTTGATGATCACCCAAATAGAGTCATGTCCTCTAGAAGTACATGGAAGTCCAGTCACAAAATCCATAGATATCCCATCCCACTTCTACTCCGGGGCCTCTAAGGGTGATACCAAGCATGCTGGTACCTGGTGCTCCGCCTTCACCTGCTGGCAGGTGAGGCATCGAGAAACGAACTCTGCCACAACCTTCTTTATACCCGGCCACCAGTGCTGTCGTCTAAGATCCTTGTACATCTTCTCCACTCCTGGATGTACCGCTAAAGTGGAAGTGTGAAACTCTCTCAACACCTCCTCCTATAATGCAGTTGGTACCATGGTACGTCCCCTAAAAAGGATGATGTGCTCTCCTCCTACAGAAAATCCATCAGGTGCCTGTCCTGTGGAAATTTGTGCACGCCGCGTCTCACAGTCAACATCCCCACGCTATGTCTCCCTAACCCACTGGAGAAGTGGAGGTGTGACTGTGAGTGACTGTAGAAATGTTTCCCCATCTCTATCCACAAAGGATATCTGTAATGCGGATAACTGCTATGTCGCCTCTCCAAGTAGCTGAATGCACGTCCTCCTGCTAATAGAATCGGCTACTACGTTCCCCTTTCCTGGAGTATAGACTATCTTAAAGTCATAGTCTTATAGGAACTCAAGCCATCTCCACTGTCTCGGGTTCAGTTCCTTTTGCGAGAAGATGTACCTGAGACTCTGGTGGTCAGAATAGGTTGTAAAGCGCTCGCCCATCAGATAGTGCCGCCACATCTTCAAGGCAAAGACCACTGCTACTAACTCCAGGTCATGGGTAGCGTAGTTTTTCTCATGTTGCCTCAACTATTGTAATCCATAGGCAATCACTGCCCACTCCTGCATCAGGACACACTCGAGTCCAGTCCCTGATGCATCACAGTAGACTACGTACCCTACTCCCTCCTTCGGTAGCCTCAAGATAGGTGCACTGGTCAATATCTGTCTCAGCTTCTGGAAGCTCTGCTGACATCTATCTGACCACATAAAGGGTCTCCCCTTCTTCTTCAAAGCTGAAAGTGGTTCTGTAACTCTGGAGAAGTCTGGCACAAATCTCTGGTAGTAACCCGCCAAACCTAGGAAACTCTGCACCTCCATCACGCTCCTGGGTGGCTCCCAAGCTAGCACTGCCTCGATCTTCGCAGGATCCACTGCAACTCCTGCCTCAGATATGACATGTCCCAAGAAGTGGACCTAACATATCCAAAACTGACACTTCAAGAGCTTACCATAAAGATGGTGCTCTCGGAGTGTGTCCAGTACAACCCGCAAGTGGTAGGCGTGCTCCTCCTCAGTAGTCGAGTATATCAATATTTTGTTGATGAAGACTACAACAAATCGATCTAGTTAAGGCTAGAAGATCATGTTCATGAGACTCATGAACACTTCTGCAGCGTTAGATTCACCAAAAGGAAAAACCAAGAACTCATAGTGGCCATACCAACATCTGAAGTCCATCTTCTGCACATCCTCGTCTCAAACTCTGAGCTGATGATAGCCTGACCTGAGGTATATCTTGAAGAACCAACATGCTCCCTTGAGATGATCAAAGAGGTCTTCAATCCTCAGAAGTGGATACTTGTTCTTCACAGTCACCTGGTTTAGGTGATGGTAATTGACACACAGTCTCAAGCTCTCGTCCGCCTTCTTGGAGAACAACATTGGGGAAGCCCAGGGTGAAACACTGGGTCGAATGAATCTCTTACCCTGCAAGTCCTTCAGCTGTAACCATAGCTCTCAAAGCTCAGCAGGATCCATCTGATATGCTGGATTAGATATCGGGGATGTCCCAAGGTACAAGTCAATATAGAAGTCTACCTCTCTGTGAGGAGGTAGTCCTAGAACGTTGTTAGGAAAAACGTCTGCATACTGATCCACCACTACAGGAAAACTCGGACTCCACACATCAACTACTACTAGGATGAGGCTATCCAACTGATGAGTGATCGGTTGTCCTCTCCTCTGCGTGAGTCCATTCTGCGCTGCAAAGGCTCCCTTCTCACCGGTGAAGGTGAACCTGCTCCCATCGGTGCGGACACACCGCACCTTGTGCCTAATATAGTCTATCTGAGCATGAACTGTAGATAACCAATCCATGCCCAAGATGACGTCGTAAGGCATCGATGCCACTACAAGAAGATCCCAGCCAAATCTCTCACCTCCTAGAGTAAGATCTCACTGCTGGCACTAGTGCGTAATCGTCGAGTCTGCTCCCGTAGGAGTCTCTAGCCGTAAGGATCGAGCCAACGGCTCCGTCGGAATCTCCGTCCTCTGAACAAGGGCAGCGGAAATTAAAGAATGACTTGATCATGTGTCTATAAGTACTACAGTAAGGGTGTAGTAGACATAGATAGTACCTCGAATCATCTCAGGTGTGCCATTGTCGTAGGCCTCTGCTGTTTGAAGCTGAGCCTGCCTCTGTCCGCCAGCTCCCTATAGTCGGGGTGGACCTCCTGGTGGTGGTAGTGGTAGAGCCTCAAAGCATCGTCCACCACATACTGCTCGGCCATCTCCTCTACCTCATCCGCCTGCTCCCTGTGGACCGCCACGGTCAAACCTCTGCCTCTGCTTGGGAGGTCCCTCAACCGTCTACTGCTCCTCTGCATGGCGGGTCGGGCAGTCACGAGCCATGTGGCCCTGCCCGCCGCAGGCATAGCACTGTATGCTCCTCATAAGACTGGCTCTGTGCCGTGTGCCCCACACCTCTGATCCAGTGTCCTGAGGTCGTCCGCTTGATGGTCTGGTCCACTTGGACCTTTGTGACATATGTCGACTTCCAGCTGCAGAAGACTCAACTACATGCCTCCCTACGATAGGTCTCGTTGCTGTTGTAGGCTCAGCAAGAAAGCTCTCTATGAGAAGGGATCTCTTCAGTACTCCTTCATGTGTCGGAATGCTGAGGGAGATCATCGATGCCCTGATTTCATGCCTCATTCCCTGCTCGAAGGTCCGGGCCCAAAATAATGGGTCTCGTACCATGTATGTGGAATAATGCGAGAGATCGGTAAATCTCACCGAGTACTGGGCTACCGTCATGCTACCCTGCCGCAGCTATAGTAGCTCCTGAATGCGCACTGCACAGAGGGTGGCTGGTACGAACTTCGAGCGGAAGAGGCTCTCGAAGTCCGACCAAAGAAGAGATGCATCGCCCTACACCTGGAGCATCAAGCTCCACCATCTACCTGCTGTCGCATGTAGGAGATTCGCTACAAGGATCACCATGAGGTCAGCTGGTGTCCCTACTAACCTAAAAACTCATACAACAACCTCCATCCAATCCTCGAATGCTTGAGGGTCCATCTCCCCGTGGAACCTGTGTGGTCTCTAATGCCGAAACTCGTGCAGTGCACTAAGGCGATGTGCACTCTCAGCGGCTGGGGCTGGTGGCATCAGTGGCTCGATGGGTAGAGGTACCGCCGGTCCCTCCGCTGTAATAGGGCCCTGCACTGAGGCCTCATCGCTCGGTAGGTTGTCGTCTCGCACAAAGCTCATACCCCTAGCTGGATGTCGTTGTGGGGCCATCCTGAAAAGAGACAGGTGCGCCACAGTCAATACAGTATACCTGGTGAGCTGACACAATGTAATCACAAAGAAATCTTTGAAACACACATGCAATCAATGTTTTCATGTACTAAGTCAGAAATCAAAAGTCAGGGTCCTGGTGTATGGATACGTCGGCTGCCACACCAACACTGGACTCCCTGGACTAATAACCACACTCAATACCCTTAACATTATTGCTTCACATAGAAGAAAGATCATTGTCCTGAGTTCTGCGGTAGAACCGAACTCCTTTGATACTAATTTTTCACGACCCGTCCTCGGGGCCCGTGCTGTGACTACCCCAAGCCCGCCTTCCATAGGACAGGGGCTGGCGACTAGCACCAAAGGCGTAAATCCCGTTAAAAGGTAAGGTATTACCTTTATAAAGTAAACAAACACCACAGAGTACACAAGATTAAGTAAACACTAAGTAAACTGAGTACAAAAGTAAGTGCTGGAAAGTAAATGGGCCAGAATACAAACACAACTGAAAGTAAAGTACAACTGAAATGAAAGTACAACAATTGGAAAGTAAAGCAGCAAGTCTGATCCATCCTTTGGAAATCCCACCTGAAGGGTGGGTACATATAGTCTCCTCTGCTCCTCGGCTCCAGCCGTCCGCTCTGAGGACGTCTCGTCCAGTGATCCACCTCTAGGTACTATCCAGCTCCACAAGCTCTCACCTCAATCAGCGATGTCCGTCGTCTGAATCCAACACAATGCAGTGTGGGCATAGCCCGTGTAGGGGTGAGTATACGCTACTCAGAAGGGACCCCGAGAACCCCGAAGGTCTCCCAGAATCCACGAAGGATAAACCACAAAGGAAAGATACAATCACGAAGTAACAACCAACTCTACTTAGGTATATGCCCATACATATACCTAATTCATCAATTCCAGCTCGGATCCAGCACACGAGCCCAAGTACAATCTAGTCCATAGAGGATAGTACAACCCAATCCACACAGGAAAGCACAACCCAATCTACACAGGAAAGTAAGTCAATCATATCGAAGATGATGATTGAAAGTCATGACTCAACTCACACAGGTATACTTCTCGTAAGGTGATAGAGATGATCATATGTAGCCACTGATTCATCTGAGCTGTCGGACCTACATAGGATACAAGTCCAGCTAAGCTGTCGGACCCACAAAGGATAAAAGACCAGCTACTCTGCCAGACCCACATATAATACAAGTACAAAGTCAAATACTATGAGACCCACATAGGATACAAGAATAGTTGTTTAGTACTGCCGGACCCACATAAGATACATGAACAGTATTCATCACCATCGAACCCACAGAGGATTATAGTACGGTCGTCGTCGTAGCCGAACCCACGGAGGATCCTAGTATAATCATCATCGTCATCGCAGTCGCAGCCAGCTCTAGGGTTCCCGCACACAGCATGCTCGATTCCGAGAGGGTCTGCTCCACGAGCCAAGGGGGTTGATACATCAACTGAAATGAAGTCCGGAGTTTATGTATCCCAAAGCTCCGCCTCATTAATAGGAACTCAATGCGACCGATGGCGCGTCAATCAGATGCCTGGTCTGAGAGTTATTGGTTTTTTTGTCCTAGGGGCCCGGTTGGTTTTTATGCCAAAACCAACCCGACTTTACTCCATCTTTGTCCAAACCTCAAGCGGAGTAAGCCAAAATAACCATCTCACTAAGATGAATCCAACAAAATCGACGACACGTCATTCGGACGTCCGGAGCTCAAGTTATAAGTGTTTCCACTCTGTGGGCCTGGTTGGTTTGATGTTCAAACCAACCCGGCCATACCGAAAGTACTCCAAAACCTTGAGTGTAATATATATAAACGACTGTCTCGATCCAAGGATCTCTACACAACTGACGGTGCGTCTATCGGAGATCTGTAGTCTAAGTTATGGGCGTTTGAACAGATCTGTCCGGAAACAGGGGGTTTGGGCCCGGTTCAACCCGGCCCAATACCCCCTGGGCCGGACGAACCGGGTTGACCCGACCTGGGTTCGGGTTCGGCCCGTTAAGGCACGTTCCGGCCCGGTTGGCGTGGCCTGGCCGAGCGCGGCAGCCAGGCCCGACGCGGGCGGTCCGGCCTAACGTGGGTCGCGGCTCGGCTCGAGGCCGAGCTGGACGCGGAAGGGGGGGGGGGGGGCGCTGGCCCCCTCATTTTGAAACGATGGCCCCCACGTGGAGGGGGGACCGCCCCTGTCGGCCGCCGGGGGTTACAACCCCCGGACTTTCGAACGGCCGGCCGGTGTGCCGCCGCGGGACCCCTGCGGGTCCCGCCATCCTGGAGTGTCGGCGGCCGGTGGATCTAGCTGCCCTCCTCTGCACCGCCACGGCCTTAGGCTGCGACCCTCTATGATGCTCCGGCGCAGCGTGACGATGCCGCGCCCCTCCACCACAACCCGACTCTGGCCGCATCATCTTTTGGCCTCAACGGTGTGGCGCGACAGCGCCGCGGTCTTTCACCGCGGTTTTCCTCGTTCCCGCGCAGTGCGACGACACTGCGTCACCTCCGTTCCAATCCACAACGAAATACAAAAACAATGGGGAGGAGGTTCGGGCGTGTTTGTGCGGTTCAGCGTCCTCCTGTTAATTCGATAAGAAGCGGCTAATATTTAACAATGAACGCCAAAATAATCACGAACTTAAAACAATCCGCTACCTCGAAGAAGTTGTCGAACGAAGATCATCGCGGGAAACGGTGTCGTGAGGTGAAGCTCCGTATATGTTGACAGAGAACGTCGGAGGAGGAGCAGCATCTCCCTTCCTTTGATGTGGGAAGAAGATCGAAAGATGGTGCGTCGTTGTTCTTCGGGAAAGGCGTCACACACCAGCTGCGGAGAGGAGAAGGGACGACACGTCAGTCTCTTCATGCGGTGACAACGTTCTTCGTAGAAGTCTTGGCGTTCTTCGCAAAGAAGATGAAGTTCTTCAGGAAAAGCACACAAGATCTCTCCCCTTTTCTTCGCATAGTTAAAACCAAAACTAAAATAAAATAAGGCTTTGCCTTATTTTATTCACTTATGCCAACATTTTCAAAATTCAAAACATCTAATTTAATTAATTAAAGAGTTTCAATTAATTGAATAAAGATGTGTTGGCATTCAATTAATAAGAGAAGAGGGAAGGTCATAAATTAAAAGGGGTGTTTCCAACATTATGAGGGTTAGAGGAAATTGAAGGGGTGGGGCTCGTGTGGGTCCCACCTCCCTAATATCATAACAAGAGGAGTTAGGATATTCCCTCACATGGAAGTTAAACCACATAGAAAAATAAAGTTGTGACACAACTTTATTGTAACACCCGAGACTTTTATGAGAAATATTTTGTTTTTAAATCATCAAAGGAATAATTCACTACACACAACACTAACTTGGATTGCTTTACACGCAACCGCGGCCTTCCTCAATAGCTTGCGTCATACGCAATACCGAGTTTCACTAAACAACGATATGCTATTAAAATATTATTAATACTAGCCGTTATGAATAGTAATAACCACTTTTTGAAATTTTATAAATTTTATTTTTCAAAATGGACTTCATTTTTGGATTCGGAATATCGAAATTAGCCTAGGGTGGAATTTTGGTATTTTTCTGAAAACTTTCAATTTTTGATGAATAGTGAAACCACTAAGTGGTAGTTAAAAAAACTGAATTTTTCATAAAACTTAATTTTACCGCTTCTGTGAGTGGAATTTCGAAAATCCGAGAGACACGGTTAATATCAAGAACTAAAATGTGGTTCAATGAGATGAAAATAATTTTTGGTGAATAGTAACTTTTTACTTTTTTTTACCACGGTTAAAAGTAAATAGGGTAATTAAGGGTAAAAGTGTTATTATTATTACCCTAACACATGTCCTAATTCTATTGGATAAATGTAATTTGACCAAAAACAACCTTAGGAATAAAATATGACCATTTAGGCCCACTTGGATTAGATTAGGAGATTTATTATTAATTTATTTAAAGAAGGGTTAAAATAGTTAAAATCAAAGTTTAATAAGTATATCATTTTTAATATAGGGTTATACATAAGATAAATTCAACTATAAATATTAATTATAAATATAAAAAGATTTCCTACATAATGGTATTTTATTTGTAATTTTTAGACATTAAATAATTTAATTTATGTATGACACAAAGATGATGTAGTAATTAGCTTATTAATGAAATATTGACATAATAGATGTTATAAATACCCAAATAAATGTAATTTTATACTTTTTATGAATTACACTAATTTTATAGGTTAATATGACATGTTATTACGGATTTAATTAACTTGGTTAGAACTAATCATTCTGTTATTATTTTCACAAAAATCAATTACTAAATAGTGTCAAAATTGACATAAAATAGTTTTTAAAACAATATTATATTATTAATTGTTATTTTATTCCTAAAAATTTATGGTTCATCCAAATGACTTAGATAAGGTTATATATATTAATAATAAACAACTTGGGGTTCTTTTGGCTTGATATAGTAAGTTTATTAACCTTATAGTGCAAGAAAACAAGAAGACACGGTAAAAGTTAAATTATCTAACTTAAAGTTAAATCTAAATGATAAGGTTAAAATTGATACCTAAACTTGTCTAAATTCTATTGGATGAGAGGATTGCGACCCCTGCCCACCTTATCTTCGAAATATATCAATCTGAAGCTATTAAAAACAGAATTTAACTTTATAATAAAATAATATTTTTAGTTATTCCAAAGGTGCCCCTCTCCTCCCTTATAAAAAGGCACCTCCTCCCTCTCTTCCTCACACCACTTTGAGCCTTCAAGCTCGGCCAACCCCTGCCAATTTCTCCTCTCCACTTCTCTAGAGGCATCCTAGAGGTCCTGGTATTCTTAAAAGACCATGTTTAGTGCCTTAAAAGGAAGTCTCAAAGAAACGCTTCAAAGAAGAGGTAATGTCCGTTACCGATTCTTTCATCTTTATTTCTCCTTCCACTTCTTCTTCTTTAGTTGTTTCATTATGAATTAATAACATCAGTATCACTCATATACTGATATTTTATTATAAGTATGAAACAACCCTATTTCACCATCTATCCATCCTACGGAAAACGAAATCACCGCGCGTGCGTACGTATAGAATACCGTCTCCACGCTGTGGTGTAATCTATTTTCCACCACCACCTTACTTGGATGGGTATAATGGTGTAAATAATTAATATATATGATTATTGTAAAGTTATATTGATTCTGAAATAGTATATATTCACTCCAATACAATTCCACAATCATGGGAACGATATCATCGCTCGTGTGTACGTACGGAATACTGTCTCCACGATGTGATGTGACTCGTTCTACATGATCTTCAATGCCTAATGATTATATAAATGAATTGAATGAATTAATATGATATATATTACACTAATACCATTCTGGAAATGTGGTATCTATAACCTAAAAAGAAGAATAAGAATTTATTCGACAAAACACGCATAAGAATAAAAAGTAATAAACACCCGAATAACAAGTAGTAATGAAATATTACTAATAAGAAGCTAAGAATATGACCATATATGATATCATAAAAATAAGTATGATTCTGGAATAAGTCAATAACATTATTTAAATAATTATATAGGAGGTTTGGAGACTTACGAAGAAAATTGGACCTAAGGTAAGGGAAAATATCACAATCTCATTTTATCAGAGATTGTTTATACTTTGGTATTTACTGGGGTGTATTTTATCATCCACATCCATGTTTCCTCGATATGTAATATTGTTTCCCTCCACCTACAATTGTTTAAATCCAATTTTACCCATCGGTGAGTTTTTAGTAAAAGATATGAAAGGAATCTTTTGTCATTTTTCGTAAGAGGTACTTTTTGACTTTTCCGAAAAAAGTACGAGAAGAATGTTTTTTTAACTTATACGGCATGAATGAATTTTTAAAACATTTTTTCCAAGAAGCTTACTTTACAAATTTTCAAGTTTATTTTTAATCAACTTCTTTTAGTTTAGAATTGTATAAGATGTTAAGAAAGGAAAAGTGTTTTTGAAGTAGAAAGGATACTTTCCTCAAGAATGGAGTTCAAGTGTTTTATCAAAATGATTTTCCATCTAAGATAATAAAGGGTTATGTTTATATCCCTATTATTACATTGATTTGGTTATGTTGTGATGGAATTATTTTTATGAATTCATTTATCTTATATGAATTGTGTTATGATGTCATGTTGTTTAAGAATCCCATTTTTATTACATGGGTTATGCAATGATGTATGATTTATGATTTTGTGGCACACATAAGAATGGTATCATTATGAGATGGGTGGGACCTATATCTCCCTCCAATTCATTGGGTAAAGATTTTATATCTCATGAGATAGACATGGCTGGAACGGTAGGTTATACCGGTTCAATGAAACAGGACTGGAACGAGGAATGAACTCGGTTCAGAAATGGACTTTGTCCACTAAGATAGTCTTGGCCATGAGTCTTGAATAATAAGAAATGATTCTCTATGATTATGTGTGTATGTCACAAAGTTTCATGTTTTAAGTTATGATTATTGGGATTTCATTTCACTACTATGATTTATCCCATGTTATGAAATTATGATCTCTTTTACAGGGTAAGATTTCCAAAATGTTATGTTTTTATTTTGATGTGATTGATATTTCTTTTGTTTACCCTTACTGAGAATTTGAGCTCACCCTTTTGTATGTTTACTTTCCCTAGGTCAGGAAGAAGCTTCTTAAGTAAGATATTCCAAAAGGGACTATAGATATGATGAAATAAATGGGAGACATTGTAGACGCTTTATGAACCAGTTGTTTATGTTTCCCAGTTTCTAAAGACACTATACCTATACGGTCCTTTCGTGGTTTTGTTATATGTTGTAATAAGTATGCTTCAATTTTGAAGTATTAACAATGTATGTAAAGTGTGGGTCGTTATAGTTGGTATCAGAGGAAAGGTATAGCCAACCTTTGGAAACTAGGATGTGAAAGCCTTAGTAAGAACCCTAAGGATAAGTCTAAGCATAGAACACAATCTTAGTGTTTTAGAAATGGCCATGAATAACCTAGGATAAGACCTTAAGTGTGAAATTTTATTCTTGATTATGTGGTTTTCCTATTATAATTAGTGTTTTTCACACTAATCTTCTTGTTTTTAGTCAATGGTTGGAACCCGAAGGAACTGTGTTAATGCGGAATGCGACGGGCAATGAAATGATTGTCCCCATGGGCAACCAAACGTTATGGGAGCTGGAATGAAAAATCTTGTAGCCATGATCACACAACTTTTTCAAGCTATGAATCATGCAGGACTTCCAAATGAGCAAAGGAAAGAGAAACATTATGTTGAATCCTTCATGAGGCAGCATCCTCCTTCATTCAACGGGTCTACTGATCCATTAGTTGCTGAACAATGGATTAGTACTACTGAAAATATATTTTCAGTTCTTCAATGTTCTGAACATGATAAAGTCATCCTAGCAGTGTAACGTTTGGAAGGAGATGTTGATCAATGGTGAAATCTTATTAAGAATACGAGGCAAAGGGATGAAATTGAGTCCATGGAATGGGACGAGTTCAAGAACTTATTTTTCAATAAGTACTTCCCTCGTATTCTCCGAACAAAGATGGAGAAGGAGTTTCTTGAACTGAAGCAAAAGGATGATGAATCTGTTGGTACCTATGAAGCAAATTTTACAAGACTTGCAAGGTACGCTTCTGGTATTATTATCTAACCTGCGAGTAAGATCGATCGATTCTTTAGTGGCTTAAAACCAAGTCTTCGAAGGGCCTTAGCCATAAGGGACTTCAATAGCTACAAGGAAATCATTCGATGTGCTCTCAAAGTTGATATGGATATTGGAGTAACCCATCAGTCATATGGGTTTGATAAGAAGAGGAAAATGGAATTCAAAGGAAAATCTAAAGAGCACAATGAAAAGAAGATGAGCTTTCCCTTATGCTCAAAGTGTGGAAAGAAACATGGAGGGATTTGTCTTAAAGGGACAAGTAAATGTTTCAAATGTGGAAAGGAAGTTCATCGGGAATTTGAATGCCGCAATGATGGGAAGAAGATGTCTAATGATGCAAACAAAGGAAGGGACACACAGAATGAACCTAGTACACTTCAATGTTTCATGTTCAAGGAGATGGGGGCATTATGACAATAAATTCCCTAATCCAAGGGTTGTTGATGATGATCGACATCAACAAAATCTTAAGGCTAAAGAAAAAGGAAAGTCACATGAAATTTCTATCAGTGATGTGGAGTACGATAACGATGTGGTGAAAGGTACACTTACCATCCACTCAAAAGTAGAAAATGTTTTATTTGATTCTGGATCCACCCACTATTTTATTTCTGAAGATTTTTCTAAGGGTATCACTGTATTACCTCAACAATTAGATGTTGAGTTAGCCGTGACAACACCTAATGGCACAACAGTCGCATCAAAAGTTTATAATTTTTCCCCGATTGAAGTTTGTGGGAAAGTGCTTCCTGCAAATCTTGTGATCCTTCCTATAGTGGAATTTGATGTGATTTTTGGCATGGATTGTCTTTATTTATATGGAGCTTATATCAATTTCCAAATAAGGGAAGTCACATTTCATATTCCAGATCAATCTATGATCGTCTATCGATGCAAGGATGAACATAACATTCCAGTGGAAATTTCTTCCATCTTATGGGTCTTGATTCCACTAAATGAGGGTTATTTATCTCAAATGGTTGGTGAGAAGCTCATGATTAAGAATATGCCCATTGTACGGGAGTTTGATGATGTCTTTCCGGAGGAATTGTCGGGTCTTCCACCAAATCATGAAGTTGAGTTTTCAATAGAACTCATACCGGGTGCTTTGCCTATTTCAAAGACACCTTATAGAATGGCCACAATTGAGTTGCAGGAATTGAAGAAGAAACTCCAAGAGAATATTGATAAGGGATTCATACGCCCTAGTGCGTTACCTTGGGGAGCACCTATTCTATTTGTTAAGAAGAAATATGGATCAATGAGACTTTGCATTGATTATCGAGAACTTAACAAGATCACTATCAAGAACAAATATCCTCTCCCACGCATTGATGACTTATTTGACCAACTACGCGGAGCTCAATACTTTTCCATGATTGATCTTCGTTCAGGGTATCATCAATTAAGGGTCAAAAGTGAGGATATACCAAAGACGACTTTCCGTACAAGGTATGGACACTATGAATTTATAGTGATGCCATTTGGTCTTACTAATGCCCCTACTATCTTCATGGATCTGATGAATAGAGTCTTTAGAGACTATCTTGATCAATTTGTGGTAGTCTTTATAAATGATATTCTTGTCTATTCAATGAGAAAGGAAGAACATTAAGATCACTTGAGAATTATATTGAAGACCCTGAGAAAGGAGAAGCTTTATGCCAAATTCACCAAGTGTGAATTTTGGCTTCAAAAGGTTGCATTTTTGGGTCACATAATCTCAAAAGAGGGGATATCTGTGGATCCAGCAAAAACAAAGGTTATCAAAAGATGTTCAAGACCAACAACAGTAACCGAGATCCGAAGTTTTCTTGGTTTGGCTGGATATTATCGATGTTTTGTGAAAGATTTTTCACGATTATCTAATCCACTCACCAGGTTGACTCGAAAAGGAGTTAAGTTTGTTTGGACGGAGGAATGTAAAGAGAATTTCAAGGAGTTGAAAAGAAGGTTATCCAGTGCACCTGTGCTCACACTGCCTTGTAGTGGAGAAAGGTTTGTGATCTACAGTGATGCATCCAAGAAGGGATTGGGGTGTGTTCTTATGAAAAATGATATGGTGATAGCTTATGCCTCACAGCAGTTGAAAAACCATGAGCAAAATTACCAAACTCATGATTTGGAGTTAGCTGCGGTAATCTTTGCATTAAATATTTGGAGGCATTATCTTTATGGAGAAAGGTATGACATTTATACTGATCATAAAAGTTTAAAGTATATTTTCACACAAAAGGAGCTGAATATGCGCCAAAGAAGATGGTTAGAGATGATTAAGGATTATGACTGCTCAATTCATTACCACCCTGGGAGAGCAAACAAGGTGGTAGATGCATTAAGTCGACAAGACCATGCCAGTTTATCCATGATGAGGATCACAAAAGATCCAATATTTATGGATTTACAAAGGATGGATCTTGGAATTATAATGAAAGGGGAAAATTGTATCTTTCTCAAATGAATGTTCAACCATTTATACATGTGAAGATTAAAGAGACACAGAAAGAAGATGTCGAGTTAAAAAAGAAGGTGAGAAATGTTCCTGAATTCAACCTTGATTGTGATGGGATAATAAAGTTCAGGAATCGGGTTTGTGTTCCTCCCATCCCCGAATTAAAGAAGGAGCTGCTGGATGAGATTCATAGTTCTTCATTCTCTATTCATCCTGGAAGCACGAAGATGTATAGGGACCTGAAAGAGTATTCTGGTGGGATGGCATGAAAAGAGATGTTGCTGAATATGTCTCTTGATGCTTGGTTTGTCAGTAAGTTAAAGCTGAGAGACAGAATTCTAAGTGGATGTTACAACCATTACCCATACCCAAATGGAAATGGGAAAACATCACTATGGACTTTGTCACCGGACTTCCTAAAACATCCAAAGGCAATAATGTTATCTGGTTCATAGTTGATCGTCTAACAAAGTCTGCACACTTCATTGCTATTAGAGAGGATTTATCTCTGGATCAGCTTGCCAGGATATATGTGAAGGAAGTGGTAAAATTTTATGGAGTACCACTTTCTATTATATCTGATTGAGATTTGAGATTTACCTCGAAGTTATGGCGAAGTCTTCAGCATACTCTGGATACAGAGTTGAGTTTCAGCACTGCTTATCATCCTCAGACAGACGGTCAGTCTGAGAGAACAATTCAAACTCTAGAAGATATGTTGAGAGCTTGCCCTATAGATTTCAAAGGTGGTTGGGATCAACACCTACCTTTGGTGAAATTTTCTTATAATAATAGCTTTCACTCCAGTATTCAAATGGCTCCTTATGAAGCTCTCTATGGAAAAAAATGTAGGACTCCAACTTGTTGGGATGAAGTTGGGGAAAGAAAGCTATTAGGACCTGATCTTGTTGATGAGATGGCAGAAAAGGTCTGATCTATTCAAAAACACATAAGAGCAGCTCAGAGTCGACATAAAAGTTATGCCGACAACCGAAGAAAAGACCTAGAGTTTGAAGTGGGTGATAAAGTGTTCTTACGAATATCTCCCTGGAAGAGGGTCATGAGATTTGGAAAGAATGGGGAAGTTGAGCCCTAGATATATCGGTCCTTTCAAAATACTGGATCATGTGGAAAAGGTAGCTTACTGGTTGGTGCTTCCACCGAATCTCTCTCAATTTCACGATGTGTTCCATGTATCTCTCCTGAGAAAGTACATACCTGATCCTTCACATGTACTCAGCTCAGAAGTTTTACCGCTGGAGCAAGATCTTTCTTATGAAGAACAACCGATAGAGATTCTGGATCGTAGTGAAAAAGTTTTACGAAACAAGACCACTCGATTGCTGAAATTTTTATGGAGGAACCACCAGTTAGAAGAAGCTACATGGGAGCTTGAGGATATGATGAGGGAGAGGTATCCTCATCTTTTTGTTACAAAGTGACGAATTTCGAGGGAGAAATTCATTTTAAGGGGGGTAGAATGTAACGCCCGAGAGTTTTATAAGAAATATTTTGTTTTTAAATCATCAAAGGAATCTTTCACTACACACAACACTAGCTTGGCTTTCTTTACACGCAATCGCGGCCTTCCTCAATAGCTTGCGTCGTACGCAATACCGAGTTTCACTAAACAACGATATGCTATTAAAATATTATTAATACTAGTCGTTATGAATAGTAATAACCACTTTTTGAAATTTTATAAATTTTATTTTTCAAAATGGACTTCATTTTTGGATTCGGAATATCGAAATTAACCTAGGGTGAAATTTTGGAATTTTTCTGAAAACTTTCAATTTTTGATGAATAGTGAAACCACTAAGTGGTAGTTAAAAAAACTGAATTTTTCATAAAACTTAATTTTACCGCTTCTGTGAGTGGAATTTCGAAAATCCGAGGGGCACGGTAAATATCAAGGAGTAAAATGTGGTTCAATGAGATGAAAATAATTTTTGGTGAATAGTAACTTTTTACTTTTTTTTACCACGGTTAAAAGTAAATAGGGTAATTAAGGGTAAAAGTGTTATTATTATTTCCCTAACACATGTAATAATTCTATTGGATAAGTGTAATTTGACAAAAAAAACCTTAGGAATAAAATATGACCATTTAGGACCACTTGGATTAGATTAGGACATTTATTATTAATTTATTTAAAGAAGGGTTAAAATAGTTAAAATCAAAGTTTAATAAGTATATCATTTTTAATATAGGTTTATACATAAGATAAATTAGACTATAAATATTAATTAGAAAGATAAAAAGATTTCCTACATAATGGTATTTTATTTATAATTTTTAGACATTAAATAATTTAATTTATTTATGACACAATGATGATGCAGTAATTATCTTATTAGTGAAATATTGACATAATTGATGTTATAAATACCCAAATAAATGTAATTTGAGAATTTTTATGAATTAGATAAATTTTATAGGTTAATATGACATGTTAGTATTGATTTAATTAACTTGGTTTGAACTAATAATTCTGTTATGATTTTCACAAAAATCAATTACTAAATAGTGTCAAAATTGACATAAAATAGTTTTTAAAACAAATATTATATTATTAATTGTTATTTTATTCCTAAAAATCTAAGGTTCGAAACAATGACCTAGAAAAGGTTATATATATTAATAATAAACAACTTGGGGTTCGTTTGTCTTGATATAGTAAGTTTATTAACCTTATAGTGCAAGAAAACAAGAAGACACGGTAAAAGTTAAATTATCTAACTTAAAGTTAAATCTAAATGATAAGGTTAAAATTGATACCTAAACTTGTCTAAATTCTATTTTATGAGGGTATTTCGACCCCTACCCACCTTATCTTAGAAATATATCAATTTTGAGCTATTAAAAACCGAATTTGACTTTATAATAAAATAATATGTTTAGTTATTCCAAAGGTGCCCCTCTCCTCCCTTATAAAAAGGCACCTCCTCCCTCTCTTCCTCACACAACTTTGAGCCTTCAAGCTCGGCCAACCCCTGCCAATTTCTCTTCTCCACTTCCCTAGAGACATCCTATAGGTCCTGGTCTTCTTCAAAGACTAGGTTTAGTGCCCTAAAAGGAAGTCTCAAAGAAACGCTTCAAAGAAGAGGTAATGTCCGTTACCGATTCTTTCGTCTTTATTTCTTCTTCCACTTCTTCTTCTTTAGTTGTTTCATTATGAAGTAATTACATCAGTATCACTCATATAATGATATGTTATTATAATTATGAAACAACCCTATTTCACCATCTATCCATCCTACGGAAAACGAAATCACCGCGCGTGCGTACGTACGGAATACCGTCTCCACGCCGTGGTGTAATCTATTTTCCACCACCACCTTAATTGGATGGGTATAATGGTGTAAATAATGACTATATATGATTATTGTAAAGTTATATTGATTCTGAAATAGTATATATACACTCCAATACAATTACACAATCATGGGAATGATATCATCGCTCGTGCGTACGTACGGAATACCGTCTCCACGATGTGATGTGACTCCTTCTACATGATCTTCAATGCATAATGATTATATATATGAATTGAATGAATGAATATGATATATATTAAACTAATAACATTCTGGAAATGAGGTATCTATAACCTAAAAAGAAGAATAAGAATTTATTCGACAAAACACGCATAAGAATAAAAAGTAATAAACACCCGAATAACAAGTAGTAATGAAATATTACTAATAAGAAGCTAAGAATATGACCATATATGATATCATAAAAATAATTATGATTGTGGAATAAGTAAATAAAATTATTTAAATCATTATACAAGAGGTTCGGACACTTACAAAGAAAATTGGACCTAAGGTAAGGGACAATATCACAATCTCATTTTATCCGAGATTGTTTATACTTTGGTATTTATTGGGGTGTATTTTATCATCCACATCCATGTTTCCTCGATATGTAATATTGTTTCCATCCACCTACAATTGTTTAAATCCAATTTTACCCATCATTGAGTTTTTAGTAAAAGTTATGAAAGGAATCTTTTGTCGTTTTTCGTACAAGGTACTTTTTGATGTTTCCGACAAAAGTACGAGAAGAATGTTTTTTTAACTTATACGGCATGAATGGATTTTTAAAACATTTTTTCCAAGAAGCTTCCTTTACAAATTTTCAGGTTTATTTTTAATCAACTTCTTTTAGTTTAGAATTGTATAACATGTTAAGAAAGGAAAAGTGTTTTTGAAGTAGAAAAGATATTTTCCTCAAGAATAGAGTTCAAGTGTTTTATCAAAATTATTTTCCATCTAAGATAATAAAGGGTTCTATTTCTATCCCTATTATTACATTGATTTGATTATGTTGTGATGGAATTATTTTTATGAATTCCTTTATCTTATATGAATTGTGTTATGATGTCATGTTGTTTAAGAATCCCATTTTTATTACATGGGTTAAGCAATGATGTATGATTTATGATTTTGTGGCACACATAAGAATGGTATCATTATGAGATGGGTGGGACCTATATCTCCCTCCAGTGAATTGGGTAAAGATTTTATATCTCATGAGATAGACATGGATGGAACGGTAGGTTATACCGGTTCAGTGAAACAGGACTGGAACGAGGAATGAACTCGGTTCAGAAATGGACTTTGTCCACTAAGATATTCTTGGACATGAGTCTTGAATAATAAGAAATGGTTCTATATGATTATTTGTGTATGCCACAAAGTTTCATGTTTTAAGTTATGATTATTGGGATTTCATTTCACTACTATGATTTATCCCATGTTATGAAATTATGATCTCTTTTGATGGGTAAGATTTCCAAAATGTTATGTTTTTATTTTGATGTGATTGATATTTATTTTGCTTACCCTTACTGAGCATTTGAGCTCACCCTTTTGTATGTTTTCTTTCCCCAGGTCAGGAAGAAGCTTATTAAGTAAGATATGCCAAAAGGGACTATAGATATGATGAAATAAATGGGAGACAGTGTAGACGCTTTATGAACCAGTTGTTTATGTTTCTCAGTTTCTAAAGACACTATACCTATACGGTCCTTTTGTGGTTTTGTTATATGTTGTAATAAGTATGCTTCAATTTTTAAGTATTAACAATGTATGTAAAGTATGGGTCGTTATATTTATTCACTTAACACTTAAACCACATTTTTAAACATCTCTTCCCGAGCAAACGAAACTCTAGAAAAGGTCTTCTTAAGCAAATACTGGCGCTGTGGTTTCATCGATGCCCTCATATTTCGATTCCAAGCACCGGTTCAAAAGTTAGAAAAACCCGCTCGTTCGTTCACTAAACGTACCCGAGCTAAACTTCGGAAAATGTTTCTGGGCACTCCGGGCCTCGGAATCAGGTACCGCCAGAAACTGCGCACTCATAAAATCCCAAAGAATTTAAGAAAAAAATTTCCTTGAAATTTATGGTTCTTTACAATTAAAGTGAAAACATAATAAATACCTCACTCAATTCCCATTACAATATGTAAATGACACCCCATTTTTCTGACATTTTTCAAGATTCAAATAATTAATACAATGAATGACTTTATCTTAATTATCTAATTTTTCTTCTTTTTTTGTTTTACGTTTCTTATTTTATAGAGGATTATATAACAAATAAATTTAGTGATTTAATGAAAAATCGTGATATAATAATAAATTATCAACCTCATCTCTATTTTTTCTATATTTTCTTTTCTATTTTTTGAGATAATATAATGATATGAATGAAGTATAATAAATATTGAACCATGAATATTTTTCAAATTCCCAAAATAATGAAACACACACACACAACAAAAAATGAGTTTCCTCCCAAAAACACACATGAAAGGCCTTTCCCACACAATCAGACATGAAATATCTATTCAAAAATATTAAGATTTAGGGTAGGTAAAGAAAAATTAGCTTGTAATATGGATTTAACCTATAAGGAAATTCATGTATTCTAAGGGATGAATAATGGTATATGTAATGGTATTTCTAAAGTTAAAAATGTATTTATCCAAATAAATTCATCAACCACATAAAAAAAATTATTAACTCAAAAATATGAAAGGGAAAAATCACATGTTCTAGTTCACACAAAAAAATAAAAGTTTCCATAAAGAAATTGTGGGTATTCGAAAGAATGTTCGAAAATGGTTCAGAATTCATCACAGGACTAGATAATTATTTTGGGCGAGTGTTTCATGGGAATGGATTTCAAAAATTGGTCAAACACATAATTTTTTTGAAAATTACATTCCAATAAAATATTCCATATCAACAATCAATTACACCACCATCTTCTCCTTAGTGATGGGTATTTATTTTTTATCATATTCTAAGGCTTTTACTATTGTATCCAAACCTGAAAAATTAATATATGGGTTATCATTTCTAAATTCAGTAACAAAGATATTTGAATAAAATTAATGATCAAAAAATAAATCTTCCTTTAAAATTTTAGCATCAAAATTTATATCCACATGAAAATCCACTTAGAATTCATCTGTCAAAGAGGACAGTGGATCTTCTAAGAATTATTTATTTTCTCCTCAAAATATTAAATTTAAAATGTTGGTGTAACTAGTTTAACTTAAAATTTGACTTGTTTTTTCATGTATATATATTTAACTTTCTTGATTGCAGTGACCAGTGATTCTATTTGTCTTACTTCTTCAAACTCTCTAATATTATATTAATCATAATTCCTTAAAGAATCTTCCTTACAAATATCATCCATTTTTTGATTGACATGAAAAATAATCATTAAAAGTTTTGTAAAAATTTATCTTTGACCAAAGAATAGAACAATATAAAAAATAATTATATTTTAAAAAAATTATTTTTTTGTGTTTTTGTGAAAATTTATTTGGGAAAGTGTTTGTTCCCCACTGAAAATAATATTTTATAGATGTTATGGGTTTATTGAAAAACACAACTCAATATTTTATTATTTTTTTAAGAATTCATCATTGTGAAATCCCTAGGTTAATCTCAGAAAGAGGACACTTTCACAACACTATTATTATTATATTATTATTATTATTTATTATCTAAAAAATACTAAAAATAAACAACATAAATTAGTATATGTTTTGAAAAATTCATATAATATATAAGTACATAAATGAAAATGAAAACAAAAATGTAAACTAGAATCATGAGATCATGAACCTTTACTCAACGCAATAAGAAACTCTTTCTCTTAGAAGTTCATAGTGAAGTAATCATTATTCTTTAAAATATATCAGTATTATCTTGAATCATGAGATCATGAACCTTCAGTCAACTTAATCTCTATTCAAATTTTTACTACCTTAAATCTAGACCTCTTCATGTGGGATAATACTCTTATTAATTTCATCTAAGAGACCTCTTTTCTAACCATCACTACTCAAGTAAAATTCTACCATATGAATGACTTAGTTAGTGAAAAGAAGGAATATTAATGAACATGGAAGAAGAAAATAGTATCATGGAAAAAGGAGTGATCTCATACCCCAATAAATTTAAACATAAATAAAATATCATAATAAAATAAAGATAATTCTTGAATGAAGAATATCTCAAATCATAACATCACCCCCTCCCTTCGAACGATGGTTAAAGTTAGTTCAAATGGATAAAGAAATAGATAATGAGATAGAAGAATAATTGAAATGGGTAAAAATAATATATATAAAAATTTATAAGAGTATAATAGAAACAAAAACCCTCCTTATCTACTAAGAATGTCTAAATCCTATGAAAATAAGTGGGAATATAAATTTATAGGTATGATGGTTGGTTAGTTTCCCTCTAATTTAGTCCTTTGAAATTATTCATGTATTTTAACCATTAAATCACTAAATATTATAAAGTTGTATTTTGTAAAAAATTTCATATAAGGCTTAACAATTATTGTACTAAATTGGAGCTTCATTGACCATGTTTTTCTAATGTTATGGCTGAATTATTTTCGAAACCTTTTATGATTTGGTAGGCTGTTCAAATTTTTAATACCTCGATTTCTAGGAATTAATATCATTTAAAGAGGATGAATTAAGATAATTAATATTTATATAAAATTTTTATCAACCGACTACTTATTCTCCTTTAAAATTTAAACTCATTTGGACTATTACTTTTTTGAGACATGGTCTCATCATCAAACTTCATAAAAAATGTACATAGATTTTGATTCCCTAATATCATGCTCCATTTGGGCCTCCTATAGTTGGAATCAGGATTAGGACCATTTGAATTATATTTATCTTAATTAATATGGAATCCTATGAAAATAAAATTTAACTTTATATTATTTTAGAAAATGTTTTCGAAAAAATATGAAGCTCGTTTAAAATGTAAAAATTAAACCATTTTCATAATAATGCTCAAAATATTTCTAAAACCTAAAAATGTAAAAATTACCCATAAATTGATAAATTGGTTGGATTTAAACATATAATTAGATAATAAATTATTTGAAAATATAATCTTAATCTTTACTCATCTTTCAATCAATTAAATAATTAACTAATCATTCAAAATCCATTGAAATTTATGTGAGAATAAACTATAAATATCATGAAATTATAAGCTCCACATTAACTATATCACCACAAATCAACATTGAAAAAAAAACATTGAATACTTATTAAATTTATTATAATTTCCTTGATTCAAATTAAAATAAAGTAAATTTTACATAACATTTCATTCCTTCTAAAATAATTTAAAAGGCCCCTCATAAGTAATACAATTGAAAATAAACATGAATAACCCATTTAATGGTTGGTTAACCTCAAAAAACCCTAAAACTATTTATTATCTTAGGAATAGACCATAATTATAATATATTTATATATGACTTATTTAAGTTCCCTTTAATTAAATTTTAGTTTTTTCAATAATTTTTAATAAATTGGTTATGCGAATATGTCAATTTGTGTTGAAGTGATTGAAAATGCTTGAAGGATTGTAATGAAAACATCCTAAATATACCTATGATGATTGGAGAGTTCTTATTAATATCCAATAAATGTTCTTATGATAATCGGAAGATATCACATTGTTCTCCAATAAGAGAATGTGAAGTGGGTTTGAATGAATTGGAATAAAATTTGAATGATGTGATTAAATTATAAGATTAAAAATGAAATGATTGAAATTGATATTTGAGAAATTAAAAAGGGGATATTTAAAATAAATATTTATGATTATAATTAATTGATATTTATAGTAGAATTAATTTTTATAGTTTTTGAGGAATTTAATTTTGAATTCTTAATTTGGAATTATTATATGGAAAATTTTACTTATAGGGTTCTATGTATTTAGTAAGTATTTATTAAAAAGTTATGTAGTCATATACAAATATAGAGACACGATATACAAGGAATATCCTACACATAAGGTAGACAAGGAACATTCATAATTATCATAAGATAACATAGAATGGGTCACACCATGGGTTGGTGGTATGACATGTAATGTGTGTGTGTGTGTTTAAGTATGAACCTCATTACTCGCATCGAGCAGTCAATGGAATGAGGTTGTATATTAAGGATCATTCTCATGAAAGAAAAATATATGTGGTATTTTTTATTAAATATTCTATTCTTTTCTTAAAATGAAATAAAAATAAAAATATCTTATTTGGGGTCCCTTAAATTCCACTACTTCGATCGTTATCTATGTTCAGCCTTTGAAGGGTTTTAAGCATCAAGATTGGTGGTTCTGCAACTTCTAATGATCGATTATAGAAATTTGTATGTCAAAAAGTATAATTTACACATGATTTTTAGGTATTTTATATTTTAATTATGTTTCACACATGATTTATGTAAACATTCTGAGACTAGGTGAGTAGTGTTAGTGTAGAGACCCGAAGCTTGACGTACATGGACGTTACATTACTTTTTCGAAATACTTAATACATAACAAAAATAGACACACAAGGACCATAATAGTTTAGTGTCTTGGAAACTTGGAACATAATCTTCTAATCATGGTGAAAGATCTTCAACATCTCCCATAAAGATCTTCCCCCTTTTTTTTCTTACCTAAAACCTTTCTTTATATCCTGGGGAAAATAAAACATAAAAAGGGTGAGCTCAAATGCTCAGTAAGGGTATGCATGGATAAAATAAAACATACCATATACATTTGAACTTAAAAACATGAACATAATGTTTAAACATCAAAATCTTGAGCAACGACTTAAAACATGGATGTACATAAAGAATAGATCATAATGGAACATAAATCATGATAACATAGCATGTGAAAAAAACATGTAATTGTGGCATCCATTAATCACATGTTATGATTTCCATAGTGTCCAAGGCATTGCTGCCAAGACCATCTTAGTGGAAAAAGTCTCTTTCTAAATCAAGTTCACTCCTCGTTTCAGTCCTGTAATACTGAACTAGATTACCTTACCGTTCCAGCCATGTCTATCTCATGAGATATAAATCTTTACCCAATGCATTGGAGGGAGATATATGTCCCACACATCTCATAATGAAATCATTCTTACTTGTGCCACAAAATAAACATAAAACATTCATCATAACCCAAAGAATAAAATGGGTTTCATAAACATCATTCCATCATAACATAATCCATATAAAACAAATGGATATCATTTCATCATAAGAAAAGTGAAACCATATAAATCATAGAGACATTATACTTGAAACATAGACATATTAAATAATGTCATCTTAGATGGAAAATGGTTTTAATAAAACACTTGAAATGAATTCTTGAGGAAAATATCCTTTCTTCTTCAAAATCATTATCTTTTTTCAAAATGTCATGCAATTTTAAAAGAAAAGGATTTTTTTGAAAATAGGTATGAAATATTTTGGAGGAGGCTTTATAAAAATAAGGCTTTATAAAACTGTAAAAATCCATTCATGCCGTATAAGTTAAAAAAAACATTCTTCTCGTACTTTTGCTGGAAAAGTCAAAAAGTACCTCGTACGAAAAACAACAAAAGATTCCTTTCTTATCTTTTACTAAAAACTCACTGAAGGGTAAAATTGGATTTAAAAAATTGTATGTGGATGGAAATAATATTACATATTGATGAAACATGGATGTGGATGATAAAATACACCCCAGTAAATTCCAAAGTATAAACAATCTCGGATAAAAATGAGATTGTGATATTTCCCTTACCTTAGGTCCGATTTGCTTCGTAAGTGTCCAAACCTCCTGTATAATGATTTAAATAATGTCATTGACTTATTACAGAATCATATTCATTGTTATTATATCATATATGGTTCACTTATGACTTTATATTACCCATTCTTTTGTAAATTAATGTTAAAGTAACGTTTTGGGAATATCCGTTTCATTTGTCGTTCGTGTTTTAACTTGTAATTATTCATATGATTACTTAGATAATGGTTACTTAAATCCATAATTTAAAACATGATTTATATATAATATATATTCAGAATATACATATATATAATAGATCGATAAATGGAAAGAAATACACCATTCATGGAGACGGTAGGTCGTACGTACGCATGAACGTTGTTTTCATTTCCTTATTGAATTGAATGGAATTAAGTAGATGAAATACATATATACATAAATAAAATATCATTATTATGTCATATATTTCATTATTACTTATTATATATACTTTATAATCATTCATGAATGGTTAATCATTGAGAATGAATCTCATCGCGTCGTGGAGACGGTAGTCCGTACGTACGCACGAGTGATGATATCATTACCATGATCGTGGAATTGTATTGAAGTGTATGTATAATATTTCAGAATCAATATCAATTTAAAATAATCATATATAGTCATTATTTACACCATTATACCCATCCAATTAAGGTGGTGGTGGAAAATAGATTACACCACAGCGTGGAGACGGTATTCCATACGTACGCACGCGCGGTGATTTCATTTTCCGTAGGATGTATAGATGGTGAAATAGGATTGTTTCATACTTATAATAACATATAAGTATATTAGTGATACTGATGTTATTACTTCATAATGAAAGAACTAAATAATAAGAAGTATAAGAAGAAATAAAGTTGAAAGAATCGGTAACAGACATTACCTCTTCTTTGAAGCGCCTATTTGAGACCTCCTCTTAGGGAACTAAAATTTGTCTTTGAAGAAGACCAGGACCTCTAGGATGTTTCTAGGGAAGTAGAGAAGAGAATTTGTCAGGGTTTGGACGAGCTGGAAGGCTCAAAGTGGTGTGAGGAAGAGAGGGAGGAGGTGCCCTTTTATAAGGGAGGAGAGGGGCACCTTTGGAATAACTAAAATTATTATTTTATTATAAAGTAAAAGTCGGTTTTTAATAGCTCCAAATTGATATATTTCGAATCTAAGGTGGGTATGGGTCTAAATATTCTCATCCAATAGAATTTATACAAGTTTAGGTCATTATATTAACCTTATCGTTTAGTTTTTACTCTTAGTTAATTAGATTGACATTTACCATGTCACTTTGTATTTTTATATTATATAGATAATAAACATACCATATACATCCAAGCGACCCTAAAGTGGTCCATTAATGATACACCTATGATTATATAAGTATCTTGGCAGAACATTAGATTTTTAAGAATAAAATAACAATCAATAATATAATATTAGTTTTAAAAACTATTTTATGTCAATTTTGACACAATTTAGTAATTGATTTTTGTGAAAAATATAACAGAATGATTAGTTCAAAAAAAGTTAATTAAATCAATACTAACATGTCATATTAACCTAGAAAATTAGTTTAATTCATAAAAAGTCTCAAATTACATTTATTTGGGTATTTATAACATCAATTATGTCAATATTTCATTAAAAAAATAATTACTGCATCATCATTGTGTCATAAATAAATTAAATTATTTAATGTCTAAAAATTACAAATTAAATATCATTATGTAGGAAATTGTTTTATCTTTCTAATGAATATTTATAGTCGAATTTATATTATGTATAACCCTATATTAAAAATTATTTACTTATTAAACTTTGATTTTAACTATTTTAACCCTTCTTTAAATAAATTAATAATAAATGTCCTAATCTAATCCAAGTGGGCCTAAATGGTCATATTTTATTCCTAAGGTTGTTTTTGGTCGAATTACACTTATCCAATAGAATTAGTACATGTTTTAGGGTAATAATAATATCATTTTTACCCTTAATTACCCTATTTACTTTTAACCGTGGTAAAAAAAAGTAAAAAGTTACTATTCAAAAAAAAAAATTATTTTCATCTCATTGAACCACATTTCACTTACTGACATCAACTGTGTCTCTCGGATTTTTGAAATTCCACTCACAGAAGCGGTAAAATTAAGTTTTATGAAAAATTTATTTTTTTTAACTACCACTTAGTGGTTTCACTATTCATCAAAAAATGAAAGTTTCCAGAAAAATACCAAAAATTAGGCCTAAGCTATATTTGATATTATGAACTCAAAAATGATGTCTATTTTACCAAATTAAAACCATATCAGTTGAATTAATTAATTTAAAAATTAATTCCCGTCGTCAAAACAAATAGCATGTTCTGAAAAGATAATAACTATCAAAAGATTGACACTTGTTTATGTCTGGATTAAATGTGAAATTACATCCAATGACCAACATTGTATTAAATTGTAAAAATATATTCTAAATATACTTTAAAACCACTAAAATTAATAATTTATCACTATTAATTATTTCGATTAAAAAGGTTGTTTTTAATTAAAATTTAGTAATTTTCACTATTCATCAGAAAATGAAAGTTATCCGAAAAGTACCAAAATTTCACCCTAAGATAATTTCGATATTCCGAATCCAAAAATGAAGTCCATTTTGAAAAATAAATTTTTCAAAATTTCAAAAAGTGGTTATTACTATTCATAACAGCTAGTTTTAATAATATTTTAATAGCATATTGTTGTTTAGTGAAACTCGGTATTGCGTACTACACACGCTATCGAGGAAGGTCGCGATTGGTGTAATGCAAGGAAATTCAAGGATGCGTGTTGTGCAAGCTCCTTTTGGTGTAGCGTACAACACAAGACATTAATGAAATTAAAAAAAATATTTTTCATAAAATCTCGGGGTGTTACATTCTACCCCCCTTAAAATTAATTTCGCCCTCGAAATTCGTCGGGGTTATAAATGGTTTACTACTCGAAAATTTCTTTAATAGAAACCCACATCGTAAAAAGGAATACCAAAACCAATCTTTAAAAACAAAAGTATGAAACGTAATGGTTACCCAAATAAACTAATCACTGGGTTTCCACATAGGTGAAAATATGGATATGGAAGAGAAATCTAACCATCAAGTTCTGATGGAGAGTGGTAGAGAACATGGCTATGAAAAAGCCAACAATCAAAAAGTCATAGACTTGTGATGATCTAAGGTACCATCTGATTCGTCGGATATAAGAGCACTAGGACAACATTTTTGGTTTTCAATATCATTTCCCTAAAGTTGAAAATTTTGAATTAGAAGAAATACTTTCTTGATTTTGGTACTATCTCACTGTTGTTCGTGCTTTGAACAATTTCTGCTTCATCACTTAAAGAAATGAAGTTGAATTTGTTATTTGTGATGTTCTAGCAGATCATGTGATAGAATGATGGGTCATTCCATCTATTTCAAACAAAAGGTTATCAAAAGTTATCAAATATTCATAAGTCCATCTATGGTGTGGTTAATGATATACAATTCCAAAAACGAACTTATACTTCATATATCATACCGCTTAATAAAATAAATCTAGTTTTTACTAACCAGGGACTTCCTGTAGGCCAGTGGTAGGCAATAAAGCCCAGTCGCACTTCGGTTGTGGGTTCGATTCCCACAACCTTGTCCGACGCGATGGGTTGTTGCCAGTCCTGCAGGTTGTCCTTTTTCTAGAACTACATTACTATAACATCATATCAATAATATCGAAAAAAAGTTCTATCCTTAAACAATACCGACTTATGTCCAACATAATCCATTCCAATCTTTAGGCTTATCTAAAATACTTTGTTCCAAGCTCATAGTATAAATAAAATGATTATTTGAAATATCACATAACAATCACATGAATGTCACCATTTATCCCCAAATATATCATAAGATATATCTTGTTGGTCAAATTACAAACATGTGAATACCTTAATCATGTATTCTCTTGAAAAATGAATACCCATTAAACCTTAGTGAAAACATGAATGCTGTCAAAAGTTAACTCTTTCCACATACCAAAATCCAATAATTCTATATACTCAAACCATGATATAACCTTCTCCTTATATCAGTCATGAGCTCATGAATACTATCAAACATTTAATTTTCTCATTATCCCTTCATTATGTGCATATCATCTACATTCCAAAAATATCTGAATAACCTTTCATGGTTACCGGTACCATTCAACATATACTTTCATATACTTTAGAAAAAACAATAGTGTAACAATCCTTAGATGATTCTTTATTCCATAGTACTATACATTATTCTTTATAAACATATAATAATTCCACTAACTTCTTAAACCCCTAGCTGAGCTTTATCATTTATTTCATCTCATATTTCATTTGTAGTCTCTTCATCATCATCCACATAAATACTACCCATATGACCATGCTGATTCTCTTCATGAGATTTTCCCTTAGGGCATTGGTTTGCATAATGCCCATACATTCCACATTTAAAACATCTAATCATTGTTGATGTCGTAGAAATACAATTACCCTTATACATGGTGTTAACTAAACCTTTTCCTTTGCACTTACTGGCTTTGTGTCCTTATTTTCCACACCCAAAGAATCTTCCAATTCCTTTTAAACAATCTCCCTGATGCCTCTTCCCACATGATTTACATGAGGGAAATTGAACTTTATTTCCTCTATGATCATCATGAAACTCCATCTTTCTCTTATTATCTGAGTCGGGAAACTTATCAAAGTTGAGATTATTGATCATATTATGAGATTGCTGATTAGGCATAATAACGATTTTTGGACTTCCAAATCCCATTTCAATTGGTTTCTCATGAAGAATATCATTCCATTGTCCGTCATATCCTCTATTATCATGAATCTTACTGTTTCCAGCCATTTTCTAAAACCCAAAAAGAATAATGTGAGAGGAAAAAATCATTCTAGGGAAAACAACATAGTAAAGGGGGAGAACCCTCAATATCTAACATCTTAGGTTAAATTCTAAGATCGTTACCATAGTTCTAGGACTATATCCTATACGTATACTTATCCTTAGGGACATCCCTAGACATACCTTAGAAATATCTCTAGGGATCTCACTAACGTTTTCGCATCCTAGTTTCCAAAGGTTGACTAAACCTTCCCTTTGATACCAACTGTAGAGACCCGAAACTTGACATACATGGATATTACATTACTTTTTCAGAATACTTAATACATAACAAAAATAGACACACAAGGACCGTAATAGTTTAGTGTCTTTGGAAACTTGGAACGTAATCTTCTAATCATGGTGAAAGATCTTCAACATCTCCCATAAATATCGTCCCCCTTTTTTTCTTACCTAAAACCTTTTTTTATATCCTGGGCAAAAGAAAACATAAAAAGGGTGAGCTCAAATGCTCAGTAAGGGTAAGCATGGATAAAATAAAACATACCATATACATTTGAACTTAAAAACATGAACATAATGTTTAAACATCAAAATCTTGGGCAACGAATTAAAACATGGAAGTACATAAGGCATAGATCATAATGGAACATAAATCATGTTAACATAGCATGGGAATACAACATGTAATTGTGGCATCCATTAAGCACATGTTATGATTTCCGTAGTAGCCAAGGCATTGCTGCCAAGACCATCTTAGTGGACAAAGTCCCTTTCTGAATCGAGTTCACTCCTCGTTTCAGTCCTATAATACTGAACCGGATTTACTTACCGTTCCAGCCATGTCTATATCATGAGATATAAATATTTACCCAATGAATTGGAGGGATATCTAGGTCCCACCCATCTCATACTGAAATCATTCTTACTTGTGCCACAAAATAAACATAAAAAATTCATCATAACCCAAAGAATAAAATGGTTTTCATAAACATCATTCCATCATAACATAATCCATATAAATCAAATGGATATCATTTCATCATAAGAAAAGTGAAACCATGTAAATCATAGAAACATTATACTTGAAACATAAACATATGAAATAATGTCATCTTAGATGGAAAATGGTTTTGATAAAACACTTGAAATGAATTCTTGAGGAAAATATCCTTTCTTCTTCAAAATCATTCTCTTTTTTTCAAAATGTCATGAAATTTTAAAAGAAAAGGATTTTGTTGAAAATAGTCATGAAATATTTTGGAGGAGGATTCATAAAAATAAGGCTTTATAAAACTGTAAAAATCCATTCTTGCCGTATAAGTTAAAAAACATTCTTCTCATACTTTTGCTGGAAAAGTCAAAAAGTACATCGTACGAAAAATGACAAAAGATTCCTTTCATATCTTTTACTAAAAACTCACCGAAGGGTAAAATTGGATTTAAACAATTGTATGTGGATGGAAATAATATTAAATATTGATGAAACATGGATGTGGATGATAAAATACACCCCAGTAAATTCCAAAGTATAAACAATCTCAGATAAAAATGAGATTGTGATATTTCCCTTACCTTAGGTCCGATTTGCTTCGTAAGTGTCCGAACCTCCTGTATAATGATTTAAATAATGTCATTGACTTATTTCAGAATCATATTCATTGTTATGATATCATATATTGTTCACTTATGACTTTATATTACCCATTATTTTGTAAATTAATGTTAAAGTAAAGTTTTGGGTAAAATCGTTTCATTTGTCATTTGTGTTTTAACTTGTAATTATTCATATGATTACTTAGATCATGGTTACTTAAATCCAGAATGTAAAACATGATTTATATATAATATATATTCAAAATATACATATATATAATACATCGATAATTGGAAAGAAATAAACCGTTCATGGAGACGGTAGGGCGTACGTACGTATGAACGTTGTTTTCGTTTCCTTATTGAATTGAATTGAATTAAGTAGATAACATACATATATACATAAATCCATTATCATTATTATGTCATATATTTGATGATTACTTATTATATATACTTTATAATCATTCATCAATGGTTAATCATTGAGGATGAATCTCATCGCGTCGTGGAGACGGTAGTCCGTACGTACGCACGAGCGATAATATCATTACCATGATCGTGGAATTGTATTGAAGTGTATGTATAATATTTCAGAATCAATATCACTTTACAATAATCATATATAGTCATTATTTACTCCATTATACCCATCCAAGTAAGGTGGTGGTGGAAAATAGATTACACCACAGCGTGGAGACGGTATTCCGTACGTACGCACGCGCGGTGATTTTGTTTTCCGTAGGATGGATAGATGGTGAAATAGGATTGTTTCATACTTATAATAACATATCATTATATGAGTGATACTGATGTTATTACTTCACAATGAAACAACTAAATAAGAAGAAGTAGAAGAAGAAATAAAGTTGAAAGAATCAGTAACGGACATTACCTCTTCTTTGAAGCACCTCTTTGAGACCACCTCTTAGGGAACTAAAATTGGTTTTTGAAGAAGAACAGGACCTCTAGGATGTTTCTAGGGAAGTGGAGAAGATAATTTGGCAGGGGTTGTCCGAGCTTGAAGGCTCTAAGTGGTGTGAGGAAGATAGGGAGGAGGTTCCCTTTTATAAGGTAGGAGAGGGGCACCTTTGGAATAACTAAAATTATTATTTTATTCTAAAGTCAAATTCGGTTTTTAATAGCTCCAAATTGATATATTTCGAAGCTAAGGTGGGGTTGGCCGAAATATTCTCATCCAATAGAATTTAGACACGGTTAGGTCATTATATTAACCTTATCTTTTAGTTTTAACTCTTAGTTAATTAGATTGACATTTACCATGTCACTTTGTATTTTTATATTATATAGTTAATAAACTTACCATATACATCCAAGAGACCCCCAAGTGGTCTATTAATGATACACCTATCATGATATAAGTATCTTGGCCGAACCTTATATTTTTAGCAATAAAATAACAATCAATAATATAATATTTGTTTTAAAAACTATTTTATGTCAATTTTGACAGTATTTAGTAATTGATTTTTGTGAAAATCATAACAGAATGATTAGTTCGAAAAAAGATAATTAAATCAATACTAACATGTCATATTAACCTATTAAAATTATTGGAATTCATAAAAAGTCTCAAATTACATTTATTTGGGTATTTATAACATCAATTATGTCAATATTTCATTAATAAAATAATTACTGCAACATCATTTTGTAGTTGAATTTATCTTATGTATAACCCTATATTAAAAATGATTTACTTATTAAACTTTGATTTTAACTATTTTAACCCTTCTTTAAATAAATTAATAATAAATGTCCTAATCTAATCCAAGTGGGCCTAAATGGTCATATTTTATTCCTATGGTTGTTTTTGGTCGAATTACACTTATCCAATAGAATTAGGACATGTGTTAGGGTAATAATAATATCATTTTTACCCTTAATTACCCTATTTACTTTTAATCGTGGCAAAAAAAGTAAAAAGTTACTATTCACCAAAAATTATTTTCATCTCATTGAACCAAATTTTACTTACTGACATCAACCTTGTCTCCCGGATTTTTTAAATTCCACTCACAAAAGTGGTAAAATTAAGTTTTATGAAAAATTCATTTTTTTTAACTACCACTTAGTGGTTTCACTATTCATCAAAAAATGAAAGTTTCCAGAAAATTACCAAAAAATTATGCCTAAGATATATTTGATATTATGAAGTCAAAAATGATGTCTATTTTACCAAATTAAAAACATATCAGTTGCATTAATTAATTTAAAAATTAATTCCCGTCGTCAAAACAAATAGCGTGTTCTTAAGAGATAATAACTATCAAAAGATTGACACTTGTTTATGTCTGGCTTAAATGTAAAATTACATCCAATGACCAACATTGTATTAAATTGTAAAAATATATTCTAAATATACTTTAAAACCACTAAAATTAATAATTTATCACTATTAATTATTTCGATTAAAAAGATTGTTTTTAATTAAAATTTAGTAATTTTCACTATTCATCAGAATATGAAAGTTATCCGAAAAGTACCAAAATTTCACCCTCAACTAATTTTGATATTCCGAATCCAAAAATGAAGTCTATTTTGAAAAATAAAATTTACAAAATTTAAAAAAGTGGTTCTTACTATTCATAACAGCTAGTTTTAATAATATTTTAATAGCATATCATTGTTTAGTGAAACTCGGTATTGCGTACTACACACGCTATCGAGGAAGGTCACGATTGCGTGTAATGCAAGGAAAGTCCAGGATGCATGTTGTGCAAGATCCTTTTGGTGTAGCATACAACACAAGACATTAATGAAATTAAAAAGAATATTTTTCATAAAATCTCGGGGTGTTACAGTTAGCATACGTGTTCTTGTAGTGTGTGAAGAAATTTTGTGGATCGTGTGTCCGGTAGTAATTTTTGAGTAAATTAGTGGATCTAATGGATTAGAATG
The DNA here is from genome assembly GCA_963277665.1 of Viscum album. Classification (NCBI taxonomy): domain Eukaryota; kingdom Viridiplantae; phylum Streptophyta; class Magnoliopsida; order Santalales; family Viscaceae; genus Viscum; species Viscum album. The sequence continues at coordinate 1,729,958,344 of OY728157.1, forward strand.
GAAGATGAGGAGTAATCAGGAGGATATATTTATAAATACCACCATATTATATTGTTTAAAATGGAACCAATGATCATTATTTGAGATAGGATAGAGAGAGTGAAATAAATATTCAAGAGTAATCTGATTTCGCACAAAGATTCTATGTGAGTTCATGTTGTTATTTTCTAATCATTTCTTACTGCATGATGAATATGATATTTTAAAAACTTATATTAGTTCAAATCCCATAAGACTATATCACACTACATATACAGTAGTATGAGGCAAAAATAGAAATTACATACTCTAGTATATACACAGTGTTGATTATGAGGTGCATGCATATGAAAATATATATACATGATATTGATCGAAAATATTTCACAAGGATGAGGTTTATGAGAAACTATAGAGGAATAATAAACTATATATAGTGATTACACAAACATGAAAAAGAAAGAATAAATTAGATATCATGTACTTTTTTAATGCATGAATTATAGTGAGATTCATGTAATGTGTTATTCCTGCATGACATGATTATAACCATCTTAATCCATGTGAAGAAGCTAATATCAAGATAGTATTTATTTAAATATAGTAAAAAGATAGTGTGAAGGATATATGATATTCTTGCATGTATTAATTTTTCATTCTTAAATCATAGCACAAGGAAAGGTGAATGTAGTACCAAAAACACTAGTAAATAATTCACTTGAATTATATATTTTTTTATTGCATAAATCACAATGATGAATAATTAAAATACCAGGAACTATATCTTACATTAATTATGTTTGAGATAATCACATGAAATTTAATTTTAATGAAGAGTGTATAGTGAATAACTGAGACTGAAGATGGGATATTCTTAGATAGAGAAAGTGTATATGTGTATTCAAGTGTTTATTGAGCTAAGAAGCAACATATTGTGTGAATATTTAGTAGTGGGAACGATCAGACACACTTTATTATCAGTTTCCAAAGTTCTAAAAATAGTTTATATGAGTAGATCATGTGATCTAGTTTGTTTTCAGAGAAATATTACATCTCAAAGTGGTGTAAAAGAAACCAGAATCTGATAGATGTATTTCTTTTTGTTTCTCCTACATTGAATAGAATTTGAACACTCAAATGGGACTCTAGAGTGAGAACATAATGGAATTTTTTTGGATCAATTTTACAATGGGACCTTTTAAACTTTGGTTATATTATAAAGTGGAAATGCAATTGGATTTAGTGTTGATGGGAATGATATTTTCACTAGCTATAACCACTTTCGGGTGGTGAATAATTTATAACCATGGAAAATAACCTGTTGTATAAAGGAGTGGTTTCTTTACCAAACCTTGTAAAATACTTGTGCGATGTGATCTCTCTATTTAAATTTCTTATAAGGTGAGTCTGAGGGTTCAATTAAATGATAAAGAATCTATAAAAATACTTTACCAATGATTTATCCCCCTCAATGGTACCTAACTGGTCTTTTGGTACTACATTTTTTATTAGTGAAAGGTTACCTCTAAATATCCTAGAACTTCGTAAGAAATATAGAATTATAATTCATTGAAAAAATAAGGAATACCTACTTTTTATTGTATGAACTACAAAAGATAGAGGAATATGGTGCTTCTTTAACTCTTATTTATTAGCCTAGAAGTGAGAGATACATTAATAGTGGGATTCCCACATATTGTTGAGGATTCTACTTTGACTCAATATGATAAAATAAATCTATAAGTTAAAGTTAAGGCTCAAAATATTACCTTAAGGGTTTTACTAGAAAATTTATACACTAAATTATTCGGCTTCCAAAAATATAAGGAGATCTTGGTTAAAATTAAATGTAGTTATGGAGGTAATCTTAAATTCAATGAGGATATGTTACAAATCTGGTGAAGAAATTTTGAGGATATGAAAATTGAAGATGATGAAAACATTGATGACTATTTCAATTAATTCAATGATATTGTAATTAGTATTTGTGGATTTGGTGTGAATATATAAGATTCACTAATTGTAAAGAAACTTTTTAGAAATTTACTAGATAGGTTTAATCACAAGGTCTCTTCCTTGTAATGTAGGAAAGACATTTCATTGGATGAGTTACATAACAAACTCATATATTATGAAATTAGAAATTCTCCAGCTTTCAAAATGAAGGTAAAGGATGAGATATCTTTTGAAGACACAAGAAAAGAAAGTTTCAAAGAGGTGTAAGTTGCGAAATCAAGTGATTGTGGTGATGATGAAGTTGATGAGGACCTCAGAGAAATTATTTCTCTTATTTCAAAAGGGTTTATAATTTGAAAATGGAATATAAAAGGAAATAAACCACTAAAGCTATATAAATGTAATGTAATTGGAAACTTTTATATAAATATCCCAAAGATTAATTTGGTTAAATTAGAACAAGATGAGGAAAATGGGAATAATAAAAAAAATGAAAAGGGATAAGAATAAGAAGAATCATTTCATCAATAGAAAAATGAATTTGATAAGAAATTATGAATAACCCAATTCATAATATACTATATCTTTAGTAGAAAAAATAAATTTACATACTAATGTTGAGAAATGAATTTATTCTTCAAGTAGTGATGATGATGGAGAAGTAATAACAGAACTATAGATGAGATTGAAAGAATAATTAGAAGCTTATCTTGAGTAAAATACACATCTTAAGAATGAGAAGAGGGTGTGGATAAAGGAAATAAAAAAAATTAGCTATTAAAAAATAAGAGTATGATAGAAAATAAAAATAATATTTTGAATAGAATAAGTAGTATTGATTGAAGGTGGTTGAGATTGAGGATATGGTAAGCTATATTGGGGAAAAATTACTCATAAGGAAGAAGATATTTTTTATACAAGATTAAGGTATCTGATAGTACAACATAAATTAAACAAGATTAGAGAAAAATTTGTTAATTCTGTTGAGGTAAAATCGAATTCCTATTAAGATGGTGAGATTAAGGGTTCCAAAAGATAAGGTATATATGCTCTTAAATAGTCTAAAAATACGTATTTTATCACTAAAAGTGTAGGTGAATATTTCTATACCAAGAAGCCAAGATATATACATTATACCAAATTATAAGTATAAATGATGATTTTAGGAATATCATTACACTCTAGGTAAAATAATTCTGGGTTTACAGCAAGGTCGTATCAAGAAATCTTTACATAAGTTTATTACAAAAATTTAAGATCTCAGTTCAAAGTATTCTACTGGTGTTATGGAAAATATGTATATAAAACATACTCTTACTCAAATAACATGAAATTTCTAGGAAACAGACTTGAACCAATTGGTAGTAATAGTTAACAAATGAGAACATATTATCAAATAAATAATGTAGTGACTAGAAATATATCCAAGATGCTAAAAAACATGTATGAATGAATATAATAAGTTTTTTTTATATTTTGATTAGAAGGTCTTGGAGTAGAGGTATACATTAAAAAATTACCTAGATAAGTTCCATATAATATCAAAGTAAATAAAATAAAAAAGGAAAAATAAGGTAAGTTATGTATATTAAAGTCATCCAAGAAGTAGTGTGAGACACTAAAGAAATATTATCATAAAATTATGGAATGTTTGAAAAAATTTCTAGATCAATTGAAAGTTTATAAACTAATAGAGAAAACTCAAAAGTATAATCCAGTAATGGTTAATAAGGTGATTTAAAAATAATAGGTTAGATTTAATAAGAATTAATAAATAGGTGATGATTTATAGGATCAAAAGAAGTATCATAAACAATTCAGGCATGATATTAAGAACTATATGACTATCTTTCTGGCCTAAGAGTAGTTAATCAAAATTTCTATGAAGTTGAAAGAAAATAAAGTTTATTTAATTAAAATGTTTTAGAAGAATGTTCTATGGGAAGAAACAATTAATGATAATAATGGGAGCATGAAACCTATAAATAATATGAATGAATAGATGAACTCTAACTAGATTGAGATCAAAAGGAAAATGATAAGGAAATGAAAATAGAAAACTCTCATCTTAAGTTTTATTTATAAGGAATAAAATTTCCCTTATTTTTTCCTTATATATATATATATATGTTTGGTACTATCATACATGGAATTAAAATAGATGGATGTATCCATTAATGGGGAGCATGGATGATTTGAATTAGTATATTCATAATTTGATTGTATGATAATATCAAAAAGTATTAAGTTATAATTATCTAAGATTGTTACCATGTGCACATTTTTTTAAAGATGTCATTGACCACCTTGGTTATAAGCTCTTGTTTTCTACACCATTTTTTCCCATTTTGGCTTATATTTTTCTAGATAAATTCTCTTTTTAAAAGAAAATATATGATATTATCCTTAAAGGAAATGAAAATGATTAATGAGAATGACTTGAGAAGATATTTCCACTGAACATGCTTTGTATTCATTTTCAATAAGGGGGAGTAATAAAAGCATACATGTTGACATTTAAAGTGTTTGTTGGTATTGAATAAAACCCAAAGGGAGGATTGAACTTTCTTTTTATGGAATTGTATTTATTTTCAATAAATTTTAATGACTTTCTTTTGAGAAGATATTAATATGTGTTGATGTGAGGAATGAGGCTTTGTGTATTTTTATAAAACATCCTTATAAAACTTATTATGATTGGACATGTTTTTTAATGTTTAAGACATGAAATAATGATAATATAAAGATAAAACATTATTCTTAAATATAGATAATGTGAAGTGGATTTGCGTGAATTGGAATAAAACATTAATGTTGTGATTAAATTTTAAGATTAAAAAGGATTTTATTGAAATTGATATTTGATATGTTGAAAATGGGTGATTGAAAATGATGATTTATCATGATAATTAGTTGTTGAAGTTGATGATAAACATAATTTTAATGTTTTTATTTGGAATTATCATTTGTAATATTTTGTAAATATTCCTCTATGTATTTAGTGATGGTTTATTAAAAAAATTTGTATCCATATCCAACCATGAAACCATGAAAATGTAGGAATTTTTGGCATGTGGGGTAGGTGGGGCACACTGATGGAACTCATGGGAGAATGGAGTGATGGTTGTGATATTTTATTTAAGCATAACACATAGCACATGTGTGTGTGTGTGTTCTAGAGTGGGGACAGTTACTCACATTGAGAGATTTATGGAATGAAGTGGCCCATTAAGGATCATATTCATGAAATAAAAAAATAATGTGGGATTGATACAATGAGAATACTATTTGTATTATTAAAAAGTTAGGGTCATAACAGGATCCTTCCATGTGTCTTTTAAAATCCACCATTTTGATCATCATCTTCATTTGGCCTTTAAAGGGTTCTAAGAATTAGGATTACTGGTGTTACTACTTCCAGTGATCGAGTTTGTAAACATTTATTAAATTAAGTAATATTTGTAGGGGACTTAAAAGGATTTTATATATGAATTTCATAATTGTTTGGTGTGCAATAGTTATTTATGTGTCATGAGACTGAGATAACAGTGTGATTGTGCAGGTTCCAGTAGTGTGTGAAGAAGGTTGGTGGATCTTAGGGTCAGTATTGATTTTTTAGTAAATAAGTTGATCTAGTAGATCACCATGGAAGATGAGGAGTAAGGTGGTGGAGTTTTTTTATAAATACCACCTAATGATATCACTTGTAGTGGAACCTATTGAAAAAAATAGAGAGGATTGAGGGAATAAAATAAAGACTCAAGAGTGCTCTCATTTTACATGAGTATTCCATGAAAGTTTGTGGTGTTATATTATAATCCCTTCTAATTGTATGATAAATGTGATGTTCTAAAAATTTATGTTCATTCAAATACAAGAGATTATGTTACACTATATATAAAAAAGTGATAGGAAATAAAATAGATTACATAATCATAGTTACATGACGTATTGATTGTGAGGTGCATACATATGATCATATACATGCCTAAGAATGAGTGAAACTATTTCAAAATATTAAGGATTTATGAGGCAATGGGATTTTGAATTGGGAAAACTGTGGGATTCAATGTTGATATGAATGAGGTTTTCCTTTTTTTTAACCACCAGTATATAGTGAATAATTTTTAATTTGGGAGAGTAACTAGTTACAACAATGATTCGGTATTTTGACTAAACCATGTAAAATCCTTATGTGATGTTCTCTCTAAATTACTATTACTTATATGGTGAGTCTTAAAATTAATGATAATGGATCTATACTTTAATCGGTCACAAATATTGAATTAAAAGAGAAATAATTTATAAAAACATGATACCACTAATTCACCCCCCCTTCGCTACCCTCTTAGTGGTACCTAACCAGTCCTTGGGTACTTCACTTACTTCATGAGTATTTAAATTCTAATATCATATATACATATGAATTAATATCACTATACTTATCTACTACCAATTTTAAGTACCTGATTCAAATCACATTATCTAACCTGAATCATTATGCAACCTCATACAAACATCCCAACACCAAGATGATGACATAAATTTTTAGGCTTAAAAATTAAATTGTGGGATGATAATTACCAAAAATTATATGAAAATTTATAACCACTACCATGGTTCAATTTCATACAAAAGTTTTATAAAATATATATATATAAATACAATAAACCCTATATTAAAATAGAAAAACATATATATGTATATATATATATATTAAAACATAATATATTACTCAAGTTCCCAAAACATATAAAATATATAAAAATATCATAGAAATATCTATAAAATATAGTGTACCAAACACTCTCAATATTCTACTCAACCTATATCGAAACCCTCACTAACCATTGACCACAAGGCATTTGAAATATGAAAACAAATCATATACATTCCCTAATGAATACATATAGAGTATGAGTACATTGTACCCAATAGGTGGTCACCACCTTACCCTAACCATGCTATTGTATGTACCAGTGTATACTTAAGAAACACAATAATTTTAAATACATATATAAAAAAATTAATTAACTAATCGAATCTCAATACAAAAATAATAACAATTGAATTTATCTGGGGTGTTAGATTCTCATGTGTTAACCAAGAAACCATGAAATTTAGTATAATTATGTATATCTCTCAAGTAAATCCCATAAAAACAATTAAAAATCATTGTTCAAGGGTAAAATTTCTACTAAATATCCTAAATATGATGGGAAATAACCATAAAAAATCCTAAATATTTGGGAAAGAATATGAAGAATCTCATGTATCCAGAGACATCCCAAAGCATACCAATATCCAATATATACCATGATATATATATATATTATGACTATTCATACTTCCAAATAACCTAAATAAATTATTTAAAACGTTCTATCTATATGATGACGTTTTAGTAGGTCATCATCAGTGTTATAGGTATAAAAAAACACATGGTAAGAACAATCTAAAATAGTAACATAACAACAAGTTAAAATTTACTTCATAATAGAGACACCTATTCATATAATAAATATCAATAATAATAACATGAAATAAATACATTCAAGGAGAAAATAACATTTATTATTAACCCACATCATCCTATGTCATTGCCATTATATCACTTTGAAAACATGAGATAATGCATAAGTCACCAATCAATTAGCATTATGAATCTTGTGACATATGATCAAATGTAAGTATTTCCTGTAATTATAAGAAATCTCAAAGAACCCTAACAATTATATATATTAGGGATTTTCCTTAAACTTATATTGGGGGAGAAATTAAATAATCAGAAATGAAAACATAACCACAACCTTGGAAAATTCCTTATATAACCCTAAAGATGATCTGTTTAAATATGAATGTCATGTTTGGATTGGAATAAGAAATGAGAAAGAAGAGGGTGATGAGGGATCTCTATGGAGTGTTCTAAATAAAATTTTGAAGTCCACTCCTTTAAAATTTTAAATTTTGAAAAAAATAACCCTTAAATAAAAAGTCACCCTACTTATTACTAATATCGCAATCTAATACCATTGGATACCTAATGGTGGTGGTAGATTATTTTTCCTATACACCTAGAAGACACTAGGTACTCAGTGGTGCCCTATCAATAACATAGTTCTCTTTGATCACAAATAATCATATCTATTATTATTTAATATCATGTATAATAATTATCCAAAGATATATTTATAATCAATTCACCCAATTATTCAATTAAATTTCCTAAATTTAACATAACCCCCCAACACAAATTATGTGATTCATTACATGACTTTAGGCACATTAAGTGGTTATATACAAATGATATCTAAATAAATCTTAAGGATTAAAATATATAATTTTATTTTTATTCCCACAAACCTAACACACCATGATATGGGAAAAGGAATTCATCCTTCTACATTTTATCATTTACCTAAACATATAAGGGTGTCTTTGCAGTTGAACTTGTTTATATTCACATATAATATGTTAAAGATCTATTGAGGCTTAACACTAATCTTATTTTCAATTGTGATATTATTGTTAAAAAATAAAATTAAAATAATTCCATCATTGATAAAAATATAAAAAAATGTATTTTATTCCATTAGGGATAAAATGATTCATCAATTTACATAATACATTATCATTCCATTAAGTTAATAATATAACTAGTAGATCACCCAATGTTTTATCCTTTGACTAATAACCAATTTTTGAATCAATAAAATTATCCGACATGAATTCAAACAAAAAATTTTGTATCGAAAAATAAATAGATTAATTCCTTGAATGATCAATTAGAAGCCCTTCATTCTTGGGTAGTTTTATTACAGCCTGCGATGAAACCATACCCTGAGTGGGTAAATTTTATTTAGACACTACAAAAATTTAAAAATATATAATTAAAATCCATAGATTTTATGAGGAATATAGAATAGCATATTATAAATTTAATTTCATGATTATTCTCTTTAATATGGTCTCTTAAATAGAGAAAAGTGATCAAGCTTAAGTGGTTTTTTAAATAATGGAAGATCATGTATTTTTCTAGTATAAAAACCATGAAAAAAAAGTATTAAATGATAAGAATATTTTTTTTGGTAATTAATTTACAAACTCGGCACTATACTAATTAAGGATACAATCTAATATATCTATAATTTCATATGAGGGAGAATGAATAGGTAGATGAATTTATCACCCATTAGTAGGATCTCATATATTCCTTCAATATATTTTTCCCACATGAAAAATAAAAAGAAATCTATGTGAAGAACTTATGAGAAAAACTAGCTTCAATAATAGTTCACTAGAAATAAGCAGGAGAATTTTGGTTGTTTACTGAAATAACAAAACTCTTAGATTAATCTCGATACTAATATAATTCAAAATATATATGGTGTTGAATCTTTAAATTAAGCGACAAATAAAATAAAAGATAATGATGGTGATACCTAGTCCAATTTATCATTTCATAAATTTCTATGTAGTTCCTTTATATAATGTTCAATAAATTTGTGATGGGGGAAAACAATAGATATTAAAGTAAATTGAGTGAAAATAAATAAATTTTATTCTTTATAAATAGAATTGGGTCTAGTATATTTCTTTTGTTTTCTGTAAAATAATTTTCTTAAATATCTAATAATCAAAAAATTTATAAGAGGGTGTGTTTAATAATCATCCCAAGTATTTCACATATCATTAATTTCATGGTTTCTCAATCATAGAATACTTTTTATTTAATAATTTTTGTTATAATATAGTTGATGAAGGTCTAGCTGAATTTTAAAAGCCCGTAATACAAGTGTCATGTGTATTAACAACTCCCATTAATTTTGAAGAGGGTTAAGAAGATGAGATTATAATGTGGTATTGAAAAAAAATCATCAAATTTTTTGTATTTATAACTTATATGTTATCCACTAATAAAAATTTACGATTCATGTATGTATGAATCACCTAGATATATCTCTGTCCACTTCATTGTTTCTATTAAAAATATATTAAAATTAACAATCTGAGGTACCCAAGTACTGAATTATATATCTCTGAGAAGGTGGAATGAATCATTGATACCCCTTTTATAGTTTCTTCTTCATTTAAATTTAATATTTTGATTGATTATAGTCTTTATCCACTATTTCTTTAAATTATATCCCTTAATTATATGCAACCAAATAAAGAATTCAAATACATGAATTATTTTTGAAAGGTTTGATCATAATGTGTGTACCTACCCTTCATCGTGCTTGGTTCCCACCAATACACTAATATTCACTATATTAAACACGTGAATATAGTGTTCTATTTTCCAAAAATCCGTAATGGTCTCTCAAAATGATCTTCATAAAAATTATTGTTAGTTTATAGTGTAAGGACCTAGCATTAAATAAACTGTAAATTGTATCATTGGAGAAAAAATTATTTTTTTCCATTCCAAAAGATCTTTTCAAGTTTATATTTTTAGATAATTAGTTCATAACTCTTACATAAAAACCCCATACATTAAGAGTTGTAAGCATCCTCTTAGTATCCATTTTTTTTAAAATCCAATAATTTTAAAATAAAACCCATTTTCTGTTCATGATAAATCTTTTCAATTTTAAACACAACTTTTTATTGGTTCCTACTCATCCCTAAAACCTGTAAAAACATTTAAAAACGTGGTATGAACACAAATATCTCATTAAGGGACCTAAAAAGAATAAATAAACTCATTAATCCATTTCAAAACAATGAGATTATAAAATATAGTTTTCCATTAACATGATAAAATTTGAGCTCAAATAAACATTTCTTACAAATTAAATCATCTTTACTGTACAAAATTTTCAATAAAACACTTTATAAGAAAACATAAATTCAAAATCAAAATAATGATGGTCTCTTATAAAATTTGAGAACCCATGAAAAAAATAATTAAAAACATTCCTTTTTACCCAAAAAATGAATTATTATTACTTAAAAAAATATTATTATCTTACCTTTTGAAGTAAAATTATTTCTATGAAAACTCATTATAAATAATTGAAAAAACATGTATTTTCCTTTAAATTTAATATTCATATAACCCTTACAAGTGTAATAACCAATATGGTCAACTAACAACATAATTCTTTAAAGAACATAATCATTACCCAATACATTGGAGAGATATATCAAGATCACCAATCATAATGATCTATATCAAGTTCACACATCATCATAAAAAAATTACAAGGACTATATCATAAATAAAAAAATTTAATATTTAACCTTTTTATCACAAATCCATTTAAAAATTATTTGTTCCCATATGCAAAACATTTTTGGATGTAGAAATACACTTTTCTTTTAAAACCCCAATTTCAAAACTAAAATAACAATAATAAATAGAAGCAGGTTTTTTATTTAAATAAAATTGTAATATTTAAAACAAACCCAAATATAAAATAATTTTTGTTGTAATGGGAAAATTTATTGACTCTGTATAAGTCAAAATAGTACATTATTGTTTCCTTTTGTAAAGAGAGTCAAAAAATTTCTTATAAAATATGTAAAAAGATTCCTTTTGAAAAGATTTTAAAGAATGTAAAAAGTGAAATAAAATTTTAATAATAAATCATTTATTTCTATATAAATACATCCATCAAATAATGTTATTAATATTTACATCGAAGATATATAATTAGGAAATTAATCTTTAAAATATTTAAAAGGAGGTTTTTGAAGTAAAGTTTCACTTACCTCAATTTTGACTCATCACGTACGAAATTTATCTTACTAAATAATAAACTTATGATAATTATTTATATTTTCATGAACTTTTTTCAAGTTTATTATTCCTTTTATTTTATTTATTACCATTTTATATTAAATTACCTAATCAATTAGTTTCACGTCAACCATTTTGATGATATTCAGCTCATATGTTCAAAATGACTTTTGTAGATTGACTATGGTGAAAAAGGTCATTATTACATAATCTATAAAATAATAATCATGAAAAAATAATAATTTTTATACAAAAATTATACTTTTAAAACCCACTATTAAAGATGGTGATGAAAAATAGATGTATTGAAATTGTGGATATTGTATGTCGTACATACCCACGAGTAACATTTCTATTTTTTCAAAGAACGTGATAGAAATAAGGAAAGTATTATTATATAATTATAAAATTATTATTATATTATAAATATAATATCATTTATTTAAATACAATTATATATAGTATCCATTATACATGGTTATGAAAAACAAATCACATCACTTCTTAGAGGTTGAAATCCACACGTACGCATGAACAATGTTTTCATTTTTAAACGAATCTAATAGTAAGAAACAAATGATATATTATCATTTAAAATGATAATTATTTAATTAATATAAAATATATACATAAAATACATCATTATAAACATTTATCAGAGGTGGTGATGGAAAACTAATTTAACTGGTTCGTAAGGTGGTAGCCCGTCATACATACGATGAAAGTTTTGTTTCCCATTAGATGGAAGAATGATATAGATTTATGTTATGAAATTAAAATAATAACATATTATTATATTTTAGAAACTTATTTTATTATATTATCATGGATGAGGAAAATTTTAAGGATGTAGAAGAAGAAATCAATTAAAAACATTTGTTAAAAACTATTCGAACAACCTCCTTTACTTCACACCTTAAGCCCTATAAGGGTGGTATTAATCCCAATATAACACCTCAAAAATGTGAGAATGGATTTTAATAATGAATTAGATTAGGTATTTTCCAAACCAAATGTCTTGTTAAGTGTGCAGAAGAGAGTAGAGGGGGCCTTTTATAAATTAGAGGAGGGGTATTCTAAAAATTTCACAAAGTATTAAATTAATATAAATTAATTTTCGTGTTAATGTGGATAAAAATTGTTATAATTAGAATATATGATGATTATAGGTTGAAATATTCTCATCCAATAAAATTTCTAAAAATTTAGATTATTTTTTCACCCTTATTGTTATTTTTTAACCCCTCATTAACCCTTTAAGCAATGATATCAATGTTTGTTACAATTTGAGGGTCATAAAATTTACTATAAAAGAAAAAATGACTCATTAATGGATCATGGTTCATATTTTAAAACATGTATATTTAACTTCTATGAATATATTATTTATTTAATTTTAAATCATTTAATAAAATATTTTTTATTATAAAATATCATTAATGTCATTTTTGGAAATACATAAAATATTATAATAGAATATTTTTCCAACTCTTGTAAAATGGTTACAAATTGACATTTATTATAATAAAATATGGATAAGGTATTAATTTAATCTTCCAATAAAATTTAGATGGGTTTTTTATCATTTTAAACATTATCATTTGGTTTAACCCCTCAGTTAACAAATCTTCACCTTAAATCTGGTAATGAATTTCTCAAAATTAATTGGTTGTAATTTTACTTATAAGTAGAAAATTGGATCAAAAATGGAAAAGGGATGAAATTTTAAATAATTTATCATCTTAATTATCATATTTCAATATTTTCATGATTTTGAAAATTTTAAATAAAAAATTATTTGACATAATGGAATATTAATGTCATTTTTAGAATTAATGACATAATTTGACTTTGAAAAAAACCTGAAACTAATATAATTCAGATATAATCCATTAAAACAGACTTATTATGATATATATATCTATAAAATTCATGTAATATTATAACTCTCCCCTAAAATATTACTTTTGTATTTTTTAAAATCATTTACTCGATTTTTCTAATTGTGGTGTGCCAATGTTTAATAAGTATTTAAGGTAATTGTTTAGTCATTAAATATAAAAACAAATTACCATGATTAAAAATCATTAATATTTAAAATAATCATTTATAACTATGCATAATTTTTTTATCTCTATCACAAAATATTATAGATATTGAAATCCAAAAAGTGATATTTTTTGCTTTAACTTTTACTTAAATATTATAAAGGTCAAAATCAAAGATAAATGGGAAAAAAGTCATATATTCAGATTTTAGATGATCATAGATGAGATAGACCTGTAAAATGAAATTAAATAAAGTTTTTTATTTAATTTTAAGCCTTATCACAATAGTTTTAACCCAAATTAAAATATTTTACCTGTACCATGGTAATGAAAATTTATTATTGTTTCAATTCATGTTGACCAAAAATTAAGTTAACCATATTTCCAAAAATTAATTATTTTGATTAAAAATATGGAATCTATTATATAGAATTCAATTCATATAAGTGGTAGAATTTATTTTAAAATTAAACCTGCAAAACATAATGAAAAGTGATTTTTCATAGAAATGCTTTTTTAAGTAAAAAAATGATTTTATACCAAATTCATGTATAAAATTAATTAAAAAGACAATAATTAGATTTTTATAATCAAAATAGACTAATTAAATTTTAAAACTTATATAAAATAGAATTTTACTTTGTAAATACTTGAAAATAAAATTCATTTTCCAATAAAAATCAGTATTTTCACTATTCATTGAAAAATCAAACTTCTCAGAAAATTATCAAAAATTAATCCTCAGATAATTTTTTCACGATGAATTAAGAAAAATAAAATTTTAATAAAATAAAATATATTAAAGTTATAGAAATTAATTATAAAATTCTCTGACAAAAAGAAATAAAAACCATTTTTGAAGAAAGCATATTTTTGAAGCATAAAATGACTTTACTGAAAAATTGAGTGATTATTTCTTAATAAGTAATAACAAAAAATTATTTAGTAGGAAATTTATATATATTTCATAATTCTATTAATATTATTTATACCTTACTATTTAATAACTATTTTATAACTATCACATTTATATAATCATATTTCAATGTTCATTTATGTTCGGTTTTTCAAATTGTATATGTTATCGAACATAGTGTTCTTTAAAAATAATGGGATATTATATCCCCACTGATAAATTTCATCCATAAAATTTGAGCTTGATCTTGATAATCAAGGGTTTTAAATTTAAAAATACCTTTTCTGAATTCCCACATTGTAAAATGTTTTAATAAAACTTTTTCTTGAAAAGTGGGAAAGAGAAATATGAAGGTCATCTAGAATATCACATAACTAAGTTTCTATATGGGAGAATAATTGTGGGAAGTGAAAATATAGACATTGAATAAAAATTAATGTCCAAATAATGATGGAGCGTGATGGATAAAATTGATCATAATATATTTAATGATCATAATAATTTTAACGATCAGAAAACCATAAACACTTAAGGTGTGAAAGGAAAATTAATTTATCATAAATAAAGGTGATATGATAATTTTTTTTTCAAGATATTTTTCCTGGTGTTGAATAATTCATTTCACATCTTGACTAAGAACATAAGTAATTATTATTACTTGAAAAGTATAATTTCATTATTTAATATATTTTCACAACTATCTCATATTTTTCTCCAAATGATGAGTGTTTAAGATGAATTTTTCATACCTAAAGCACTAAAATCAACTTATAATAGTTTGAATAATCCCAAAAATTATAAGAACACATTAATCTTGTCTTTATATATTAAAAAAATAAATGGTTAGCAAAAGATAGGATAATATCCAAAATGTATAAACCTTCATATGAATAAAATATAAATTCATCTCAAAAATCAAATAGTATTGCCCAAAGTACAACTTAGATAATTTGATAAATAAATAACCTTATATTTCTCCAAAATATTTCATACCAAGTTAAAAACCCAAAAAATATATGTATTTGATCATGTATTGTCCCGAGATTAATTTAACATTTACCTCTAATCAATCATAGTCACTCATAAAGTCATATACCCAGAAATGTATATTATATAATCATATAATCACCAAAATATGCTAATAATGTCCATAAATAACCTTAATCACCATAAATCAACATTAAAATTATATATCCTTCCAAATTATAGTTTTAAATTTATTACTAAAATAAAATCCCATAAAATCCCATTTATATTAATCATATAATTTTCCCCAAAATTATAGTGATCTTATTCTAAAATAACATTAATTAGGTAAGAACATAATCACTTTCCAATCTCATGGTTATCTATACGATAAAACATATGTTCCCAAAATAAATATAATCTTTATCTATCAAATAATTTGATTAAAAAAATCATACTAACCCAGACATCACTAGGCTAGTGGTATCTATTTCACCCTTTTTCCCTATCAGTTGTGGGTTGAAGTCCCATGGCCATACAGGATGTGATGGCTTGTCACCCATTCTGAAGGTTTTCCTTTTAATATATTAATATAATTAATATAATATTATCAAAAATATATTTAACATTCTCAAAAATATCCTTAATTACTTCAATATTGAAGAATTTTTTAACCTCAAAGTTTATCTCATACCTTTTAGCTTACATCACCAAAAATATAACAGCATTATTTCAAAATAACACTTTATGTTAAACCACATATTAAACCTAAGGGTTACATATACCTCAACCTAATAAAACATATCCTAAAATATCATTAATATCTATGATAAATTACTATATAAATTATAATGTAGTGAAATTCACCAAAATATCATGAATCAAATTTAGATAGAAACCTGAAAAGTAATCCTTAGCTTGACCATAAATTTCTATGAAAATATCATCTTGTCAAATAATCACTATTCGAACATCATGACTATCTATTTCTCAATATCTAGTTATCTTAACATCAAATCATACACTTACCCAAAAGTTTTTTTAAACCTCAATATATTTTTCTTTATAAAACCTAATAAATGTTTCAAATCACCACAAAACCACATCAATTAAAACCTTCAAAGGGGTTTATATGAATTTGAACTGATGATCATCCTTAGAGTTATAAACCTATGATATTATCCATAACTCTTAACATAACCTCATATGAAAAAAACTTAATCTACAAAGTTTTCTAAGACATCCTCTGATACCAACTATAAGGAATAGGCCTTAAACAATATATAAATTATATTATTATACAAGAATTTATTTTCTTTTATTATCAAAGGCTTTTTCAGGTTTAGATTTTAGTGAAATAGTTCATTAATTAAACATAAAAACCCCATATATTAGAACTTGTAAATTTACCCTTAGTATCAATTTTTTCCACAATACAAGAATTTAAAAATAAAACATGTTTTATTTTCATGACAAATCTTTAGGATTTTAAACTTGACTTCTTCTTATTTCCTATTCATCCTTAAAACCTATGAAAATATTTACAATTGTGATATTTGAAGAAAAATTCCATTAAATTAAATAAAAAAGAAAAACTAAACCGGTTAATCCATTTTTAAACCATGAGATCCTAAAAGTTATATTTCCATTTAAAATGTTAAACTTAAAGCTCAAATTATCATTTCTTATACATGAAATTAGCTTTATTGTTGAATTTTTTTCATCAAACACTTTATAAGAAATCCTAAAAGAAAATCATAATCAGGAGGTTTTCTTAGAAAACATGTGTAAAGACTTGGAAATTCTATGGAAATTTTTTTCTTAAAAACATGGGATTTTTACAAGTTCAAGAAAATTTACGGTGCTTGATTCTGAGGCCTGGTGTGCCCAGAATCAATTTATGAGGTTTTGTTCGGGTACGTTTAGTAAAAGTACGAGCGAGATTTTATAATTTTTGAACCGGTGCTTGGAACTAAAATTTGAGGGCATCGTTGAACTCACAGCACTGGTATTCACTTAAGAAGACTTTCACCTTGATGGCAGATGGTCGAGAATAAAAGTTAGTTTTTTGGATTTTTATAAAAAAATAATAAAATAAAGTGTACAACACTTTATTTCAATTTAAGCTGTTAGGTGTGTAATTGTTAGTTAAAACCTACAATTGGGAGTTGGAGGTGGGACCACCACTCCCTAACCTCTCATGAGATGTTATGGTGGTGGGGCCCACCCAAATATAACCTCCCGCGAGAGGTTACGATGTGGGGACCACCCGAGACCATAACCTCTTATTTAAATAATAGGGGTGGGGACCACCCGACCTCTATTAATGAGAGTAGAGTATAACCACTCAACTCTCCCTCATTAATGAGGGAGATCCTCTTCACCTTCCCCTTTAATTAAATGGAGGCAACCCCATTTAATTAATGTGCCAACCTCTTGAATTAAATTGGAGGAGCCTTTTTAATTTATTTCTCCATTTTGAAATCGTTGTGCCAAAAAAATAATAGACAATCTATTATTTCTTTTTTGTGGGCATCCTTCATTTGGTGGAGCTTGGGAAAAGAGGTAAATCTCTCCAACAAATAATGCTCTTCTGGAGAAGAACGCTCTCTCTATGAAGAACGCCGATGAGGGATGCCTTCGACTATGAAGAATGACCCCTCCGACCTTCTTCCTCAGACTCCTTCGACATGGGAC
The DNA here is from genome assembly GCA_963277665.1 of Viscum album. Taxonomy (NCBI): domain Eukaryota; kingdom Viridiplantae; phylum Streptophyta; class Magnoliopsida; order Santalales; family Viscaceae; genus Viscum; species Viscum album. The sequence continues at coordinate 1,729,976,651 of OY728157.1, forward strand.
ATGTTTGTGTACCACAGATCGATGACCATATTTCCACGACGTCAACGAACGACGACCGATGAATCAAACGTAGGGATTTTATTACTTGTTGATGTTGTACCTTTTCCTTACCTTCTTCAAAGGATAATAAGGGATTGATGTGGACGTATTATTGGTCATCTTCTATTCATGATGAGCCAGATGATACCTTCCAAAATGTAGAGGGTGCAGGCCAACCTAACATGGCCCGACATCCTCCGTTGTTTCCTCTCTTCTTGTGGAGTTCTAAGACATAACGATGAGGTGACAATGATGAAGGCGTCAACGAAGAAGTCCACGCTTCCCACAGCCTCTGCGAATTGTACCGCCCCCCCACGGCGCACCGATGCTTCCGGCCAAACATTGCCGGCCTGAGCGGCGCCCGACCCACCTACCCGAGGCCTCCCGGTGCCCTGCCCGGCACGCGGTCCGCCTGCCCGCGGCCTCTCAGCGCCCTGCCCAGTGCGCGGCCCGCCTGCCCGCGGCCTCCCGGCGCCCTGCCCGGTGCGTGGCCCGCCTGCCCACGGCCTCCCGGTGCCCTGCCCGACTCGCAACCCGCCTGCCGGCGGCCCCCACACACTGCCCGGCGCCTTGCCGGCGCCCCCGCGGCCTGCCTGGCCACTGCCGCACCCTGCCCGGTGCCCCTGCGGCCTTCCAGGTGCCCCTGTCGTGCCCTACCAGGCGCACCCGTGGCCTGTCCGGTATTCACCTGGCCTACCCGTGCCCCCCGCGCTCCGCCCGTGGCTTGGCTACTGGCCTCTCGACCTCCCGGGATGAGTCCCCTGAGCTGCGCCCCTCGCGGCGCTAGCCAAACCGGCCCCGACCTTCAGTCCGAGTCGCCTACGTGGTGACCTTCAGGCTGAACCGCCCAAGCAGTCCTTTGGGTCGGGCCCAGCGAACCGGGCCAAACTTAGCAGGCTGACCAGGTCGACCCAGACTGGGTCGGCTCAGTCTGGGTTGGGCCGAGACGGTCCGACTGGTTTGGATCAGGCCCAAGCCCATTACTGACCCCATTACCTTATTGGGACATATCTTTGGCACCAGACATCCGTTTGATGAACCGTCAGTAGCGCTGGTATTCTTAGAGTGAAGTCGTCCCTTGGAGAATACCCCACTAGAGTTCAGGGTATAGTTGAGATACTGTCAGGTTGGATCGTACACGAATCCAACCGGGCCCCTGAGACAAAAAGGTTAATAACTAACAGACCGGGAGTCCGATTGATGCGCCGTCTATTGTGTTTAGACCCCTATGGAATGGCAGGCCTTTGAGATACTTCTTCATGGAACTTCATGACAGTTGGATTATTGACCAGTATCTTGTGGAGAGGATCCTTCCAAAGTTGAGCAGACAGAGTACGGAGACCTAGTAGCTGGCTGAGACCTAACGACTGCTTGACCGATTCGACTCTGAGTGACTCGAATAGCCTTATGGGGAGCGCCTCTGTGTGACGCGGCAGACCCACAGTGGGGAGCGCCTCTGTGTGAGTTTGGAATACCCATGGTACTCGATAGGAGGAGTACCTCTGCAAGCTACGAGGGGGAGCACCTCTATGTGACTACGGCAGACCCATGGTGGGGAGCTCTTCTATGTGATGTGGAAAACCCACGTTACTCTACAGGATGAGTACCTCAGTAGTCCAAGGGTAGTGGAAAGAACCTCTGTGTGATGTGGAAGGCCCACTATACTCGATAGAGGAGGAGTACTCCACCATCCATGGTTTCGATAATAAAAATCCTGGTTTGAATTGAGTCAATGACTTTTGTGTTTTCCTCATGATTGAGATGGGTATCTAGATAACTTAGGTATATGTATGAGAATATACCTAAGTAATGGTTATTCGTTGATTTCAGACTTTGTGGTTTATCCTTGTTTGATTTTGTGAGACCTTGAGGGTCTTGGGGTCCCTACTAAGTACCATTATACTCACTCATGCACGGGCAATTCCCGCACATCGTTGTGTTGGTTGCAGACGACGGACATCACTGACTGAGGCAGAGAGTATCAGGACTGGATGATACCTCGAGGTGGACCACTCGATGTGATGGTACATGGAGGAGACAGATGGACGGGAGTGCTCAGGAGGCCATCTGTACCTACCCTTCAGGTAGGAACCCCGGAGGATGACCTAGTAGATTCTTTACTTTTCTTCAGTTGTACTTTCTTTCAATTGTATTTAGACTTTCCTGTTGGGCTTGTATTTCCGTCCCCTTTTTACCTTCCAGAACTTCTTTGGTATATAGTTTTACTTAGTTTTTTGCTTCCAGTTGTGTACTTTGATGTGTTTTCTTACAGTTATAAAGGTAATGCCTTCCCTGTTTAGGGATTTACGCCTTTGGTGCTAGTCATCAGCCCCTTCCCTATGGAAGGTGGGCTTGGGGTAGTCATGATACGGGCCCCGAGGGATGGTTCATGACAAATTAGTATCAGAGGAGTCAGTTTTACCATAGAACATAGAATTGTGATATTTATTTTCTATGAATCAATAGTGTTAAGGGTACTAAGTTTGGTTTTCAGTTCAGGGAGTCCAGTGTTGGTGCGGGCGGCCAAAGTATCCATACACTAGGACCATAACTTCTGATTTCCGACTCAGTGCACGAAAAAACTGATTTCATGCGTGTTTCCAAAAGTTTTCTTTACGTTAGCTCAACCAGGTCAGCTCACCAGGTATAATATTTTAACCATGTCACATCTGTTTCTTTCAAGATGCCTCCCCGTAGACGACTAGTTAGAGCCTCGAGAGTCGTACATACTGACAGCCCACCGAGCGACGAGGCCTCAATGCAGGGCCCTTTACCAGCAGAGGCACCAACGGTACTACTTCCCATTGGGCCACTGATGCCACCAGCCCCAGTAGTAGACAATGCATGCCGCTTGAGCACATTGAATGAGTTCCAGCACCAAAGGTCACCCAGGTTCAGGGGAGAGACGGACCCAAACACGGCTGAGGATTGGCTGGAGGATATTGTGAGAGTCTTCATGCTAGTAGGGACACCAGTAGACTTCATGGTGATCCTTTTCATGAGTCTCCTCTAGGAAACTGCAGGAAAATGGTGGAGCCTGATGCTCCAGGTGCATGATGAGGTGACCCTACTCTGGGCATACTTTGAGAGTCGGTTCTGGGCAGAGTTTGTACAAGCCACCCTTCATGCGATGCAGATACAAAAGCTATTTCATCTGTAGTAGGGCATCATGATAGTACCACAATACTCAGTGAGGTTCATCGACCTCTCACGCTACTTCATAGATATGGTGCAGGACCCATTCTTTAGGTCCTGGACCATCGAGCAGGGTCTCAAGCGAGAGATCAGAGCTCCGATGATCTCACTTAGCATCTCGAAGCAGATGGGGGTGCTAGAGAGAGCCCTTCTAGTGGAGAGTTTCATTGTTGAGCAGTCACCATCAGCGAGACCCACTTCTAGCCAACACACAGCGGAGTCTTCTGCAGGTGGCAGTAAACAGATATCACAGAGGTCCAAGAGGACCAGACCTACAGGTGGTCAACTGCATGACTCAGGATCGGTTTTTTGGGGCACATGGAGAAGAGACATGCATGCCAGTAGCAGGTAGTGTTACTCATGCGGCAAGCAGGGTCACATGGCTTGTGACTGTCTGACCTTCCATTCAGATGATCACCAGACATTTGAGGGACCTCCCAGGCAGAGGCAGAGGTTTAAACAAGGTAGTCCGTAGGGAGGAGGCGGACGTGGTAGAGGAGCTGGTCATGCAGATAGTGGTGGACGGCATTTCAAGGTGTTATCGCCACCACCACCAGGAGGTCCACTCCGACCATAGGGAGCAGGTGGAAATGTGAGAGCTCAGCTTTAGGAAACTGAATCATACGACCATGATGCTCCGTAGATGATTCGAGGTATGATATGTGTCTACTCCACCTTAGCTTCAGTTATTATAGACACATGTGTCAGTCACTCTTTCATTTCCATAGCCCTCGTTCGGAGCTCGGAGATACTGATGGAGCCATTGGCTCGATCCTTACAGCTAGAGACTTCTACAGGAGATGATTCAATGATTACACACTAGTGTCGGCAGTGCGAGCTTACTTTGGGAGGAGAAATATTCAGCTGGGATCTCCTAGTAGCGGTGTCGAGGCCTTATGTCATCATCTTGGGTATGGACTATTTATCTACAGTCCATGCTTAGATTGATTGTATTAGGCAAAAAGTGTGGTTTATCCGCACGGATGGGACCAGGTTTACCTTCACTGGAGATAAGGGAACTTTGCAGCCCAGGACAGACTTACACGGAGGAGGGTGTAGCCGATCACTCATCAGTTGGCCTGCCTTACCCTTGGATCAGTTGATGTGGAGAGTCCAAGCTATCCTGTAGTGGTGGACCAGTACGTGGATGTTTTCCCTGACGATGTTCCAGGACAACCTCCTTGTAGAGAGTTGGAATTCTACATTGACATATACCCAGGTATGGAACCGATATCTACTCCAGCATATCGGATGGATCCCGTTGAGCTTCATGGGCTTCAGGTACAACTGGAGGACTTTCAGGGGAAGGGATTCATCCGGCCTAGTTTTTCTCCCTGGTCAGCCCCGATTTTGTTCTTCAAGAAGGCAGATGGGAGCTTGAGGCTTTGTGTCGACTACCGTCTCCTAAAATAGGTGATCGAGAAGAACAAGTACCCACTCCTAAATATAGATGTCCTCTTTTATCATTTGAAGGGAGAACGATGGTTCTTGAAGATAGACCTCAGATCAGGCTATCACCATCTTAGAGTTTGAGATGAGGATGTGCAGAAGACGGCCTTCAGGTGTCGTTACAGCCACTATGAGTTCTTGTTTATGCATTTCGACATAACCAACTATCCAGAAGTGTTCATGGGACTCATGAATAGTATCTTCCAGCCATAACTCAATCGCTTTGTTGTAGTCTTCATCGACTACATTTTGATCTACTCAACTACTGAGGAGGAACATGCCTACCATTTGCAGGTAGTACTGGACACACTCTGAGAGCACCAGCTTTATGGAAATCTCTCAAAGTGCTAGTTTTTAATTAGAAAGGTTCACTTATTGGGAAACATCATCTCAGAGGATGGAGTTGCAGTGGATCTAGTGAAAATTGAGCCGGTACTTTCTTGGGAGCCACCCAAGAGTGTGATGGAGGTACGGAGTTTCCTGGGTTTGGCTGGGTACTATCGGAGGTTCGTTCTAGATTTATCCAAAGTTATAGTACCACTATCAGCCTTGACAAACAAGGGAAAACCCCTTGTGTGGTCAGAGAGATGCTAGCAGAGCTTTCAGAAGCTAAGGTAGAGGCTAACTAGTGCCCCCATCTTGAGGCTTCCAGAGGAGGGCATAGGGTATGTATTTTACTGTGACGCATCAGAGACCGGACTTGGGTGTGTCCTCATGTAGGATTGAGCAGTGATCGCATATGGTTATCGATGGCTGAGATAGCACAAGAAGAACTATGCTACCCATGACCTAGAGTTAGCAGCATTGCTCTTCGCCTTGAAAATGTGGAAGCACTATCTGATAGGCGACCATTTTACTGTGTACTCTGATCACAAGAGTCTCAGATATATATTCTCTCAGAATGACCTGAACCTGAGACAGGGATGTTGGATTGAGTTCCTCCAGGACTATGACTTCGATATAGTCTATACTCCTGGGAAGGGGAACGTTGTTGCAGATGCACTCAGCAAGAGGACTGGTATATAGCTTATAGGAGAGGCAACAGATCAGCTGGCTACTTTACAAATATCCTTTGTGGATATAGATGGAGCAGCATTCCTATAGTCTCTTATTGTCACTCCCCCACTTTTTCAGAGAGTCAGGGAGGCACATCATGGCGACGCTAACTGCGAGACACGACATGCTCATATATCTATAGGGAAGGCACCTGATGGACTTTCTGAAGGTGGGGAGTATGTCATCCTCTTCAGAGGACATACCTTGGTACCAGTGGCACTTCAAGAGGAAGTGTGGAGGGAGTTACACACATCCCCTCTAGTGGTATATCCAGGAGTGGCGAAGATATACCAGGATCTTCGATGACAGCACTGGTGGCCAGGTATGAAGAAGGCAGTAGCGTAGTTTGTCTCACGGCGCCTCACAAGTCAGTAAGTGAAAGCAGAGCACCAGGTACCAGAAGGCTTGGTTCAACCTTTAGAGGTCCCATTTTAGAAGCGGTATGGGATATCCATGGACTTCGTGATGGGTCTTCCACGTACATCCAGGGGTCATGACTTGGTTGATCGTCGACCGAATCACCAAGTCGGGCAACTTCCTACTGATCAGAGAGCAGCGTTTAGTAGAGATCTTGGGATGCCTCTATGTGCAAAAGATTGTGCGACTACATTGAGTACCTTCATGGATTGTCTCCAGTCGTGATGCACGATTTACTTCCCAGCTATGGGAGGGGTTGTAGGAATCTTTCAGGACACAACTTCACTTGAGCACCGCCTTCCATCCTCAGACGGATGGTCAGACCGGGTGGACCATTCAGACCCTCGAGGACATGCTCCATGCATGTTTCCTCAACTTCGGTCATAGCTTATAGGATCACTTACCTTTGGTGGAGTTTTCTTACAACAACATCTATCAGTCAACCATAGGGATGGAACCTTTTGAGGCCTTGTATGGGTGACCTTGCAGATCACCCTTGTGCTGGACAAACCCTGGGGAGTCAGCACAAGTGGGACCAGAGATGGTTTGAGCTACTACGGAGAAGGTGCAGATCATCCAGGAGGGGATTAAGACTGCACAGAGCAGGCAGAAGTCATATGCTGGCAGGAGATAGAGACCTATGGAGTTCGAGGATGGCGACCACGTCTTTCTACAGGTCTCACCACGACGAGGTCTACAGAGATTTGGCCAAGGTTCCATGTTATCTCCAAGATTCATCGGACCATTCCAGGTCCTCAAAAGAGTAGGCGAGGTGGCTTATCGCTTAGCTCTTCCACCTCAGTTGCACCGGGTGCACAACGTCTTCCATGTATCTCAGTGGAGGAGATACGTGCACGACCCTTCCCACATCATAGACCATGGAGATCTGGATGTCGACGATGGGGCGACTTTTACAGAGGTTATAGTGAAGATTCAGGATCAACAAGAGCGGGTCCGACGTGGACGGTCGATACCTCTGGTGTGCGTACGTTGGCATCACGGGAACCTCCAAGAGAGCACATGGGAGCAGGAGGCTCAAATGTGTTCTCAGTACCCCCATTTTGCCATAGTTTGAGGTTTAGCTTATGGGGACATAAATCCCTGAGGTGGGGAGAATGTAAAGACATGTAAATTCTATGGAATTTTTTTTCTTAAATAAATGGGATTTTTATGAGTCCGTGAAAATTTTCGGCACTTGATTTCAAGGCCCGTTTTGCCCAAAATCAATTTCTGAATTTTTGTTCGGGTACTTTCAGTAAACGTACGAGCATGATTTTATAATATTTGAACCGGTGCTCAGAACTGAAATCTGAGGGCACCGTTGAACTCGCAACGCCGTTATTCGCTTAAGAAGACTTTCACCTCGACGGTAGATGGTCGAGACTAAAATTTAGTTTTTGGCATTTTATAAAAAATAATAAAATAAAGTTTACAACACTTTATTTTATTTTAAGCTGCCATGTGTGTAATTGTTAGTTAAAACCTCCACTTGGGAGTGGGAGGTGGGACCTCCACACCCTAACTTCCCAAGAGAGGTTATGGTGGTGGGGACCACTCGAATATAACCTCCCGTGAGAGGTTACGACATGGGGACCACCCGAGACCATAACCTCTCATTTAAATAATAGGGGTGGGGACCAACCGACCACTATTAATGGGAGGAGAGTATAACCTCTCAACTATCCCTTATTAATGAGGGAGAGCCTCTCCACCTTCCCCTTTAATTAAAGAGATCCAACCCCCTTTAATTAATGTGAAAACCTCTTGAATTAAATTGGAGAAGCCTTTTTAATTTATTTCATCATTTTAAAATCGTTATGAAAACAAAATAATAGACAATCAATTATTTCTTTTTGGTGGGCATGTTTCTTTTGGAGGAGCTTGGGAGAAGAGAGAACTCTCTCCAACGAAGAACGCTCTTCTAGAGAATAACGCTCTTCTGATGAAGAATACCGATGAGGGACACCTTCGACTATGAAGAATGACCCCTCTGACCTTCTTCCTTGGACTCCTTCGATGTGGGACATGTTCGTCTACCACGTATCGACGACCATCTTTCTGCGATGTCAATGAACGACAACCGGCGAATCAAAGGTAGGGGGTTTATTACATTTTGATGTTGTACCTTTTCCTTACCTTCTTCAAATGATAATAAGGGATTGATGCAGGCATTTATTGATCATATTCTACTTTTGATGAGCCAAATGATACCTTCCTAAATGCAGAGGGTGCGGGCCAACCTAACATGGCTCGACATCCTACGTCATTTTCTCTCTTCTTGTGGTGTTCTACAACATGGTGATTAGGCGACGACGATGAAGGTGGCAACGATGAAGGCCTCGCTACCTGAGGCCTCTACGAACCATGCCCCCCCCCCCTCGCGGCACACAGATGCTTCCGTCCGAACACCGTCGGCTCGAGCAGCGCCCAACCTGCCTACCCGCGACCTCCCGATGCCCTTCCCGGTGCGTGGCCCACCTACCCGCGGCCTCTCGGAGCCCTGCCTGGTGTGCGGCCCGCCTGCCCGCGGCCTCCCAGCGCCCTTCCTGGCATGCGGCCCGCCTGCCTGCGGCCCCCGCGCCCTACCCGGCGCCCTGCTGATGCCCTCGTGGCATGCCCGGCCACCCTGTCGGTGCCCCCGCGGCCTGCTCAACCCCTGTCGTGCCCTACCTGGTGCACCTGCGGCCTGCCCAGTGTCTAGTCAGCCTACCCACACCCCGCGTGCTCTGCCCGCGACCTACCCACGCTCCGCACGACCTGCCCGCTGGCCTCCTGACCGGCCCTACGTCCCAAGCCAAGTCACCCGAGTCATGCCCCTCGCGGCGCTGGCCGAACCGGCCCTGGCCTTCAGTCCGGGTCGCCTAGGTGGCGACCTCTGAGCCGAACCTCCCTCGCAGTCCGCTGGGCCGGGCCCAGCGGACCGGACCAAACTTAGCGGGCTGACCCACCCAACGGGCCGGGTCTGACCCAGCGGGTCTGACCGGGTCGACCCAGACTGGGTCAGCCCAGTCTGGGTTGGGCCGAGATGGTCCGACCAGGTCGGATCAGGCCCAGGCCCATTACCGACCCCATTACCTTCTTGGTCAATATCTTTGGCACTGGACGCCCGTTTGATGAACTGTCAGCGGCGCCGGTATTCTTGGAGTGAATTCATATTTTTGAGAATACACCACTAGAGTTCGGGGTATTGTTGAGATACGTTCAGGTTGCATCGTACACGAATCCATCTAGGCCCCTAGGACAAAAAGGCTAATCACTAACAGACCGGATGTCCGATTGACGCATCGCCTGTTGCATTGAGTCCCCTTTGATGCGGAGGACCTTTGAGATACTTTTTCAACGCACTTCATGAAAGCTTGAGTATCGACCAGTAGCTCATGGAGGGGATCCTTCCAGAGGCGAGCAGACAGAGTACGAAGACCTAGTAGTTGGCTGAGACCTGATGACTACTTGACCGATTCGACTTGGAGTGACTCGACTAGCCCAGTGGGGAGCACCTCTATGTGATGCGACATACCCACTATGAGGAGTACCTCTGTGTGAGCGTGGTAGACCCAAGGTACTTGATAGGATGAGTACCTCAGCAGGCTATGAGGGGGAGTGCCTCTGTGTGAGCGCAGTAGACCTATGGTGGGGAGCGCCTCTGTTTGATACGGCAGACCCACGGTACTCAACAGGAGGAGTGCCTGAGTAGTCCAAGGATAGTGGGAAGTGCCTCTATGTGACGTTGCAGGCCCACTATACTCGATAGAGGAGGATTATTCCACCATCCATAGTTTCGATAATAAAATCTTGGTTTGAGATGAGTCAATGACTTTTGTGTTTTCCTCATGATTGAGATGGGTTACTAGATAACTTAGGTATATGTATAGGAATATACCTATGTAATGGTTATCCGTTGATTTAATACTTTTTGGTTTATCCTTGTTGGATTTTGTGAGACATTGAGGGTGTCGGGGTCCCTAGTAAGTATCATTATACTAACCCCTGCACGGGCTATGCCCGCACCTCATTGTGTTAGTTTTAGACGACGGACAGCTCTGACTGAGGCAGAGAGTAGCAGGACTGGACGATACCTGGAGGTGGGCCACTCGGTGTGATGGTACACGGAGGAGAAGAATGGACGGGAGTGCTGAGGAGGCCATCTGTACCTACCCTTCAGGTAGGAACCCCAGAGGATGACCCAGTAGTTGCTTTACTTTTCTTCAGTTGTACTTTCTTTCAGTTGCACTTTTACTTTCCTATTGGGCTTATATTTCCGGCCCCTTTTTACCTTCCAAAACTTCTTTTGTATACAGTTTTACTTAGTGTTTTGCTTCCATTTGTGTACTCTGATGTGTTTGCTTATATTTATAAAGGAAATTCCTTCCCAGTTTAGTGATTTACGCCTTTGGTGCTATTCTCCAGCCCTTGGTCTATGGATGACGGGCTTGGGGTAGTCATGATACGAGCCCCAGGGGACGGGTCGTGACAACATGATAACCCATTAAAAAAAATCTTAAAAATATTCCTTTTTAACTTGAATGGGAATAATTAATCCTTTAAAATAAAGGATCATTAACTAACCTTTTGAAATCAAATAATTTCTATGAAAAACCATTATGAATCATAGAAATTTCATATTGTTTTCACAATACATCATCTTACTAGAACCCTTTCTATTGTAATAACCAATACGGTCAGCTTCCAACATATCTAAAGAACATAATCATTACCCAATGCATTGCAATTCTATATCATGCTCACCATCATCATGAGCTATATTAGGATCACTCATCATCATGAGCTACATCAGGATCACCCATAATAACAAAAAATTTATATGGACCATATCGTCAATAAAAATTTTAATTTTTCACCTTTTCATCATAAATTCCTTTAAAAACTCTTTTGTACCCATATGCAAAACACTTTAGAATATCAAAACACACTATTATTTTAAAAACCCATTTTCAAAACTAAAATACTACGAACATAGAGAAGGAAGGTTTATATTTGAAGAGAACATGGAATCATATAAAATAATACAAGTATCAAATAATGGTTTCTATGGAAGGAAAATCCATTGACACTATATATGTTAAAATGGAACATTCATTTTTCCTTTTGTAAATAAAGTCAAAACATTCCATATGTAATATGTAAAACATATTTCATTTGAAAACCTTTTAAATAAAATAAAAATTGAAATAAAATATCCTTTATAAATATTTTATTTCCATACAAATACATCCATAAAATAATTTTAAGAATGATTACAAGGAAGATAAATATTTAGATAATAAATCCTTAAAATATTTAAAACGAGGTTTTTAAAACAAAGTGTTAATTTCCTTGAGTCTGACTCATAACTTACTTTATTTATCATATTAAATAATAAACTTGTGTTAATTATTTACATTATTAATAAATTTTTCAATTTTATTATTCCTTTTATTTTATTTATTACCGTGTTATATTTAATTACATAATCAATTAGGATCACATTGGATGTTTTGACGATATTTGGATCATATATCCAAAATTAATTTGGTAGGTTGACCACAGTCAAAGTAGTATTTATTACATAATATAAATAATAATAATCATGAAATAATAATAATTTGTATAAATTAGTGATACTTTTAAAAAATACCATGAAACATTGTTATGAAAAATAAACTGTGTTACAATCATGAAGATGTTAGGTCATACATACGCATGAGTAGCATTTCTGTTTTTTCAATGAACATGAAGGAAACATGGTAAGGGTTATTTTATATTTAAATAATGGTTATTACATAATAAATATCATATAATTTATTTAAATACACTTATAAATAGCATCCAAGTGATTTAGTTATGGAAAATAAATCACATCGCTTCATGGAGGTGGTAAAGCATACGTACACATAAATGACGTTTTCAATTTTTAATGGTTAGAATGATTGGAAAAAATATGATATATAGTATTTAAATAATTATAATTAAGTAAATAATTTCATATATATATATATTAAATATATCATTATAACCATCCGTGAGAGGTGGTGATTGGAAAAGAATTCATTGGTTCACGAGGCAGTAGTCTATTATACACATGAATGTTGGATTCATTTCAAATTTTATGGAAGAAGGATATAGATTTTGGTTATAAAATCAACATGATAATTTATAATTATATGTTATATACTTATTTTATTATATTATCATGAATTAATAATATTTTAAAGAGGTATAAGAATAAATAAAATAAAAACATTCAATTAAAAGTCATACCTATTCTTCGGACAACCTCTTTAACTTTAATCCAAAATCCTTATAAGGTTGTCATTATTACCAACTTAAGACCTCAAAAATCTTGGTAGGTATTCTAGGAATGGTTTTTTTAGGTATTGTCTGAACCAAATGGATCTTTAAGTGTGTAGAGGATAGGATATGGGGTGTACTTTTATAAATGAGGGGGTGTAATTCTTAGAATTTCTTAAAGTATTAAATTAATATAAATTAATTTTCTTGTTCAAGTGGACATAAATTGATATAATTATAAAATAGTATAATTATGGGTGTAAATAATATCATCCAATAAAATTTTTAAAAGTTTATATTATATTTCTACCCTTATCTCTTTGTTGTAGCCTCCCCATTAACCCTTTTGAAAATTATAGTGATATCAAATTTTTTTAATCTTTGGGGTCAAGAAAATTACTATAAAAGAAAAAATAACCCATAAATAGACCATGGTTGATATTTTAAACTTTATATAATTCACTTATATTAATATATAATTTTTATTAATTTTAAATCATTTAAAAAAATATTTATTATTATAAAATATCATTAATGTCATTTTTGGAAATACCTGAAATATTATAATATAATATGTGTCTAACTCATGTGAAATGGTTCCAAAATGACATATATTCTAATATAATAAGTATATGGTCTTAATTTAATCATCCAATTAAATTTATATAGGGTTTTATATAATTTTAAACAATATATTTTGGTTTATCCACTTGGTTAATAAATTTAAACCTTAATTGTGGTAATGAATTTTTCAAAATTAAAGGGTTATAATATTACTTATAAGGTGAAAAATTTCTCATAAATGGATAATGTATAAAATATTTGACTATTTTTAATCTTAATTTTAATATTTTAATAGTTTTTTATTATTTTGAAATAATTAAATAAAAAATTATTTATCTTACAATACTATTAATGTAATTTTACAAACTATTCATTATTCTATCATTATGTCGGTGTTGAACAAGCATTTAAGGTAATTATTTCATCCCTAAAAATTAAAAAAAAAATATTATCATGATAAAAAATTAATTAATATTTAAAATAAAAATTTATAACAGAAAATAAATTATTTTTATCCTTGTCATGAAATATTATAGATATTAAATGCAAGATAGTGAAATTATTTACTTTATCCTTTACTTAAATATTATAAAGGTAAAAAAATATAATTGAAAAAAATGTCTTGTGTTAAAATTTTGGATTAATATAGACTAAATAGACTCATATAATAAAATTAAGGCAATTTATGTAGTGAATTTTGAGTCTTATCACATTAGTATTAACTCTAATTAACGAATTTTACATGTATTGTGGTGATGAAAATTTATTATTGTTTGTATTCATGTTGAAAAAAAATTAAGATGGACTTATTACCTAATATTAATAATTTTTATTATAAATATTGAATAAATACTATAAAAATAAATTCATATAAGTGATATAAATTAATTCAAAATTAAACCCACAAAACACGACGAAAGTGATTTTTCAGAGAAATAGATTTTTAGGTATAAAAATTCATTTATACCAAATTCATGCATAAAATTCATTAAAAAGACCATAATTTTATTTTTTATTCAAAATAAACTAATGAAATTTTAAAACTAATAAAAAAATAATTTGGTTTTGTATATAATTAGTAAAAAATACAATTTCCAATAAAAATCAGTATTTTTCATTATTTATTGAAAAATGATACTTTGATGAAAATTATCAGAAATTCATCCTATGATAATTTGTTCATTTTGAATTCAAAAATTATATTATTTTTTTATTTTAAAATTTCTAGAATTTCCCAAAATTAATTATAATATTTTCACACAAAAATTAATAAAAACAATTTTTGAATAAAACATATTTTTAAAGAATAAAATTATTTTGCTCAAAAATTAAGTGCCTATTTCTTATGAATTAATTAGTACGTTTTTATTTATTAGGAAACTTATTTATATTTCATAATGTAGCTGATCCTATTCATACCTTCTAATTTAATTTCTAGGTTATAATCATAACATTTAAATAATAATATTTCACAGTTTGTTTAAGCTCGGTGCTGCATGTTGTATACACTATCAAACGTAGTGTGATATTAAAATATAATTATATTAAATATACTCTCCAAATTAGTTATTTATATTTTTCCCACCATTATATAATTTTTCCTCTTGATAAAATCATAAATAATATATTTATGCTACTTCAGATGGAATTTCATTTATAGTGGTAAGATCTTCTTCCCCACAAATTGGTCTTAAACTACTAGTATATGTTTTGAATAAGTTGTATGCATTTCATCATTATTCCATCCAAGACTCAATGTTAGAATAACCAATTTGTATGAATAGTACAACATTTTGTTCGTTTTTAATATTCTAAACCATTTTCTATGATATAGGTATATTATAAGACTTATTATTCTATTTATTCTACAATAAAGGGATATCATAGGAAAAGTATTCAAGAATTATTATTCCTATTCTCCTTATTATTCTTTAATTCATGGGTTCTTCTCTATTGAATGTCATCATTTACTTCTCTTTTCAATATACAGAATGTTTTCTAAAGAATTGTAGTATCGGATCAACACCTATATATATTTCTATATTCAATGATACTTTTATACCTACATATAATCATGATGATATATTTTATGTATTTTAATATGGAAGTATAATTTGATGTTAGGTATCATGATCTTATCTATTATGATTTTTAATAATAACTTCTATATTTTTATTCTCATTCAATTTGAGTCAAGGATTCCAAGAGACTCAAGATTATATTTCTATAAAAATTCAACAATATATACAAGCATCTTAATTTATCCATATTGTAATGCATGAATATCATCATGGTCTAGAAACTCATACCAAAGAGTGGTTTTCATTAGGTAAATTCATGTGCGATACATTGCTATTTGAACAATAGCATGAATGATTCACACTATTTCTCATGGAAAAAATTCTCAAATGAAACACCTTCTTCCATGGAATGGCTTATATCATCTTCTCATTTCACAATCACCATGATGCAAAACTATTCTTCAAGTCATGGCTATTTCTAAATTCTCAAAACAATATTCGATTGGTATCTCATTTTCAGACTACTTAAGGGAATAATATTCTTCTTTATAATATAAATTCCATCTTCTTAATTCTTTATCCTGAATCACAAATTCTTCCTCAGCTAGTGATATTTGAGATCTAATGTTTGGAAAAACATCATCTATGTTTATAATCATATCATTTTGTTTTATATGTGGATATCATATTCTAATATTTTCAGTAAACTCATATTTTATTAATTATAAATTTCTATACAATGTGATAAATTCTTATACATCAGATATAATTATGTATATGTTATATAGGGTTATTGACTTATACATATTTGACTCTTTAATAGATGAATTTTATGTGTAAGGAATATTTAATCTAATGTTCCTCGAAGTGGTTTCTCCCTTTATCACATTTTCTCTAATTAATATCCCTTATATATAATATTTTATAACTCTTATGCATTGTGTGTGGTTTTAATCATGGTCAAATTCCTAATGTAAATCATACATTCTATATATAAAATGTTATATATCCTTATGAAATTTATTACACTTGTTATGCCTTTAAAATAATTGCATAATGAACTCTAAAAAATAGCCTCCGCATATAATGAGTTTAACACTTATCCAATTTTATGGTCTAAGGAAAAAATTATGCATCAATATCTATTTCAATTTTCAATATGTATTTTAGAATTCTATATTATTTGTAAATATCCTTAGAGACACTTAAAATATCCTCAAGGTATCTCCAACCACTCCAAAACACCATAAGTTCCTTTGAATATAATTTTAATATTTATAAATATCTTCATCCTTATTTCTATGTATTTTTATAGTATATAACAACACTTATTGAATTCGTCAATATAACTCCATTATCTAATCAACTCCAACATCAACTAAACCTTCTCAAATATTCACCTAAAATATATTCTTCAAATATTTCAATAGTTTTAATGATCAATAATTCATGAATGGACTATAACACTACTATCCATATTTGGTATTCATATTCCTTGATCCTTGATCTTTTCTAATGGTTATATCTTCAACCTAATCTGAAACATGTTGTAGACACTGGTTATTTTACCTTCAATAGCACATTCCATGAATCCATATTAAGATTGGCACAACAATCATTATATTTAAATACATCTATCTTGAATCATTTTATATAATAATTCCAAATGTAAGCTTCATATCCATATCTTTTTCCATTCACCCATAATCACAGCAACCGAGTTTCATTTTCCCATCTATATATGAGGAGAAACTTCTTTATCTTCATTAGTCTTCTTATTAACCAGAACAACACACATTGACTTTAATTTACATAAGCCTATTGAAAACAAATACAACCTCAAGTTCCTTAATCCATTTAGGTACTTAAATATCCCCCTTTATATTTTTTTCAATACTCATTTTAGTTTTAAATTAAATTTTATTTTCCCCCTTATTTATTATAAATGAAAATGTTTGGAAGTAAGGGAATGTCCACTTCATTACATGTTTCTTTAATTATTTTGAGAAAAATAATCTTCTCCCCTTTATTCTCCCCATTTCTTCAGAAATAAATTATGGTTCTCTTGAGAGAATGGTGGCATCACAATTCACTTATAATTAGTTCTAAATTAATGAAATTTAAGTCTATGTGAGAAATTCTCAGTATAAAAAACAAGATTGATCAACTGAGTAATCAAGGTGATCCATAAATTTTATCAATATGTGATACCAATCTCAAAAATATCATTTTATGGGTTGTATAATAATTTTTTCATATAAAAACATACACTCATCTTCAACAAACTCATTAAAAACAATTAAGTGAAAGAATATATCCCCTATTTATATCAATATATACTCACCCATAATAATAAAATATAATATAATCAACAATAAGGATGGGAAACATGATTCTTTTACCTCAACATCATATTCATCTAAAAATTTCAAGTTTATATGAAATAATTATATTCTAGTAGCTTAGTTATCTTATCTCCCCATAAAGGAATGCACTACATTCTTTTTCATCGTGGTTGGTCATATTTAGAACGCATTACAAGTATCCTTTGATACAACTTGAATTGTGTCAAGGAGGCATCATATTTTCCTCTTAAAATATCTCAATAATGGTTTAATATCCTATTGTAAAGTAATTACATCATTAATTTCTCTCTTTATATACCAAATTCAATTCCTTTTACAAAGTAGCATAGATAAATAAATATGGGAATAAGGTGTGTTCCTTCTTCACTTCTTAATGAGAGAAACATGGTTGATATTTTTTTCTTAAACGATAAACTATTTTCTTTTCATCTCTATATTTGAGAGAACTCTTAATGCTAGTTATTCCTTGTATTTTAAATATTTTTTCTCATTGGGAAGAATTTATTTTTACCTTTTTCAACATTCTTATTATGTGTAAGTGTTATTTTCACCTTAAATAATAATCCATATGTATAAAATAGTGTTTTATATTTAATTTTCAACACCTCATTCTATACAAGTAGACATTTCATGAACTGAATAAATGGATCGAAGGCCTTATGTTTTTTTCATTTTAAAAAATCAACCATTTAAAGGATGAGGGGGAACCTTTATAGTGAAATAATACATAACCTGATGGTATTAGAGGAATTAATCCAAGACTATAAATACTTGGAACTACCCCTCCCCAACATCAATATCATGATGTCAGCCTCCACCTTCGCACGACTATTTGGCAATTTGTCCTGTGCAAAAATGCATAGGCCTAGTACTGATGGCAATTATCATACACTCTCATTCATCCAAATCTGATTAGTTCTACTCTAGTAAATTTTTCTGCTATGAATCCTCATTTGGAGCTTGTTCCCTATAGAGTATGTACGGTTTCTTATACACATCAAGTGTCCTGAAGTCCTTGAGATGGACTGAAGTCCAAATCATCTTTGAGGATGAAACACGCTCAATCACCACAGAAAAATCACCAAAACCAAAAAAAAACCTTCAAGCTGGGATACCATCTTATGAATCGATCTGCATTGCAACATCAAAAATAACTCAAACACCTCATCGAAAAGAACACCACCAAAAACTATATCAAAACCAATGATGTTACAACATTACACTAAGAGGGAGAGACAAATGGAACCGAAGCCCAAAGTGCATCATAGAGGAAACTGGAGAGACTGAAATGAACATCATAGAGTCGACTAGAACAGTTGTAATGATCATCATAAATGCAACTAGAGAAACTAGAGATGTGCATTACATAGGACTCTGGAGAAATGTAGGAGTGCATCATAGGGCTAGGAACCTCTACCACCACTATATCTAGATCCTCACTTAAGCCTCAGATACCAAAAATCCACTTACAAACTAGGATAGAAGCCAATGAAGAAACTACCTACAGCTATCACATGGCCTTCATGGATCCAATGAACTTCTTATTACCTAATAAGAGAGCTTAAACAAACCTTAAACCTTCACAATATTCCTAGTAGTCATTAACTTCTTAAGTTGTTTCATCATATTCAAAAATATAGTAGGAAAATTGGTATTCTTCGACTCAATGAGCTTCATGAATGCATACTAGCTCAACCTTATCCTCTCCTTCGCTTTAGACACCTTGTGGAAAAATTACAGTCTCAAGCTAAACCCATCAAAAAGAGTTGAATCTTTCTTACTGATGAAGAAGTAAACAATGACCAAACCACTAATACCCAAATAACCAAATCCACAAAGAAGGATCTAAAATACTACATGAAGCTGAAAACATCTAGATCTGACCCCTCACCGTGATGAATGAAGCTGAAAACTATCTTCAATGATGGATCTACAATACCTCTTGAATAAAAATGTACATATTTGACCCCTCACCACTGTGATTGAAGCATAAATCCATCCACAAAGATGGATCGGAAACGCCTCTCAAAGAAAACATCCAGATCTGACCTGTCGCAACCGTGATTGATGTTTCTCTGTTCAAATCTCTGACCTCTAAAGAACCCTAGATGTAATTAAAAAGGTATCGCTTCATTGATAAAGAGGGTCGTAACTAAATACTACACCATCATACACCATATTATAGATATTTTTTCCCTATTAATGTCATAAAATTATTAGGAGTGTGTCCAGTTTTTTCACCTTTCACATAGATTACCAAGGATTGTTAGGTCACACTTTTTATACAACTAATCATAAAATTATAATTCTTTATCATGTGGTGTTACTTGTTTCCTTTTATCACAATCATTCTTCTATGCTCTCTCTATCACTCTATCAATTTAATATTCAGTAGGTAAAACAATCAATAATATTTTGTGTAACATGCTCATATTTCTTTGGCTTTCTACAAGGTATCTTAACAACCTTTGAGTTACCGTTTTGAGTAAACTTCTCTAATTTCCATTTTGTAATTTCTTCTACAAAATCAATCCATTTATTTTTTTATTATATTGATAATTTCTATGATTTAAACTTTATTACTTCAAATATGATATTCATGGACTATTTATAGTGGTCTGTGATGTTTTATTTTATGATATAGTAGAATCATCTCTTCTTTTTTGGCATGAAATCCTTCTTTGATTTATTCTTTAGATTATTTTTATTAAAACATTATTTCACTTGTTTAAACCCTAAGGTAGAATAATATCCATTTTTTACTTTTCTATTTTCCTTTTTTGGTAATGTATTAATATCAATATTTTAATTGTACTTAGTAGGTTTATACTATCACTCGTTATTAAAATGGCCACTTTTTATAGTTCTCATAAAATCTCCCATGATATTCAAACATGTTCTTGAATATAGATTCATTTTCTTATATGATTTCTAATTATTCTCAGTATTTATTTTCTTAATTTCATATTCTCTCCCCCTTAATTAAGGCCTCCCATAATGTAAATATACTGATAATTTATGTTAAAATTCAATGGATATTATCCCAAACCTCCAACAACACCAACAATGTCCAACAAATCATGTTCTCTCCCCTTTGGTTTCAATTTGGATAACTTGTACACCTTGTTTTTTTTGGGTACAATCATCATCTTTTTGGGATCTTCTTGTGGAACTTATTTTCTTGCACAAACTGAAACCAACCCTCTATGTTATAGTGTACATATTAACTCTATTATTAAAAAATATTTTTCTAGATTTATATTTGTAACCTCTACAGAAAAAATGACATTATTGCATAAAACATTTTTTTGAATATGGACAACCTCTTTCCGTGAGTTTATATTGGATTGATCATTAGGTGATATCAAGTTATTCCCACCATATATGTGATTATTTTTAGAGAAAATACTATTATATAAAAATTTCATAGCATTTTTTATTTTCTCATCATATTGGGAAATCTCAGTATGTGTCTCCTCAAAATTTCTCATTTTGATTTTAGGTTCAAGGAAATTCATCTTTAGGATATTTTCCTCCTCCTCAATTGATTTAAAACTTTATTATCACTCACTTTTCAAATATTATAATTGACCCTCATGCATATGTATTTCTTCTTATAAATAATAATAAAACTTCTTAATTATTTTTATTTTAATTTATAACTGAGAATTTTGACATTAATAGATTTATTTTCAATTATTCCAAAGGATTAATCTTCTATTATAAGATTTTAATAATATCAAATTTCTCCCCAGTTGATTTTTTAAATTCTTATTCTTCCACGGAAGACATTTATTCAAGATTTAAGAAGTATTTTTCCTTGGATTTAAAAATTTACCTAAGAGATTTTCACTTTTTATACTCTTTTTATACAATTCCTTTTCTATATCAACAGCCTCTATCACTAGTTTTGGTTTTCGTCAAGTAATCCCTTGACAAACACAAATATATAACTGATAACCTCAATGAGAACATTCTTCATGTAACCATTAACTTTATAGTATATATGTTTAATTAATTCAATAAACTCACCCATTGCATAATCTTCATGAATTGATATTGATTATTCAAGAGGGTTATTATCATAAAAATATTAGGCAAACTACAACTATGATTACCTTCAATAATTGGTGAACCCTTCTTCATCTTTGAACTGATCGTTATCTTTTTTGAATCTTTCTTTTATCTATTCCTCAAGGTTTTG
This sequence comes from Viscum album, assembly GCA_963277665.1. NCBI lineage: Eukaryota > Viridiplantae > Streptophyta > Magnoliopsida > Santalales > Viscaceae > Viscum > Viscum album. Next base: position 1,729,998,250 of record OY728157.1, read on the forward strand.
GGTGAAATATACTTATTGTACCAATAATGATGGAAAATGAATTTCCTAACTAAGGCACTTCTATAATTTCTCCAAATTTACATTTCATATAATTTTAATAAAAATATCTAGAAAATAAATTAAATCCAAATAATGGAAACCATGTTAGCTCTGATACCAATTAAAGTTCGAAGATATTGAACAATGTATCATTGAAAAGTTGGGATGAATTACTGATACAAATTTTATAATTTCTTATTCTTATAAATTAACCTCTATAATCTATTAAAGTATTAGTCCACTCATTCATTAAATTCTCTCTCTTACTCATATTCAATGGAATAAAAGAACTATAAGGAACATAATGTTTTTAAATTTCGTGTTCCTAATGTGGGTACCAACTCTTTTCTATGTCCAATTCCCACCAAGACATAGATATTTAGTATATTACATAAGTGAATGCAATGGGATATCTCCCAAAGACATATAATATCTCTCAATAAGTTATTCATACTATCTCCTGGTAATTTAGAGTCTTTAAACTTGTTCTTCATACTGGATTCTGCCAGTGTACAATGGGTCTTACCAATGAAATCTTAAACAAGATATTCAAAGTTCTTTAGATATTACTACATCAAAAATAACAAGATCTTCTCCATCAAAAATAGATTTTCAACTACTAGTACATGTTCTAACAGTGGCATGAATGTTAGTATTACTCCTTCCATGACTCAAAACCTTAATAATGAATGTGTATGAATATAATCACATTATATTATTCCTTAATATTTTGAATCATATTCTATGATTTAAGAATATCATAGGATTTCTTATTCTCTTTATTCTATGATAAATGTATATCATAGAATGGGTATTCTATCCTACTTCTTATTCTCCTCATTCACCTTTAATGTATTGTTTATTCTATCTGAAATGTTATCAACTAATTCTATCTTCAATACAAAAAATATTCTATTTGGAATTGTAGTATTAGATCACCTAATATATATCTTTTTTTCTTATAAAATCTTTCTATACATGTATAGAATCATGATGATATATTTTTCAAATTTTAATATAGAAATGTAATTTGATAGGCATTAGCATGACCGTCTCCACTAAGCTAGTCAATAATATGTTCAATATTTTTATTCTCATTTAATGCATCTAAAATCTTTTAAGAAAATTGGGATAATATTTCTTTAAAATACCACAAAATTCAAAATAATCTTAGTTCCTCCATAATGGAATTAATGAATATCAACATAGTATAGAAAGTCATACCACATCATGAATTTCTTCATGTTAATTCATGTGTGACCTGTCATGTATTAAACCAAAAAATGAATGATTATCACTATTTATCATAGTAAAATGTATCAAAATATATATATTCTACCATTGAGTGTTATTTTTCATCTTTTCATTTCATATTCACCATGGCATGAGCTGTATCTACATAGAATATATGTATAAAAATTCTCAAAACTATCTTCGACTGGTATTTCATTCTTATAATCCTTCACAATGTAATATCATTCTTTATGATTCATAAAGAACATCTTCTCAATTATTCAACTTGAATCATAGCTTCCTCATCAACCTATGATATTTGATATTTTAAATTCACCATAACATTTTATAGGTTAATGAGATTATTATTTAGCATGATATGGGGATAACATATTCAATAATTCCCAATATCCTCATATCTTGTTAATTATAAATTTTTATGCACAACAAAACAATCTTAAACATCATATAGAATTCCTTAAGTATTTTTTAAGGATCTTTACATACCCATATATTTGACACACTAACAGATGAATCTTATGTAAGGAATATTTAATATTATATATTATATATAGGATTCACTCTTTAATGTATATCCTCTCATGGATGACCCATGAAAAATACTTTGGAGCTCTTACACATTGCCTAAAATCTTATACTTTAACACTTTTCCAGTGAAAATCATGTGTACCATATATCAAATGATATGTATCATTTTGAAATTCCTTATTAATTCTATGATTTTTCTATATTTTTATATTTAACTTTAATAAATATTGTATGTATACAATAAGTTCAACACTTATATAATTCTATGATCTAAGGAAAAACTTATGCATCAAATCCATTTTTTATTTTCAAAATATATTTTAAAATTCCAAAAAATTTGTAAATCTCCGAAAACCTCTTTAAATCTCCTTTAGGGACCTCAATCCACTCAAAAATAAGTTAAATTAGTTTGAAAATAATCATAAAATTTTTAAATATATTCAACCTTACTTATAAATACTTTTGTAGCATATAATAACTCTTATTAAATTCTTCAATGTATATCTACTGCCTTATTAACTCCATATTCAACTCAGTCTTATCAAATACTTATCCAAAGGATATAATCTAATAATTTCAATAGTATTCATGCTCAATAATCCATGAATGGATTCTTACACTTCAATGCAAATTTTTTATTCATCTATAATCCTCCTTGATATTTTCCAATAGATATCTATTTAACCTCACTTGAAACCTAAAATAGATAGTGGTGTTTTCACCTACATCGACACTTATCATGAACCTATATTAAGATTAGCACAATAATCATTATATGTAAATGCTACTCTCTTCAATCTAATTATGAGAATTCCAATTAGTAACTTCATCACTATCTCCTTTTCCATTCATTCATAATAGAAGAAAATAAGTTTCTGTTTTGCCAACGAGCTTGTATCCTAGTGGTACAGGCTCCTGCTTGGCATCCAGAAGAACCAGGATCAAATCCGGGAAGAGGCGAATTTCTATGGGGTACTGTAGCAGTACTGTAGCAGGGCAATGTAGCAGTGGAAGACTATAGCAGTGGCGACACTGTAGCGGCGGAGGGACTGTAGCAGGTACTGTAGCGGATACTGTAGCAGTGCGGGTACTATAGCAGTATTGTTCACCATGGGGTCCTTTGGGCCAAAAATTGGGCATTCAAGCATAGTATTCAGGCCACTTGTCCTTGGGCCTTCGGGATATGTAATGGGTCTCCCTCTACCCAATCTAAAGAGTTCTTTACTTTAAAAATAATAAATTGAGGCTTCATCTCCAACCATTAAAAAATAAAAAAAACTAAGTTTCTGTTTCCCATATTTATATGAGTACTATATTCTTATTCTTCATTGGGCACCTCATGATCACCCAAAAAAAACACATTGACTTTAATTCACATAAACATATTGTCAAAAAATACAAATTCAACTTCATCAATCCATTTGGGTTGTTTAAAATCCTCTCAAAAGATATGTACAAAATATAACTATAATAAAATATAGTTTAAATAACCCTTTAACACTCTTAATTAATCTATTTATATAATTGATTCCATGCCCCAAATTTTATTGATTCAAGTGATATTAAACTCTGACACATATATTTCTCCCAATGAACAATCAACTTTTTCTTCTATAAATATTATTTGAATAATTATCTAAAATTATAAACCTTTAAATTGATAATATAATCCAATACCCTTCATTAATTCCCAAGGATGTTTTTGATATAGTGGATTTCATTATTGAGACATTAAATATGTTTGATGGGTCATATTTGAGCATAGCATCCATGTTGCTAACATAAGGTGGAATATTTTTGAAATCCTAGTTAGAATAATGCTCTTATTCAAGGGCCCCTATTTATTTTTCAACCACTACATGGTCATTTAACTAATTAATCATGTCATGATTGTAAATACATACTATAATTTCAATAATATCTTATCATCATATCCTACATATAATAGAAAAATCATTGTCTCATATTGTATAAAGATCCCCCTCAAATAAAAGAAACATTATATAAAAAAACTTTAGGGGTAGAAATTATATTGGGAGGAATATTTCCTATCGACATAAGTATGAAATGATAAAACAACTTTCTAATATCCTAAAAAACATTAAGTGTAAGATACACTATGTTTTTTCAATGATTCGTAATTCACTAATCGAGTCTTTGACTAATCCTTGTAATTTTGAGACCAAAGTTTACATTTCTAAAACATATTATACTAAAGAAAGTGGAAAATAATAATTACATACAATCATTTACTTTTTAAATAATGATAACGTAGTAGGTATTAAAGGAAACATTTATCCTGTTTATAACTCTAAGAATATTAATGATATGATTATCCATCAATCTTGAGTGGATAATTGCTCCTAAATCAATCTTAATCCAGTACAAAAGATCCATTTTCTAAGATATATTGATACTAACTTGTCCCCATCTAATATAAAAATTAAGGGATATGATAAAAGTGAGCAAAAACTATTTGGGAAAATATAATAGAAACCTAATTCAATGATATGGTATTTTATAGTAATTTAATGGTGGTAATTTATAACACTACATTCAATTTAATTATTGGGTGGCCTTGGTTACATCAATATTATACCATCCCTTCAACACACCACCTATATTATAATAACTACATTGATAAATATTTAGGTATATTTTATGGTGATACTTTCCCATTTTATGATTATAAAATTTAATATATTATAATTGAGTATTGAAAAATTGAAATAAAGAAACTACAAATAATAGATATTGATCAATTATAATCCCTATAATATTTAAAGGTTTCCCTTGAATACCATTAGGATTGTGTGAAAAAAGATATTTTGGATTCAATGAATTTAAGTAACTTATACATAATTTAGAAGTCATATCATCTGATCAATGATTTTAAATGATCTTTTGAGTAGCATATTTTATAAAAATGAAAAAGATAATATACTCTGTGAACCACTTTCACACCGATATGAAATGAAATTTCAATCAATTTGAGCCAATCCACACCTAATGTGGGTATCATAAAATATAGGCTTGGTTGATATTCTACCAACCTGAGCATGGTGAATTGACACAATTAGAGTGTAGGGAAATATATTTCAATTTTTTGGGGAATTCATGTATCCATTAATATGGTATCCATAAAATCAAAAAATCAAATACTCCATTAAAATGATCATGTCATGTAAAATAAAATGGTATCCTATATAAACTTGGGAGTGATAAAGAAAAACAATATTATATTCTCGATGAACGAAATGATGATAATATTTATGGCACTTCTCCTGATTTTGAAGAAGGAATTTCAACCACATTAAATGATCTAAATAATGTGAATTTGGGAACAAAGAAAGATTTAAGACCCATGTTTATTAGCATAATTATGCTTTAAATGAGAAATAATTATACATGACATTCCTTAAGAGTAACTATGATGTATTTTCATTTAATTATACAATGATTACTTGATTAGACCCCTAATTGGGTGTTTATTTCATATTCATTTTAATTAGTCATAATAATTATAAGTTGGTGTAAATTATGATGCACCAGTCCCATTGTGCTATTATAATAGCCTAGACCACCTGTGATCATGAAATTGTCTACTTTGTTTATAGTTTCCCTTGGAACTCCATTTTTATAAGGCTTCATCCCTAAAAAATCCACCATAGTGGGTGGGTTATATACACTACCTTATAAAGGGGTGCTTCATTCACCTCTACCTCTAATGTGGGACTCCCATATCCACCCCCCACTGTAAGGGTCTGACATCCTTACTAGAAAAATAACTACATACTAGCTTCGATACCAATTTATAGTATTTGTGATTTCGTTTATTTCCATTTTTAATGAATTGGATTTCACATACCTCAAGCACACATACTTTATGTTAAAGGCTACCAATTAGTGATGAGGTTCCATGAGTAAAGGGGGTATACTATACCCTCATAGGTACATATATCCAAAAATAATAGTAAAACGAATATAAATAATAGTCACCACAAATGTCAAGATATTATAAATCATTCATCGCAACTATATTATATCAAATAGTATGTAAAAACTCTCATATTATAACAAAAACTGTTGTGGTAATTTCATTCAGTCAAAAGGATATACATAATCTATCTCAAAGGTACACCATATAAAGATATCCTAGAATTAGAAAAACATAGATTAAAAAACTAGTCCATAAGAAATTCCTAATATTTAACTCCTAACTTATACCAAGATCTTAATAAACCTTTAGTCATAGGTACATTGCCCTTATCTATACCTTCTACCATGAAGTCATCCCAGGTAATTATGGTACCTAGGAAGGGTGTGAGTATAACTCAAAAGGCCACCACCATAGTGGTCATTAAATATATCTAGTAACATAATTTCATGTACATTTTGATATGAATTAAAGGAAAGTAAATATAAAATGGTAGTTATAACATAGACATCACAACATAGTCAATCAAGTTTGACCATACCTGTTTCAGCCAGAGTTGTGGTGTCTCAAAACATATGACATAATCACCAAGTGAGAAACCCATTCAAACCCATGGTCAATGGGCATAGAGTCTCATAATGTTTTAATAAATTTCTCATTCATTTTTTAACAATAATATAACCAAATTTGAGAGAATAACATCCATGTGATAACACGAACACCACTTTATAGAAATTATATCTGGATAACAAGTCCAAATCTGAGTGCATGAAATGCCTATAGTAATAAAACCACTGATACAAGGGAAACATGTACCGAAAACATATTAATATTCATGATCATAAAGTCCCTAAGTAAATATATACAAGGGGGAACCATGACTCAAAAATATCATTAAGAGAGGGAATAACATCCCTAACCACAATGACTCATATGTGGGCACAACTCCCTAGTCTGGAAGTATAACATGAGTAGAAGGGAATCACATCCCATTAACATCAAAACTTCTATGAGAATCAGTTCACATTCCATTGAATTATCTCAACATGGAAATTATGACCCACTTCTATAGGTAATAATAGATACCATGGTATCACGTCCATCCCCATAATCATTGGTGTCATATAGTAATTTTGTCTAATTTTCATGGGTATTCCATCCCAAATATAACCATATCATAATGATTATAATGTAGCTTAACATATCCAACAGACTATAGGAAGTAATTAGGTCCCAACATGATATGTCTAGTTCCTAAGAGCCAAATATACAAACTAGAGGGTATAACATCTTTTTTATGTGAAACATATCACTAGAGGGAATATTGGAATAAATTAATCCATCAGAACCACCAAGAAAATATCACCCAAACAATATAACGAAAACATCATAACATAGAAAAAAATTAATATCAAAACATAATAATTTCCATTTAAAATTGTTATAATTTATAATATAAAAATTTCCATTTAGGGTCTATCATATTATAAAACAATTCAAAGAATCCCAACATGGGGTTCTGAGCATTTAGGACATCACAATTTAGTTTTGGTTCATGTCATTGGTACTAATTGCAATAATATATAATAAAAAAGTTTTATTAGTGGAACTAAACAGCCATACAAAAGTAAATCAGGGTCAAGGGAAACCATTTCAAATAAATTTTAAGTCAATTTCACATGGGTGGTAAGACTGGGTATCACATGTTTCATGAAACATGTATAAAACATGGGGGATTACTTATGGACCACTTACATAGGGATTATATGGTTCTACTCATCGAAGATCCTCTACCAATTCATCATCAAATAGAGTTAAATAGAAAACCTGGAAAAATAATCAATTTAGGGTATAATAATTGATGCTCAATAAAATAATGAAGAATCTAAGAATAAAAGACAGATGGGCCATATACATACCCATATCCCTTCCCTATATTATATGGTTTAAATATTCTTTCTTGGATAATGATGAACATATAACACCCTATACCCACACTCGCAAATCTAGTGCTCATAAACACACACTTCAGATATTATCTTCAATACTAAATGTAGATTCCTTGGCATAATTATCCCATAATTACAAGACTTAAGTAAAATATTATATTATATATATTTCCATGATTTTTTAGGTTTATACCATTATATAATTAGGAAAAAAATAAAATAATTAATCCCATGTGTTTCCCAACTAATAAACATTTCTTTCACTATATAATAAAAAACTCAATCTATAATAAGTATTCAATATCTCCCACAAATTCCACCCACAATCTATCCTATTAAATATATAATGCGTAAAACTATTCATCATAACCTGTGGAAATGAAAACATAAGAAGAAGTGATCTTAAATTCTCAGTAAGGGAAAACATAAAAATGATACAATCCTGGCATAAAAATAGCATAAATATTATAGAAGGAATAAAAATAAAACATTATTAGATAATAAAAATAAATTGAAAGCATGATATATCCATCGATAATAAAGGAAATGAAAATATCACATGGATAATAATAACTAGTTTCTTATAAATGAAATGTATAATGTCATATATATAATTCTATACCATATTCTAAGACATAATGATCTTTCTGTTAAGGAAATATATTATTCTGGGAAGGCATACACCAAAATAATCAAACATGTTTATCTCAAGAAACCTATAGATTCATCAAGGTGATATTTAATGTTGGACCCCAAATATAACTTGATTAAGTTCCTTTCATTCATCATATGAGATATTAATTAAACTATACAAAATAAAGTTTTCTAACAATTAGTAGTATTGTAATAAAAATATGCATAATTCCAATAATTTTCCCTATATCAATAAAATGGATAACATGATCATAAACCATCTAGATAAAGAAGGTGTATGGTCAAATAATAAAAATTAATCATGCCAATAATCATTCATATGGGATAATAACATATAGAATTACAATACTTATCCCCATGAAAATTAAATAGATAACATGATCATAACCCATCTAAATAAAGATGGTTGATGGTAAAATAATACATATTCAAAATTTCAATAATCATATATATTGGAATAACAACATATGAAATTCCAATACATTCCCCATGTCAATAAAATAACATTTTTCTACAGGAAAATCATCTAATCTGAATGATGTAAAATGTGATGTTCACATTGAATAGTGTAATGAGTACAAATATAAGTAAATAATGGAATAACATGATCATAATACATCCATGTAAATAATTTTTATGGATTCAAAAAAACATATCCCCATTATAAGAAAGGAAACCTAGAAGTATTTTTACATAGATGAACACCATTATTGGAAAATAATGCTTCGAATGGTATTATGCAAGAAGGGATAAAGATTAAAATATTTCAATACCATGAATCCAAACCCCCAAAAGATAAATATATATTAAAGGATAAATCATAAAAAATAAACCACAGTAGGGTAAATCCATTAAAAATGATAAGGAAAATGAAGTGAAAACATAGATGCGTTTTTAGAAAATATTTTTAACATTGTCATTCTAGGCAATGTTAGGGGTCAATTTAAAAAGTAATTTTCAAAAGGGTGAAGTGAAAACTATTAAAATCATTTACATTTAAAAATAATATTAAATAATGTATCCGTGGAAATTATATAATGTTTTCCCAAAAACATGTGGTTTGGAATATAGAAGACATAGTTTTGAAATAAAACCTTTCAAAACATATTAATATACCTTCATTTAGAACCCATACTGTAAAAAGAGTTGTAAATATTATTTATGTTTAAAAAAAATTCCAAATAGGATGATAAAATAAAATATAATAAAATATTAGGGTGGAATAACCCAAAAATGGATGAAAATTTTCTAATAAAAAACGTTATAACTCAAAGAAGGATATTTGAGTTTCCAATAACCCTTACAGGAAACATACCCCAACAAGTGCAAAATAATTGTAAAAGAGTTTATGTGGTAGGAATGTATATCCTTTGAAAAAATGAGATAATACCACACAAAAAATCATAGGGAAAATTGTGACCAACTTATTTTAAATAATTTTAATAGAAATATCATTACTTAATTGATGAAAATTGAGTTACCAAAAAGCCTTACAATTGGGGTAAAATTGAGTTAAAAAGTAATTTGATGAAAATTAACTAGTTTGGATTATTATTTATATGAATACAAAAATATATGGAAAATATATGTCTATTTTCATTTAATACACCATTAAAATTAGTACACAGTGCATAACATATACATGTCTCAAAGAATTGCAGTTTGAGACAAAGAACTCTTACGGCTTGTATATCATTTTGGTTAAAACACCTTGAAAGATAAGGCTTAAAATTTAATATCAAATTAAATTATTAAAAAATATTTAATTAAATAATATCCCAAATAGGTATTATGTACACTATATAAATGAAATTAGGTTCATAATACCAAACATGTAACAAATAGAAGAATATGGGGTGAAAACTCATACCTTATTTCAGATTTGTTATTTGCATACTCCTAACATCATGAATATAAAAAATATTTTTATTAGATACCTTCTTAAAAAAATTAATCTTATAAATTTAATTTTATATGGACCATTTATTATTATATTTTTTTATTTATTATATATTTTTTACTTATATTTGTGTGGAAATTGAATCGATGTTGTCTTGTTTTATAATTTTAGTGATCGAATATGATATTTTAATAATAATTAAAATACATAATATAACCAATCCAAAACCCAAAAAAAAATTAATTTATTATTAACATATAATAATATTTTTATGTAAGTTCCCAAAGTCATCCATGTTAGTGTTTTATAACATTATTCAAGTGGGTGGTTAAACCGACCCAAACATGAACATGTTATATCTCGATGAGTGAGAATGGTTAAGGAAGTGTATAATATCATTATAAAAAAGAAAAAATATATTATTTATATTTTTTCCATATTTAAAATTATATTTCAATTTATTTTGATAAATATAGAAAACAAGATGAAAAATGGAAAAAGTTACTTCGTAGAGGCAGTAGTCCACACAATGCACGGTTAACATTGTTTTATTTTTATAAGTGGATGGAATTGAATAAATAAAGGTTATTAAAATAATATAATAAAAATTAATTATAATAGTGGTGCTTATTTTATCATATTACTATGGTATATATAGTTTTGGAATACATATATTATGATGAAAATGTTAAGGATTGAGTAATAATCACTTTGGGACTGTGAACTTTCTTTTGAATGCCACCTTAGAAATGAAGTAATAAGGATAAATAATAGACACGTTATTATTTTAAAAGTTATATGGGATTATATATAAATAAAATTTTCATATTTTTAGGAATTATTTCAAAGTAATGGATTTATCATGAAGGGGGGAAGTATCCCCTTTTATTAGTGAAGAAAAATCCACTTTTGAGAACAGCCTTTAATTTTCAAAAATATCATTACACCATTGAAGGTTAAAAGACACTAAAATTTATAAACAATTGAGTTTTTAGTGATATTTATATTATAAATACACAAAAAATTATTTCCACACATTTTCTAAATATTTTGTAAGAAATATTTTCTTAGGTCTTTACTTTTAACTTTCTTTTTTGTTTTTACCTAGATAACTAGTTTTTAACTAAGTAATTTATCTTTTTATAAAAATATAAAATAAAAAATATTACCAAATTTTGTTTTTAAGATCCTAAATTTAAAATCCATTTAATCTTATTCAATTTATAAATAATAATAAAATTATCTTTTAAATTAAAAAAATTTATATATAGGAAAATAGTTCTTTATAAAAAATATTGTTTAAACCATTATGTGTTCTTAATCGTATTTATCATTCGTTAAAAATTATATTTGTGTTAATATAATCATATATTTGTTTAAAAATCATAATATATTCATAATTAAAAATATGAATTAAATTAATTGGATAAAAATTACTTCATACTAATAAAACAATTCTTTAAAAATAACAGTTTTACTATATTCATGTTATTAACTGTAATTTTTGTAATCATAATTTTTTCCCAAAATTGAAATTTACCTTATATAATAATATGATCATCTTTATATAAAATATTTAATGAATTTCCATAGATTTAATTTCAATAATTTATTAAAATCAATTTTTAATATAAGCAAACAGAAACCTTTTTAGAGTACAATATTACTTATGTTTCCAAAACGTTATTCATGGGTTTTATAAAAAAATAGTAATTTTAAATTATTTATTTTACTTATAAATATATATTTTTATATAAAAAATTAAAAACTTTTATTTCATTCTTGTATTATGATAATGTCATAAAATTGACATTTTTTAGAAAAATTGGAAATTTTTTAATATTTACCTACATACCAATTATTTCAGAAAAATACCAAAAATTAATCTTAGGATAATATTATTGTTATAAATATAAAAATTTTGTTACTCTTTTAAAATTAATATCCAAAAAATTATAAATTCATTTTTTTAATAAAATCATAAAATTTAATGAAAACTATTTTTATAGGAAAATAGTCTCTTTTAGAATATTAATCATTCACATTCATATTTTATATCATTTAATATTTAAATTGGTATTAATCCGGTATTAATATAAAATTTATTTAATCATCATTAATCAAAATTTTCTTGAAATTGAGATTCATATCGCCTAAAAAAGTCAAATTTATTAGAAAATAATTTTTTAAACAATAAATGATCTGATTAGTAATTTTGGGTAAACTAATTTAATTTTATTCATATTAAAATTAGCCTTTATTTTATTTATGAATATACTCCAAAAATAGTTTAATACTATCCATTCCTTCTAATTAAACATCTAGTTTTTAAGAGTGATACTTAATATTCTTATTTTTATCTAAATATATCACAGTTTTCTTTTAGTTCGATATTTCATTTGGAGTAATCTATTGAACACATTAACTTATTTAAATAAAGTCATATATTAAATACTTGTGGTGTTACATTATCCCTCCTTTAAATAAATTTCATCCTCATAATTTTAATTATTACTCATTGAAGAAAGTATGTTAGGGTATTCTTAACATATTCATGTTTCGAGGTCTAACCTCTAATATGACATCAACCTTACTCTCTTATGCTATATCAAGTAACTTATCTTTCTTCAAACAACATTATATGTTCATAAAAACATAAACCTAAGTATTTATATACCCAAATAATATATTCTCCATTATATACCCTTTCCAAAACCATTTGAATCTCCAATAAATTAAACTACAATGAGATTATATATTTTCCAATAAATTGACTCTATATTTAAACCTCAAATATATTAGTCGCTAGTTCATAAAGTAACAAACTAGTAAATATATCTAATAATACAAATAAATAAATATAAATCACCAAAATAACATAGATTAATTTTTCATTAAATCAATAATCAATTCTAAGGCAATCAATTCTATCTAAATTGTTTTTCTCAAAATCATTAAACTATTTATTACCTCAACATCAAACATATATTAAACCTAAGATTTTTTTATGCCTAAATCATTTCTTATCCAATAGTCATCCCCAAAATATAACCTTGGCATAAAATATCTTTTTGTGGTAATTTATACTATTTAATATATGTTTTCAATCATTTAAATAAAAAAATTTGGGGGATAATTCTTATATATTCCAAAAAATTAGCATACATTTTAGAATATTAAAGAATATTATTAATAAATATCACTCACAAATTATAATTGATAAGATTATCAATAATTAATTTATATTTTAATATAAACCTAACTACCTTAGGTAATAAAGGAAACTAAAATTTTCCATCAAAACAAGCATGTAATAAGATTCCCAATCATTTAAGTATGCTCCCTTATTCGGTTATAAGACATAGTGGTTTCTAGATACATACCTTTCTCAAATTCATTTCTATGATCATATTTTAACAAAAAAACCCAAAATATCTAAAATCTGAATATAAAAATAATAATCTAATGTTTTTTCCTATATAGCACCTTATTATATAATATAAGATTCGTTCGGTTCAACCAGTGACTCTCTTTTTTCAATCCTAAGTTATCCATGTTCATTTTCCTATTAGTTTCTCTGACTAAAATAGTTAAATTCATATTTAAATAATTTAATATGGTTCACAAATAAATTTTATTAACCAAATGATATCCACAAGGAATTTTAAGACATGATTTCAGTTAAGCCACTTTTTAATAAACTAGATAAAGATCGAGTTAATTCCAAATCTTCCTTTTTTGGGATTATTCCCCTGAGTAAATCTCTTTTAAATCCTTATCACTCTTTTAGAATCCAAATAAAGATGTAATTGTTAGGATAATCACATGATAACTAATTTACTAAAACATCAGTATGTCATCCTATATTTTTACTTTTTCATAGAATTTTCATTGAAGTTATCTTATCCTAATCCTCAAATAAAATTTTTATTATTTTCTTAACATTAAATCATATATTATCACAAAGGGTAAACTATTCCTTTGAAATTATTACCACACATAACTTAAAAACCCATAAATTTTTCTAAAAAACATCCTAATTTATAAATTTATCTGAAACCTTCTCTAATAACAACTATGATTCCCCAGACCCATACTACCCTATCCAGTTCCCATTAACACATACGTTACATACTGACATCAATACTATCTATATATTCCCAATAAAAACTATCCCATAATAACATGACTTAAGACAATATTTCATTGCATAAATTCCCAATAACATTTAGGTTTAGAGATTTAGATAATTAGGAAAAAACATAAACTAATAAATTTCATGTGTTTATCAACTAATGAATTTTTTTTTCTACTATATAAGAAACTACTTAATTCATAAGAAGTTTTTTAATTCTCTCAAAAATTATCTACATAAGTTATCCTAAGAAACGTATTGTGTGTAAATAATTTTTTCATAACTTGGGTAAATTTAAATATAAGAAGGTGTGATCTCAAATGATCAGTAAGGGAAAATATACAACTAATGAAACCATAGATAAACTTGTTATAAATATTCAGGTAGGAATAGATAATAAAAAATAATTCCATAATAGAAATAAACTGAAAGCATGATATATCCATGGATAATAATAGAAATGAAAAAGAACGCTTGGACAATAATTATTAGTTCCTTAGAAATTAGATGCATAATATTGAACAGTTAATTCCATACCATGAGCCAAGACATCATGATCTTACTGTTAAGGTAATATATTGTTATAGGCAATAGTACACCAAAATACCAAAACATTCTTGTCTCATGATACCTACTGATGTATCTAGGGGGTATATAATTTTATGCGCCACTCATTACTTGATTAAGTTCAATTCCTTCACCATATGAGATATTGAGTAAATAATATATAATCTACTTTTCCAATAATCATTCATATTGTAATAAAAACATAAAGAACACCAATACTTTTCCCAATGTCAATAAAAAGGATAAAATTATAATAACCCATACAAATAAATAAGGTGGATGGTAAAATAATACATTTTCAACATGCTAATAATCATATGTATTAGAATAATAATAAACAAAATATCATTAATTTCTCAATTTTAATAAAATGTATTACATGATCATAAACCAAATAAATAAAGAAGGTGGATAGTTAAACAATAAATTTTCAATATTCTAATAATCATATGTATTTGAATAACAATATATGTAACATCAATACGTTTAACCGTGCCAATATAATAATAATCATTCTAGGTGAACATCATCCAATATATAATAACATGATCATAATCCATCCATAGAAATAAGTTGGTTGGTTTCAAAATAAAATACCCCTAGTATAAAAAAGGAAACATAACAGTATTTTGACATAAATGAAGAACATCATTTCAAAATAATGCTTTAAATGGTATCTTATAAAAAGGGATCTATAATTGAATTTTTTGATATTATGAGTTCAAACCCCCAAAATATAAATATATGTATTAGAAGATAAATCATGAAACATGAACCCCATGAGGGAAAAACCTTTTCAATATCATAAGTAAAATGGAATTGAAAACATAAAATGTTTTTTATAAAACATTTATATCATTATCATAAGAGATAAATTTATGGGTTACTTTAGAAAGTAATTTTCAAAAGGGATAATTAAATAATATTTAAAACATTTACTTTTAAAAATAATTTCAAATAATAAATCCCTGAAAAGTACATATTTGTTTCACATAAGAAATGTGGTGTGGAATATATAACACAGTTTTTTTAAAGGAAAAACTTTTTAAAACATCTTAATATACCTTCATTTAAAACCCACACTGTAAAAATAGTAGTAAAACCTTATTTGTATTAAAACTTCATTTTTCCAAAGAGTACTATAAATCACTAAATAATAAAATATAATGGAGGAAGGACCCCATAATGGAAGAAACAGTTCCAAGATAAAACTTTATAACTCAAAAAAAGATTAATTTAGTTACCAAAAACCCATACGGGTTACATATATGAAGAAGTGAGAATATTTTTCAATGAGTTTATGTGGTAAAAATGTATATCCACAAAAAATTGAGATAATACCACTTAAAAATAAAAGGAAATAATTTACCTGACTTATGGGAAATAAGTTAAGGAGAACGATCATAACTCAATGAATGAGAATTGAGTAACCAAAAAGCCTTATAATTAGGGTAAAAACTAATTAAAATCTATCTTATTGAAAGGGACTGATTTGGATTAGTATTTCCATGAATAATAAAAACATATTTTAAATATACAATATAAGGGCCTGATTCTTATTCAACCCATAATTTCATTGTTAGATAATAATTTATTTCTTGAATTTTGAGGATATTTTTTTCTTTATAGTTTTATAAAATTAGGTCATAAATCCTATAAAATAAATAAATATAATAAATTTCATAAAATTCCTCTTCGTATTCGTTTTTTCCATAATATAAAACTTTTTTAAAAAGTAACATGTTTTATTTTAATGATAAATCTTTATGATTTTTAACTTGAATTCTTCTTTGTTCCAATTCATCCTTAAAGCCTATGAAAAATATTAAAAAACATGGTATAAGAAGAAAAATATGAGTAAGAAGAATAAAATAAAAATAAATGAACACTTTAGTCCATTTTAAAATCATTGGATCATAAATAGAGTTTTCCTTTAACATAATAAACTTTGAACACAAATGAATTAAGCTTTACTGTAAAACATTTTTCATAAAACACTTTGTAAGAAAACATAATGAATAGATCATAATAAAGAGGTTTTATTAGACAACATGATAACCAATTAAATTTTTTTTATTAAAAACATACCCTTTTACACTAAAAGGGAATAATACTTCCTTCAAAAAGATCATTATCTTTCCATTATAAATAAAATGATTTCCATGAAAACCCATTATCAAGCATAGAAATTTCTTGTAGGTGCCCTGGTAAATTATATTCATAGAACCCTTATAGTAACCCTTATAATTTTAATAACCATATGGTAAACTTTCAGAATAATTATCTAGAGAACATAATCATTACCCAATTCATTTGAGAGCTATATCAGTCTCACCCATCATCATGAGTTGTATTGGTCTCACCAATCATCATAAGCTATATCAAGCTTAATTGACATAATAAAAAATTTAAAAAGACCATTTCATGAATAAAATTTTTTAATCATGCATCTTTTTAACATAATTTTTTTTGAAAGAATCATTTCAACCCATATGAAAAAAACTTTTAGATATTGAAATACCCTTTCCTTTAAAAACCCATTTTCAAAATTAAAATATGCAGAACAAATTGAATGATAGTTTTTCATTGAATAAAACATGAAATAATGTAAATTAATTAAAAAATAATATTTATCATTCATGGAAAATTCATTATCACCATATATGAAAAAATAAAACATTTATTTTTATTTTTTGTAAAGAAAATCATAACATTCCATAAAAATATTCTTTTTGAAAAAATTTGAAATAAATTTAAAAAATACATAAAATTTCCTTTATAATTATTTTATTCCCATATAAATACATATATAAAATAGTATTAAGAATATGGAAATGAAAAAAAAATATTTAGAAAATAAATCTTTAAAACATTTAAAAATGTGGTTACAAGTTAAAGTGTTTCATACCTCAAGTCCAACTCTTCATGTATGTTATTTATCTCTCTAAATAACAAAGTTATGTTAATTATTTAATTTATTATTAACCTTGCACAATTTTATTATTCCTTTTATTTTATTTATTACCATGATATATTTAATTACTTAATCAATTAAGTTTATGTCAGAAGTTTTGATGATATTCAGCTTATATTTCCAGGATGACTTCAGTAGGATGAATATGGTCAAAGAGGTCATTATTTCATAATATATAGAATAATAATCATGGAATAATTTTCATTTTATAAAAAAATTATACTTTTAATAACAAACATGAAATATGGTTATGAAAAATGAAGTGCATTAAACTCATGGAGATTGTAGGTCGTACGTATGTATTAGTGACATTTCAATTTTCCAATGATCATTATAGAACGAATTTAAGTGTTAAACTACTAGAAAAATAACCTATAGACATAGATCTATATCCTCCATTTAAATTATCCATGTATATAAGGTGAAATATAGATATGGGTTGTAAGGTGCATGTGTCAACAGGTCATGAAATTTTTTATTCCAATTGTAACTTTCCTCTCCAACCCACAAACACTTCTCCCTCCCTTGGAAATTACTCCACCACAATTCCTCCTCCCTCACCATTCCTACTCTATATCCATTCCTCATCCCCTCCTCCCTATCCTCCACTAAAAATTCCTCCTCCCCCTTTGTCTCTAACATAGTCAGCACACCTCCATAATGATACAGATCTGAAGCGATTCTGATGACTCCATACCGACACGGCTCTGTCACATCTAGATCACCTCCCCGTGGAAACGACCTCCCCACCTCCCTAACGATGTGGCTCAGATTCCTCCAACCTCATTGTGACCCTCCTCCTTCTATGTATCTTTCTAATGCTCGATGTTACTCTAACTCGACTTCACCAGCTTTGGTGGTCCTCCTCTGACGCAGCTATCCCACCACCATGAGATCATTCTCCTCCGATGTGGCCACCCCACCTCCATAATTTCTCACCCGAACCAAACCCTAACCTCAATATCCACTTCCTCATGTGATTTCTCACTAACCCGAACACTAGGTAAATCTTCCCTTTCTTGATTTTTCATGAAAAATATCTACCCCATAACCTCTATTGAATTTCATCTTCATAACAGGCATGGGTTCCCATCACAATTTATTTTTACAAGATTATTGTTAACATGGTTGTTATTTTTTATTTGTTCCCCTAATATTCTACTAAAAATGAATTATTTTTATGAATTTATCTTTCCCCAATCCCATCTCCCATATAAACTGATTTTTATTTTGTTAGAATATGTGTTTAGTTATACAATAAAGAATATTTCTTCCATGAACATACAATCTAATGGTTTTCTCTCTACAAAAATTACTTTTTTGGATCCCATTGTATTGTTGTTACATAATATATATGGAATACTTGGAATATTTTCTCTAACTCTGAGGAAAAATTGTTCCAATGGGCTATAATTATTACCTTGGCGCTACTCTCTATCCCTAAGTGATTGATAACACACTCTGATCTATGTAGCGATCTGACTTAGGTGACATGGAAGACTGGCTAGGGTTTATTTTTTTGAAAAATATTATCTGATCCCATATAGTTATTAGGGGTAGTTTGGTAGTGTCGATTAAGAATTTCAGGACTCTAATGATGGAAAGGGGGAGTTCCTGGCCAAGTTTTATTTTTCCCAGACCATGAGTTACTAGGGTGGTTGGGATTCTGTGTCGTTTCCTTTTGTAATGAGTAATTTTAGGAAATTTTAGATTCTTAATTTCTATTACGTTTTTTTGGGAATGATTACCTGATGTATTTTTTAGAATTTTTTTAAATAAATTATGTATTTATTATATTCTTTTGTTTTATATAGTTATTCATTCCTTATGCAAGGAGTTTTAAGAATCAGAGGGAGGAAGCTATAGAGAACACTCCACCAACTGATCCTTTTATATAACCTTATCTCAAATAATTAGTGATCAAGACCATTTAATCTCTTAATCAAAGTTTTGAATAAGGGAAATTCTAGTTGATATATTTTTCCAAGGAGTTCACAAAGAAAAATTAGTCTGTTTTTAAGGGTGATTTTGGGCCACAATAATCATAAGAATGGATAGAAAATATTAAACACAAATTCTAATTTCTCAATACCCCTATGTTGTCAATGGTGTGATTTGAAACTTATATATTATAATGTATGAAGATAATATAGTGGTACTTGGTATTGATGGATAAAATTCATGAATATATTACTTGAATTGGGTTAAAAATGTTTAACTAGAAATTTTACCTAGAGATATTAAGAGTGCAGAATGTCAGAGAGCTCATGATTTTGGAGAAGGGTGACTAATCCATCATGAAGTAGCCCACTCAGTTTACCAAACTAGTACATATTTACCCCAAGAACCTTGCAAATGAATACATGAAATAAAATCATTTTGATATGGGTTTGATGTTAGGAATCTGGTCCAGGATTATTCTTTTTTGTTTTCCCACCTATGATGCAATGGAAAAAAGTTGGTTTTGAACATGGTAGATATTGAAGGGCTGATCAGTTTGAGTCATTATCTAACTATTATGGTTAGAATCTAGAGTTACTCTTTAGGTCAAAATAGAAGTAAATATAATTTAATTAGGTTAGTATTGTGAGTGTATAATGTCTTGCAAACCTTATTCTGGTAGCTTCCTCAAGTAAAAATAAAGTTGTTTGTTATCAGTGTGGGAGGGCCAGACATACCAAACAATATTTCTAAGAAACTATGAGGACCTTCCACCAGTGTATATTCTTGGTACATCTTTAGTGGTATTTCAAGTACTTTCCTTAGGGTAGTAAAGTAAGGTCCACTTATGCTGAGGGTTCCCTTGTATAATCAAATGCATCAAAAGGAGCATGATCTCATTATTAAGTGAAAGGGACTATCATTTATTGAAGAAAACATAGAGTGGGCCTGAGTCTAGGTACTTTTTTGTGGGAAAGAATAATCTATATGAGTTGGATGTGGGGCCATCAAATTTAAGAGGGATTTCGTTCATTGTTTTATATATATCTTTATATTTATTTGAAATATGTATTTCCAATTTAATTATCTCATATAAGTTGATTGATGCCTTAGGACTATGATCTAGGATGACTCATAATGTTAGGGACCTCCGTACTTCATTGAGAAAGTGGATAGATAATGTTTTTTTAAGTTCTAAAAGTTCTTTGTGATCATTGTTGATGCTGAAGTCATTTGGGATTTATTGATTTTGGATTTAGAAATATTTGAACCCCACTGTTGTTCACCAAAACTACGATTGTTGTGGAATCTTCATCTTCTCTGCATCTCTTACAAGTCAAAGAACCTATGGTAATCTTCAAATGCCTTCCATTCTTTTTTGAATCACATAAGGGAAGGGGTGAAATTAGTGAAGTTGTAGGGATGGTGGGAATTGGGTTAGGGAAAATCTCATGTTAACAAATCAAAAAATAAAACACATGCTGACACTACTACAAATACTGGCATTAGCAACCGCCAAAAGCGGTTGCTAATGGTCATTAGAGACCGCCTTCCGACCGCCTATGGCGGTTCCAATTGTCCCAATGCTAAAGGCCATTAGCGACCACCATATGAGGTCCCTATAGGCCCCATCCAGAGTATCAACAGTGATTGCTTGGGGGTCGCTTATGATCTATAAAAACATACCAGAAAGCAACTGCCAATGGCAGTCTCTAATGTTTATGCAACAAAAAATTGATAATGACTGCCATATGCGGTTGCTAGTATAGACAATTTTTTAGAAACAAAAACGGCATTCCAACATTCGGAATACAGTAACTAGAAAAAAAAGGAAATATCCTGAAAAAAATCTCTATTCCAACATCTTGAATGCAATGTTATAACCAGAATAAAAAACTAACGGAAATGTAGTATTATAAACCAGAATAAAATAATGTAGCTAGATGTTTGTACAGTTTCAAATTGAGGATGTAGCGTCGTATGGTGGTATTAATATGCGTAGGATCAACCATTAGAAGGAAGCGGAATATTTTTTTAAAAGTTTCATGTTGAATAGAGTATCGAAAGATATGAAAATGTTGTATTGGAATAATATGAATTTGGGATTTGTGATCTTACCCAAAGTATCTAAAAAATGGTTTAAAAAGTCACATATATTATGAAAAATGTTGAGAAATAGATCATGCATATATCAATGATATTTCATTTGTTGGAATATATGTAGAATAGCCTTGAACAATGAATCTTGATGAACAAAAAAACTTGAAATGTTGATCTACCAGAAGGAGAAGCGAACTTCCACAATGATGGGTACTAACACCTAACACATATGAACCTGTAATAAGATTAAAAAAAAGGTAGAATGAAAAAAAATAGTCACATAAACACTAATAGAGTAAGAAGATAGAAAGGATAAAATAAACATGGTTTCATATTAACACATACTAGCTGAAAACTTATTAAAATGAATTAGAAAGTGTTAAACATGGCAAAAAAGATGAAAATCAGTGAGGAAACAATCTACTAGGTGGAGTTTTATTTACGGAATTGAGTGCAACAACAAGAAGAAGAGTCCACCTTAGATGGAAATGCTCAAAAAGGGATCTATGCATTATATAAAGAATAGGGAGAGAAATATTGATTACTGACCTATGTACATAGCAACCTCATGAGGATATTCTTTCCATAGAAAAGGATATTTCAATAGATTTTTCACTGACGCTCTTTTCATTAATCAATTCTAGGTGTCCTAATTTTCACCTTGAGTTGGGCTTCCAATAGTTATTCTTGGATGTGGGTTATCCTTGTTATTGGGATTCAGCACTAAGTTGTGGCTTAATTTAGATCACTACAACTTCATTTGGAATGGTTCTATATATAAAAATAAATTTTCCATAGTGTCATTGAAAAAATGTTCCAAACCCACATATTTTAGTGGACATAGAATTAAAAAATTAATCTTCTTCAATGGGTCTCTCATTTCTAGCTTCATCTGGCATATTCTATAGTAACCAAATTATTAATTTACCTTTATAAATGAAAGGTATATTGAGAGACTTCTAAAAAGAAGGTTTTTCTACATGGGATCTTCTATTTGGATGACTATTAGAGGCTATTAGAGATCCATTATTCCACATGATAAATGGTTTCTATCTAGGTATTATCATATGAATTTTTAGACCACAAATTGGATATAGAAACCCATTACCTCCACATGGACATTACCACCACAAGGATAGTTCCACCAGAGTTGGAAAATGTGTCTATTGTGTATGCAGTTGATCATCTTGATCAGATTAATGATCGTATCCCCATGGATTATGCTAGGCTGATCTAAAGTTATGTCTTTAATGACTATAACCACTTCTTTTAGATGTCTTACTTGTTAGGAAGACTCAATACTAAGCTATTGTATACCCATATTTGTGGAAATCTAGTAAGGCCTCCTTCTTGAATTAACAGATTCAAAAAAATATAATTATTTCATCAGGATTTATTTTAATATGGAGGATCTGGAACAAATTATAAATGTCATCATAGAGAACATATAATGTTCAAGAGATTAAGAGAAATTTGATCCAATGGAGTCAGCTAAATGATTGCAGTGAGTAAAATTAGATGCTAGAAAATAATCAAAAAATGATTGCAGTGAGTAAAATTAGTAGAATAAAATTAATAAAATTCAAAATTCAAACCATTGTAATGATATGGAAATAGGGTTAATTGTTTTTATAATTTGAGAAAATGGGGGCGGTAGTTACCAGAGAAATTGGGTGTGGCTACAGCGGAGGGATTGACCTAATTCGATGGAATTTAAATGCGAGAGAAAGTCCATACCTAAGTATCCAGAACACAAATTGTTAGAATCGGTGGGGGGAATTGATGGAGGAAGTGCGATGAAATTGGAGATAAAAACCAGAGAATCCCTACCAAATCATGAGATCATTATTTCAAGAATTACATCTTGGATAAAACTGAACACCAAAATTGGGACAATAATTATATAACCCCACAATAAATGGAAGTATATAAAATCCCAAACACACACATATATGCAGAATACATATAATTTTAGTCACATGTTTCATGAAATTGGCATATATATGTTTTATATATATAGAACATAAAAGTTGGAAAAAAAGGGGATAAATTGGAATAAAAAACATATATATATCTTGTATATGCAAAGCATATATGCAGAACACATATATTCAGAGAATATAAATATGTTTCGGAAATTATAATTAGGGATTTCCCTAGCCACAATAAATTTTTTATGCCTTTGAGGGGATGAAAAAATCTGTCGATAGTAAAGTACGAGTCAAGCTTCATCGGAAGGGAAGAAGAATAAAAACTGATAAATAGAGGACGGTATGCAAAATCAAAAACCTAAAACCAAAATTAGGGTTTACATAATAGGGAGATAAATATGAAATTATGGATTACCTGAGGGGACGGTGACGATTGTAGGAAGCGGCCAGATTGGGGGTGGTGGTTGAGAGGAGCGGTGGTGCCTCCAGCAGGGGGTGCAGTGATCGGGTATGGTGAGGAAGCGCGGAGGAGAGGGCGGAGGAAATGAGTGAGGTGAGACAGCATGAGGGAGAGGGTAGTAGTGAAGGGTGATAGCTGAGGTGATGGTGGATGAGGGAGATGGTGGGGGGATGCGGTGATGGAAGCGGCGTCGATGCGAGGGTTGGAAAGGGAAGGACATCAAATATGGGAGAGTTCGATCGCAAGGAGGGTTGGGTTGGGGGAGATAGGTAGAGTTTTTTTTAATTAAAGTCAAAGATCGCCTGAAGAAGTTTCTAATAGTCCCCTTTAGTGACCGCCAATAGCGGACGCTTGTTCCAGGAGGCACATATTCTATATTTTCTAGTAGTGTGATGACAAATTCCTTAATCTATTCTTTCTATGAACATACATGTGGCCCAAAAAACATTCCCCATGAATTAATGTTTTCTTGTAAAACACGCATGCATATTACCTGGAGGCAATGACACAAGATTGGGACCTTTTTATGTTTCCCTTAGCCATGTCAATGCTGCTAGTTCTCAAGATACACTATCTTCATCTAGCCAAGTAGTAAGGTTTACATTATCCAAATAGCATGATAATTACATATCAAGAGTGTTACTTTTTAATGCTTTCTTATCCCTTGCATTTAAATTTTTTTACAGGCCTTCTAGTGTAATTTGAACTCATAGTTATTATGCATGTTGATTTACAGTCACCCTTCTCATTTTCCTGAAAAGAAAAATGGAAAATGAATAACTTAAGAGCTGATATTTTCCATCAGACTAGTACATAGTACAAATCTATCTTCTTCTATCCTTCTCTGCATGACCAAAGGGTAATGTTAACTAGATTAACACATTTAACCAGTAGGGACATAAACACTACAAAATAATGTATAGGAATAGTAATTCATCAAAAGAAGTCATCAAAATCACCCTCTGGGATACTTTCATAGTTATTAGAACCTGAAATTTCAGTCACTGACATGTCCTGAACTAAAATATGTAGAGCATCAGGATTGAAGGGAGATCCATTCACAACTGCTAAATATAGGGTAAGAAAAGTGAACTCAAAGTGGGTTGATGAGTTGTCAGATCTAGAAGAACTAACATAAACTTCATGGTCATCAGTAATATATGTAGAAGTGAAGGATGAGTCACATTAAAAGATTTTTAACTCTTTAAATTTCCCAGACATAGAGTATATCATCCTGAAGCACACTGTTGAGATAATCCTAGAGTTGGTGGACTCTCCTTTCAAATTCTTCTATTTTTTTCTCTATCTTCACTTGATTTCAAGGATTCTTTGTATTTCCTTTGAAAATTATTGGTTCTTTGTTTCTTTGAGAGTTAAAATTCCTAAATTGACATCAGATTGTCAACTTTTGTTGAAAGTGTTTCCATTAGGGTGGTTTTGTGATCAATTGAATCATCTCTAAAAAATTTATTGGTTTTACAGATGAATTTTTTTTTGATTACTATTTTTTGAAAAATATTTCATATGTTTCATCCAATTTTTACATCATAATTTTCTAGTTATGATAAAGGTTTATAATCTCCTCATCTTCTGTTTCTTCCAAATCACTCTTTATTCATTTCTCTAATTCCAATTTCTAGGAAAGATCCTCCACATATATTTATGTATGTTATGTCTATTCTATATATATATATATATATTATTTATGCTTTCTCTTTCTCTTTACATGTTTTTTATATGTACATGTTCTGTTATATATAATATATTACTCAAAGATGGGCTAAAAATTTAACCAAAATTTTGAAGAACAAGAATTAGAAGCCATAATACTATTAACATTGAACTGGAATCTTGTGATTGTGTGAATCCACTGATTTTCTAGGAGCTAAAATCTCAGCATCAATGTTTTAATGTCTAAATAAAGATGTATAAGAACCACTAAAATCCAAAAAATCCTGTTCCATTTACCCTTTTCTGAAAAATAAACCCCTGTATTGGTTTAGAATCACCAATTTCATCAGCAGAAAGATGATTAAAAACACAAATTTCAAATGATCAGTGAATAAAAAATGGAACAAATATTTCTTTTATAAATATTCCAAATCAAATAGGAATATTAATATCTTCCAGTTTCTACTCTCTCAAAATGAATACAGGGTTTCCATTAGAGATCCTAAAGAAAATTTCACTTTCCTGATACTTTTAAGCCCTTAAAAACCACCCACATTTATCTAGAGCCAATTTTTGTCCCAATTGAGCATAACCATAGTTTATGACCTTGTAAAATCTTAGAAGCAATAGATCCTCCATCCATCGACATTAACCATAAACTTTAATCAATTTCAATTATTTGGTGCTAGAAAAATCCAAAAAAAGTTCTCAACATTAAGATCTATCAACTTTTGATGTTATTATACATATGTTTTGTATATATTTATTATATATATAAATTTTTTATACACATGGGTTCTCAACATTAAGAGTTTTCCAGTTTTCATATTCTGTATACATTTACCGTATACATATTTTCTATACGCTTTCATTTTCTATACATGTATTATGAACTTTCAGTTTATCAAAAATGCAATGTCTTCTTAAATTTTTAATGTGCATGATAAAATTGTATAACCTTTATTCATCAATATACTATGTTTCTACTCACTTTTAATCTGTAATGAAAATGACATGAAATATCTACTATTAATAGTATTTCTAGTACTTGAAATGATAACATTAGTCTTATAATTTTGGGAGAATGAAACAAATTATATTGTACCTTCTTTTACTCTTATTCACATTTATTGTATGACTCTTGTATTGATCATGAATGGTGAATATCCATGATGGATTTTTTGAGGTGTTTTCCTATACTTTATTATTTCTAGGAAGGATTTCAAAAGTTATTCAATGCAATGTTTTTTAGGTGTTAGTTTATATGTACTAAGAATTTGTAAAACATGTGTTTTTTTTCTTGCAAGCTGTGAGAAAATATGACACAATGAATAAAATGTGATCATCAAATCACAGGTATTTAATTTTTTTATTATTTTTATTTTTCCATTATCTTTAGTCCTTTTTTAGAGCTATTAAATTTTATGGAAATTCACATTCCTGACCAAATAAGGTAAGAATTCATCACCCAATTCAATACTTAGCAATTGAGATACTCATGTGAGGTTACATTATCCTTCATGTTTTCCACTTCTATACCCTCGTTGATCTCTTTATCCAATCTCACTTCTCTATCTCAGTTCATTAACCTCCAATTAATCATCTAGTTGGTTATACTTAGTGTTTGATTTCCCATTTCATAAAATATTCAACTTATCCATTTATGTATCTCAATATTTTCATTGCCAATATATTTTAGACAGGTCTCTTCTCTTACATCGCATTAGTGATACCAATCTATCTACTATCCCAGTAAACATTCATATCACATATTTAGATATTTAAAATGATCTATCTATTATATGTACTTTTATTTATATGATTCTTCAAACAAAAATCATTTATCTACTAATTCTTTTACTATTTATCATTATAGCATTTCATCAAATTCCTTCCAACCCAAGGTTTTTCACCTTTTACAACATATTTTTTTCATTCCATAATATTCTTGATAGCTATGGGTATTGTTTTCATTCCATAATATTTCTAGTAGTTGTGAGCTAATGAAGATGGAAAATGATCCATTAGAGAAAATCAGTTGTTATCTAATTCTATCACTTTCACCATGTATTGTAACTTTAAAGAAATATTAATTTATTTATAAGATTATTTTTTAATTATATTTCTAAAATCTAATATAACTATTTTAGAAATAAAACTGTGGTCAACATATGATATCAAGGGAGTTTGATCAGTGATATTTTGTATGAAGAATTGATGGATGATGCATGATATTCACCAACTCAAGTCAGTGAAGAAGGTATCCCCACATATATGGAACATGGTTTGTAAAATCATGTTCCCAAACTATGTGGCCTTACTTATTCTGTTAAAAAGTATGATTTTATAGATATTAAATATTTTATTTTTAACCCTCAATTCTCTCATTTTCTCCCCTCATTCAACTAAGTGTCTCCCCCAGCCATGGCCTCAATTTCCCTTATATTTTGGTGTCTCCCCCAGCCATGGCCACACTTTCCCTTCCATTTTAGAATATGAGAAAATTGGTATGGATTCTGAGTATGAATTCTCTGTTGCATCATTGAAAAATTTACATCTATAAATGGAAGAAAAAAATAGAAGTTTAGAAGTCAAGTATCCCCTAGGGTCTAAAATGAGAGGTTTTCCTTTGGTTTCACAGAAAACTCAATGTGTTGTTCCTTGATATTATCCATGAAATTTACATCATTAATGATTTTGAGCTAGTATATAGTCTCTTAATTACTATTCTAAATGAAAATCTATAGTGGAACCCCAAACATGTCATGAAGGAAAAAACATAGAAATGTCGGTATGTTTCCAATGTCTAGAATCTATAACATACATCTTTTTTTAGTTCTTATAAGACCTACTTGGATTTTTTTTATTTTTTACACGTGGCACTACTTCTGTCCATTGGGATACATAGGATAGTGTTTTTTATAGGTTTCATTTGGATTGTTATGCTATAATATTCTAACCAAGTGTGTGTGTTTTACTCTATTTTGTCGGTGCAATTTTGGTTTCTAAAACTGGTGATGTATTTCATCTTTTGATATAGATTCCAAAGCTATAAATTTCACTATATCTATTAACTAAAATCATTCCTCGGTGTGGTTGTGCATGAGTATTTCTTAGTAATCATCAAATGGATTGTTGTTTTGTTTGCTTTTGTTGTAATTTAGGGTAGTAGTACAACAAGAGTATTGGTATGAGTAGATGCATTGATGGTTATGAAAGCCTTAAAACCAAGGTGGAGAATCAAGTGATGATGCTGGAAAAGTAGATCCATGGTTGGTGGCTTTGTAAAAAAGATGCTGGATAAGAGTACTTTAGATGGGTAACAATTATTATCAACCTTATTTCACATTTAGTTCCTTCCCCTCAATAGAATCAATTTACGTTTATTTAGTTCATTGGAGTATGGTTGGATTAGGGGATTGGATAAGGAATGGTGAGCATGATATTTATAGGGGATTGAGTGGAGTACTCTCTCAATCGATGATTATTATATTTATTTCATATGAGGGAGGGAGATAACTAGTTAATTCAATGATTCTTATTAGTTAAAGTATGAATTCACACCTCAATATTACATAGAATAATGTTCATACATAAGTTGGTGTGAGAGAATTCAGTTATAATTAAACAAGTTGATGGGGATATGATGGGAATTTGAGAGGTGATTTCACCAGAGCAGGGTGAAATTACTTCACAACAAATGTGATTTGACATGCAATGGATAAAGGACTATAATACATATCCAAAAAATATATATCCTTATACATATGATTATGTTTATTAAAATATTAATTTCAACACCAACATGAATAATATCATACAAACATTCTTAAATTACCTCTGCTTATGCTCCAACATATTCTTACACAAATACTATAAGATAAAAATTAAAAAAATATAACATATAAATCCCAACAGATATTAAAAGATACACATTTTAACAGTTGTTATACTTATGCTTCACTTATAATATAAAAGCACTATAATACTATAATATATATTTCTAAGCAAGTATGTTTGCCTCTTCTTATGCTCATGTTTATACAAATATTGAATACATACATACATATGCTTATGCCTATGAATATGCCTATGCTCATGATAATCCTTGTGAAATTACTAAAATACACACATTTTGAAGTTGATAGTGCATATGTTTATGTTTCTTCTTTAATACTTTGATGCAATACAATAACATTATCAAATTAAGAGTGAGAATGCCTATGATTATTTTTATAGTCATTATTAATACACATAGAGTTTCAAATACTATTATATAAATGTATTATAAAAATATGATAATATATAAAGCATAACAAATTCATTTTTTTGGCTTATTCTTATAGAGAAACTTTATTATTTGCATGCATATTCCTATGTTTATGGTCATTATTACAGTAATGCGTATACCGAAACACAAATAATACACATTTTCATGTTGTTAGTGTATATGATTTCTTATGTTTATATATATAATGTAATATATAGACATTTTCAAGATTACAGTGCTTATGATTATGCTTCTAAAAATACTTAAATACATACACATTATCATATACTATAATATAATTTTTTCAAAATTATGCCTATGTATTTCATTATATTAACATTTTGAATATGAAAAATATAGATAGTTATGTATGAAATAATTGCCATGATATTCATATATGAATAATTTCTTCAATTGAATCGTGTTTTATCTATTAATGACAATATATTTTTCTTGTAGATAGATTTTTTCATAGTATTTCATGAAGATTCGGTACAAGTTACCCATCATAGTAATTTTTTTTAACATTTCAATAGTTTTATTCACATTATTTTAGGTATGTTACTTGCATGAATTATATATTTATCATTACTATTAATAATTATTGACTTATTAAAAATAGGATTCATTCAGCAGATGAAATGGCAATAAATTTTCTAGAATCATCCTTCAATGATGAGTTATGGTGGCCAGAATTCATCACACTACAACAGTCCATAATTTATAGAAGTATTTAGTAGTAGAATTGCTTCGTGTTATAGATTATCATCAACAGTCAATGATTGGGAACCTTTGGAGAGTTATAATTAAAATTTCCCCTTGTTAAAATTTTAATTCCACTAAAATCTATTTGTTTCACTCTAACTAAAGAAGTTGATTAAATTCATGTACAAATCATGATGAAAGTTTTAGTGGAAATAACCAAAAAAAAAGTTTTCTTGTTATTTCTTGGTAGTTAAGATTTTCTATGAGTCTATTTTCTCTTTTTCATTGACTTAATTTTCTTAATAATTATAATTAAACTGGAATTTGAAACTTTTATTTGGCATATTTTTTTCATTAAAATACATAAATATGATTTGGGTGATATATTAAACTGTGTATTTAATTATGGTTGTTGTTTTTATAAAAATTTAACTACCATTTGAAGTTGTGACTAAACATTTACGCACATTTTACATATAAAACAAAGTATTACTTTATTAGGATAGAACTATTTTTTTGTTTTACTACCATGAAAAATGGTAAAACTTTATTCTTGTCCTAACTTCTTTATGATCTATTGTAAATATACATTTCATTGATGAAATCTTGTCCTCTTTTCATTGTTATACTGAAATTTCACCTGGTGGAATGTTTTAAAATAATTTTCTAAAGTTTTATGTTTATAAAAGTTTTTTTTGATAGAAGATGATATTTTTATTAAGAAATAATATAATATGTTGATTTGAAGATTGTTTTAATGTTTGATGATGAATCCTAAATGGGTGAGCTCTGACATTGAATATTCTATACGTGATTGAGTAGGGAGGGAGGGAGCAAAGAAGAGGCACAGAGGTAGGAGTAGGAAGTATGGAGAAATGGTTGAGAAGGGAGGTAGGGAGGAGGTATGGAGGTAAGGGTAGGGAGCATAGAGTTGCGGTTGTGAAGGGAGATAATGAGCAAGAGGTAGGGAGCAGGGTAGAGGCAGGGAGGTAGGGTAGAGGGTGGGAGGCTGGGAGTAGTGGGCAGGGAGTTGGGAGGGAGTAGAGAATAGAGGTTTAGGTAGGTATTAGGGTGGTGGAAAGTAGACAGGGAGGCTAGGAGTAGTAGGGAGGGAGCAGCAAATAGGGGTGCAGGTAGCGAGTAGCGAACAACGGTGTAGTATAGCTGATTTTTTTGTCTTCTGAAAATAATGGGTTTTATACCTAGACTTTTTTACTGAGTACCATGGAATTTGATCTAATTTTTTTCAGTAGAGTCCATTATGTAGCCATGGTTATAAACTTTTTCAATAGACCTATTTCTACAATTTACACTGTGGATTTAGATCTATTTCCATGGTTATAAACCATGGAAATAGATTTATGTGGAGAAGTGTATGGTCATAGTTTATAACTGTGGAAATGGACCTTTAGCCATGGTTAGAACCATGTATATAGGGATATATCCATGGTTTGTAACTGTGGCTATAGGTTTTCCTCTATATCCACACTTATAGGATCTACAGTTGGCAAAATTGTTGCTATTACTTATAGCCACTGTTTTGGTGTATATAGCCACGGTTATAAACTGTGGCTAAAGCATTTTTTCTAGTTGTGTTATTTTATCTTTATATAATGAGAATTATAATAGAATTATAATATTATTTCTTTAAATACACTTATATATTCCATCTATGTGATGCGGTGATGAAAAATGAATCGCATCACTTTATGGAGGTGGTAGTACACACGTACGCACAAGCGACGTTGTCCTTTTTCAATGAATGGAAGATTAAGAAAATATGTGATATTGTAATTTTATAGAATGATAAATATGTGATTAATTTCATATTTATACATTAAATTCATCATTATAACCATCCATGATAGGTGTTTATGGAAAAAATTTTACATCATCCCATGATGCGATAGTCTTATGTACACACAAATTATGGTTAGTTTTCTCATTTGATGGTTGATAAAGATAAATATAGGTTATTCCATTAAAATAAAAACATTTCAGTATATATAATATGTTTTTTATTATTTCATCATGTTATTAGATGATTTTAAGGAGTTATAAGGTGAAATAAAATAAAAACATTTGGTTATGAATTGTGCCTCTTCTTTGGAAAACCTCTTAAAGTTTACACTAAAAGAATCACTAGGTTGATTTTATGAACAAAAAAGGACTCTAGGAGTTGTTTATGGATTTAATTAAGGTATTTAGGTAGGTATTGGATGAATTAAGAGGCTTTTTAAGTGTGAATAAAACAGTAGAGTAGGTTCCCTTTTATAAGTGAGGGAAGGGGCACTATTGTAATTACTTAAAATATTAAATTAATATAAATTAATTTCCCTGAAAAAATGGATCCAAACATATATAATTAAAATATAAGATTATAATAGGTCTATATAATCTTATATAATAAAATTTTGATGGGTTTAGAATATGTTTTCACCCTTATCTCTGTATTTTAACCACTCGTTAACCCATTTGATGATTACCATAATAACATGGTTTTTTAATCTTTAATAGTCTAGATAGTTTCTATAAAAAGACAATTAAATCATTAATGAATGATTCTTTATATTTTCAATAATATAAAAATAAATTTGTATGATATGTGATTTTTTGTAATGTTAAATCATTTAATAAAATATTATTTATTATAAAATGTCATTAATGTCATTTTTAGAACTATTCATTTAATTTGAGTTTTTAAAATACATGTAAATAATGTAATTATAATATAATAGATTAAAAAATAAATAATATGTTATATATACCTATAAAATTTGTGGGACCCATTAAATTACCTAAAACATTATTACTTTTAGAGTTTTTAATATCATTTACTTGATTTTTCTACTTCTAGCACAGACATTGTGTCGGTGTTCCATAATCATTTTGGGTAATTATTTCATTAATAAAAATTAAAAATAAATTTTTATGATAAAAAAATTCATTTATATTTCAATTAAATATTTATAAACAAACATAATTTATTTTTATCCCTATAAAAAAATATTATAGTTATTAAAAGAAAGAAAGTTGAATTTTTTATTTATCTTTTACTTAAATATTATAAAGGTCAATATCAATGAAATATGGAACTAAGATTCCATATTTTAAAAAATTGGATGGAATTGATATAAACAAACTCAAAAAATAGAATAAAATAAAGTGTTACGGGTATTTTTTTAGTCCCTATCCTATTATTTTTAACCTTTATTACCTGGTTTACCCTTACCATAGTGAAACTTATTTTCTATGGTTACTATTAATAATGTCCAAAAATAAAATAAACCTATTTACCAAATTTTGAAATTATTATTAAAAATATGGAATCCATTTTTCAAGATTAAATTTCTATAATTATCATAAATTAATTTAAAATTAATATCTCAAAATGCATTATAAGTAGTTTTTAACAAAAAAATCATTTTAAGAATTAGAATATATTTATACCAAACTCAAATACTATAATTTGATTATGTTTAATAAAAATTTACTAATGGATATTTAAAACTAAATCAAAATATAATTTGAATTTTTAAAAACATGAAAGGAAAATATGGTTTGAATAAAAATCAGTATTTTTCACTATTCGATAAAAAATCAAT
The DNA here is from genome assembly GCA_963277665.1 of Viscum album. Lineage (NCBI taxonomy): Eukaryota > Viridiplantae > Streptophyta > Magnoliopsida > Santalales > Viscaceae > Viscum > Viscum album. The sequence continues at coordinate 1,730,032,870 of OY728157.1, forward strand.
ATTTCAGAAGAATACCAGAATATCACGCTAAGATAATTTTGATATTATGATCTCAAAAATGAAGTTGATTTTTTCAAATTAAAATTATATAATTCATAATGAAAACTTTTATATAAAACCATATAATTTATGAAAACCCTATTTGGTTACAAATAATTCTTTTCCCTTTCGACTAAAAAATTACTTAATATTTTAAAAATGAATATAACTCCATAAAATATTATTAATAAATACTAATAACATGTGAAATTGAATATTAAACTTACCTAGGTTGTTAAATTCTTCCCCCATTTTGTAAATTGCAACCTCATAAATTCATTCATTTATTAAACAAGTGGGGATATCTTTCCCTCGTAGCATTTTTAGATTCCCATGTTGCTTCTTCAACCATGTGGTTTTTTTCACAAAACCTTAACTTGATGAATTAACTTATTCTACAAACAATTCTACATATTTTCAAGAATTTTTATTGGTTATTACTTATAATAAAGGTTATCTTCTAGCTAAACTACTTTATGGCTAAAAACATTATATGAATCTGGCACATATTTTTATAACATCATAACTTGAAATATATCACATACCTAGGATAAAATCATAGGTAAGGATACATAGTAGGAAAATGTTCCAAATTTATCTAGGATTTCATTTGGTCTAATGAACCATGGACTTATCTTCCCATTTTTACCAAAACAAAAAATAATTTTCCATAGTGATACTTTATGAAAAATATTTTCACCTATCTCGAAAGAAAGACATTTCCTCTAGTTATCCACATTACTTTTATGCTTACTCTGATCCATCCTTGTGTATTTTTTAATCATATTCACCTTATCAACCATTTCTAATAACAACTATAGTCCCATAAACTTCTTTTAATATAATTCATCCCAAAAAAGATAAAGTCTAACACCTCCTCTCATAAAATTCCTTAAAAGGTACCATTTTTATATTGGAATGAGAACTATAGTTGCATAAAAATTCACCCAATGAAAGATGTTTATCCCAAATTCCCTGGTAATACATTTAGTGATCGTGAATAATTTCTTCCAAGGTCTGAATTGTTCACTCATATTGTTCATCAGATTGAGGTTGAAAAGAAGCACTAAAATTCAATTCAGTACCCAACAACTTCTAAAGTCATTTACAAAAATTATAGTTGAATCAAGGATCAATATTATATATAATTGAGAGAGAAACTCCATGTAAATTGACTATCTATTTGAGTTTTATTTAAAAATATGATCTAAAGACCTAATATCTTGAATGGGAATAAAATGAGAAGATTTAGTTAATCTTTCAACAATTACCCAAATTTCATTATTACCTAGAGATGCCATTGGTAATCCCATTACAACATACAGGGATATATTTTCCCATTTCCACTTTAGTACTCAAAAGTTTAAAGAATCCCATTCGAGAATTTTCATTTTTCTTTAACATATTGAAAAGTTAAACATTTAATGGTAAAGTCAACAATATCTCTTTTCATTCTATCCCACAAGAAATACTTCTAAAGATATCTATAAATCTTAGTACTTTTTGGATGAGTAGAAAATGGAGAATTATTACCATTACTCAACAATTATTTCTTCAAATGGGAATCACAAGGCACACATGATCTTTTAAAAATATGATAACACCTTGTTTATCAATATTAAACTCTAGAAACATACCCTTAATAAAAGATTCTAAATTTTATTATAAATCATGATCCTCCTTTTGAGCTCACTTAATTATTTATGATATATACAATTGTACAAAATCATAAAAAAATAAATAGAGAAATTCCTTCATGCACAATATTTAGGCCAAAATTCATAAGATAACTAACCGATGGGTTATAATCTAAATGTAACATGGTAAATGTTGAATTATTTTTCCAATTCAAATCATTTGAAACATTGTTTTCCTTTCTTGGATGGTAAATAATCATTAATTCACAATCCTTTGTCAATTACATCCATATATAATGTATAATGTTCAACTCCTTTTGGATGAATATATACATAAAAAATTTATGATCAGTATATATTTCACACATTAATCATTATAAATGATATATCCAAATATTTAAAGTAAAAACTAAAACAGCTAATTCCAGATCAATAGTAATATAATTTAACTCATTAGGTTTTAGTTGACATAAAGTATAATCAATTACGTAATTATTCTTCATTAGAAAATAACCAATTCCGTTCAATTAAGAATCATTGTAGATGAAAAATTCAATATTTCTAGATGGCAAGGAAAAAACTGAGATATTCACCAATCTTCTTTTCAGGTTATGGAAACAATTTTCACAATCCATTTTCTAGATAAATTTAACTCCTTTTCAAGTTAACTTAGTCAGTAGTCTCGCCATCTAAGAAATTTTTTCAAAAAACCATCAGTATTAACCCTCTAATCTAAGAAAACTATGAATCTCTGTGAAATTTGTAGCAATTTTCTATTCTTAAACAATATTATTTTTAGAAGGGTCAATAGTTTTTCTATATTGATAATTAATATACCTAAGGAAATAAATTTATTATAACAAAAATTCACACTTACTAAATTTTACATATAGTTCCTTTAATTTCATGATTTTCAATAAAATCCTTCGTTTTCTTTCATGATCCTCATGAATTTGAGAATATAAAAAATTTATCATTAATAAAAACAAGTACTAAGTTATCTGAGAACTCATGTAAAACTCTATTCATATGCTCTATAAATATATATGGTTCATTAGATAACCCAAACATAATAAATAAAAAATTCATAATTTCCATACCTAGTCCAAAACACAATCTTCATAATATCTTCCTCCTTCACCTTCAACTGATGATACTAAGACCTGTGATCAATCATTGAAAAATATTTCACTCCCTAGTGCTGATCATACATATAACGACCCATACTTTACATACATTGTTAATACTTCAAAATTGAAGCACACTTATTACAACATATGATAAAACCACAAAGGACCGTATAGGTATAGTGTCTTTAGAAACTGGGAAACATAAACAACTGGTTCATAAATCTTCTACAGTGTCTCCCATTTATTTCATCATATCTAGGGTCCCTTTTAGCATATTCTACTTAATATCCATCTTCCTGACCTGGGGAAAAGAAAACATAAAAGGGTGAGCTCAAATGCTCAGCAAGGGAAATAAAGGAAATAAAAATCATATCATATCTTTTTTTAAAATCATAACCTGCAAAAGAGATCATAAAATCTTAATAAATCATAGAAGTGAAAATGAGATCCCCATAATCATAACATGAAACTTGAAACTTTGTGGCATGCACACATAATCATGGAAAATCATTTCTTGTTAGTCATGACTTATTGCCAAGACTATCTTAGTGGACAAAGTCCCTTTCTGAACCGAGTTTACTCCTCGTTTCAGTCCTGTATCACTGAACCGAAATAACCTTCCGTTCCAGCCATGTCTATCTCATGAGATATAAAATCTTTACCCAATGCACTGGAGGGAGATATAGGTCCCACCCATCTTATAATGAATCCTTTCTTATGTGTGCCACATAATCATAAAACATACATCATAGCATAACCCATGTAATAAAAATGGGATTCTTAAATGACATGACATCATAAAACAACTCATATAAGATAAAGGAATTCATAAAAATAATTCCATCACAACATGATCAAATCAATTTAATAATAGGGATAAAAACAGAACCCTTTATTATCTTAGATGGAAAATAATTTTGATAAAACACTTGAACTCCATTCTTGAGGAAAATATCCTTTCTTCTTCAAAAACATTTTTCCTTTCATAACATGCCATACAACTTTAAAATAAAAGAAGTTGATTAAAAATAAACTTGAAAACTTGTAAAGGAAGATTCTTGGAAATTTTGTTTTAAGAATCCATTCATGCCATATAAGTTAAAAAAAACATTCTTCGTACTTTTGTCGGAAAAGTCAAAAAGTACCTCGTACGAAAAACGACAAAGGATTCCTTTCGTACATATTACTAAAAACTCACCGAAGGGTAAAAATGGATTTAAACAATTGTAGGTGGATGGAAATAATATTACATATTGATGAAACATGGATGTGGATGATAAAATACACCCCAGTAAATACTTACGAATAAACAATCTCGGATAAAAATGAGATTGTGATATTTTCCCTTACCTTAGGTCCGATTTGCTTTGTTCGTGTCCGAAGCTCCTGTATAATGGTTTAAATAATGTTATTGACTTATTCCAGAATCATACATATTGATATGATATCATATATTATTAGCTTCTTGTTAGTAATATTTCATTGTTACTTGTTACTCGGGTCTTTATAACTTTTTGTTCTTATGCGTGTTTTGTTGAATAAATTCTTATTCTTATCTTTAGGTTATAGATAATTCATTTCCAGAATGGTATTAGTGTAGTATATACCATATTCATTCATTCAATTCATTTATATAATCATTATGAAATGAAGATCATGTAGAACGAGTCGCATCACATCGTGGAGACGGTATTCCGTTCGTACGCACGAGTGATGATATCGTTCCTATGATCGTGGAATTGTATTGGAGTATATATATATTATTTCAGTATCAATATTACTTCATAATAATCATATATAGTTACTCATTACACCATTATACCCATCCTTGTAAGGTGATGATGGAAAATAGATTACACCACGGCGTGGAGACGGTATTCCGTACGTACGCACGCGCGGTGATTTCATTTTTCCGTAGGATGGATAGAAGGTGAATTAGGGTTGTTTCATATTTATAATAACATATCAGTATGTAAGTAATACTGATGTTATTACTTTATCATGAAACAACTAAAGAAGAAGAAGTCGAAGAAGAAAGAAATTGAAAAGATCGGTAATGGATATTACCTTTTCTTTGGAACGCCTCTTTGAATCCTCCACTTAAGGAAATAAGATTGGTCTTTGGAGAAGACCAGGACCTCTAGGATTATTCTAGGGAAGTGGAGAGGAGAAAATGACAGGGGTTGGCCGAGCTTGAGTGCTCAATTTGGTGTGAGGAGGAGGGGGAGGAGGTGCCCTTTTATAAGGGAGGAGAGGGGCACCTTAGGAATATCTCAAAATATTATTTTATATTAAAGTCAAAATCGGTTTATAATGGTTCCAAAGGGTCTTATTTCGAAGCTAAAGTGGGGATGGGTCGAAATCCTATCAACCAATAGAATTTAGACAAGTTTAGGATATTATTTTAACCTTATCAATTAGATTTAACTCTAAGTTAAATAATTTAACTTTTACCATGTCTTTTTGTTTTCTTTCACTATATGGTTAATACACTTACTATAACATGCCAAACGAACCCCAAATTGTTTATTATATATATATCCTTATCTAAGTCATTTGGCCGAACCTTAGATTTTTAGGAATAAAATAAAAATTAATAATATAATATTTGATTTAAAAACTATTTTGTGTCAATGTTGACACTATTTGATATATGATTTTTTGTAAAAGTCATAACAGAATTATATGTTCGAATCAAGTTGATTAAATCAACACTAATATATCATAGTAACCTATAAAATTATTGGAATTCATAAAAAGTCTCAAATTAAATTTATTTTGGTGTTTATAACATCAATTATGTCAATATTTTGTTAACAAGATAATTACTGCATCATCTTTGTGTCATAAATAAATTACATTATTTGATGTCTAAAAATTACAAATAAAATACCATCATGTAGGAAATCCTTTTAGCTTTCTAATGAATATTTACAATCGAATTTATCTTATGTATAACCCCATATTAAAAATGTTTTAGTAAATAAACTTTGATTTTAACTCTTTTAACCCTTCTTTAAATAAATTAATAATAAATGTCCTAATCTAACCCAAGTGGGCCTAAATGGTCATATTTTATTCCTAAGTTTGTTTTTGGTCGAAATACACTTGTCCAATAGGATTAGGACACGTGTTAGGGTAATAGTAATATCATATTTACCCTTAGTTACCCTATTTACTATTAACCGTGGTAAAAAAGTTACTATTCACCAAAAATTATTTTCATCTCATTGAACCACATTTTAGTCCTTGATATTAACCGTGTCTGTCGGATTTTTGAAATTCCATTCACAGAAGCGGTAAAATTAAGTTTTATGCAAAATTCAGTTTTTAACCTACCACTTAGTGGTTTCACTATTCATCAAAAATTGAAAGTTTTCAGAAAAATACCAAAATTTTACCCTAGGCTAATTTCGATATTCTGAGTCCAAAAATGAAGTCCATTTTGAAAAATAAAATTTATAAAATTTCAAAAAGTGGTTATTACTATTCATAACGGCTAGTTTTAATAGCATATTGTTGTTTAGTGAAACTCGGTATTGCGTACGACGCAAGCTATCGAGGAAGGTCGCGATTGCGTGTAAAGCAAGCCAAGTAAGTGTTGTGTATAAAAAGATTCCTGTGATGATTTATATAACATAAAAGTCTCGGGTGTTACATTCTACCCTCCTTAAAAAGAATTTCGCCCTCGAAATTCGTCACTTTGTAACAAACAGATGAGGATACTTCTCCCTCATCATATCCTCAAGCTCCCATGTAGCTTCTTCAAGTTGGTGGTTCCTCCATAAAACTTTCACCAAGCGAGTGGTCTTGTTTCGTAGGACTTTTTCGCTACGATCCAGAATCTCTATCGGCTGTTCTTCATAAGAAAGATCTTGCTCCAGCGGTACAACTTCTGAGCTGAGTACATGTGAAGGATCTGGTATGTACTTTCTCAGGAGAGATACATGGAACACATCGTGAACTTGAGAGAGATTCGGTGGAAGCGCCAATCGGCAAGCTACCTTCCCAACACGATCCAGTATTTCGAAAGGACCGATATATCTAGGACTCAACTTCCCCTTCTTTCCAAATCTCATAACCCTCTTCCAGGGAGATATTCGTAAGAACACTTTATCGCCCACTTCAAACTCTAGGTCTTTTCTTCGGTTGTTGGCATAACTTTTCTGTCGACTCTGAGCTGCTCTTATGTGTTGTTGAATAGTTCTGACCATTTCTGCCATTTCATTAACGAGATCAGGTCCTAACAGCTTTCTTTCCCCAACTTCATCCCAGCAAGTTGGAGTCCTGCATTTCTTTCCATAGAGAGCTTCATAAGGAGCCATCTGAATACTGGAGTGAAAGCTATTATTATAAGAAAATTCCACCAAAGGTAGGTGTTGATCCCAACCTCCTTTGAAATCCATAGAGCAAGCTCTCAACATATCTTCTAGGGTTTGAATTGTTCTCTCAGACTGACCGTCTGTCTGGGGATGATAAGCAGTGCTGAAACTCAACTCTGTATCTAGAGTATGCTGAAGACTTCGCCAGAACTTCGAAGTAAATCTCGGATCCCGATCAGATATAATAGAAAGTGGTACTCCATGCAATCTTACCACTTCCTTTACATATATCCTGGCAAGCTGATCTAGAGGGAAATCCTCTCTAATAGCAATGAAGTGTGCGGACTTTGTAAGACGATCAACTATGACCCAGATAGCATTATTGCCTTTGGATGTTTTAGGAAGTCCTGTGAAAAAGTCCATAGTGATGTTTTCCCATTTCCATTCGGGTATGGGTAATGGTTGTAACATCCCCTTAGACTTTTGTCTCTCAGCTTTAACTTGTTGACAAACCAAGCATCGAGAGACATATTCAGCAACATCTCTTTTCATGCCATCCCACCAGAAGTACTCTTTTAGGTCCCTATACATCTTCGTAATTCTAGGATGAATAGAGAATGATGAACTATGAGCCTCATCCAGCAGCTCCTTCTTTAATTCGGGGATGGGAAGAACACAAACCCGATTCCTGAACTTTATTATCCCATCACAATCAAGATTGAATTCAGGAACATTTCTCACCTTCTTTTGTAACTCGACATTTTCTTTCTGTGCCTCTTTAATCTTCACATGTATAGATGGTTGAACATTCATTTGAGAAAGATAAGATTTTTCCCCTTCCATTATAACTCCAAGATCCATCCTTTGTAAATCCATAAATATTGGATCTTTTGTGATCCTCATCATGGATAAACTAGCATGGTCTTGTCGACTTAATGCATCTGCCACCTTGTTTGCTTTCCCAGGGTGGTAATGGATTGAGCAGTCGTAATCCTTAATCAGCTCCAACCATCTTCTTTGACGCATATTCAGCTCCTTTTGTGTGAAAATATACTTTAAACTTTTATGATCAGTATAAATATCACACCTTTCACCATAAAGGTAATGCCTCCAAATCTTTAATGCAAAGATTACCGCAGCCAACTCCAAATCATGTGTTGGGTAATTTTGCTCATGGATTTTCAACTGTCGTGAGGCATAAGCTATCACCATATCATTTTGCATAAGAACACACCCCAATCCCTTCTTGGATGCATCACTGTAGATCACAAACCTTTCTCCACTACAAGGCAGTGTGAGCACAGGTGCACTGGATAACCTTCTTTTCAACTCCTTGAAATTCTCTTCACATTCCTCTGTCCAAACAAACTTAACTCCTTTCCGAGTCAACTTGGTGAGTGGATTAGATAATCGTGAAAAATCTTTTACAAAACGTCGATAATATCCAGCCAAACCAAGAAAACTTCGGATCTCAGTTACTGTTGTTGGTCTCGACCATCTTTCGATAACCTCTGTTTTTGCTGGATCCACAGATATCCCCTCTTTTGAGATTATGTAACCCAAAAATGCAAATTTTTTAAGCCAAAATTCACACTTAGTAAATTTGGCATAAAGCTTCTCCTTTCTCAGGGTCTTCAATATAATTCTCAAGTGATCTTCATGCTCTTCCTTGCTCTTTGAATAGACAAGAATATCGTCTATAAAGACTACCACAAATTGATCAAGATAGTCTCTAAAGACTCTATTCATTAGATCCATGAAGATAGCAGGGGCATTAGTAAGACCAAATGGCATCACTATAAATTCATAGTGTCCATACCTTGTACGGAAAGCCGTCTTTGGTATATCCTCCCTTTTGACCCTTAATTGATGATACCCTGAACGAAGATCAATCTTGGAAAAGTATTGAGCTCCGCGTAGTTGGTCAAATAAGTCATCAATGCGTGGGAGAGGATATTTGTTCTTGATAGTGATCTTGTTAAGTTCTCGATAATCAATGCAGAGTCTCATTGATCCATCTTTCTTCTTAACAAATAGAACAGGTGCTCCCCAAGGTGACGCACTAGGGCGTATGAATCCCTTATCAAGATTCTCTTGGAGTTGCTTCTTCAATTCCTGCAACTCAATTGGGGCCATTCTATAAGGTGTCTTTGAAATAGGCAAAGCACCCGGTACGAGTTCTATTGAAAACTCAACTTCACGATTTGGTGGAAGACCCGGTAATTCCTCCGGAAAGACATCATCAAACTCCCATACAATGGGCATATTCTTAGTCGTAAGTTTCTCTCCAACCATTTGAGATAAATAACCTTCATTTAGTGGAATCATGACCCATAAGATGGAAGGAATTTACACTGGAAGGTTATATTCATCCTTGCATTGATAGACGATCGTAGAATGATCTGGATTATGAAATGTGACTTCCCTTCTTTGGCAATTGATATGAGCTCCATGTAGAGAAAGACAATCCATACCAAGAATCACATCAAATTCCACTAAAGGAAGGATCACAAGATTTGCAGGAAGCACTTTCCCACAAACTTCGATCGGAGAAGAATTATAAACTTTTGATGCGATTGATGTGCCATTAGGTGTTGTCACAGCTAACTCAACATCTAATTGTTGAGGTAATACGGTGATACCCTTAGAAAAGTCTTCAGAAATAAAAGAGTGGGTGGATCCAGAATCAAATAAAACATTTGCTACTTTAGAGTGGATGGTAAGTGTACCTTTCACCACATCGTTATCGTACTCCACATCGCTGATAGAAATTGCATGTGACTTTCCTTTGTCTTTAGCCTTAAGAGTTTGTTGACGTCGACCATCATCATCAACCCTTGGATTTGGGCATTGATTGGCATAATGCCCCATCTCCTTGCACTTGAAACATTGAAGTGTAGTAGGATCATTCTGTGTATCCCTTCCTTTATTTGCATCATTAGACATCTTCTTCCCATTATCACGGCATTCAAATGCCCGATGACCTTCTTTTCCACATTTAAAACATTTACTTGTCCCTTTAAGACAACTCCCTCCATGTTTCTTTCCACACTTGGAGCATAAGGAAAAGCTCATCTTCTTTTCCGTGTGCTCTTTAGATTTTTCTTTGAATTCCATCTTCCTCTTCTTATCAAACCCATGTGACTGATGGGTTACTCCAATATCCATCTCGACTTTGAGAGCACATCGAACGATTTCCTCGTAGCTATTGAAGTCCCTTATGGCTAACGCCCTTCGAAGACTTGGTTTTAAGCCACTAAAGAATCGATCGATCTTACTCTCAGGTTGGATAATAATACCAGAAGCGTACCTTGCAAGTCTTGTAAAATTTGCTTCATAGGTACTAACAGATTCATCATCCCTTTGCTTCAGTTCAAGGAACTCTTTCTCCATCTTTGTTCGGAGAATACGAGGGAAGTACTTATTGAAAAATAAGTTCTTGAACTCGTCCCATTCCATACACTCAATTTCATCCCTTTGCCTCGTATTCTTAACAAGATTCCACCATTGATCAGCATCTCCTTCTAAACGATACACTGCTAGGATGAATTTATCATGTTCAGAACATTGAAGAACTGAAAATATCTTTTCAGTAGTACTAATCCATTGTTCAGCAACTAATGGATCAGTAGACCCACTGAAAGAAGGTGGACGCTGCCTCATGAAGGATTCCACAGAATGTTGCTGCCTCCTTTGCTCGTTTGGAAATCCTGCATGATTCATAGCTTGTGAAAGTTGTGTGAGCATGGCTACATGATTTTGCATTCCATCTCCCATATTGTTTGGTTGCTCAGGGGGACAATCATTGCATTTCCCATCGCTTTCCGCATTAACACGGTTCCTTCGGGTTCCAGCCATTGACTAAAACCAAGAAGAATAGTGTGAGCAACACTAGTTATAATAGGAAACCACATAATTCAAGAATAAAATTTTCATGCTTATGGTCTTATCCTTGGTTATTCAAGGCCATTTCTAAAACACTAATATTGTGTTCTATGCTTAGACTTATCCTTAGGGTTCTTACTAAGGCTTTCACATCCTAGTTTCCAAAGGTTGACTATACCTTTCCTCTGATACCAACTATAATGACCCATACTTTACATACATTGTTAATACTTCAAAATTGAAGCACACTTATTACAACATATGATAAAACCACAAAGGACCGTATAGGTATAGTGTCTTTAGAAACTGGGAAACATAAACAACTGGTTCATAAATCTTCTACAGTGTCTCCCATTTATTTCATCATATCTAGGGTCCCTTTTAGCATATTCTACTTAATATCCATCTTCCTGACCTGGGGAAAAGAAAACATAAAAGGGTGAGCTCAAATGCTCAGCAAGGGAAATAAAGGAAATAAAAATCATATCATATCTTTTTTTAAAATCATAACCTGCAAAAGAGATCATAAAATCTTAATAAATCATAGAAGTGAAAATGAGATCCCCATAATCATAACATGAAACTTGAAACTTTGTGGCATGCACACATAATCATGGAAAATCATTTCTTGTTAGTCATGACTTATTGCCAAGACTATCTTAGTGGACAAAGTCCCTTTCTGAACCGAGTTTACTCCTCGTTTCAGTCCTGTATCACTGAACCGAAATAACCTTCCGTTCCAGCCATGTCTATCTCATGAGATATAAAATCTTTACCCAATGCACTGGAGGGAGATATAGGTCCCACCCATCTTATAATGAATCCTTTCTTATGTGTGCCACATAATCATAAAACATACATCATAGCATAACCCATGTAATAAAAATGGGATTCTTAAACGACATGACATCATAAAACAACTCATATAAGATAAAGGAATTCATAAAAAATAATTCCATCACAACATGATCAAATCAATTTAATAATAGGGATAAAAACAGAACCCTTTATTATCTTAGATGGAAAATAATTTTGATAAAACACTTGAACTCCATTCTTGAGGAAAATATCCTTTCTTCTTCAAAAACATTTTTTCCTTTCATAACATGCCATACAACTTTAAAATAAAAGAAGTTGATTAAAAATAAACTTGAAAACTTGTAAAGGAAGATTCTTGGAAATTTTGTTTTAAGAATCCATTCATGCCATATAAGTTAAAAAAAACATTCTTCGTACTTTTGTCGGAAAAGTCAAAAAGTACCTCGTACGAAAAATGACAAAGGATTCCTTTCGTACATATTACTAAAAACTCACCGAAGGGTAAAAATGGATTTAAACAATTGTAGGTGGATGGAAATAATATTACATATTGATGAAACATGGATGTGGATGATAAAATACACCCCAGTAAATACTTACGAATAAACAATCTCGGATAAAAATGAGATTGTGATATTTTCCCTTACCTTAGGTCCGATTTGCTTTGTTCGTGTCCGAAGCTCCTGTATAATGGTTTAAATAATGTTATTGACTTATTCCAGAATCATACATATTGATATGATATCATATATTATTAGCTTCTTGTTAGTAATATTTCATTGTTACTTGTTACTCGGGTCTTTATAACTTTTTGTTCTTATGCGTGTTTTGTTGAATAAATTCTTATTCTTATCTTTAGGTTATAGATAATTCATTTCCAGAATGGTATTAGTGTAGTATATACCATATTAATTCATTCAATTCATTTATATAATCATTATGAAATGAAGATCATGTAGAACTAGTCACATCACATCGTGGAGACGGTATTCCGTTCGTACGCACGAGTGATGATATTGTTCCTATGGTCGTGGAATTGTATTGGAGTATATATATATATATATTATTTCAGTATCAATATTACTTCATAATAATCATATATAGTTACTCATTACACCATTATACCCATCCTTGTAAGGTGACGATGGAAAATAGATTACACCACGGCGTGGAGACGGTATTCCGTACATACGCACGCGCGGTGATTTCATTTTTCCATAGGATGGATAGAAGGTGAATTAGGGTTGTTTCATATTTATAATAACATATCAGTATGTAATTAATACTGATGTTATTACTTTATCATGAAACAACTAAAGAAGAAGAAGTTGAAGAAGAAAGAAATTGAAAAGATCGGTAATGGATATTACCTTTTCTTTGGAACGCCTCTTTGAATCCTCCACTTAAGGAACTAAGATTGGTCTTTGGAGAAGACCAGGACCTCTAGGATTATTCTACGGAAGTGGAGAGGAGAAAATGGCAGGGGTTGGCCGAGCTTGAGTGCTCAATTTTGTGTGAGGAGGAGGGGGAGGAGGTGCCCTTTTATAAGGGAGGAGAGGGGCACCTTAGGAATATCTCAAAATATTATTTTATATTAAAGTCAAAATCGGTTTATAATGGTTCCAAAGGGTCTTATTTCGAAGCTAAAGTGGGGATGGGTCGAAATCCTATCAACCAATAGAATTTAGACAAGTTTAGGATATTATTTTAACCTTATCAATTAGATTTAACTCTAAGTTAAATAATTTAACTTTTACCATGTCTTTTTGTTTTCTTTCACTATATGGTTAATACACTTACTATAACATGCCAAACAAACCCCAAATTGTTTATTATATATATATCCTTATCTAAGTCATTTGGCCGAACCTTAGATTTTTAGGAATAAAATAACAATTAATAATATAATATTTGATTTAAAAACTATTTTGTGTCAATGTTGACACTATTTGATATATGATTTTTTGTAAAAGTCATAACAGAATTATATGTTCGAATCAAGTTGATTAAATCAACACTAATATATCATAGTAACCTATAAAATTATTGGAATTCATAAAAAGTCTCAAATTACATTTATTTTGGTGTTTATAACATCAATTATGTCAATATTTCGTTAACAAGATAATTACTGCATCATCTTTGTGTCATAAATAAATTAAATTATTTGATGTCTAAAAATTACAAATAAAATACCATCATGTAGGAAATCCTTTTAGCTTTCTAATGAATATTTACAATCGAATTTATCTTATGTATAACCCCATATTAAAAATGTTTTAATAAATAAACTTTGATTTTAACTCTTTTAACCCTTCTTTAAATAAATTAATAATAAATGTCCTAATCTAACCCAAGTGGGCCTAAATGGTCATATTTTATTCCTAAGTTTGTTTTTGGTCGAAATAAACTTGTCCAATAGGATTAGGACACGTGTTAGGGTAATAGTAATATCATATTTACCCTTAGTTACCCTATTTACTATTAACCGTGGTAAAAAAGTTACTATTCACCAAAAATTATTTTCATCTCATTGAACCACATTTTAGTCCTTGATATTAACCGTGTCTGTCGGATTTTTGAAATTCCATTCCCAGAAGCGGTAAAATTAAGTTTTATGCAAAATTCAGTTTTTAACCTACCACTTAGTGGTTTCACTATTCATCAAAAATTGAAAGTTTTCAGAAAAATACCAAAATTTCACCCTAGGCTAATTTCGATATTCTGAGTCCAAAAATGAAGTCCATTTTGAAAAATAAAATTTATAAAATTTCAAAAAGTGGTTATTACTATTCATAACGGCTAGTTTTAATAGCATATTGTTGTTTAGTGAAACTCGGTATTGCGTACGACGCAAGCTATCGAGGAAGGTCACGATTGCGTGTAAAGCAAGCCAAGTAAGTGTTGTGTATAAAAAGATTCCTGTGATGATTTATATAACATAAAAGTCTCGGGTGTTACAATACAAATCATAAATTTGATTAAAAGGATACTTATTATTAATAGTGATGTTATTCAATCATATACAATCAATTAAAAACCTCATTAATATATCTTTATTTGTAACAAGTAAAATTGGAACACTTCATTGTAAATTTCTATGATGAATGAAACCTTTATATAGAAAATCCTGTAACATTATTTTTAATTCCAAAAGTTCTACTTGATCTATTCAATAAGGGGGTTTGAAATAGTACTATCACTATGAAATAATTCAATAGTAAATGTAACCTACCGATCAAGAATAACACCTGGAAAATCATTAAGAAATACATCCAAATATTCATTTAATATTGGGACATAACTAATCCAAACAATTAATTTCTTTTTAATAACATTATCTATGTAAATTCCACATCCATATCTAATAAATTTCTCAGCTTCTTGGTAGGTAATAAAAGGTATGAAATCATTGAATAAAACTTTAATAACATTATAATATATCATATCATGATAAACCAAAATTCAATCCATACCAAGAATAATATCAAACTCTACTATGGTTAGTTTAACTAGATTTATATGGATAACTATCCCACTAATAATAACATTAAGATTATTATAAATCTTAGTTCCTTAATATTTCCACACATAGTTTTCACAAAAAGTTCAAATTTATTTTCATGAGGTGATATTCCCATTTTACAAGAAATTTTATCATATATGAAGTAATATGAAGAACCAGAGTCAAACAGGGTTTTGTAATAATTCAAATAAAGAAGTAACATAGTTTTCACCACTTAATTAGATGGCCCAACATCAACTATAGTAGTATTAAATGATTTTCCACACATTTTTGTTTTTTATCATGGTGATTTCCACCCTGAGTAACTAAATTCGTATGCATGTTAGCATAATTCCCCAACTCATTGTAATTAAATCATCTTACCATTAGATTTTCATTAATTTTCAAATCATTTTCCTTATAGTCATGAGCCACATGTCCAATATTTCCACATTAGAAACACTTCCAATATTTGATAATACATTCTCTAATATTTGTTGTCCATACTTATCATAATATAGAAACTTCATTTTATTAAATCAATATTTATTGGATGGATGATTCCTCATTTTCTTCCATCTAGACCTTTTTTTCTTCTTGTTATGGAATAAATGTTCATCAGTAAAATCAATTTCTACCTTTTCATCAAATCAAACAAGTTTCTTATAAATTTTTAATTCACTATAAGTTAATTCCCATTGATATGTTTTATTAAATCCTTTGTAAAACTAATTAATTTTCATATCAATATCTTGGATAAAATTTGGTGTGTATCTTTCCAACTGGGTAAATTTTTCTTCGAATACAGACACCAAATCCTCCTCCTTCTGTCACACTTCTGTAAATTTATTTTCCATCATTAAAAAAATAATTCCTAAGTATATTTTTCTAAAATTCATCCCGCTCCAATGAATGAATCTTTTCTATTTCTCTAGTATTATTAACCATTGACTACAATTGGTTGGCTTCAACATCAAAATGGTAAATAGAGAGGGTATCCTTTTGATTCCTTGAATAACCCATGCCTTCAAATATATTTTCTAAGTATTTAATTCATCCCGTAGCTACAATTGGGTCAAATGATCCATAAAATATGGTAGGGTGTTGTTTCATAAAATGATTCACTATATATATGTTCCTTTGTGGTGAACAAGGTTTCCCTCTCACATGGATACCACCACCATTTATAGACTATGTTAACTAATCTATAACAGTAAGGAACTAATATATTCCAATTCCAAGCATTCTTGGTTGTCGGTTTAGAAGGATATCATTCTATAAATGCCTTCCTACTTTAACAACCCTATTTCCTCTATGGAAGATCATTCTGAGCATAAATAGTTTAGATGAAGAAATATTGTAATCTTAAAATTATATAAAAACTATAAATTAGAATCCATTAATGGTATTTAATCTCATTATCCTAACCTATAAAGTTTTATAAATTGGCCTATGATACCAACTATAAGGACCCAATCACTATTCAATCCACAATTTTATATTTAGATAACAATTCACATTCTTACATTTTTAGGATATTTTTTGGTTTAGAGTTTTACAAAATTATGTCATAAATCTTAATTAACAAACCCATACAATACATTTTGGGCACTTCATCGTAGTATCAATTTTGTCTATAATACATAAGTTTTTTAAAAAGAAACATGTTTTCTTTCCATGATAACTCTTTATGATTTTGAATTTTGAATTCATATTTATTATTATTCATCCTTAGAACTTATGAAAAAACATGTAAAATGTGCAATGAGAACAAAAACATCAATAAGATCCATCAAAGAAAAAAATAAAATCATTATTCCATTTAAAATGCATGATATCATAAAGATATTTTTCCTTCAAAATAATAAACATTGAGCACAAATGAAATTATTTTTACTGACAAATTGTTTTTTAAAAAAACATTATAAGTGTCATGAACCAACCGTACCTGGGCTCGAGCCGCAACTACCCCAAGCCTGCCTCCATAGGCCAGGGGCTGGCGAAAAGCGTCGAAGGCTAAACAACTCGGGGAGGCCTTTTCCTAATTACTTGTACACACACACACACGCAGCCCACTCAATGCAATAGTGTAGAGTAAAAGAGAAATTAAAGTACCAACTGCTATAAACAACCACAAAGAGTGCATCAACCTCTAAACAATACAAAGTGAGTGATGAAGGTAAACTGAAAAGAAAACGTCAAAACACACACCCAACCGGAAAAGTGCCACAACCCGGCAATAGGTAAACAAAAGTAAAATGGTTGGGAGAGTCTCACACCTGGAACCCGACTACGACCATCGTATGTGGTCCAAGCTCCCGAACTCCTAAGATTTGCTGAAGTCACGACCAACCTGTCCATCATCTACAAGGGTACAACAAGTGCGGGCAAAGACCAAGCAGGGGTGAGTATAAAAATACTCTGTAGGATACCCCGAATGCTCAAGGGAGCAACAAAGAAGTTACCAAAGAGTGATTAGTAGATCAAAAAGGGAATAGTAAAAGAGTAAAACAGAGAGATTGTAGTAAAGAGTACAGATCAACCCAACAAGAGGAAGGAAGAAGACTCGTCTTATCACAGGGAGCTAGAAACGGTGAGAAGATGAACTTCCTGTCGAGTCTTCACTACCTATAGTAGGAGAGTAGACTCATACAACCACGAGAAGCAAGACACGAAAAGCACGTGGAATACCCCACGTGTCTTCGCCTCTCCTGGAAGGAGAGTAGCCAAAACCCAAGGAGTTGGTACTGGAACAAGGTATACATATATATATGCTCTGTCAAGAAACCCGAACACGATCGTAAGGGGATCTCCATCCTGTAGCTCAGCCCAAGAAATTGAGTAGACAACAGTCCCAGAAGTAAACACCATCGATGCCTAGCATCCCGCACGTCTGCCCCGAACTGCAAGTCAAGGGGCTCAAATCACCGCACCTCGACACTATTTTCTTTGGGAAGCACTGACTCACCTGCAAAGTTGTAGGTCGTGTCACAATGATGCATCTCTGTGGGGAAATTTACCCTCATATTTGAGAGTTCTGGGGAAAGTCAAACCACACCTCTTAACTATCACACAATTGAGAGGTCTTCTCAAAGTCAAAGCTATCACATCACTGACCCATACAACCAAGGGTCTTGCTCCAGTAGTCACAGAGAAAATCCACAGACTAGCTTAGTAGAAAGGAATGAGTCTGAAAGAAGTCATCGGGTAACCCACTGTCCATCCCTACTGGAGGGTAAACCCTAATAGGTCATCGAGTAAACCACTGCCCAGTCTCTGATGGAGGGTAAATCCTAAGAGGTCATTGGGTAACCCACTTCCCAGTCTCTGCTGAAGGGTAAACCCTAAGAGGTCATCGGGTAACCCACTACCCAGTCTCTGTTAGAAGGTAAACCCTAAGAGTTCGTCGGATAACCCACTGCCCAGTCTCTGCTTGAGGGTAAACCCTAAGAGGTCGTCGGGTAACCCACTGTCCAGACTCTGCTGGAGGGTAAACCCTAAGAGGTTCTTGGGTAACCCACTGCCCAGTCTCTGCAAGAGGGTAAACCCTAAGAGGTCATTGGGTAACCCACATTCCAGTCTCTGCGGGAGGGTAAACCCTAAGAGGCCGTCGGGTAACCCACTACCCAATCTCTACTGGAGGGTAATCCCTAAGAGTTCAATGAGCAAACCACTGCCCAGTCCCGCTGGAGGGTAAACCTGAAGAAGTTAATGAGCAACCCACTACCCAGCCCTACTAGAGGGTAAACCTGGAACTGCTCTGACCATCCCTACAGGATGGTACAACACTAGCCAACAGAACATGGAGTGGGTATCGCGCAACTAGCCAACTCCAGAAAAATTCACCTAGTAGAGGTTCAACGCCCTTGTAGTGTGGGTCAGGATGATACTTGGATCTCTTCCTAGGAAAACATGTCATGGTAGATCACAGAAGTAGGATATGATCTCGATACTCAGCTAGGGAATCCGAACCCAGGGCTCACTGGGCTCTGCACCCTATTGGAAAATACCTCCTGGGTAGAGGATCGGTGCCCGCGTAAAGTATTGGTCGCACCGAATCCACCAAAAACTCTACCAGGGAACACAAAGGGATGTGATACTGAAAGCACACATGGATAAAGGAAAAATGGGAACCCAAACAACTCTGCTCATCAAACCGCTAAAAACAAAACCAGGGGAGAACACTCAACCCTGCTGGTCTAAACCATCTTGAATAGAGGGACCCTCTACGTCACGAGAGGTCAAATGTATATAAAGTAGAACACAGTACGCACATGGGACCCTCACGACGTGTGGACCTATCTAATATCCAAACCATGTACACAAACATTATCGGGTACAAACTTACAACATGTACCTCCAATAATTCCTGTATACTCCTGGAGTATACCACATCTCTAGCCCAAAGGCTATTATGCACATGACACCCAACGTCAATGTGAAGGGAGAACACATAATTTTTCCAACCTACTTCCTCCACAGACCTAGCACGGACAGCCAAATCCCTTTATACATCAACTTCACTCACACAGGAGTGAACGCGATCACACGCCAAGGGTTCACTTCTGAACACAATAAGAAGAATCGCCACCGGAGCACCTTTCATGCTTCCACATTTAATGACAGCTCGAATGAGAAAATACACCTCCAAATGGATTATAACATTTTAACCCTCATGGAAAAACACATGAGATCGACTATTTACTCGCCTCCAACAGACATCTGATGTAATAGTCGTTCAACACTGCTTTATGCCCGAACAGCATCTCGTGATCCCGAGCATCGGTCCCGAAAACAGTCGGGCGCATCGCACCATTTCGATCTCATTGGAAAGAAACATCAAATTAACTTCTTACTCATGTGGAATGGATATCCAGAGAAAAGGATGCATATTTTCATACTGTTCACGATCGGTCCTATGTCGGACCCGCATCCTTGTCCCGAAGCACTACGAATGGATCACACCGTTGTGATCCTCTCGAAAAAGTACACAAGATTTACTAATCACTTGTCCGAAATGGACACCCAGTGGAAAACATACAATTCCCCATCAACGCCCAAAATGGCCCTTGTGGGGTCCATACCAGTGTGCAAAATTAAATCAGGCGGATTGCACCATTGCAATTCTCTCGGAAAAACACTCAGAAACGACTGCTCGCATGCCCCGAACAGACATCTGATTAAAAAGTTGCTAAATGCTGCCTGCAGCTTAAAAGACAGGCCATGGGGCCCACGCCTCAACTCCAGTTTCACTGCCTGAAACCACCTTTTAAAACTTTTCCTCGGTACCAGGGTCCCAACACCACTGACGGAACTCAAAATGGATTTCAGATGTGTCTATGCCGTCCAAAACAAGAACTCTCGGAATAACGCCAAACCACTTAATGGGAGTGTCGCACCACCGAGGCCCCCATCTCGAGAATTAAAACCCCTAAAACCATCTCAAAAGCTTCATCTCGACACCAAGAATGTACTTCCACAGACGGAACACAAAACAGACACCCGTAGAGAAAATTACGGGTGTCCGAAGTTGGAGGTGCGAACACCTGAAGCTGGACCGGCCTGGTCCGGCCGGTCTGCCCTGTCCGGGCCGGCCCGCGTATGCCAGCCCGGCTCGCAGCACCGGCCCGCAGTTCAGTCGCGCGGCCTGCCGCTAACCCGCAGTCCACCTGCAGACTGGCCCTCATGGCCGATCATCTTTCCGCGTGAAGACCCGCCGAAGGCGGGTCTCTGTTTCGCTTGGGGTCGCGCGTCGTGACCCCCAGTTGCGCCCTACAGCAGCGGCTTCAGCCCACCGCACTGCCTGGGTGGCCGCCTACTCCACCTGAGCCGCCACCGCCACCTGAGCCCACACCTCCGCCTGAGCTTGTGCCTCTGCCTGAGCCCGCTGCCACTCAGAGATTCCGCCGCCGCCTTGGAACGTCGTGCCGCCACCATTGCTCGCCGGACCACTGGAAAAACACAGATTTGGCCGGAAAATTTCCCGGGGCCACCCCGGATGCCCCGAAACTCGGATTTTTGATCTGAAAGGATTTTTGGAAAGCTTGGAACATATAATATTCAATTATGGGATTCTATCGACAAAATAACTACAATTAGACGCCATAATTTAATATCAAAGGAGAGGTTTGAAATTAAAACTTGAAACGAAGATCTCATACCTCTTTGGGCGTAGCCCGAAGCTTTGCGAGGTATCTGCCTTCGTCGAAACTGCAACCGCCTTAGAGAGGAGGGCTTGAAGAGAGGTGAGGGCTTGATGATATTCTTGTTGGGGCTTCTTCCGCCAGAGAGAAAATGGAGAAGGGAGGAGATGTTTGTGATTAAGTAGAGACTTAAAAAATTAATTTAATTAATTTTTATTAATCACCCTCGAAAAGACCCACATCTGAAAATCTCGACAGGGTTGATGTTAAGACGCTCCTGCGGTAAGTTCTGTGTTCTGAGTGCAATAGTGGTTTCATAATATTAATTTGGGCCTCCGTTCGAAAGTTATAAAACATAACGCCTCAGGCCGCGAAATTATGAAAACGCCCCTGGTGGCATTTTCCACTGAAGGGTCACGCCTGCGAAAATTACACCCCTCCTAGGGTAAACGGAACGCTCCAGACTCAACAGTGCCCTTTTTTTTCCCATCTGAGCTCCTGTTTAGGATTTATTCTGCTTGATTGGTGTGCCCAGTGTGAACACACAGAAAATTTAATTTTGGCCACAACGGGGCTCGGAATCGCATGTCGTCTGAAGGAACTGTTCTGGAATAACATAAAGAAAATTCCAAAATTTTTTATGGAAAACACCAGGTTCTTGCATCATTCCCTCCTTCAATACTACTGTCCATTCAAATCAAAACCTGGGAACAACTCAGGGTACTAAGCCCACACCTGGCTCTCCCGTACCCAGAAGAACTCTTGCACAGTCCCGTGTCACTGTACACAGACCAAAGGATTTGATATGTTCACGCGAGGTCTTCCCTTGATGATGACGTGCATAGGAACACACTCACTTCTTCTTAGGTGAGTCACATGGGAGATGTCATGCACCCAAACCAGCCTTTGGGTTTAGGGTAAGGCAGTAGGGGACCTTGCCATCCCTTCTCATGATCAAAAATGGCCTGAAGGCCCTCGGGGGTATCTCACATCCCTAGTCAAACATCTACGTCACACGTCGCAACTGGAATCACTGTTTGGACCTGGATCAAAGCCCTGTGATTCCCTCCTTCAGAATATCCATATGGTGAAACACCTAAGGATAGCTGGTCACGCAAGGTTCCATAGTTGATGTCTCGCAACCGAGACACTCTTACATGCTCGGAAAGCGATGTAGTGGACACCATTGACTAACAGAAAAAGGTTCTACGCCTTCTACTCTACCAACATAGGGTTACACCTGACGCCCTGCGTCACCCTGGTAACAACTCAAGCAAGGATCAGGGAGAAAAGAATTTCACACATAGAGTCTAATAATTATACTGAAAAAGTTGAAGAGTCGTAAAGTGTACCTCTTATCACTTCATGCTCTGCAGGATCATAGACATCCAAAGCTTACAGCTGCCCGCGGTCCCAACTGTTAGCTCCCAGAGTCTAACATGGACTGCTTGGTGGTGGTGGGAAGACCTCATAAGGTAATCCCCCACTTCCAGCTCCTCCCGCTCCTCCGCTATCACCCACTCTCTAGGCGCGACTCTGATCACGATGCTGCCTCTGTCGTGGTGGTGCACCTACTGCCTACCCAAAGTTCTCAGTATACCTGGTCTGGCAGTCCCGTGCCAAGTGACCTCGCCCATCGCAAGCATAGCACCGACACCCTCCAGGCTTCCCCGGTGCCCTCCGACACCACTGTGGTGTATGACCCTGCCCCTGGGTCTTCTCATGGAAGGGTCTCCTTGGATAATCCCATGTTCTTTACCGCCACAGTGGTGCACGACCACGTCTCCGAAATCGGTGGGTGGAAGGTCGCCTGCGTCGAGGTTATGTCTGCTGACGCCTACTAGCTGCAGCAAACGTCTCAGCTCTATTGTTCCTACGGCCACCACCAACTGTAGAACGTGATAGGAAGCTCTCTGTTACTAGCTTCTACTCTAGCACCTCGAATAAGTGTGAATTCCCAAGGGTAATATGATAGCATGAATCTCTCTGTAGAGACCCTGCTCGAACTTCCACGCTCAGAAGCTGTCGTCATGGACCAAGTCTGGGAAAAAATGTGCACGGTCTACGACCCTAGTTGCATGATCAGTCGCCATCATCCCTCCCTGCTGAAACCACAAGATCTCATGGATCTGAATGGAGCGTAAGCAGGAGGGGTAAAACTCCTCACGAAATAGCATCTGAAAGTCATCCCACGAAAGTGATGACTCATCGAGTAACTGAGTGGACAGACTCCACCAACGCCCCACTGCTCTGCGGAAAAGTCTGGCTACTGAAGCCACCATCTGATATGCCGGTGTCTGTACAAGCCTAAGGAGGTGAACCACTATCCCAAGCCAAACCTCTACTGCCTGAGGGTCTGGATCACCGCTAAACCTCAGTAGTCTCTACCGCTGGAACTCACATAGCATGTTCAACCTGCGCTCAAGCTTAGTCTGCTCTGCTGGAGCTGCCTGCTGCTCACCAAGTGGGGGTGCTGCTACCGGCCCACCCAGAGAAAGGGATTAGTATGATAGGTCATGGAATGTGGCCTCGTCGCTCACAGGGTTTTCATCATGAACCAAAGCTAGTATCCTGGCTGGCTGTCTTCGTAGAGGAATCTTGAATGTTATCTAGGAGTACCGTGATCAAATGAGCATATATGTATACAACCATAACAACAATGGGTAGGTGACTGAATAATGATAGTCAAAGAATCAATCCTAGGTGATGCATAAACCAATTTTCCCTGCAACGAGTGTCTCAGCATGCCGAGTCGACAAGCAGGTTATCAGGGTCCTAGTGAATGACTACATCAGCCGCCGCACAATCACTAGACTCCCTGACCTGAGAGCCGCTCTCAAGACATGTTGACATTGTTTCCCTAGATCCCAACCAATTCCTTTTTAGGTATGTCCGAACAACATCCCAAGGAACGAACCACCTCTGATACCACTTTTTCACGACCCAACCCTACCCGGGCTTCATCCGCAACTACCCCAATCCCGCCTCAATAGGCCAGGAGCTGGCGACAAGCGCCGAAGTCTAAAAAACTCGAGGAGGCCTTTGCCTAAGTACCTGTACACACACACGCATCCCACTCAATGCAATAGTGCAGATTGAAAGAGAAGGTAAAGTACCAACTGCTATAAACATCCACAAAAAGTGCATCGACCTCTAAACAGTACAATGTGAGTGCTAAAGGTAAACTTAAAAGAAAAGGGAAAAACACGTACCCAACCGGAAAAGTTCCATAACTCGGCAACAGGTAAACAAAAGTAAAATAACTGGGAGAGTCCCACACTTGGAACCCGACTACGACCACTATACACGGTCTGGGCTCCTGAAATCCTAAGCTCCAATGAAGTCACGACCAACCTGTCCATCTTCTACAAGGGCACACTAAGTGCGGGCAAAGACCAAGCATGGGTGAGTATAAAAATACTCAGTAGGATACCCCAAAGGCTCAAGGGAGTAATAAATGAGGTACTGAAGAGTGAGCAGTAGATCGAACAAGGAATAGTAAAAGAGTACAACAGAGAGAGTGCAGTAAAGAGTACAGCTCAACCCAATAAGTGGAAGGAAGAATACTCATCCAATCACAAGGAGCTAGAAATGGTGAGAAGATGAACTTCCTGTCAAGTATTCACTACCTATAGCAGGATATTAGACTCATCCAACCACGAGAATCTAGATACGAAAATCATGTGGCATACCTCGCGCGTCTTCGTCTCTCCTGGGAGGAGAGTAGCCAAAACCCAAGGAGTAGGTACTAGATGTAGAGACCCAAGCTTGACGTACATGGACATTACATTACTTTTGCAGAATAATTAGTACATAACAAGAACCAAAACTCAAGGACTGTAATAGTTTAGTGTCTTTGGAAACTCGGAACATAATCTTCTAATCAGGGTGAATGATCTTCAACATCTCCCATAAAGATCTTCCCCTTTTATTTTCTTACCTAAAACCTTTCTTTAAATCCTCGGGAAAAGAAAACATATAAAGGGTGAGCTCAAATTCTCAGTAAGGGTAAACATAGAGAACATAAAACAATCCATAAACATTTGAATGCAAAAACTTGAACATAAAATCTAAACATGAAAATCTTGAGAAAAGACATAAATCTTGGAAGTACTTAAGGAATATATCATAAAGGAACATAAATCATGATAAAATATCATGGGAATAAAACATGTAATTGTAGAAAACTATTAATCACATGATATGATTTCCATATTAGCCAATGCATTGCTGCCAAGACCATCCTAGTGGACAAAGTCCCTTTCTGAATCGAGTTCACTCCTCGTTCTAGTCCTGTATCACTGAACCAGATTAACTTACCATTCCAGCCATGTCTATCTCAAGAGATATAAATAATTACCCAATTCATTGGAGGGGGATATATGTCCCACCCATCTCCTAATGAAATCATTCTTACGTGTGCCACAATATAAACATAAATCATTCATCATAACCCAAAGAATAAAATGGGTTTCATAAACATCATTCCATAAAACAAATGGATATCATTTCACCATAAGAAAATTGAAACCATGTAAATCATAGAGACATTATACTTGAAACATACACATATGAAATAATGTCATCTTATATGGAAAATGGTTTTGATAAAACACTTGAAATGAATTCTTAATGAAAATATCCTTTCTTCATCAAAATCATTTTCTTTTCACAAAATGCCATGCAATTTTAAAAGAAAAGGATTTTGTTAAAAATAGTAATGAAATATTATAAAGTAAGATTCATGAAAATAAGGCGTTATAAAACTATAAAAATCCATTGATGCCATATAATTTAAAAAAACATTATCCTCGTACTTTTGTCGGAAAAGTCAAAAAAGTACCACGTATGGTAAACAAAAGAAATATTCCTTCCATAACATGTGGTAGAAGTCAAAAATGGGTAAAAAGGACATTAAAAATACATGAAAAAATTTTAGAAAACATGTACATGGATGATAACAATAACCCCGATAAATACTTACGAATAACAATCTCGGATAAGAACGAGATTCGAATAGTTATCCCTTACCTTAGGTCCGATATGCTTCATACGTATCTAAACCTCATGTATAATGATTTAAATAATGTCATTGACTTATTACAGAATAATATTCATTGTTATGATATCATATATGGTTCACTTATGACTTTATATTACCCATTCTCTTGTAAATTCCATTTAAAGCAGCATTTTGGGTAAAATTGTTTTATTTATCGTACGTGTTTGGACTTGTTGTTCTTGATATTATTATTACTTATATCATGATTTACTTACTTAAATAATGTAAATCATGATTTATATATCATATATATTCAGTATATATATATAATAGATAGATAAATGAAATGAAATACAGCGTTCATGGAGATGGTAGGCCGTACGTATGCATGAACGATGTTTTCATTTCCTTATTAACTTGAATGAAATTAAGTAGATGTCATATATATATATATACACATAAATCCAGTATCTTTATCATGTCATATATTTCATTATTATTCATTATATATACTTTATAATAATTCTTGAATGGTTAACATGGAGAATGAATCTCATCGCGTCGTGGAGACGGTAATCCGTACGTATGCACGAGCGATGATATCGTTCCCATAATTATTGAATGGAATTGGAGTGGATGATATAATATATCAGAATCAGTATTATGTTATAATAACCATATATTTTTATACTTTACACCATTATACCCATCCAAGTAAGGTGGTGGTGCAAAAACAGATTACACCACGGCGTGGAGATGGTATTTCGTACGTACGCACACGCGGTGATTTTGTTTTTCGTAGTATGGATAGAAGATGAAATGGGGTTGTTTCATGTTTATAATAATATATCAGTATATTAGTTATACTGATAGTATTACTTTACAATGAAACAACTAATGAAGAGGATGTTGAAGAAGAAAGAAACTTGAAAGAGTCGGTAGAAGAGATTACCTCTTCTTCGACGCACCTCCTTTAAGCTTCCTCTTAAGGGACTAGAGATGGTCTTTTGAGAAAACCAAAACCTCCATAATGTTTCTAGGGAAGTGTAGAATTGAAATGTATAGAGGTTGGCCGAGATTGAAGGCTCAAAATTGTGTAAATAGGAGAGCGGGGAGGTGCCCTTTTATAAGGGAGGAGAGAGGCACCTTAAGAAAAACTTAAAATATTATTTTATAATGAAGTCATATTCGGTTTATAATAGCTCAAAATTGATTTATTTAGAAGATAAAGTGGGTATGGGTCGAAATAATCTCAACCAATAAGTTTTAGACAAGTTTAGGTTACTATTTTAACCTTATCATTTATATTTAACTCTATGTTAAATAATTTAACTTTTTCTGTGTCTTCTTGTTTTCTTACACTATATGGTTAATAAACATACTATAACAAGCGAAACGAACCCCAAGTGGTTCATTATTAATATATATAACCTTATCAAAGTCATTTTTCCTAACCTTATATTTTTAGGAATATAATAACAATTAATAATATAATATTTATTTTAAAAACTATTTTATGTCAATTTTGACACTATTTGGTAATTGATTTTTGTGAAAATTATAACAGCATGATTAGTTCAAAAAAAGTTAATTTAATCAATAATAACATGTCTTATTAACCTTAAAATTTAGTTTAATTCATAAAAAGTCTCAAATTACATTTAATTGGGTATTTATAACATCAAATATGTTAATATTTCATTAATAAGGTAATTACTGCATCATCATTGTGTCATAAATAAATTAAATTATTTAATGTATAAAAATTATAAATAAAATACCATTATGTAGGAAATATTTTTATCTTTATAAGTAATATTTATAGTCGAATTTATCTTATGTATAACCCTATATTAAAAATGTTTTAGTTATTAAACTTTGATTATAACTATTTTAACTCTTCTTTAAATAAAATAATAATAAATGTTCTAATCTAATCCATGTGGACCTAAAGGGTAATATATTATTCCTAAGGTTGTTTTTGGTCGAATTACACTTATCCAATAGAATTAGGACATGTGTTATGGTAATAATAATATCATTTTTACCCTTAATTACCCAATTTACTTTTAACCGTGGTTAATAAAAGTTGAAAGTTACTATTCACCAAAAATTATTTTTACCTTATTGAACCACATTTTACTCCTTAATATTAACCGTGTCTCTCAGATTTTCGAAATTCAACTCACAGAAGCGGTAAAATTATGTTTTACGTACAATTGCAAATCCTCCTAAGAGGTGAGAAAAAGACGGTAAAAAGATCAATAAAATTTTTATATATCTAAAATTATTATAAAATGACTCCAATGAATTACATTGAACTTATATAGGTATTATGTATCTATTTTGACCTAAAATAAATATAAATAAAATAAATGATTATTTAAAGAAAAACTTGGTTTTTAAATAGTAACCCAGTGTTTTCACTATTCATCAAAAATTGAAAGTTTTCAGAAAAATACCAAAAATTCACCCTAGGCTAATTTCTATATTCCGAATCCAAAAATGAAGTCCGTTTTGAAAGATAAAATTTATAAAATTTCAAAAAGTTTGTATTACTATTCATAACGGCTAGTTTATATAATATTTTTATAACATATCATTTTTTAGTGAAACTCGGTATTGCATACAACACACGCTATCGTGGAAGGTCGCGATTACGAGTAAAGCAAGCCAATTCAGGATTGCGTGTAGTGAAATATTTCTTTGTTGTTGGGTATAATAGAATCCAACCATATTTCATTTATACATTGAATATATATATATACACTCAATGTTGCGTAGAATAACTTCTATCAAATGAACATGAAATTGTGCATAACACGAGCAAAGAATAGTGTTGCGTATATTGCTAGCTAATACAGTGTTGCGTATATCTCAAGCTGATTTTGGTGCAGCGTACAATAAAATACATCAATTAAATTAAAAAGAATAATTCTCATAAAATTTTGGGTTGTTACACTGGAACAAGGTATACATATATATATGCTCTGTCAAGAAACCTGAACAAGATCGTAAGGGGATCATCATCCCGTAGCTCAACCCAAGAAATTTAGTATCCAACAGTCCCAGAAGTAAACACCATCGATGCCCAGCATCCCGCACGTCTGCCCCGAACTGCAAGTCAAGGGGCTCAAATCATCGCACATCGAAACTATCCTCCTTGGGCGGCGCTGACTCGCCTGCATGGTTTTAGGTCGTGACACAAGGATGGGTCTCGGTGGGGAAAGTTCCACACATACTTGAGAGTTCTGGGGAAATTCAAATCACACCTCTTCACTATCACACAATCGAGAGGTCTTCTCAAAGTCAAAGCTGTCACATCACTGACCCATACAACCAAAGGTCCCACTCTGATAGTCACAGAGAAAAGCCACAAACTAGCCAAGTAGAAAGGACTGAGTCTGAAAGAAGTCGTTGGGTAACCCACTACCCATCCCCGTTGGAGTGTAAACCCAAAGAGGTCATCGGGTAACCCACTACCTAGTCTCCGCTGGAGGGTAAACCCTAAGCGGTCATCGGGTAACCCACTGCCCAGTCTCTGCAGGAGGGTAAACCCTAAGAGGTCATCGGGTAACCCACTGCTCAGTCTATATGGGAGGGTAAACCCTAAGAGGTCGTCAGGTAACCCATTTCCCAGTCTCTACTGAAGGTTAAACCCTAAGAAGTCTTCGGGTAACCCACTGCCCAGCATCTACTGGAGGTTAAACCCTAAGAGGTCATCAGGTAACCCACTGCCCAGTCTCTGCTGTAGGGTAAACCCTAAGAGGTCATTGGGTAACCCACTTCCCAGTCTCTGCTGGAGGGTAAACCCTAAGAGGTTGTAGGGTAACCACTGCCCAGTATCTTCTATAGGGTAAACCCAAAGAGGTCATCGGGTAACCCACTACCCAGTCTCTGCTGGAGGGTAAACCCTAAAAGGTCATTGAGAAACCCACTGCCTAGCCCCATTGGAGGGTAAACATGAAGAAGTCAATGAGCAACCCACTGCCCAGCCCTACTAGAGGGTAAACCCAGAACTGCTCTAGACATCCCTACTGGATAGTACAACACTGGCCAACAGAACAAGGAGTGGGTATCACACAACCATCCAACTCCAAAACAATTCACCTAGTAGAGGTTCAGCACCCGTATAGTGTGGGTCACACCGATACCTGGAACTCTATCTAGGAAAACACGTCACTGTAGATCGCGGAAGGAGGATATGATCTCGATACTCGGCTAGGTAATCCACGCCCAGGGCTCACTGGGCTCCGCACCCTACTAGAATCAACCTCTTGGGTAGAGGATAGGTGCCCACGTAAGGTATTGGTCACACCGAACCAACCAAAAACTCTACTAGGGAACATGAAGGGACATGATGCTTAAATCCCACACGGCTAAAGGAAAAAGGGGAACCCAAACAACTCCGCTGATCAAACTGCCGAGAAAATAACCAGGGGAGACCACTCAACCCTACTGGTCTAAACCATCGTTAATAGAGGGACCCTCTACGTCACGAGAGGTCAACAGTACGTAAAGTAGAACACCATACGCACATGGGGACCTCAAGACGTGTGGTCCTATCTCATCATCAAACCACGTACACAAAAATTATCGGGTACAAACTTACAACATATACCTCCAAGAATTCCTGTATAGTCTCAGAGTATACCACATCTCTATCCCAACGTCTATCATGCACACGACACCCAACGTCAGTGCGAAGGGAGAAAATATAATTTCGACAACCTACTTCCTCCAAGTCCCTAGCACGGCCAACCACATCTCTTTAGACATAAACTTCACTCACACGAGAGTGAACTCAATCACACGCCAAGGGTTCACTTCCGAACACAGCAAGAAGAACCTCTACCGGAGCACCTTTCATGCTTCCACATTTAATGAGATCTCTAATGAGACTCCACACATCCAAACGGATCATACCGTTGTAACCATCATGAAAGAACACGTGAGATTGACTATTTACTCGCCACCAACACACATCTTGCGTAAAAGTCATTCAACACTGCTTTACACCCGAACGACATCCCGTGGTCCCGAGCCTCGGTCTTAAAAATAGTCGGGTGCATCGCACCATTGCGATCTCTTCTGAAAGACACGTCAAATTGACTGCTTACTTACATGGAATGGATATCCAATGAAAAAGATGCATATTGCCATATCGTGCACGAGCGGTGCTACATGGGACCCGCATCCCAGTCCCAAAGCGCTTTGAATGGATCGCACCATTGTGATCCTCTCAAAAAAGTACACAAGATTGACTAATCACTTGTTCGAAACGGACACCTGGTGAAAAAGATACAATTCACCACCAATGCCCAAAACGGCCCTCATGGGGCCCGAACCACCATGAAAAATTAAAGCGGGAGGATTGCGCCATTTCAATGCATTCATAAAAACACTCAGAAACGACTGCTCGCACGCCCCGAACAGATGTCCAATTAAAAAGTTGCTAAATGCTACCCGTAGCTTAAAAGACGGGTCGTGGGGCCCACACTTCAACTCTGGTTTCAACAACTAAAACCACCTTGGAAAACTCCACCTCGACGCCTGCATCCCAACACCACTGACGGCACTCAAAACAGACTCCGGATGTGTCTGCGCCGTCCAAAACAAGAACCCCCGGAATAACGCCAAACCACTTAACAGGCATGTCGCGCCACCGAGTCCCCCATCTCGGGAATTAAAACCCCCAAAACCATTTCAAAAGCTTTGTCTCGATGCCAGGAATTCACTTCCATAGACGGAATTCAAAACGGACACCTGTAGTGAAATTTATGGGTGTCCGAAGTTGGAGGGGGTGAACCCCTTGGGATGGACTGGCCTGGTCCGGCCGGTCCACCCAGTCTGGGTCGGCCCGCGGTTCAGCCGCGCAGCCCGGTGCTGTCACGCGGTCCACCCACAGACCGGCTCTCATGGTCGGTCATTTTTCCATGTGAATACCTGCCGAAGGTGGGTCTCTGTCCCTCTTGGGGTCACACGCCGCTACCCCCGATCGCACCCCGCACCGGCGGCTTCAGCCCACCGCGCTGCCTGGGTGGCCGCCGGCTCCACTTGAGCCTGCACCGCTGCCTGAGCTCATGCCACCGCCTGAGTCCACACCTCCACCTGAGCCCGCTGCCGCCCAAGGATGTCGCCACCTCTTGGCAATGTCGCACCGCCGCCATCGCTCGCCGGACCACCGGAAAAACACAGATTTGGCCGGAAAACTTCTCAGGGCCACCCAGGACACCCCGAGACTTGGATTTTTGATCCGAAAGGATATTTGGAAAGCTCGGAACATATAATATGCAATTATGGGCTTATCTTGACAAAATAATGGCAATTATATGCTATAATTTAAGATCAAAGGAGAGGTTTGAAATTAAAACTTGAAAAGAAGATCTCCTACCTCTTTGGGCGTAGCATGATGCTTCGTGAGGTATCTGCCTTCAACAGAACTGAAATCGCCTTGGAGAGGAGGGCTTGAGGGGAGGGGAGGGCTTGAGGATCTTCTTGTTGGGGATTCTTCTGCTAGAGAGAAAATTAAGAAGGGAGGGGATGTTTTTTCTTAAGTAGAGACTTAAAAAATTGATTTAATTATTTTTTATTAATCACCCATGAAAGGACCCACATCCAAAACTCTCGACGGGGTCGAGGTTAAGCTGCTCCTGGGGTAAGTTCTGTGTTCTGAGCGCAACGGAGGTCTCTGAATTTTAATTTGGGCCTCCGTTCGAAAGTTATAAAACTTAATGCCCGAGGCCACCAAATTATGAAAACACCCCTGGTGGCATTTTCCACCGAAGGGTCACGCCCGTGAAAATTACACCCCTCCTAGGGTAAACAGCATGCTCCAGACTCAACGATACCCTCAATTTTCCCATCCAAGCTACAGTTTAGGATTTATTCTACTTGATTGGCGTGCCCAGTGTGAACGCACTGAAAATTAAATTCCGGCCACATCGGGGCTTATAATCGCACACCGTCTAAAGGTGCTGTTCTATAATAACATCAAGTAAATTACAAAGTCTTTTATGAAAAAAACCAGGTTCTTACAATAATAAATATAGTTTTTAAATTGATACCTTTATTTCAAAAATTACTTTTAAATTAAGTGGATTTACTAATCCCTTAACTGATAAATAAAGGATCAAATCCATTTAAAATATCTTCTCCATCCTTCAATGATCTTATCAAGAGAAGGTTGTTATAGCTATTTATCATATGGAAAGAGAATCTTATTAATACTATATATTTTTCAACAATTATAAACCTAAAGAGGAAATCTAAGTGATGGAGTGGAAGGAATTCTAGATAATGTTTTTTGAAAATTATTTTCTTCACACTCTTCAACTTAAAATGAATATTTATTTCCATATACTCTATAAAAAGGATGGAAATCCATCGATTCATATGAGAAAATTTTCAAAATACTTGTATAATATTCCTCATGATTTTTTATTACCCCTAAAAATAAATTTGACCACTTATTTGGTGGGATAAAGATGAATTTATTAAAATTATTAGTTATTAATGAGTTTGATAACTATGAATAAATTGTCCAATGTGCCCTCAAATTCTAAATAAATATTGGTGAATCTAAATGTTATCTTGGTAATATAGACATGATGTGGAGAATCAATTTTAATTTTGGAAGTGTGATGGAAAAATATCATGGGGGTAAGAAAGTCCATCATCCCACTTGTCAAAAGTGTGGGAAGAAGTATCCCAAAAAAATTATTAAGGGTGTCTGGAAATACTTTAGGTACAGAAAGGAAGGTCACCTTGATAGTTATTACCGATTGTAGAAACTCATTAATCTGATGGAATGAAGGAATGCTCCAGTCAACCATCAGTATATCATCCAATGTTTCAACTGTAAGGAATATGGACACTATACAAATAAATTCCCTAAGCCAATGGTTTTTGAAGATAACCAACTAAAATAAACACCAAGGTCTAGAGAGAAATTAAAATCATATTCCATCACAACATTTAAGGTTGATTCTGATAATGAAGTGGTGATAGGTATCCTAGTTATTCATTCAAGGATAGAAAACATACTATTTGATTTTGGTTCTATGAATTTTTTCATATCACACAAGTTTGGTATAAATATTCAAACACCACCTTAAAATAAGAAACACTAAACCAAATGAATAGTTTAGCATGGGTTAATTAGTAGTGGTTTATTAAACCACCACTAAAAAATTACAAGGATTTAGCGGTGGTTTTCAATAACTGCCACTAAATTTTATCCATTAATTAAATATAAGAACCTTTTTCCCTGAGCCCCCCCCCCCTTCACCCTAGACCACCCCCAACATGCACACAAAAATACCTTACCACTACTGCATTTCCCCCATAATGAGTGCTCTAGTTTCCCTCGAGCCCCTCAATCCCTCGTGGGTGCTCTGGTTTCCCCCAATCCCCTGAGCCCAAGCCCTTTCCATTCTATAGTTTCCCTTGAACCCCCTAATCCCTTTCCCTTTCCCTCACCACTCTGGTTTCCCTTGACCCCATCAAGCCTTCACCATCAGTGTATTTATAGTTTACCCTGATCCCCCTATGACTTCACCCTCACCCTCACCACATATATCACATTCTCCTATGATCCATCGCCATAATCCCCCTTATCCCCCTTCTCCCATAACTCCCCATTATCCATTTGATTTCAAATAGTGTTAATCCATCATTTCTTCCTATTTTATTCTCCTCCCTTCTTCCCTTTCCCCATCTATCAGTTTCTCTTACTCCTATGAACCCCAACCAATATTTGGGTTTAGATTAAGGTATGGGGAAGTTCTAATGATGTTTAATTGGGTTGTCTAGGTGGTGGAGGTTGTTTATTGGCTTGATTTTTCATTATCCATAAAAGGAAACAAGCTTTATAGGTCTCAACTTGACGTGAGGTAAGAATTTATATGTTATTTCTTTATAATTCATGGTTTCCTCCTTAAGAAAATGTTTGTTTAGTTATAAGATATAAAAAGGAAAGTTTTTATGCGTGTTCATGGTTTTCAATTTGTTTATAAATACAAAATTTTGGGTATATTAAAGTGACATTCATTTCATGTTATTAAAAGAAAATAATAATTGGAATTGATGTTATTCCACCATGATAATACCTTCAGAGAGTGTATAATTATTTTTCACCATCATTATCTTTACAAATAGTATTTTTATTGTTATTCTAAAATATTATACATGGAATGATTTATAATAAATGAAATAATTTCATAAATTCTAGTAAAAAATGTTTTCAAAAATTTATAGTTTAGAATATGAATTAAAAAATAATAAATTACATATATCATAGTTTTATTTATGTAAATAAGTTTTTACGAATAAATTTTCTTTTTAATAAATATTTAATTATGATGTGTTTTATTTATGAAACCATAACCTATTGTATTCATATTCTTTATACCATGTCTTAGACAATGTTTTTTATGATATTAGTATGTATTTTTAATAGACTCTATCATATATCATACTTATTTTGGTTTCCTAAAAGTAAGAATTTTTTATTTCCTAACCAATATCTTATGCTTCATTTGGAATTCTACTAGTATGAGTTAAATAATTCCAATGAGATATATTATCCTTTGTTTAGTTTTCTACTAGTATATTAATTTGTCTAATTTTCCATCTCTTATATCCTTTCTTCATACTACTAGTTTAAATTAGTTTCTTCATATTCCATCTTCTAAAATTTGTTTAGTTTATTATTAATTTGAATCAGTTGTTCCCTATTTCACCTCTTGTTCTTTTCTTGTCATACTATTAGTATGGCTTAGATTTTGGTTATTTAATTCCATATGCATTGTTTATATTTCAATTAATATTCCTTAGTGGTCAGTTATATCATGCCTTGGGAATTGTTTATATTTCTCATAGTATTCCACTATTTTTGGTTATTTAGTAACTTATACATATCATGAACCTAATAAAATGCATCAATTACCATTTTATCCATTAAATGGTTTCAAATGGTTTAAATACTTGGCATAAAACTAGGTTAAATTCCATGTGCTTGTTAAAACAACTAGTGGATTTTCTGTTAGTAATAAAATATTTAACGGGGTGTTTGACACCGGTTTTGACATTAAAATTTGTTTGTGTTGTTTTAGAGTAATGTTTTAGGAATTGAAGGTGTTTGACCTTTAATATTTTTTTTAATTTTTTTGAGACTATAAGTCTCATGGTGGATCAAATTTTTTTAAAAAAGTGAAAGTTTGGTTTTAAAAAATGGGTGATTGACAATAGTTGAATTCTTTTAAAGAGGGGTGTCTTACCATCAAAAGTAATTTTATGGAAATGGTTAGATTCCTAAATTAGATTTCAATGTGTGGTTTGATAAATTATTTTCAAAGAAAATTTGAAATTGTGTTTTCAAATGGTTTTAAAATGGATTGGTGTCTCAATATCGCTTTGAAATCCGGATTTACACTTTAAGAAAACTGTTTTTATAAATATGTGAGACCCTAATGAACCTCATGTGATTATAGTTATGCCCAAGGAGTCTTGTGATCCCACGAGGAGTTGATTTTTATTGATGCATATTTTTGTGTTTATTAATTATTGTATGATTTTTCTCTTACTTCAATTTTACATAATATTATCCATGATTGATTTCCTATTTTTACTTTGACATATTTAATACTTATATGAATATTCATACAACTACTTGGGTTTTATTTTTTTCACTTATATTTATCTATTTCCCTACTTAATAATAATTTTCTGTTTTAATTTTTTTTAACAAATTGTAGGTACTTGTGGTATATATTGATAAAAGTTGGATCATATTATCGAGGAACACTCCTCAGTGTGCTAAGGGTTTGGAAGAGTTTTAGATTTTTCAATTTACAATCAATCAGTTGATGATATAATAATATTTAAATGTATTAAATGTAAATTTTAAAGATGGTTGAAGGTACATGATGTTTATGAACATTTGATATCAAAGAAATTCCCTACTCAATATTTTCTTTGGATTTGGAATGGAGAATCAAACAATACAGAAAGTTTGATCATGGATTTAAATAAAAATAATGATCTCCAAACTTTGGTAAAAAATGGAAAATGAAATGAAAAACATTATAAATTATTCTTTTCACATTACAGGAAAACAACATCAACATCAAAACATATCAGAACAACCAATTCAGGATGTTACATATTATGACTTGACAAGTAATATTTTTGGGACTATAGGATAACCAGATCAGGATTATAACATATCATTGGATACTCCTCTTTATTTTGTAGAGGTTAATGTAAGAGAGAACTTCATTGAGTTGAAAAATGTGTTTCACAATTTATTTGATGATGGAAATAAATATTTTTATGATGGATGTCTAAAATATTCAAAACTTTATTTTCTGCTGAAGTCATTCCATATCAAATGCCTATATGGAATTACAAATAAGGTGATGTCTATGATATTGGAATTGTTGTGTGATGCATTTCCTAAAACTAATATCCCTGAGTATTTTTATGATTTGAAAAAAGTTGTTAGCAAGTTTGAGATAATTTATAAAAAAATACATTCTTCTCCTAATGATTTTATTCTTTATTGGTTAGAGGATTCAAGTAGACAATACTATAAAAAGGGTTCTTCTTCTAGAAGGTAGTCAATGGGTGATTTTGGAAGTCTGAATCAATATACTACTATAAAGAATAAGAAAAATAACACACCTAATTTTTTTTTTCATTAATTCCTTTAAAAACATATATTGTGAATATTATTCATGTCATTGTAAAATTACGAACACATTTAGTGGGATTATATAGATAATAATAATGATGGGTTAATTCATCATTCAAGAGATTCAAAATCATGGAATACATTTGATTCATTACACCTGAATTTCTCATCTGATCCTAGGAATTTTTTATTAGGATTGGTTGGTGATGGATTCAACCCATTTGAGACATTTATCACCATTTATATAATTTTTCTAGTTGTTTTCAACTCTTAGAATATACCTATGTGTATGTGTATGAAACAAAAATTTTTTATCAGTTCTATGATTATTCCTAGAAAAAAATTTTCTGAATATGATATTAATTTATTCTTGAAGCCTCTAATTCAATAATTACAAGATTTATGGAGAAACAGCATTGAGACATATGATTCATATTCTATAACAATTTTCAAATTCATGATGCTCTAATGTGGACCATTAGTGAATTCCCTAGACTAGGGTACTTATCTAATTGCAACAATTACACGAGTTTGGATTGTTTTATTTTTAACTTTAATTTTGAGCCCAAACAACAACCTTATAGTTAAAAATAGTTCTTCTTATGTCATTGAAGATTTCTTGATGCATCTCATAGATTTTGATTGAACAAAAAATAAACGGTTATATTGATTGTATACCACCTCTAAAGTTTTTGAATGGTTCTAAGATATTGGCACAACTTGGAAATGTTGAAATTCAATTTGGGAAGGTGTATCATTTTAATGATAGTGGGAAATAAATTTTAAGTGTATCATCAAGTTAAATTGGAATAAAACCATACAATAGAAAAAGTAAATTATTAAAACTTACATATTGAGGATTTAATTTGTTGAAAAATAATATTGATGTTGTGCATATTGAGAAAAATGTTTGTGATAAATTGATCTTCACATTTCTTAATGAGCATGGAAAATCGAAGGAGCATCTCAATGATCAGAAGGAATTAAAAACAATGAACATAAATCATGATCACTATATATATGTGAATGAAAGGTATGATTTGTAAATTTTATCAATGAAAAATATGGATAATGACACATTCATTCTAATTTTAAAATATGTGAAGGTATCTTATTGGTATTCAAGTAAAATATAAAGGTTTATGGACTTAAATTATCATAGATTACATGGATTAAAAAGTAATGATTCACATATTTTGTTGCATCAGTTACTACCATTGGTATTGCATACATTATTTCCTAAAAAGGTTATTGTAGTTATAATCCAATTTTTCAAATTCATAAAACAACTATATGCGAAAACTCTACAACCATTTGAGCTTGAAAACCATCATGAGAGATTTTTATTGGAACTTTTTGAAATGCAGATGATCTTTCCTCCATCAAATTTTATTGTCATGAAGAATTTAACAGTGCATTTGGTTGAGGAAACTAAATTAGGAGATCCTATACATTATCAATGGTTGTATCCAATTGAGAGGTACTTTATTTATATGTTTTTTAACTTAAGTAAAAAATTATTTTCAATTAATTAAATACATAATTATGTTTTATTTATTTTATTCCACATATATCTTTGTAATTTGAAATCATATGTAAAAAATAAATCTCAACCCGAAGGCTCTATTTTTGAATGCTATTAAGTAGAAGAGTGTATTACCTTTTTTTCTAAATACCAGGATGATATTGAGATAACATTCAATTAATTTGGATGTGTTGGAGACACATTGACTCAATATCAACAACATGGGAAATCAAAAATATTTCTTACCATTAGCTAATCAGTTGGGGGATCTCAAATGTGACACTGATAAAAATGTAATTATTATAGGAATATCCATATGTGAAGTTGAGTAGTGAAATTTTAGATCCATTTATTGAAGATCTCAAGATACAAACAAGGATTGGAATGAGAAGAAAAACATAAAATAATAAAGATATAAAAAAATATATTAAGAAAGAGCTTGTATAATGATTTTCACATTGTGTAAGTTCATAAATATTTAAATCAACATAGTTATTAGGTTGAAACATATATTTTGTAAATATAATAATGTATATTATTTTTTTAGATCATAAATACTGATACTTTGGATGATTTTTCATAAGATTTGAAGTTTCTAGCTAGATGTCCACTAAAACAGGATATAAGTTTTGATGCTTAAAATGTTAATGGATTTAAATTTCATAAAGTGAATCAGGAATATGATTTTAAAACATATAATAGTGGTATATTTATAGTTTACAAATTGAGATACTATAGAAAGTTGAATGATATTGTCAAATTAAACTACCACAAGAATTTTTTAGGTGTTTTATTCAAATGAAAGTGAGTAGATATTACCAGAGGTCTTAAAATATATTCCTTTCAATTTACTTCTATAAACATATATCACTTTATGGATGTCTCTAACTCTGAATTACGTGATTTTTATATCTTTTCATCACAATAAAAAATGGTATATTATGTGGAAGATGTCAGGGATGAATTTTGGAGTGTAGTTTCTCACATAAAACAAAGATAATTGTATGATATGGGTGGAGAAGTGGAATATTTGACCACTAACATTGAATTCCATCAATATTAAGAAATGAACTTATTTTTCCATCATGATATTGAAAATATTAGTCTTTCCTGGTTGGAAGAAGTATTAAAGTAGTGATGTTGCAAGAAAATGACATGATTGAAGGAAAAAATATTGTATGTACAGTCATCCATTAATTTATCAACCACTAATATTGTATGTGTAGTAATTAATTATCATAGCTATATATATATATTCAATACTATACA
The DNA here is from genome assembly GCA_963277665.1 of Viscum album. NCBI lineage: Eukaryota > Viridiplantae > Streptophyta > Magnoliopsida > Santalales > Viscaceae > Viscum > Viscum album. The sequence goes on from OY728157.1 coordinate 1,730,073,841, forward strand.
TATTTTATCATTTCTAATTTTTTTCTGCATGAATTTTTATAAATATATGTTATGAAGTTAATTTTATTTGATTAAATGATAGGAATGTCAATGAATAAGCATTTAACTAATAAAAATAGTCTTCTAGTTGATGTTCCCTCAACCACACATATAGTTGATGATCCATAATTCTCCCTCCCTACAACATTTAAGACACCCTCTATCTTCACCCTATCAGCATCTCTCACACGCTTCTTCATTCTGTCAGTATCCGGAACACCTTCCTTCTCTATCCCATCTGTATGTAGGACATTTCCTCTTTATTCAGCAGGTTTAGCAGTGAGGTAATAGGTCATCACTCCTATTTATTCATGATAATATCTTAGGGTGACAGTTATAGGTATAAATTTTAATGTGAATAAATTTATTTCACTTTTTTACACTAATAACTATTTTTCATAGAATATTAAAATAATGTTACTAGGGAGATAAATATGAATAGTTTACATGTCTGTAATATAAATGAATTTAAGATAGTAGTCCCATTTAACTTTTATGGGGTCCCCACAAATGATGTCATAGGATTATTTGGTTATATTTTAGGCTACATGGTGGCGGAACTAGTTACTCTTCTGATTAACTATTATAATTGGATGTATATGCCTCAATATTGGAATAATGAAGTCTTTTATTCTTAGGTAAAGGTAATTTTAATACATTATGGAGTAATTTAATGTTGTTATCTAATTAAATTATAATATTTTAAAAATTAATCTATTTTTACGAATGTTATTCGACTTTATAGTTACTAATTTTATCACACAAAAGTAGAAATTGAAAATTTTGGGTAAGAAATGGAAAGTTTTTAAATAGATATTATGGAATTAATTCAAAAATACATCCTTGACCACTCATTAGTAGTATGATAAGATACTTGAAGGGGTACCTAGAGAGTAGTGAAAGGTTCTTGTTGATAGTCATCATCTTGAGATGCATGTGGTATTGAATTATATATTATTATATTAATCTCATTTTATATATATTCCTTCATATTAAAAGGAGATGAAATTGAATACATTACTATTAAATTACATGTTATTTATTTCAAGATGTTTCAATGAAAAATTCATCAGGAAGAGCTAAACAAATTATCCCCAACACTTCCAGGTCAAAAAAAATATAAACAGATTGACTATAAAAATATTTTCATTAGTTTAGATATTTAAAATATAACATTATATATTTCATATATTAAATTTTTAATTTTTATTTGTTTAATGTAATCAAATACTTTAGGTAACCAAGTCTCCCAATCAAAAATTTGGTTAGATGTTCATACAAAATATGATGGGAGTTATGTGAATGAACCTACCAAATAAGTTGGGGTATGAATTCATTTTTTCATTATAATAAATTATTATCATTTTTCACTATGTTAATCTATATTTCTTTAAATATGGATGATATTTGATTTATAGGTAAAAATAAAATAATTATGGGATGCCAATCCCACACAGTCCTTCTTGGTCTCCCAATATAATCTTATTAGTGAAGTCCTAATGAAGGAGTATCTTGGTCGCATACATGATATGTGTTTGGGACCATTACAATCTAAGGTATTTGGTAGTCCATCAAGGATTATAGCAGCATATATTCTTGGTTGTAGTGAATCCATACCTTGAGATGCTCATAGGGAGTTTGTTACAATGCAAATCACAGTTCAGGAATATGGGGCTTATATAAAGATACAAGATATAAAGGTAGTTGATCTATAGAAATAATTGATTGAATTATATTAGATGATGATTGGATATGTCTCTAATGATATTACATCGATGTATGTTTTGAGTGATCTAGTAAATAACACATCTTCATAATCATTTAGTACACAAAGTTTTATTTTTTTTAAGTTAAAATTTAAATATATAGCACTATTTAATTTTCAAGAAAATTTTTATACAGGTTCCAGTAGTAGGAAGTGGAGATGGTTTCAATAATATTTTATCAGGTAGTGATTAGGGTTGACTATAGATTTAGTGATGTTGTATAAATAAACTTATGACAGACTAGCACTAATATGGTGATTGAGAAACCATGTAGTTGTTTTTGCTAGGGGATATCTGTATTTCCATTACATTGCATTAAAATATTTATATCTAGTTAATTTTTAATGTTTTATTTATAATTTTACCTTATATTTATCATTCTTAGGCTCTTTGTGTTTTTTTGTTTTAGTACTCCTTGAAATTCCACCTCTTATTTTTCATTTCAAAATATTTAGTCTCTTTCAACCATTTGTTAACATTGTTTAGTTCAGAATTCCACTAGGTAATTCACCAATTACTACTTTGATAAATAAAAATTCTATTTATCTTGCATATATACTTCCCACTAGTATTTTTTTGTTAGTGCAGCATATATATTTTTAGCTTCACCCACCACTTAGGGTTATCTAAATATCTTTATATATGGTCAACATTAACATAACATAAAACTCATTATCTAGGGGGACACCATCAATAATTAATTTTTTATTAAAAATTATGATATCTTATTAAAAAAGGTCTCTATGAAGAATATTAGTTAGTGGACCTTAAACTAGTTTATTCATAGAGATAAAATGGCAATCGGTCTATACACTACAAAAAAAATTATATAATTTTAATCTTACCTTAAAACTCAGTTAATGAAATAATCTACTAAACTTATTCTACATAATAAGTATCTTTAATATCTTCATGCTAAAATATAAAACATTTACATCATCTTTAACCTAGTTTTCCAAATGATTATATTAAACATTCCAAGAACAAACATAAAAGGCCCAGGGTTTTCACATGTTATAAAAACACCCAAAACTAAATTCTACACAATCTAGGGAAGCTATAGTGACACACCCAAAATCTTTGAAATTCCCAATAATTCATAAGTATACCACTACTTTTCCCTTACCTTAAAATTATATAATTTATTATGGATATATCCAAGGTTTATAACTTAGTTCACTAGTTTATGACATGCTTAAAAACACTGCACTTGGATTCATTTATATCATTTATGTATGATGAGGGTAAAATGAATAGTAATTTGTGATATATCCATCAAAATAAAGTCAAGAGGAACATTAAATAACATTATACATGTTAATTAACTGCTAGTTGTTATTCTTTTTATATTAAGTATTTTTTGTATTATGGTTTTTTATAAATTGAAATTGACATGTTTTCATTATGTTTTTACTATACTGGAATAGTTTATTTACTTTTCTTATAATGTAATATATGTTGTTGTTTTTTGAAGTAATTTTTACAACTATTTTTTTTGAATAGGGATATATAATGGTGGTTTAAACAGGTACTATATATTCACAAATAATTTTTCATGTGGGTTTAAAACACCACTAAATAATTCCAAAAAAGTATTTTTAGTGGTTTAAACTGATGCTATATATTGTTAAGTTTAGTGGTGGTTTAAGCTTCTATTATCACCTCAATATTTTTTGTGAGGAGAATCTTCTGTTAAAAAAATGTTTCATGATGGTTCCCAGAAATCGCCACAAAATAGACAGAACTATCATGAGTTGGATATCGATGCCAACTTTAGCATCAGTTTTTGGAAACCATTGTGAAGCCATATGGTGGTGGTTTGAACCGCCGCCAAATCAAATAAAAACATATACTATTAGATAATTTTTTTATAGTGAAGTCAATTCATCGATGAAGAGGGAAAATCTGTCAATTGTTGAATCCCAAGAAAATAACTCATCCCCTGTCCAAATTTGTGGGCTAAATTTACAAGAAAACCTTATGATACTCCACTTACTGAAATTAAATTCTATTTTAGGCTTGGATTATATTTCCTTAAATAGGGCTAATATAAATTGTTGACTAAAGGAAACCACCCTTTGTATCATAAATCACCCTCTGATTCTATACATGTGTGTGGAGGGGGAGGAATCTTATTTGGTACCAACATCTAAATCATTAATATTATTTCATTGTGGGAAATAGTATCTAGATCAAATTATTGATACTAAAGAAAAGAACATCCTTTATGATATTCCCAATGTAATGGAATTTGTTGATGTGTTTCCTGAAGAATTGTTTGGTCTTCCTCATAGCCTTGAGGTTGACTTCTCAGTCAAGATCATACCCAAATCCTTACCAATATCCAAGACTCTATATATAATTGTTGTTTTTAAACTTGATAATATGAAGAAAAAAATATAGGGGTATCAAGATAAAGGGTCTATACTCCCAGGTTCTTCACTATAGGGTGCACCAGTCCTTTTTATCAAGAATATGGATGGGTCAATGTGCTTATGTAATTATTATCATGAGATCAAAAAGATAAAGATAAAGATAAAGTATCCTATCCCACTGATTAATTCTTATTAGATCAGGTACATGGATCAGAATACTTCTCCAAAGTGGATATTTGGTCTGGATATTACTAGGTAAAGGTGAAGAATGATTATATCCCCAAGAATGATTTTCATACAAGGAATGGAACAATGAGTTCATAGTGATGCCATTTGGACTCACTAATTATCAAGTAATCATTATAAATATAATGAATATAGTCTTTAGGAATTACCCCAAAAAATTTTCAGTAGTATTTATAGATGATATTTTTATCTACTTCAAAATAAAGGAGGAACATGAGGATGATTTAATTTCCACACTGAAGACTTTGTGAAAGGAAAAGTAATTTCAAAATTACATTAAATATTAGTTTTAGATGGAGAAATTAATCTTTCTAGGGAATTTTATAATTAGTAAAGGGATATCTATAGATCCTTCAAAAGTATACGCAATTGAAGGATGGACCAAACCAACCTCTATGATTGAGATCTATAATTTCCTTGATTTAACTAGGTATTATTGTTGATTTGTGAGAAAATTATCATGATTTTCAAGACCAATGACCATGAAAAAATAGAAGGGTGTCAAGTTTTTATGGATTGGTTAATGTGAAGAGAAATTTAAAGGCTTCAATAAGAGGATAATCACTACACTTATTCTCACATTACCCACTAGTGGGAAAGGATTTGTGATCTATAGCGATGCGTCCAAAAAAGGCTTAGGTTTTATACTCATGAAAGATGAAAAATTGATAGCCAATGCCTCCAAATAATTAATGATCCATAAGAAGAACTAACCAACACATTATCTATAATCGGTAGCAGTGATATTATTATTTAATATTTAGAAACATTATCTATATGGAGAAAAGTGAGACATATATACGGATCATAAAATACTCAAGTATATACTCAAACAAAAAGAGATTAATATATACCAAAAAAGGTGGTTATAGATGATAATGATTATGATTTTCCAACCCATTAACATCCAGGGAAAGAAAACAAAGTGGAATATCCTCTTATAATAAAGGATCTTGCAACTGTATCCTTGATGAGGGTTATAAGGGATCAAATATTCTTGGAAAACAAAAGGATAGACATAGGAATAATAAAATTATATTCATCCTACCTTTCTCAAATAACTAATTAAATACCCACTATTAATAGGATAAAGGAGTCCTAAAAATATTATGAGGTTTTGTAGAAAATGGTAGCTAATATTCTGGTGTTTAAATATGGTAAAGTTGGGGTTATAAAGTTTGGAACCCAAAAATACATGCCAAAAAAACTAGAACTAAAGAGGGAACTTTTAGATGATGCACATAATTCATCCTTATCTATCCATCCTAGAAGAACCAATATGTATAAAAATCTGATGAAAAGCTTTTGGTGGGATAACACAAAGAGGGAGATTGGATAATTTGTATCACAGTTCTTGGTATTAAAATAAGTTAAGGACAAATGATATAATTCCAAGGGTATTATGTAATCATTACCCATACTATTATGGAAATGGAAAAATATAACCATGTATTTAATCATAAGACTCCCTAGGACACCTAAATTAAATAACACTATCTAGGTGGTAGTATATCACTATACTAATTCAGCACAATTCATTACAAACAAGGAATATTTCACTCTTTACCGAATCATTAAGATATACATAAGTGAATTAGTAAGACTGCATGGAGTTCCACCCAATATTGTATCTGATCGAGATCTAAGTTTGCCTCGATGTTTTGGAGATGCCTTCAGCAAGCATTGGATACATAATTGAGTTTCATCACTACTTATCACCCTCAGACAAATAGTTAGTATAAGAGAATAATTAAAACTATAGAGGAAATATTGAGATCATTTTCAATGGACTTCCAAGGATGCTTGGATTAGCACCTTCCCCTTGTGGAGTTTTCATATAACAATAGTTTCCATTCTAGAATTCAAATGGAACCTTATGAGGCTATTTATATAAAGATATATTGAACTCCAAAATTCTAGGATTATGTTAAATAGTGGAATATTATGGGACTTATTCTATCTAATATATGATATAGAAGGTTCAAACTATTCAATATTGTATTAAAACCACTCAAAGTTGATAGAAAACATATGTAGACAATCATTGACAAGACCTAAAGTTTGAGGTAAAATAAAAATTGTTCCTTTGTATATAACCATGGAATAAATTCATGAGTTATGGGAAGAATGGAAAGAATATTCTTAGATACATCATCCCCTTTGAGATCCTTGACTGCATTGGAGTACTGGAATATCAACTAAAACTCCCACCTAACTTATCTCAAATACATGATGTGTTCCATGAATCACTATTGAAAAAATGCATACCAAACCCCTCAAATGTACTAAATATAGATGTGGTAACATTGAAAAATGATCGTACATATGAGGATCTATTGGGGAAGATATTAGACCATATAGACAAGGTTCTAAGAAACAAGACATCTCACTTTGTTAAAGTGTTATAGTGGACACACAAGTTTGAGGAAGCTACATGGGAACAAGAAGAGGTAATTAAATAAAAGTACCATTGTCTATTTTATGTATAAAATAAAAGTTTAAAGGGTAAAATTTTTTGAGGGGTGAATAATGTACCCACCCAAACATTTATAAATTAAATTCTATTTTTGAATGAATAAATTAATCATTACGTAATGTAGTTATAGAAAATGCATACACTACTTTAGTTATTATTGTCCATTATAAGTTATATCCTGTCAGATTTAAAAGACTATTATGAATCATAATCATTGATAATATAGTCATTGAATAGTGACTATTAATATTATAATATTAAGCATTATGATAAAGTCTAATTAATATAAACAAATAAAGTAATGGCCTCGACCAGTAGGATTGTACCCTATGAAGCCCACCTGTCGGGGCTTTGTAGGGAGATAGCATCATCAACCTTTTCCCTTAACCAATACCAAGCTAAGATAAAATAACTAAATAATGATAGAAATTTTTTTTGGTATAAGTTCAATCTCATCAAGATCACGGCCAAAACCATGTTTGTCAAACCACCCCATAAAAATCTCACCTTCGCACACCTTATCCTTAGGAAATTCAATGGTTTGTTATGGGGTTATGTATATTGACCCTAACAATATGAATTTTTATATTTTATTTTTTAATAAAACTATTATTAAATTTATCCCTTATAATATTACTTTTTAAATGATTATATAATGAGTTTGATAAAAATTAGATTTTGATACGATGAAACACAAATTGTATTTTTTGGAAATAAATTGTTTCAATCAAGACACTCCTTTTTATGAATTAATGAATTTTTAAAATAAATGATATTTTAATAAAATAATATTTATTAAATATTAATGATAATAAAAAAATATGAAGTTGAATTTAATTTTTATAAGGATCGGTAAACTATTATTGCCAAAAACCCAATATTTTCAATAAATGGGGATTTGTTATTTTAAATTTTAAATTATCATATTTAGATAATTATTTTGATAAAATAATTATTATTTTTAAAATAATTATGTTGAAATTATCCAATGGTGAATTCTTCCTAATTTTATGATACAATAAAATTTTTGGGTAAAAATTAAATACGATATAATTATACAGTAAGTATTATAACATAATAAGAGTTAAAAAGTGATGTAATAAATAATATAAAGGGTATACATGAACAAAATTATGTTTACCCTTTAAAATATTTTTTTAAGTTATTTTATTGATTTTATAAACCCTTAATGAATCCTCTAAAACCTATATTATATTTTGTGGTTTTAAAATCAATTCTTTATAAACATGGCTCACTTCCACATCACGAAGGGAATTATTCGAATTTTTTCAATTATTAGAATTATAAAATAATGAAAAAAATCCTATTTGGTATAATATTTGGGGAAAAGCATGGAAAGGTATATGATTTTGATTACATTATCATATTGAATCCAAAACCTATGTTTGTAAATTAATAAAGAATTATCCTCTCTTTCGCTATATAAACTCACCCAACCTCCCATTACTCTTCACTAATAACTATTGGAGCATGAAGTTACACTACCATTACCTCTATATAGCACTCCCAAGGTTCCCCCAATCTATTAATAATCTCCTCCCAAGCTTTTAGAAGCGCCCTCTCAAGGTAAAGGATCCTCCCTCCTTTTTATTCAAGCATCGTTTTTATGTTGTGCCTTTTGATTTCCAATTGTTCAAGTTGGTATTTTTTTTACACATCCCTCTTAATTTCCTTATGATTCCAAATTTATTATATAGTTTTTTATCTCTCATTCACCCATTCTATAAACCTTTATATACACCCATTATGTTTTCTGAATTATCCTATGATTTTTCATTCCAAACATTTATGTAGTGAATAACCGTCTACATTTTCATTCAAGGGTATTCACATATATGTACCTATACTTCATTGATTTTGGAATTCCATGTATTTATCTCACACTCCTTAGTAATGGGATTAAAAGTTATAAAATACATCCTTATGTAGTAGGATATATGTGCCATACGTTTTCATGTAAAAGATATGAATATGATGGGTGAGCCCAAAATTATATTGCCCTATGATGCATTGAGTAATGTTTCTGTCTCATGAGAAGTTATATATGGGATTAGGGAGTGAAACTAATTCATTATGGGACTTTTTCTTCCATGTGATTTTGTCTTGGAAATTATCCATGACTTATTCTTGTGTCATGTTTTATGTAGTTTCCACATTCTTATGTTACCTTTATGTTATAATGTAATATCATTCCTCATTGTTCAAGATTATGATTCTAACCCATACTATATTACCATGATATGCCTCTTTGCACACATGTACTATTTTACCTTATGTGATTTTTTTATTCTCTTACTGGGATTTATAGATCTCCCATTTTGTATGTACGTATTCAGGTTATCTCATGCAGTTTTAGAAGATCCAACGAATTTAAGGTAATATTTAAAAGTTTTAAATAATGATGTTTCATCCATGTTTCGAGTTAATATTTTATGTACCTAATTTTTAAAAGAAACTAGGCCTAATGATCTTCTAGGGTTGTATAAAGTGTATTTTTATTTAATAAATCATAAAGTAAAGTTTATTAAAGTTATGGGTTGCCACACATGCCTTCTCTTTCTTGACACACAAAGAATATTCTATTATAGAATAATTGTTTCAAAAATATATAGTTCCTTATAATTATTATTCATCCCAAAATATATAGAAAAATATATAACATCATTGGATACTTCTTATTTTTCTTCTTTCTCTCCCATATTCACAATACTGCATGGATTCATCACATTAAATTACCAAGATTTTCAATAATTTAAAAATCATTCTATCTTTTCTCTTAAAAAACTCAAGATTATTCAATATTTTGGTCTTTAAAATCTTTCAAACATTCACTAAATACTCATCTAAATACTTGGTTATTCCTTCTTCTTTTCTTTCCATGATATTTGAAATTATCATGTACTCATCACTCTATAAAATCTAATTCCAATATTGGTCTTCATTATTCTTTTTCTCTCAGTGACATATAGAAATATGATGCAAATTTCACTCCAAAGAATCAATGTATTTAAATTTTATTCACATTTTTCTATTTAAATTTGCATTAGTTTCATTCATTTCTCCCTTTATTCATGGCACATAGATCATGGTTCTTTATTCTTCTCTCTTTATTAAACTACCAAAATCAACTCTCATTCATTTTCGGTGACCTTTTCCCCACAAATATCCCTCTCATAACTTTCATGAAACATCCTGTAACATGATGAGAATGATCAATATATATATTTTCATTTAATTATAGTTTACATATAATATTTTGAATCTATCTCTTTTAGGCAGTAATTTTTACTATAATTTTCTACATCGATCGCCACCCTTCATACAGCTTTCCCAACTTCTTCTTATTCTTAGTTTGATAATCATTATCTTCATAAAAATAAATATTGTATCATATTTAGTGAACTCTTATATAATTTATAGTAACTTTGGATAGACGAAAAATTCCTATACATAGTGCTCTAGCTATATTCAATGTGTTTTTCATAAAAATTCTCGGATGTAACTAGTTATCATCTATGGATAATTTTTATAGGTGAACCATATTCCTATCTGTTCCAAATTCTCCTACATGATAATTCACCTATGCATCTCATAATGTATCCAAATTCTAATATGCGTTCATTTGCATACTTAGTAGAATATTCAGGTATATAGATTTTACTTTGTGAACCATTACACATACAAATTTTTATATATGGATATTTTCATACATATTAGACCATTTGGGTATACAAATTCACCTATGTGGGAAATCTATATAAGGATATTTCCTTATGTGGAACACATATGCATATTTACATAGGTAGTTCTGTAATTCTTCAAGAAACTCCTTGAACTTTATCTTTTTCCTTGTTCAATATTCTTCTTTCTTTAAAACTTCATCCCAAAACATATTATATAAACCATTATAGGCATTATCATGATATTTCATTGGTATAAGAAAAATTCACTTTGCATCATTAGATTTAAATCTTCTTTATTCACACATATCATGTTCACCAATCTTAATCTTCCTCAAGACATGAAGATTCTTCATTCATGTTATACTATCTCAACTTCTCCATTATTTTTCATCATTATATTCATGTAAGTTCATAATTTATCAATGAAATATTATGTTATTATTCATCTATATTGAACTTCAATACCTTTTCACTTCTTCAATATCAAAGTCTACCTTCCATGAAAATAACAGGGTCTCTTACCCAAATTCATTCAACCCATTTTATTTTAATCTATTTAAATTATAAACATCATCTTTCACTTACAAAATCATATAATTCTTCTTTTCCACCTTTATTATCAATGTAATGTCAAATATTCAATTCCCACATAGATATGGAAGAACTCTTCCTTTTATTTTTACATTAAATTAAATATAAGCTTAAAACCAATCATCTAGAGTGTGTCTTCCAATATGAATTTAAAAAATATGATTGGACATGATGTTTTGGATCTCTTATTCAATAATCTTAGATTCTTAATTATTCATAATCAACACTCTATCACAACCATGTTCATTAAACATCCAAGTTACTTTATCTTCATCAACATATTTATATGCCTTAACAATCATTCCTTGATAACAAATACAACTCACATAAAGTGTATAAAATAATATTAAGTACCAATCCATCAAGTAGAAAAAGAAATAAATAGATATTTCATTGTTAAATGTTTCAACCAAGTAGAAATTTTTGGTTATATTGATAAAACCTTTTATGAAGGATTATTTCTATCACTTGAGAGTTTTTTGGGAGTGCATTATCTCATAAAAACCTATATGTTCTCTTTATTATTTTCTATATTTCATTCCCTTTGATTTATTTAGAAAGGGGAAAATACAAAGGATCTCTTCATTCAAATGGGGGACACTCTACTTATTTTCATAGGATATTATAAAGTGGGAGAATACAAGAGGTTTTCTAAATATAGTGAGACACATTGAGTTGGTGTCTAAATTTTGGAGAAGAAATAAAACATCATTTATTATGTTTACCATAAATCCAAAGGAATATATTGAAGGTTCCTTGGGGTGATTAATGAGTTTGGAGAATATTCTAAAGATTTAAAATGAAAAAGGATAAGTTTTGAGTTATCTAAGTTGGGCTATGGTCAATATACTATTGGTTTATACAATGATGGTTTGGAGAACTCTCAATAACACCATTAAATAATATGGTTTGGTGTTTATATAACATTCACATTATATATATTCTATTAATTCTTTCTTGAGAAAATCTATTCATAACTTATGGATGTAATTTCAAGTTGTATTCATTGACAAAATGCTTATTGATTATTTGGAATCCAATTTGTGTTGAGTTAGATGTAATAGATTGAAAATATTCTATGAGTTGGAGAACACCACAGTATAAGGAATGAAATTGTGCTATGATTAATTAAACACAATGGAATATGTTAATATTATATAAAAGAGTAATACCATACTATAATGAGTTTCATTGTAAAGTTTTTCATGAGGAGTTTTTGGGATAAAGTTAAATCATGAAAATACCAAGTGAAATATTTGTTTTTTGTTTCCTAAGATTATAAGAGAACTTTATAAAACAATGAAACATGAAACATCGCATAGAATTACATCATGCTGCAATTTATTAGTTTTTATAATTTTGTATTACACTAGTTAAGAAGATAAATAAAATCATGCAAAATTATGGTATCTATACTACAATGTGTTAGAAGATTTGGTGGATATAAAATAATATTAGTAAAGACATATTTTATATATATTTTAGATCTAAACATCATGTTTTAACTTCTATCATTTCACTGTGAATCTTGATATGTATTCAAGTATAAGGATTCTATCCCAAACTAGTTTTTCACAAAAATAGAGATAGAAATCAGAGATATTTCAATACCTATTCTAGGAAGAAATTGAGTAATATTTTTACTATGGATAAGTTCTAAAGTCCCGACCCAAGTGATACATGTCGGTGCCTCGAGTCAGTTAGTCATGTGACATCAAGTGTTCCTCCCCATACACCAGATGTTGCGGACTAGGTCACATAACCAACTAGCTTGGGGAATCGACGTGTGGAACCCAGGTTGGGACATCACAAAGTGGTATCAGAGCCCAGATTTATTTTCTTTATCTTTTATATTTCTATTTGGGAAAGGTAGATAGGTTACTAGGAAGTTTCAAGTCTTGGTTATGATCTCGTGCATAGGAGTAGCTAACCCATGTATGGGGAAGAACCCAAGTACCCATGGTGGGATTTCTTTTATTGTTGTTTTCTGTTATAGTTGAATAATATTTTACCGTGGGTGTCACACTTTTTATGTGATGTGAAAATTGTTTTTTAGATTTTATGAGTTTTGAATTGTGTCTCGGTAAGGAAAGAGAGTTGAGTATGCATGCATAATTTTATGAACTCAGGATTATTTTATGACATACAATATTTTAGGAATTCACGAGAAAACAGGTTATTGGTAAGTTGTTGAACTTGAACTTCTTTTCCTTAATTGTGAAATTAAACTGAAAATGGTGCCTAATATGAAATTAAATGTGGTAAAATGATGCATGATGAGAATAATTAGGTGTCTAAATGAGAAAATATAATGATGAAAATTAGTTATCCTTTTTTTTAACATTGAATTAGATATAGGATGGTTAAGGGTAGTGTTAGTGCTTCAGTTTTGAATGTGTTATGGGGTTTGGGGAAAAGTCTTATTGTGACTTATTATATTTATCGTAAATGTGTTAATATTATGAAAATTATCCTAAGGTTTGTGTTTTTATTGTATATTTATGTCTCCATAATGATGTGTTTTGAGATGATGATAAGTGGATATGGATAGATATGATCCTCTGGTGGTAGAACCTGAGGCACCGATAGTGTCAGGTGAGGAAGTTGGAGATCAGTTCTAGGAGAGCATTTAACGGTTCATGAAATTAATGGAAAGAGACCCATGGGGTTAAAAATAACAGGTCTAACTTGACGAGGGAGTTTCAGTTGCATCACCCTCTAAATTTTGTTGGATATGGTGGATCTGAGGGACATGAGTTCTTGGATTTATTCTATCCAAACTAAACTTGAACACTTGGATACTCTTGATGAGAAGAGATTCAAGATGGTTGCTTATATGCTATGAGGACCAGTGAAGTGATTGTGAGATGTTCAGACTCTGACTGTACAAGACGATGGTATGTTATGGAAGTAATTATTGGATAGGTTCTTTGAGAACTTCTATTTATAGACATTGAGGTAGGAGAGTGTAGCTGATTTATTGATATTGAATCAAGGGAGTGTGTCTCTAATGGACTATGACGGACACTTTACAAATTTTTAGTGATTTGATTCAGTATTGGTAGTGGATGAGGTTTATTCAAATGATTGTAGGAAGGAATTTTGTGTAAAATTAAGTCCTAAGAAAACATCTTCAGGATGAAGAAGTTTTCATAAGTGGTGAATCAGGCTCTCATAGGTGAGGGGAACCATAAGGAGGCTTCCAGTGCAGAACATATGGTTACTTATAAATGATCAGGAGGTACATATTCCAAGAGTAGGAAGCATCATTATGATAAATTTATCTAGGTTAGTGGAAAAAAGTGGTTAGGGTGAATATTTAGTTACACATGACCTTTATCTAGTGATTTTCCACCAGTGCGGTACGTCAGGTCACTATCATAGACACTATTCACGACCACCTGTAGGGTGATGATCTTTTATAAATATAGGAAATCTGCTGAATTTATGAAGTAACCCATGATCGATAGGTAATAATGGTGCAACTAGATCAAATCATAGTGTAGTATAGGAATATTATACACCATATTAGACTAGAAGTTGAATTTTTAATGGTTGTGTAAGTAGAGTTAGTGGACATTGTACTTCTGGGAATGATCACCCATATCAATAGGGTGGTGCAGCTCAGGGAACTCAGACTACATCATAGAGAAGAGGGTCATGATAGTTTAATTATGTTCAGGCTACACTATTGGATAACAAGGTTGGACCATCAATAGTGAGAGGTACTATTCTTGTATATTATACATTAGCTAGTGACTTATTTGATACTAGTGCCTCTCATTCCTTTATTTATTCATAAATAGTAAATGTTTTGAACTTGGTGGTGGAGTTCATGAGTGTGGTTTTAATGATATATACACCATTGGTACTATGGTCTAGGGACATCTTCTTGTGCAAGGGATGTTCTCTCAAAGGTAGCAAGCATCATTTTCTGTTGGATCTATACACACTAGACATTCCAGGCATAGAACAAATTTTGGTTATGGACTGGTTAGTATCATACTAATTCCATATTGATTGTTAATATAGGAGAGTGAATTTTTTGTCTCCTATGGGTGACAACTATGTTCATCATGGAGAGTGGTATATCCAGGAAGGTCGAGCATGGCTAATTACTCAACAACTGGGAGAGATCACAACCCAAGTTTCTAGTTTGTTTCTGGATGATGGGAGTATAAAATAGGATGTCTTTGCACTAGTAGTGGGATGGTTTTAGGACATGTTTCCTGAACACTTATCAAGGTTTTTACCTGAGATAGATGTGAAATTTTTTATTGAGCTCATGCTAGGAGTTAAACCAGCTTCTATTCCACCATACAGAATAGTACCAATAGGTATCCAAGAGCTCAATACTCAGCTAGAGGAGTTGATGGATAGAGGGTATATCTATCCAAGTACGTCACCTTGGGGATCACATGTGTTTTTTTTCAAAGAAGGATGATAGTATTTTGAACTTGTGTGTTGGTTACAATAATTTGAACTAGATGATAGTGAAGAACCATTATCCACTTCCACGAATCGATGATCTTTTTTAACAATTGATAGGATCTTGTGTCTTTTACAAGATTTACTTGAGATCAGGGTATCATCATTTGAGAGTTCAAACATATGATATACTATGGAATGATTTTATAAGATGTTATGTTCTATATGAGTTTGTTGTTATGTTGTTTGGGTTAACGAATGCACCAGCAGTGTTTATGGCCTTGATGAAAAAAACCTTCCATTCTTACCTAGATCATTTTGTTGTTGTATTTTTGGAGGACATCTTGGTGTAATACAGGACTCATGATGATCATGAACAACATCTTGACATCATCCTGAGTACAATTATGGAGCATCGGCTATACACCAAGCTATCTAAGTTCCAGTATTGGATTGATCAGGTACACTTCTTGGGATATATCAACTTGGAGAAAGGTGTTTCATTGGACATAGAGAATGTTTAGGTAGTTATATCTTGGTAGAATCCAAATAAATTTTTCGATATTCATAGATTTCTAAGATTAGTTATCTATTTTTGAATGTTTATCCAATACTTTTCTAGATTGGAAGCACCTATTTCAGGCATGAAAAAGAAAGGGATAAATTTTGAATAGTTTGGATCATGTGAGGAGGCTTTCTAGGATTTGAATAAGTGGTTGAAATCAGCACAAATATTGATCCTACCTGAGTCGGGTGAGGATTAAACGGTGTTTTTTGATGCCTATGGGATAGGGCTTAGAGCATTGTTGAATTAGGGAGATCTATTTGTGTCATATGGGTCTCAGTAGTTGAGGACACATTAATGGAATTACCCTATGAATGACATCAAGTTAGTTATGGTAGTTTATGATTTGAAATGTTGGTGACATTATCTTTTGGGTGAGAAGTTTCTTGTGTTTAAAATCATAAGAGAATAAGGTATATCTTCTCATTGTGAGATTTGAATCTTCGGTAGAGAATATGGGTTGAGTATATATATTCATTTGATTTTTTAACTATAATATAAACTTGGGAAATGAAATAGTGTTGTTGATTCTTTAATCATAAAAAATAAGACTATAGTTGTTCCAGAGTCTAGTGCTGAGTGGAAAATGATAACTCTACTAGTTTAGATGCATGTGGTGGTTTAGGAGAATCAGGAGCACATGACTCTAGTATTAGTTTCAGTGGAGTCTACACTTTTGATATGGATTATAGATATGTGGTATGAAGATCTATAATTTTTAAATTTGAGGTAAATCCTTGAAAGTGCGGAGACACCTTAAGACTGGTTTATAGATTAGGATGAGATCATTGACGCCGAGAATCTGGTTTTTGTGCCTTCGTGTATGCCAGAGGAGTTGATGCGGTAATTTCATGCCTCAAAGTGGGAGGTATATATAGGTGTGAAAAAAATGTATCATGGCATGCGATGACAATTTTGGTGGTCGATCATGAAAAAAAGAGATATCAGGGTTCATGACATGATGTTACACCCATCAGTAGGTGAAGGCATAACATCAATTACCTTGAGGTTTACTACAGCTGTTTCCAATTCCATAGTGGAATTGGGATGATGTTACCATGGAATTTGTGTTGGTTCTCCCAAGGATTCCTTAGAAGAATGAATCTATTTGGGTTATTATGGATACAATGATGAAGTTAGTGCATTTATTACCTATACAAGATACTCTCTTAGGGGAGCAGTTGGGAGACTTTTATGTTCCAGAGATATTCTATCCACATGGGGTGCCACAAAATATAGTTTCATATCATGACTTGGGTTTTACTTCATGATTCTGTAAAGTCTTACAGGTGGAACTGGGTATGCATGTTTACTTAGTACAAAATTCCACCATCAGAAAGATGGGTAGTCGAAGCATACTATAGAGGTGCTCGAGGATATGCTACAAGTGTGTGTTCTTGACTTCAGTGGAGCTTGGGAAAAGTAATTAGATTTGGTGGATTTCTCCTATAACAATATTTATTAGGATACTATTTGTATGGAATTATATGAGGATCTTTATGATAGTCCATGCAGATCACCTTTGTGCTGGATAGTGGCATGTGAGTTAGATTTGTTGGGACTGAGTCTCGTGTGGGAGATGTCAAAACAGGTTTAGTTGATTCAGAAGCGTATGGTTATGGATTAGAGTATATAGAATTTATATGCTAATAGACATCAATTACCCCTAGAGTATACATATGGTGATTTATTTTTCCTTCAAGTGTCACCTAGAATAGGTCATCATCATATATGGAGATTGGGAAAGCTAGTGCCCAGGTTCGTTGGACCATTTGAGATTGTAGAAATAATCAGGTCAGTGGTGTACCTATTGGCTCTTCCATATAAATACAATGTTATTCATGGTGTTTTTCTTGTGTCACAAATTCAATGGTATCACCCCAAAATTTCTCATGTGATCAATGTGGATGATTTGGATATTGAGATATCTGCGTTCTTTGAGGAGCATCTGATACATGTGTTGGATCACAATGAGAAAGCGTTATCGGGAAATATCTTGTTGATAGTTCTTGTATTGTGGAAACATGGTTGTTTTCATTAGAAAACTTGTGAGAGAGAAGAATATATGATGACTCAGTGGCCCGATATTTTTGGCTCAAAATTTTAGAGTTTCTTGGGATTACAGCTCAAAGAATAGTTGTTATAAGTTGGGGATATTGTAAGATACCAACATTTTTTGGAGATTAATCAAGATTTATTTCAGGTAATCTTTTTCCTTATGTTGAGTACTCTTTGTTTTGGATTTACTTTGGGGTGTGTTTGGGTAAAAATTTGAGAAAAATTAAATAAATAGGTCATTGTACAATTGGCACAAGGTTAGGGAAAACCTTGCACCCCAACCCAGAAAAATGTAAAACCCTATACATAAGGGAATTTCATAGTTCATGCATAGTTTGTCAAACTGTGTTCTCTAATAGGATTAACCATGCATCCATATAAAATAGGTTCATTGTTTATACACATGGTTAGGGAAACCCATGCGTGACTTTTTAATTCACTCAAAAATTATATTTTAAATGACTTGAACCCCCTAAAACTCACCCTATTTGACCCTAACATGGATTAACTCATCTACTCATGATTTCAGAGCCTCCCATATGGATTCCAATCCTTCCCAACCTCTATTATTTTGAATTCAAATCCTGAATCAAAGATCTCCTCCCCTCCTTGTAATTGAATATTGTCACTCTTGGTTTCATGTACCTCTTCCCTTCATCTCCCATCTTAGAAAGGGTTTTTCTTCCTATTTTCATTATATCTAGTTCTATGATTGTATATATCGATCTATAATTAAATAATATTGATTTTTTAGATCTTGATT
This sequence comes from Viscum album, assembly GCA_963277665.1. Classification (NCBI taxonomy): domain Eukaryota; kingdom Viridiplantae; phylum Streptophyta; class Magnoliopsida; order Santalales; family Viscaceae; genus Viscum; species Viscum album. Next base: position 1,730,092,852 of record OY728157.1, read on the forward strand.
TAGATTTTTATATCAGTATCTCATTCTACATCATTGTACCTCTCATATGTTGGGGATCTCCATTGGGTGATCATTTGTCAATGAATTTAGGTACGTGTTCTATAATTAAAATCCCAAATTATTGATTGCAATTATGTGTACGTAATTATTGAATTTCTATTATATATTTATCAATTGAGTTCATGATTGAACTAATTAAATTGGTGAATTAATTAATTATGGAAAATGGGAAATTGGGAATATTGGAATTTTAGATTGTGAGTAATTAATTTTGGAATTAATTATTGGAAATTGAGATTGTTGAATTGAGAAATTAATTATGGAATTAATTAGGGGATATTGGGGTTTTTAAATTGAGTAATTAAATGTGGAATTAATTATGGGATAATGGGATTGTGTGACGATTAATTAATTGTGGAGTTAATTAATAGGATTGAGATTACTAATTAATTATTGAATTAATTAATAGTATTGATATTATTAATAATTTATTAAGTTAATTAATAAGACTAAGATGATTAATTAATTGTTGATTTAATTAATAAGATTTATATGATTACTTAATTATTGAGTTAGTTCATAGGATTGAGATGATTAATTAATTGTTGAGTTAATTAATGAGACTAAGAATATTAGTTAATTATTGATTTAATTAATGATATTGATAAGATTAATTATTTTTTGAGATAATTAATGATATTGAGATGATTAATTTATTGTTGAATTAATTAATGAAATGATGAATGGTAATAATGGAATTCATATGAGAATTGAGAAGTAGAATGATAACAATGGACTTATGGGATATGAGATGAGATATAGAATGGTAACCGTGGAATTATAAGACATGATATCCCTTAGGGATAGTTTAGACTCTGGTGTGGGCCGAAGCAAGTATTGAGGTTCAGGTGTCCTTAGAAACCTAGGGATTCTATGTGGTTAAATAAAGAATAATGTGATAATGTGATAACTATTTATTTTTTCATTGTGATTATTTATTTATTCAACTGCATAAACTTTTATTGACTGGATATTGTTTTAGACATCGTTGGTTCTAGCCTATTGAGTTATACTCACACCCTACTTGGGCTACCTGATCGGTACCTGAATAGATTTCATGATTGTAGGACATGATAAGGGAAAAGGCCATGTATTAGGTGGCTGATTCGGGGTGGATCATGGATGATGGAATCGTATGTAGTTTGGGAGATGCTTGGGAGTTTTTAGTGCATTTACTTTGAGTTTCATTATGGCATAGTTTAGATATTGTATTTCCTGTTTTGGGTTATCCTGATATACTGGTATTGTTCTCATTATGATATCATTTGGTTAGTTAGTTTTTAGTGTTTATTTACTTCTTATAGTGTATTAATATGATAAAATAGGGTATAATCTTTCCATGATCGATATTAGACTCCCTTTGCTAGTCATAAACAACTAGAAAATGAGGTGGTGTCCTTGAGGTCACGTGACTGACCAGCTCAGGGCATCGGTGTGTGGCACTCAGGTCATAATGTCACAAAAGAGAAGAACAAGGGTGCACATTCTATCCAAATTCTAGAGCCACTTGAATTAGGGAGGTGAATATTTATTGAATTTTTTACACATGTCATTATTTATTGTAGTATGATTTCAGGACCATCTTCTTTCTCTATTACTTATTTTTGTTTCTAATAAAATAAAAACATAAATAGCGGGATCACAGCCATTGTTCACTAAGTATTATCCACTAAATTAAAAGGTTGTGTGAACCTTATAAAAACCTATTTTCCATGTTTTTTTATCTCAATATATCTATTTTTATCACTATATTTCATTTGAGGACTACATTTACTAACCTATGATGGAAAAGTGATTTTAACAATTGTTGTTTTGGTTACCTCTATTTCACCCTCTTCTTAGTGGTGTTATAATCTCTCTTAGACCTTATAGATGATGAGAGATATACATAAATTTAGGTAACATGCTTGGTTTTATATGATATTTATTAATAAAATTTCGTAAAAGTGGTTGTCCTCAAAATAATAATTTTTTACTTGAGGTAAATTTTTTATTTGATAAAATTTGAAACGAAAATTTTGAAACAACTAAAGAAGGTGTTACTTTACTCACTACTCTAATTATGGTGCCACCAAATTTTGAGGAACTCATTGATATAATATATAATTTGAGTGACTATATTTTAGTAGTAGTACTTGGATATGGAGTAAACTAACTATTTTTTACAATCTATTATACAAGATGAATAGGCATGGAGAATGAATTACTTATTTTTTTCTATTATTTTGAAAATATTAGACATTATTTTATATTTTAAAAGGTGGAGGTATGTATTAAGTGGTGTTTAAGTATTTTATAAAAAATAGTGGTGTTATAGAATGATTTATTTGGTTATTCTATTTATCTAAGAGTTTGAAGTTAAAATTTTATATTAGAAATAATTTTGGAATCATGTAGCTAACCATATCTCAATAATGGTATAACTCCATTTTAGTGGTGATGGATAAGTTGAACTAAATGTTGAATTTATTAATTACAGATTATTAAAATTGGAGTTAACAATAATAACATAGTATTCACATTTCATGAACTATTTAGACACTGACAGAATATATAAAAAATTCAGTTACAAATAGAGGAAAAAGTTCCTAGTTAAAGTGAAACATTTTTTTAGGATGATGCTTCATTATGTAAAAAAAATTGGTGAAGGATTAATCTATTTTTTTATAGATGATTTAGAATTTGATAGTGTGGTATAATTTTGTTACTCCTCATATATAAGAGGACACTATGGTTCTGACCTAATTTTAGAGAATACACATCAATGTGCATTATTTTATCCCTCACATAACTGATACAAAAATAGTTATGTGGTGTATTTTGATCACTATAAATGAATCGAAAGCATGAAAAATAATTATGGTATGGCGTAATAACCCATTATGATGGTCAAGGTATTTTAAATATAGGTAATTTATGTTTTGGGCCTCATTTTAAATTTCATTGGAAATCGATGCATGTTAATATGTGTTGACAATATATCAAAATAGGTTGAAGTGAAATATACCTTTACCAATATGATAAAGGTTTTGGCCAAATTTATAAAGAATAATATTTTCTTTCTTGGTTTAAATTTCTAAGATATTTTTTTTGAACATGTAACAGATTATAATAACAAATTTTTAAGAGTTGTACATGAGAAATTCAGAATCCTTTATAACTCAAATACTCATTTCCACCCTCAATCTAGTACACAGGTAGATCTTTCAAATTTATAGGTTAAATAATTTTGATAAAATATAGTATATATGAGTAAGAAATATTTTTTTACAAAACATGATGTTTATTTATTAGCCTACCAAATATCCTATTAGACACCTTTAGGCTTTTATTTCTTCCTTTTAAAATTTTAGAAATCATTCCACATTTAATTCATGTTATCTTACAAAGCTTATTAGGATCTGAATCATGTAAACTAGAGATTATATGTGGTTAGAAGGAAGAAGATAATAGATGTTGATGATATAGAAGATATTATAAGGGAATTTTATTCAAACTAAACCATTTACAAGGAGAAAATAATTAATTATCGTGAAAAAAACATTCATATATAATATATAGAACTAAGATACACAATATTTCATTTTAACTGATGTTTAAGTTTTTTTCCTAGGTTGAAAAAGTTAAAATTTTTGGAACCATTCACAGTGGTTAATGGATATCGTTATAGAGTAGTATAGATCCAAATAATTAAGAGCCATATGCCTAAAGAACTACCTATAGTGTTATCAAATTTTGGTACATCATTTCCATAAAATTCAATTAAAGAAATTCAGGCTCATCAATCATTTAACATTAAATAATTCACTTATTATGAGGAAACCCAAGTATGTATTTTGGGTTTTTGTCCTCAATATTTCATTATTTTTAGGAAACCATGATTAGATTTTAGTAAAGATTCTTTATTTTTAGTGTCACCTTGAATAAAACCTAAAAATACTTTCTAATTCCATTCAAACCCCTTCTAGGATGTGTAATAAGGTAAGGGTAAATCTTGAGACAATTTAGGGATAATTATGTGATGAATAAGTGATGTTTCTCAGAGAAAGTTAAAAAAATATATTGAAACACTATATATTAGCTAAGTAGTAATACATGTTTTTTCGAAAAAGATATATTTATATTATAATCTAGTGGAAAATATTAGTCCATAATTAGTTAGGGAGAAGGATCAAATATAAACTCATGAATTCATGGGGATAAATTATTTTTATCTCACTTAGGGTGGAATGAATTGAAATACCTATGTAGTAATCATGGTTTTTTATTAAATATCAATTCTACTAATAAATAGAGAAAAATATAGCAATATATTAACTATGGTCTAACATTGTAGTGTGATTATAAAGGAACAAGGTCAAATTTTTCATAAATGGAAACACAAGATACTAGTATACAACATCATATTCTAGAAATGATTTATATATTTGAAACATGGTCATTATAGATATACATTGTTTCATGAAGAATTAACCATAACTAAAATCCCACCTCTATGAAAATAATTGGGTAAATATTATATTATATTATATCCCAATAACTAAGTGGAAACACGAAAATATGTAATCAAAGCTACAAATTACACCTTAAACTATCCTAATAATTTTATTATATACTATAAAATAGATACTCTAGAATAAAAAAATGTCACAATCCATTATCCACATAGAAAAACTCTACATTAAAAATTCTAAGAAGCTAAGGCTACTTAATGGTTCCACTATAATAAATATTCATCATTATATAAGATAATTCTTAGTATTAAATTTACAAAACCCATCAAATAAATATGGTAGCATAATATAAATATTAATAAATTCTTTTATTAATATAAAAAAATTTAAAAATAAAGTTTTATTAAATTAAATCAATATACAATGGTCTCTATAGAATCATCATTTCATAGAACACATTAAAAATTTAGGCCCAATTATTTTGTTTTTTCAAGAATTATTTTTAGATTATCTAAGATAATTTATCTTCTTACAGAGCTTTATCCCTCCTCCTAATGATTTCTAAGGCTTAATCCACCATAGTATCCATTTATAACACATTTTTATCTTACTTTCAGACTTTTTCATACCATTTTTACCAACCACCACCCCCTATCACTAATCAACATTTTGTTCCCATGTTTCATCCCAAAACCAATGCCACAAACCCTAATAAACTCTATTATACCAGAACTTTAACCTTAAAATACCATAATACTTGATTCCCACCAACCCTAAATTAATGGGTTTGGAGAATCAATCAGGTTCTTCCTCGTGAAAGAAGAAACATGTCGAGCTACAACTGCTACTTCCATCCCCCACTAGAAATAAAGAAATATATACTTTATCCAACCTCAACCATCTAAATAATCCCTTAACCCAATAAGACGGACCTTAATTAAACCAACTGAACACCCATCTATCCATTATTTTTTCAGCCTTATAGGATGACATCCAAACCCACTATCATAAGTACCTCTAATTAAAAACCAATCCAAACTAGGAATGGCAAAAAAATGGTGGATTCTTAAAAGATGGATGTAACATCCAAAAATTCTAAAGTAAGAACATTGTATGTGATAGAATGTATGACAAGAAATATAAAGTGTATAAAGAAATATAACAACCCAAGAATTTATTATATATTTATCAAAATAAAATATATCTCCAATATATTATGTTACACACAACACAAAGTTTATCTTTCTCTACACAGAACACCGAGTTTAGATTGTGTTACACGCAAGACTTAGTTTTATCAAATAATATTTATATTATTATTTGAAAATAAAATTATCTCCAAGCCATTAAATTGGATGTTATGAATATTATTAACTAACTTATGAAAATATATTGTTGAATTTATTGGTTACCAATTAATTAAAAATTAAAATAAAAACTAGTTCTATATGAAAGTAATGTTTGTATGCCCCAAAATAATTTTACCTTAATAAATTAAAATAATTAATATTAGTGTATTATATAAATTAAATTTATATATATTTAATAAAAAATTACATTTATCCAATAGATTTTATTGGCATAATATATGATCAAATCTAATTTCACACATAAAAAGATCTATTTTTCTAAAGACATGTTTGCTGTCTTTTAATGGAGAACTTATTTTGAAAATTTTATAAGTTTTAATTTACAAAATAAACATTATTTTTGAAATTTTAATGTCAAACTTATCTTAGGGTGAATTGTTTGTATTTTTTCGAGAAGCTTCATTTTTTTGATGAATAGAGAAAAATACTAAATTTTAATTGAAAACTGACTTTTCATCTAAATAATTTATAATGTTGAATTATATTTTAAATTTATTATAAATTAAAATTAGATCAAATATAAATATATTAATCCAATTTGGTTTATTGGAATCATTTTCATATTTAATTTAGATATAAAAACTTAGTAAACTTTTAAACATTTTCACCTTAAAAACCTGCTTTCACATCTCGTCTGCAGGATTACTTTTAAATTAATTTCTAACACTTATATAATTTGAATTTGGAAAATTTTATTCAATATTTTTAATCATAATAATTTATAATTTATATTAATTTAAAATTTGTTTTTTTATCAAAAATATTAGGGTAATTTATTAAAATTAATTATAGCGATTAAGGTAAAAATGAGTTTACTTAGTGTTTAAACTTTAGTCTTAAGGGACAAATGACCTAGAAACTTATCACAACCCCATTGAAAGGACATATTTAGACCATATATCATATTTTATATAAAAAAATTATTATTGGAGGCACATTGTTTAAGGTATATCTCTCAGTAGTGTTTACTTGGTATTTATAAAAAATGTCACTCCTGCTCCACTATAAAAGGGAACTCAACCCCCTCACTTATTCACACCTATAAATAAATTTTTCTCATAAAGAACCTACCCAAATAAAATAAAAAAAATACCTACCCTAATTATAGAATATTTTTCTTGTTCATAAATAAAACCAAGGAATGATTTTGGTATAAACCAAAAGGAGTTACCTGAAGAAGAGGTAACGTTCATCAACAAGCCCTTTTATTTTATTTCTTTCTCCACCCAATTAAATTATTATTATATAATAAATATATAATAAATTTATTATATTAAATATACTTATATTTTTTATGAGAATATTATAACCTATAACTTCACACACTTCCATCAAATGGGATACACAATCATCGTTCGTGTGTACGACGAACAATCGCCTTATGAACCAATGTCATTCATTATTCTATTACAACATTTCAAGGTTGTGAATAATGATGGATTTATAGATTATATATGATATATATGATATTTATAATTTTATTATATTTATGGATTTATTATATCATACACACCTTCATACTTTCCAATTTGTGGGAATATAATAATGTCATTCGTGTGTATGGTGGACTACCGCCTCACAAAGCGATGTGATTTGTTCATGATTTACATGGAATTAATTAAGGGTGGATTTAATAAAAATATATTAAATATATTAAATAAAAATTATACTATAATTATAATATACATAAATATCATTTTATTTTCTTTCTTTTAATACGATAATAAAATTGAAACAATGTTCATGTGTACGTACAACCTTCTATCTCTATGAATGGTATATTGAATTTCCTATCACCAAATATTATAGATTATAATAAATACATATATAATAAATATTTATTATATTTAAATAATGTTTTAAATTTATTATATGATTAACTTTTGATATAATTAAAAGGAACAAAAAATAACAAGTAAAAACATACTCGACAAAGAAGGAAATTAACACCCAAAACAATGAAAATAATGAATGATTGTTGAAAAATGGGTGATAAGATGTAATAAAAGGTCCATATATGATATAATAAATATTAATATTTTTTTTATAACTTAATAATTTTTTTAAAACCACAATACAGGAGGTTAAATCAAGTACGACTAAAATAAAAGTGTGTGGTAAGGGATTCTCACCTCACTTTCTCTTCCATGAGGCATACGCCATTTTCACCACTTATTTATTTTATGTGGAATATATACTACCAATGTTTTATTTTATATCATGAATAATTTTATCTTCATGATATTTTAAGTTTCATTTGAAGTTTTTTTCCTGGGGCTTATACTTAAAAAGTTTTCAATTGGTAAGGGATTTCATCTCAATTCACATCCCAATGAGACTTATTTATTATTATGCACTAATTCACTTTTATATAGTGTATATACAATCTCTTTGACATGTAATATCATGAATTGTTCATTATTCATGTAATTTTATGTTTCACTTTGAATTATTTTATTCAACGGGATTTGACTTTAAAATTACGAAGTGATAAAACTTATTGTCCAATATCACTTTATTTTGTGATTGTTAACTTTATATTGAAACAATCACTTTATTATAATAATTTTTCATTGGAAATTAAAATTATATTAAATATTTATATTATTCTTTGATGGATATGATTATTTCATAAACCATTTTTACATACATTTTTTACTTTGAAACTTATTTTATTAAGAGGGGAAATATTGAAAAATCTATATCTTTTATCTATATGAATATTTGATGATAAGGAATATTGACTAATTAAATAATTTATTATATATATGAGTAATTATTTATACATTAAGTGAAAATTTGGTACTGGTATAATATATCCCCTAGATGCATCAGTAGGTCCCATGAGAAAAATTAGTTTGGCCAAATTAAATGGGTTTCTACCAGTAGTTTTAAAAAAATTGTGAAATGTCTAGATGATAGAGGTACCATGATTCCTAAGATCATGGAGTACAATGACTAAAGTATTTACTTCATTCATAATTCATTTATTATTATCCATGAGATTTTCACTATAACAAAATCTATGAATGCATTTAATTTTTAGTTTATTGATTAAATGGAATGTGTTCAGTTATTTACCTCACTATATTGTTTATGGATTATCTAGTTATTTAAATGGAATGTGTTTTAAGTTATTTAAATTTCAATATTTATTAGGATTATTTATTCATAATATCATATATTATACTTAACCCTTACTGATCATTTTAGCTCACTTTTATTTTTTTTCCTTTCCCCGGGTTATGTAGAAGGGATATTTGAATGAGTTTCAAGTGTGTATTTTATTTTATTTTGTTATGTATTATGTTTTATTTTCTTTTCCCAGTGTAATATGGGTACCATTCATGTAATATGGTTTTCAAAAACTACTAAAATTTTTGGTCCTTTGGGATTTGATTCATTGTAATTATTCCAATGTAATAAATTAAGGCACTAGCTCTGGTCATCTAGGGTTGGGGTTGCTACATTCGGTATAAAATGAAGTTTAGTATAAACCTCAGAAAATAGATTTAGGAAAACATAGATTAGAGAAAAAACCATATGATATACTTTGAGGATATGTATAGAAGAATATCCCAAATAAACCATTTTTATGATTATGAGATTATATATGCATAACTTTTTCATCTTATAATAAGTAGTTCACTAGTTTGGGGATTAAAAATTATGTTACATAATTTTATGATCTAATATAGTGTATGTTATTGTTTATAAATGACACCTGGAAGGAATAAGGGTATCAATTATCATGGAAAATGTATAGTTTTCCTTAATAATAAAGTCGATATAGCTTGTATTGAAACTGAGAAAGTTATGGATATATTAGGGTAGCTAAATATGGTTATGAAACATAACCATTATTGGATGGAGAAACCTATTCCAAATCGATATTATTCAATGTTGGATCACTTTATATGACATATTCCCCCATCATTTACTGGGACTATTAATCCAGTGATAGCTGAGAAATAGATTAATTCCTTGGATAAAATATTTATGGTGTTGGGATGTGGTGAAAAGGAAAAGGTTACACTTTTAGTGTATTGTCTCAATAGTGATATTTATTAATGGTGGTATTTGATCTAGAATACTAGGGAGGGAGAAGAAATATAACTCATGGAATTGAAATATTTTAAGGATAAATGTTTCGATAAATATTTCCCTCGTGAGAAACAAATTGAGATGAAGATAAATCTCCATAGCTTATTGAAAAATTAGGAAGAAATTGTTGTGGAGTATTAAGATACCTTTAATAGTTTATCTAGGTATGTTATGGATTACATATGCAAAAAGTAGTGAAATATTGAACACTTATTTAAAAGGCTTAATCCAGGTCTCTAAAGGGCTCTTGTGTCTCAAAAAAATTCTTCATATAATGAAATATTTTTATATGCTATAAAGATATAGAAATACTTCTCTAATTCTTATGGATTAAAAGGGAAGAAAGAGAAGAAGAGGATGACAAAGAAAATAACTAATAAAGGGAATAAGGGAAAGAATATTTTATCACATGTGATAAATGAAGAAATAATTTCCTTGGGAAATTCTTGAAGGGAATGGGAGTTTATTATAAGTACGTAGAAAATGTTCACTAAGAAAAATAATGAAAAGAAAAGAAATAAAACACTTCTATTTAGTGTTTAAACTATAATAAGATAGGGAACTATGAAAATGAATGCCCCAAACTTCAAGGGAATATACCTAGAAGAAGATAAAGGGTCAATCTTGAACTTATGTTATTTATATAGGTGAAGTGTAATGATTAATATTCTTGTGAATTTGGATCCATAAAAAATGTAGTAAAAGTATTTTATTGATGATATTATCATCATAATAATTATTAAATTTATAAGTATTGTACTATAGTACTATTTCCTAAAGGATTTGAAAGAATGTATTGAATGTTACCAAGAAAAGTTGAAAGTTAACTACTTGTAAAAAACAAGATTAAGGGAAATATAACCCTTAAAATGTTTTGGATATTGAGATAATAATTTTTGGATAAAGAGATGATTGATTTAGATAAAGTAAATTGGATAGTACTGGCTACCTTTGAAATTATTAATGATTTTTTGACAAAGTGGTTATTCTATCATTGGTGCAATTAATAGTATTTTGGGATTTAAGGACTATATCAAATAATATATTTTTTACTTAAGAAATAAGTAAGAATTCATGTTTTTAATAAGGTTTTATGGTTATTCAAGTTATCACTATGATTTAAGAGAATACATGATGAAGGTATTAACATGTTTGTCCTGTGATTATTTATAGATAATTCATGTTGTTTGAATTAATGATAAGTTAGTTTTGTGAATTTAGTGACCTTATAAAGTTTTTTATCTTGATATTTTTCATGGGAAATAAGTTTTACCATTTATGAAATGGTTTAATTTTATCTTTTGATAAAGTTTTGGAGATTAATGTATTACTTCACCATATATTGCAACATATACTAAAAGATAAAGTATAAATAGTTTAAGTCACAACCAAAGGATAATATTGTGTTTATGAAATAGAAATGTATCAAGTAAGTATATTTCCTTAAATTCCTAGAGAGTGAATGAATTCCTCGACTCTAGGAAAATGGTTTTTAAAAAAAATGTCATCCTATTAACATCATTTTTATGATATCAAGGACCTTATTCACACCTATTTTTTATGGTTTAGTGGTCATTAACCTTATTTGGATCACCCAATTTATTGTGATTAATGTTCTATATCACTCTTGATCATTATTTTGTTTGTCATTTTTCTCTTCCATGTCCAAGTTTTCATTTACCACATATGTTCTCCTATCTGGAAACCTTGTTATGTGATTATTCCAGATGAATTTTTTAATTACCTTCTCTATTGTTAAGAGGAGGAAATTTTATTAATGATTTTACAAAAAAAAATCAATAAAGTAATTTTAAAATATAAAACCCTTGACTATTGAGATCAGGTTTAAATGGAGATGATGTAATTTAATTAATGTGGGGAGAATGTAAGACCCTGAAATTCTAAAGTAAGTACATTGTATTCGATATCATGTATGGAATGTAAAAACAATATTAGAAGGGATTATAATATAATGAGAATTTATTATATATTTATATAAATTAAATCTCCCCAATAGAGAATTTTACATGAATCAAAATGTTTATCTTGCTCTGCATGGAACATCGAGTTTAACTTTCATTACAATAAGACCGAGTTTTATCGAAAAAATATTAATATTATTATATAAAGTGAAAATTATCTTCTAGAACTAGATGATATGAATAGTATTAAATAACTTATGAAAATATATGGTTGAATTCATTAGTTACAAATTAATTAGAAATGAAAATAAAAACCAACTAAATATAAAGGAAATGTTTTTATGTGCTAAAGGAATGTTACCTTGATAAATTAAATTAATTAATATTAGTGGATGATCTCAATGAAATTTATATATATTCAATTAAAAAATTTACATTCATCCAATATATTTTGTAGTCATAAGATAAGAATAAATCCAATTTTATGCATAAAAAATGTATTTTTTTAAGACAATTTCACCGAATTTTAATGGAGCAGTTGTTTTAAAACTAAATTTAGACACTTTTATAAATTTTATTTGAAACAATAAACTTAATTTTTTAAAACATAATTTTAAAACTATCTTATGGTAAATTTTTGGTATATTTATTAGAAGACTCATTTTTTAATGAATAGTAGAGAATACTGAATTTTAATTGAAAACTAACTTTCCATCTAAATAATCTATAAAGTTAAACTATATTTTAACTCTATTTTAAATTAAAATTTTATAAATTATAAATCTTTTAATCTAATTTAGGTCATTATAATCATTTTGATCTTTAATTTAGGTATAAAAACATAGTTTTCTTTAAAATATTTTCATCTTAAAAACCCGCTTTCTCGTCCCATCTATGGAATTAATTTTAAATTAATTTATATCACATATATGATTTTAATTATTAAAAATATATTCCATATTTGGAATTATAATAATTTATAATGTCTATTAAGGTAAAATTAATAATTTACCAAATTTAATAGTGAAATCAATTAAAATTAATTATAGTGATTAAGGTAAAAAATTATTTTACTTAGTGGTTAAACTTTAATCTTAAAGGGAAAAATTAACTAGAAAATTTTTCAAAATCCATTTTATGGAAATATTTATTACATATACCATATTTCATATAATATCACTCATTATTGGAGGCACATGATGTAAGGTAGACCTCCCAATATTGTTTATGTTTTCGTATTTATAAGAATGCCACTCTTCCTCCACTATAAAAGGTCACTCACCTCCCTCACTTATTCACATATATAAAGAAATTTGTATCATCCAAAACCTACCCAAATAAAATCCCAAAATACCTCTCCTCATATAAGAATATTTTTTTATATAAAGGAAACCAAGGAAGGATTTTGGTATAAACCAAAAGGCGTTACCCGAAGAAGAGGTAACATTCATCAATAAGCAATTTTGTTGTATTTCTTTCTCCACCCCATTAAGATCTTATTATATCATGATTATATAATAAAATAATTATGTTCAATATACTAGGTTGTTTTTATGATAATATTATTACCTAAAAATTCACACACTTAAATCAAATGAGATATGCAATCATTGTTTGTGTGTACAGTAGACTACCGCCTCGCAAATCGATGTTGTTCGTTCATCCATTAATAACTTTTAAGGCTGAGAATACTGATTTATTTATTTTTTATATATTATATATATTATATTTATAATTTTGTTATGATTTTTTAATTATTATATCACAAACACCTTCATTATTTTCATTTTGCGGGGATACGATAACATCATTCATGTGTACGGCGGACTATTGCTTCGTGAAGCGATGTGATTCATTCACGCTTTACATGGAATGTATTATGGGTGGTTTAATAAATATATGTGAAATATTTGACATATAAATTATACTGTAATTATATTATACATATATATCATTTACTTTTCTTTCTTTCAATATGATAAGATAATGGAAATAGTGTTCATGCGTACGTACGACCTATCGTCTCCATGAATGGTGTATTCCATTTCCTATCACCAAATTTTATAGATTACTCTAAATAAATATATAATAAATATATATGATATTTACATATTTTTTTAAAATTCATGAGATGATTAAATAATGATCAAAGTTAAATGAACAAAAAAATAACAAGTCTAAACATACTCATAAAATATGGTAATTAACACCCAAAATAAGGAGAATAATGACTTATTATTAACAAAAGAGTGATAATATGTTATAAAAGGGTCATATATGATATAATAAATATTAATATGGTTATTTTATAAGTTAATAAAGATTTTAAAACCACTATAAAGGAGTTTAAATCAAGTATTATCAAAATTAAAGTGCGATGTATGGGATTCTCGTCTCATTTTTTCTTCTATGAGGCATATGCTATTTTCACCACTTATTTATTTTGTGTGGAGTATATAATGACCCTATTTTATTTTATATCATGAATAAATTAATCTTTACGGTATTTAAAGTTTCATTTGAAGTTATTTCTTTCATGGGGATTATAATTCAAAAGTTACCCAATAGTAAGGGATTTCATCTCAATTCACATCCCATTGAGGTTTATTTATTATTATGAACCAATTCACCTTTATATGGTGTATATACTACCCCATTTAAATTTAATATAATAAATTATTCAGTATTCATGGTATTTTTAGTTTCACTTTTAATTGTTTCATACAAGGGTATTTGACTTGAAATTTACCCAGTGATAAAAGTTGTTGTCTAATATCACTTTCTTTTGTGATTGTTAACTTTCTCTTGAAACAATCACTTTATTGTAATAATTTTTCATTGGTAATTAAATTTATATTAAATATAAATATTCTTGTATGATGTATATTATTATTACGAAAACCATATTCCATTTTTATATATGGTATTTACTTTGAAATTTATTTGATGAACTGGGAAAATAATGATAAATCTATAAGTTTTATTCAATATCGATATTTGATGATAAGGAATATTGATTAATTAAATTCATTATTCAATATATGAGTAATTATTTAGACCTGAATTGATGGGTGAGGCCTAGTATAATATATCCTCTTGATACATCGGTAGGTCTCATGAGGAAAATTATGTTGGTGAAATTAAATGGGTTTCTACATTTAGTTTAAAACCATCTTGTGAAAGGTCACTACGGTAGAGGTTCCATGATACTTGAGATCATGGAATTCAATAATTAAGTAATTTTATTCATTCATAATTCATTTATTATTATCCACTATATTTTTAATATGAAAAAATATATAGATTCATTTCATTTTTAGTCTATTGAGTAAATGGCATGCATTTTCAATTATTTACCTTTCCATATTGTTTATGCCTTATCTAGTTATCTAAATGGAAATTATGTTCATTTATTTAAATTTCAATATTTATTATGCTTATATATTTATCATATCATCCATTGTATTTAACCCTTACTGAGAATTTGAGCTCACCCTTATTTTTTTCCTTTCCCTAGGTTATGAAGAAGAGATCTTTAAATGGGTTTCAAGGATGAAATTTATTAGATTTTGTTCTGTATTATGTTTTATTTTCTTTCCCCAATGTAATATGGGTACCATTTATATAATATAGTTTTAAAAACTACTAAACTTTTTAGTGCTTTAGGATTTTATTCCTTGTAATCAATCTAATGTAATAATGTAAGGCATCGGCTCTGGGATTCTAGGGTCGGATTTGTTACAATAGAATTTATGAAAATATTTAATACATCTATATTTTCTAATATTATAATGGATAAGGTGGTTATGAAGATCTCAAGACATAAAATATGTGGAAAATAATGTATATAATAGAGGAGGCCTATAGATAAATCATATTGGAGTTTCATTCAATATTTTAGTTTGATCATAATGATGTGTAGTTGTGATTAGGTAAGAAGTATTGGAACATGATTTTTATAGGATTTAGAGTGGGAATCAGAATTTGTATATTACAATTTGTAAAAAAATGATTATTATAATATGTAAACTAATCCAAGGATATAGTTATATTTTTAGATATGGTTGATATGGCTAATGATCAAACTATCATGTATGACCCGGTAAAGAACAAAAGAATATAAATTAAAAACCAGATGATTCAGACTCTTTACTAGGCTATTACCTACTCTTTTATATCCAATGAGTATTAAAGGGATAGTGTGGGATAAATTAATGTTATCATTATTCATGGTACCATTAAATGATAATTGTTAAATATATCCAAGAAATTTCATTCAATATTTTTAAATCCTAGTGAATAAGAAAAAGAGTATGGATATGGTAGGTCACTTCATTATATAAATATTAAAGTAATTGGATATTTTTTCATCTTTTCCCCTTACATCCTTAGGGATAATTTTATTTATTAACCACCCATTGGTTTACAAAATTGTATTTATCTAAAAATATGGTTTTGTAGTGTGATTAATGTGATTATATTGAGGAGGTTGATGATAATGATGAGGTTCACTCCCATTCCAACTCTCATTACCAATCCACTCCAACCCAAATGAACAAACTAACCAAATTACCAACCACTACTACACCCTATTCACCTATGACAGCTTGGTATCACTTAGTTAAGGATTCCTTGGTATAAATTATGAAGTTATAATTGTATATTTGTGTGAATTTTTATATTATTTTTTATCCCCCACTTATTTCACCACATACACCTATCCATATCAAACCTCATCTCTTAATCAATACCCAGCACCCATGGCCCTATAGAATTTTATGTCAACCGCTCAATTTCTATTTTAATCAATAATTATTTGAGAATCATGATTCCAAAGATAATATATTTTGGAAGAATATACTATATGGTAATTCTCTGGTATAAGAGTATATTTGGGATTCTAATTGAATGAATTTCAAAATTGACCTCAAGGAGTCATAATATGTATTAAATTTTAATTTTTGATAACTATATATTTTTTTTCGATTCTACTATATTTCTACCAATGTATTTAGTTTTGATTGAGGTAATTATATATCATATTTTGATACATTTTTCTAAAATATATTATAATATATTTAAATTTCATAATGGAAATTAAATATTAATAACTCTTGATATTTCATTATTAAATTTAATTTATAAATAATTTCTCAAATAAATAAATTTATATAAAAAATTTCATTATATAAAAACTCTAAATATTTTCAAAAGGACTTCATGGATAAATAAATTACATTACTCCAAAGATAAAATTTGAAAATAATGTCTAAGTAGGGAAGAATATTTTTTAATCTTTCAAATAATTTTATTTTTTTATTTACTAAATTGAATTGAATATCTTTTCATCTCTTCCAACTTGGGTAAAAATTGGGAAAATGTGTAATTAATATATGGGAGAGGGATATTTGAACACTGCTTGATATTTTTCTCCTTGATTATCTAGTAGAAATAATTTCTTAGGAAGTATATTTTTTCTTTGATGGAAAAAAATAACAATCTCAAAAATAAATTTTAAGAAAAAAGGAAAAAAATAGTAATTATATATATATCCCAATTTTATGTTTAAGAATTAAATGATTATTGATACGACCTATTTTTTCAATATTAAATTTTATGTTTCTTAATTTTTTAATTGCCTACTTCTATTCATGACATGAGTGGCTGAATAATGTTTTAATTTCCATTCCCATGAGTTATTATAAACTAGTTTGATATAATCTTTGAAATAGCCTATTTTTATTTAGGTGGTTAAGGATTATATATTCTAATAGAGAAAACTTTGTTTCTTTCATTAAACTATAGAAGTTAAATAATATTAAATTGATTGAATTCATCATTAATAATTCTTTTTAACCCCTAAAATATTTTATACTACATTTTAATTTTATATCTCTTTAAGAATTTAAAAACTAGGGACATATTATTTAATGAGCAACATTATTAACATAATATTGAGTTCCCATCCTACTAATGGTATTTTTCATGATTACTTTTAGATAATTTTGGAGGAAAAGTCTTATTTGATGGTTTTTCATTAGTAGAGGAATGGTGGAAAGGGAAGAATGTGAAAAATATTAATTAATTATGGGAAAAATATTCAGAAGTTGTTTTTCAATTTACATTAATTACCAACCTATAGGAAGAGAAATAATAAATATTAATAATAGCATATACTATTTCATTAAGTATATTAATTTTTTTGTGATCCTATTATATAATAATAATAGAAAAACTGATAAGATGAGCGATTTATTTTGAAAAATAATTGAATTAGTGAGTAATTTTCATTGATTTCAAGTTTAAAATAATTCATTAAACTTAAGATTTAATATAATTCCCCAAATCCCATTTAATTTTATAATCAATACCTAATGACCCTTTACCTAAAAATTATCCTTTTTAAAATTCCTAGATATTGGTGTGATTTTTTCAATGAAAGTAGAGGCTTAGTTATATTGAAATCATGTAGTTAAGATACATGACCATGATATTAATCAAAAATCAAGATAAATAATCCTTGAGTAATTACTTAAATGATTTTTGAAATTTTGATGACAATTGATCAAGTATAATGACAAAATGTTGAAATATTTGACTAGAAGGGAAGATAAGTTAAGCAATAAGATCCATATAGGTATTATGATATATCAAACTAATTGGATAAGTTTTGGGCTTTTAAAAAAATTAGTAAAAAATATATATTAATTATCATGATGAATTGAATGTTACCCAATTAAGTTATGTTTTACTTGTGAGTAGATATTGATATTTTTCTCTGGAAATAGTAAAAATTCATGTATGTTGGAATTTTATTACCCTAATTTATACATATATTTTTATTGTTAATTTTTTTAGTAATTGTTATTAATACAACCTAATTATTTATGATTTTTATATTTATTAGTAGAATTGAATTATTTTAATTATTCTACGGGGGTTTGGAATAAATTGAGTTAGAAAAGAATAAAAATTAAAAAATGTAAGTCATTATGGAAGGGTTGTTTTGAAATTGATGTTGGGGATTTAGGAATAAAATTATTGTGTAATATATAAATATTATTCCATATTTATTATATTTTATTGAATGTGTGGAGATTATGAATAATGGTATATGTTTTGATAGAGGAACTATGAAAAAATAATTAAGTGAGCCATGATTTGATGAAAGAATTTAATAACCATGGATATATTGATGCTCCTTTTCTATAAAGAATGGAAACCATGATACGGTGAAGGCCAAAATACTTGATAGGATGAATATCACTTCACCCAAGGCCTTGGGTATACAATCATGATGATTCACCCATGTCCCTATGTGTTCACCTTATGTAATTCCATGGGTTCATGCACCTTCACTTGTGCAAAATCACTAGGTAACTACCCCTTTACAAATCCTATTTTCATGAGATAACTAGCACACCCATGACACATGACCTAGTATCATACACAAATCACCTACATGAACCACCTTCTACACTATATCTTATATATACAGGTCTCATATTTAGTCTATAAATATACCCATTAGGCTCCCACTTTGACACCTTTTGGAATATGAAGAGACCCCTAATTGTCCCTTCGCCCAGGCATCACTTCCCTCTCTGGGTAGCTTAAAAAGATTAAAACATAAGATAATTATCCAAAAGTAAGAGAAATTGATTTATCTAATGATAAAAACTTATCAATAGACTAATCACCCCCAAATTTCCTAAACTAGTGTGAAAACCCACTCCCCCCCAAGGTTACTAATACAAGAGTGTCATGCACCCATCCCCTTGGAGGATCACCACACTAGGGAGAAAACCTTCTTCCTACTACAATGCTGGGGAGACCAAATTTACATGCCACAACTAAGGTGACCACTTCTCCCTTCCTCAATTATGGAGACCACTTAATCCAGCCTCAATTAAGGAGACCACTTATCCCTACCCCAAATAGGGTAACCACTTTACCATGCCTTAACTAGGGTGACCACTTCACCTAGCCTCATCTAGGGAAACCAATTTGACCAACCTCAACCTGGGTGACTGCTTTTCCCTACCTCAACAGAGTGAAACCCTTCACCCATACTTTATAGTAGAGGAACATTTTGTTAATCCCTCACTAGGTAAAATCCATGAACTTAACTAAATACTCTAGAAAATTCTCACCTAGGACCTATACTTTGGATAACCTCTTCGCCCAGGTCCACCTAGGTGAAAAACATTCTTCTACTCCTGCACTAGCGTACCATGTACACTCTAATTTCAATGGTGGATAATTCCTTCACCCAAGTCTCATACTTGGATACCCAATTATCAAATCCTCCATTTAAACCCATAAAATTCACATGATTAGGGCATGCACTCCAGTATACACCCATTAAATCATATATTCCTTTGATAAAAGGAATCTCCCAAGTTTTCACCCTAGGTTGATAGGACCCTTTAGGTAATAATGATTATGTATTTCCATAATAATGTGTATTCATGTCATGAGGATACTGATGAGATCACCCTAGTCTTAGGATTCCCATCTTGGATGCTGATGTGTTGAATTTTCTTACTTGGTCTGCTCAATGAGTCATGTGAATCACGGGCCTCCTTCCTTAGGTGTAATACCCAACCATGTTATTGTTGATGATTTCATCACTAGGAGTCATCAATGATCATTTACAACATCTATTCCCATTATTCCCAAGTATTAGTTTAGTGATATATGTTTAAGCCCCTTCTTCTTCCTCATGGATCCATATACTGCATGGGTTCATTAATCCTTCATTATCTAATAATCAATTGAATAAAATAAATGCATGTGTGACTACTACTAGTATAAGGCCCCAGCCTTAAAACTTACTTAATCTTGAGTTACTTCAAGAATACACGTTGAGGATCTTTTCAGGTTTATAGTTTTAGAGAATTAGATCATAAAACTTGCATTACATTCCACATTTAAACAAAGTGGTTACATAAAAGATAGTATTCATTTTTTCCCATCAATGGAAACATATTTAAAAATAAAACATGGATTCTTTCTTGACACTTCCTTGACACTATCATCACATCATGTACCTTTCCCTTGACCTGTGAAAATCATTTCAAAAACATGGGATGAGCATAAAAAGCTCAGTAAGGGATATGAAAATATGGAAAGGAAACATGAGTACATGTATACATAAGAATCAATGAAATCATAATTTACTCATAAAACATAATCACTTTAACATACCTCATCAAATCATGAATAAATCATAGAAATCATAAGACATAAAGGTAACTTGAGTCATTCATAACATTCTTACGCAGGGAGTAACCCTCTTGGTTACGTTTGGAATACCCATCACAATATATTCCCTAAATCTCTTCGGACAAACCTTAACGTGTAACTCCTTTGCGTTATCCAATGCATTGGAGAGCTATATCGGGCTCACCCGCCCTTAGTTTATCACGGAACCACCTGTCTTCATAACAATGCCCAAGAACCATAACATAATCGTATCACATAAAACATGCATAAAGGAAACATAACATTTCCATATTTCAATCACAAGATATCAATACAACACATTGATATAATAAAAACATTATAAAAACCATTTTCAATACCAAAATAAAGGAAAAGTAAAACATGGTATTTATTTTTCATTAAAAAAAAGTTAGGTTATGGCTTGTAGAGGAAGTTGAAACTCAAATAATGGTCACGGAGGCAGAGAAGTCGTTGTCGCCGCATACGTATGAAAAAAACATTCCATTTTTTCTTTTAATAAACACTGTGTATAAAAAAGATTCATTTCTGATAAATGTAAAATTCAAAGGGGTTTATACATCGTATGAAAGAATGTTGTGTATAAAACATAATATGCCTCAATGAAAGGAGATTGAGACGAAGTCCCATACCTCGGGTCCGACTTGACTCGATCGTTCTTTAACATCCTGAATAATAAACTTGAGTTAATTTCTACTTGCTTAAGAACCTTTTTCAAGTTCATTATTCCTTTTATATCACTTATTACCATTTAATGAACACTATGTAATTATTTAAGTTAATAATGGTCGTTTTAACGATTATTGGTACTTGAGTCAAAAATATGCTCTTTATAATTACAAGTTGTTCATGTATCCATTATATCCAGAGTTATAATCATGATTTATATATCATATATATCATATATATCCAGTATATACATGCATTTATAATATTACATAATCATTTAGAGGTAAGAAATGAAATGCACCGTTCATGGAGACGGTAAGCCGTACGTACGCATGAACGCTACTTCCATTTCTATTTCATATTTAATGAAATTAAAACATAATGATACATAATAGTATTATAATTACAGTATTTTATCATATATAATATCATTAAATCTATCCTTTATATGTACCACATATGGTATTAACGAATCAAATCACTTTGAGGGGGCGGTAGTCCGCACTTCCTAAAATGAAGATATCACGTTTACCCATAATGGAAACCATAAAGGTATGCCATAAATGAAAAACACAAAATATTAAGTAAAACATAAACATATTATATATCATATATAAATATAGTTACATCTTTATGTCCACCTTTGAAGGTGTTATATGAGTTTTGAACAATCATCGTTTCGTGAGGCAGAAATTCGCCATCCACAGAAACAGTATGTTCCTTAACCATTAGATGTAGGTGTGTGTAAGTGTAGCTTGAAAACTTCTTATAAAAACATCATAGTATATTAAAGATACTTATTTTGTTACAAAATAAAGGAATAAAAAGATTTCAGAGGGTTGTAGAAGCAAAATAAAACAAAAAAACACAAGAGAATACACTACCTTTAAAACGGGTAACTCTTTTTGATTTGAGCTCAAAGGCTTCCTTGGGAAGACTTCTGCCCAAAGTGAGGCTTCTAGGAGTAAGAGAGGGACTTTGAGAGAAAAAATGAGCGGGGGTTGGATGATCCAAAGGCTTTAGAGCTGTGGTTAAGGAGGTAGAGGTGGGGGCCTTTTATAAGAGGAGAGGAGGGGCACTCTTGGAAAGGTATAAAAGGTTACTTTATTTTCAAATGGGTTTCAGATTTTAAAGGTCCCACATTGATGTATTTATAGGATAATATGACAAGGGTTCGAAATATACTCATACAATAGGTCTTTGACAAGTGTAAGTTATAGTTTTAACATTATCTTTTCATTTTATTTAAATCCTTTATTAATGAGGTAGTCCCTGCATCATCATGATGTCGTAAATAATTTAATTTATTTAATGTCTAAAAATTATAAAAAAATACTATGATGTAGGAAATATTTTTATATTTCCAATTAATATTTATAGTCCAATATATCATTTATTTAGACAAACTTAAAAATGTTTTACTTAGGTTATACACTCTTAGTTATATTTAACTTTCTTTAAAAATAAAAAGATAAAAAGTCACTTTCACACAAAAGTGAGTCCATGGGGTCCCCAAGTTTGGCACAAGGCATCCCATGGTCATCCATGAGACAACCAGTAGCATTAGTACACATGTTGGTGTCATTTTTTATTATTATGATATTATTTCATTATCCTTAACCACCCGATTACTCATTAATCAAAATAATTAAAGATAATTACCATCGTTACTATTCATAATGTCCAAAAACAAAAGAGTCTTAATTAAATAATTTGGACCTTATGATTCCAAATATGGAATCCATTTTACCAAATTACAAACATATAAATTGCAATAATTAATTTAAAAATAATTCTCGTTGTCAAAACAAATAGCGGGTTTTTTTGAAGCAATATCTATGAAAAGTTTGGCATTAGTTTATGCCCAATTCCAAAGTGAAATTAATCCTAATGACCACCATTGGATTAAATGGTAAAAATATATTCTAATTACACTTTAAGACCAATTAAAAATATAATATAACCATTTAATTAAATTATATGAAAAAGTAGTTTTGATGTAAAATGCAGTATTTTTCACTATTCATAAAAAATGAACATTGTCAGAAAAATACCAAAAAATTTTCCAATGTAAATTTAAATGTCCCAATAATAAAGAATATGTTTATTTTAAAAAATAGGGCTTATAAAATTGTCAAAAGTTTGATTTAAAAATGGTTTGCCATCAAAAGGCAGTAAAACAATCTTTTCAAAATATTAGTGTATTACATGCTTAAGATTGGATTTATTCTCATTTTAAGCCTCTAAAACACTATATAATTCATAAATATACATAGATACAAATATCTTTTATTCATTACATACTTGGGATGTTACATCCTTCCCCCCTTTAGAAAATCGAGTCCCCTCAATTTATTTACGTATCGAATAAGTGGGGGTATTTAGCCCTCATTGCATTTTCAGATTCCCATGTTGCCTCTTCAATCATGTGGTTTTTCCACAAAACCTTTACCTAATGAATCAACTTATTTTGAAACACTTGCTCACTATGTTCAAGAATATGGACTGGTTGTTCCTCATAAGATATGTTCTCTTCCTACCTCTGGACTCAAAACATGAGATGGATCTGGCATATACTTCCTCAACATCGAAACATGAAAAACATTGTGTACCTAAGATAAACTTGGAGGTAAATCCACTTGGTATGCAACTGATCCAACTCTATCCAGAATTTCATGTGGTCCAATGAACCTTGGACTCATCTTTCCTTTCTTACCAAATCGCATCACACTTTTCCAGGGTGATACTTTGAGAAAAACATGATCACCTACCTCAAAAGAGAGATCCTTCCTCCTATTATCTGCATAACTCTTCTGCCTTCTTTGAGCTGTTATCATGTGTTTCTGAATCAACTGAACTTTTTCTACCATCTCTTCTACCAATTCTGGTCCCATCAACTTCCTTTCACCCACTTCATCCCAGAAAGTTGGAGTTCAACATCGCTTCCCATATAATGTCTCAAATGGTGCCATCTGTATACTAGAATGAAAACTATTATTATAAGAAAACTCAACCAAAGAAAGATGTTGGTCCCAACTTCCCTGATAATCTATAGAACAAGCACGTAGCATTTCGTCCAAAGTCTAAATTGTTCATTCTGACTACCCATCTGATTGAGGATGAAAAGCTGTACTAAAATTTAATTCAGTACCCAATGACTTCTGAAGGCCTTTCCAAAAGTTAGAAGTGAACCTGGGATCACGGTCAGATACAATGGAGAGAGGAACTCCATGTAACCTGACTATCTCTTTAATATACAAACGGGAAATTTGATCTAGGGACAAATTATCTCGTATAGCAAGGAAATGAGAAGATTTAATCAATCGATCAACAATTACCCAGATTGCATTATTACCTCGAGATGTCTTCGGTAATCCCACAACAAAAGCCATGGATATATTCTCCCATTTCCACTCTGGCACTGGTAAAGGCTGAAGAATCCCATTTGGTAACAACCGCTCTGCTTTAACCTGTTGACAAGTCAAACACTTCACAGTAAAATCAGCAATATCTCTTTTCATTCCGTCCCACCAGTAATACTCTCGAAGATCTCTATACATCTTAGTACTGCCTGGATAAACTGAAAATGGAGAACTATGAGCTTCACATAACAACTCTCTCTTAAACAATGAATCAAAAAGAACACACAATCTCTTGCCAAATTTTAAAACACAATCATTATCAATGTTGAATTCAGGCAACTTACCCTTCTGAACCAGATCTACCTTTTTCTGCAACTCGTTGTCTTGCTTCTGTGCTTGATTAATTTTGTCTGATAGAGAAGATTTCACTGATACCTGAAACAAAACATAAGGACATCCTGCACCAAAAACTTCTATTCCAAATTTCATCAAATCCTTAACCAAAGGATCACGTTCCAAATTCAACATTGCTAATGAAGCATTACTTTTTCGACTCAAAGCATCAGCCACTTTATTTTCTTTCCCCAGATGGTAATGAATTGTACAATCATAATCCTTTATTAATTCTAGCCATCTCCTATGTCTCATGTTCAATTCTTTCGGAGTGAATATATACTTTAAACTTTTGTGATCGGTATATATTTCAAACTTTACTCCATGCAAATGATGCCTCCAAATTTTTAAAGTGAAAACAACACCAGCTAATTCCAAATCATGTGTAGGGTAATTTACCTCATGAGTTTTCAACTGTCGTGAAGCATAAGCAATTACCTGATCATTATGAATTAAGACGCAGCCAAGTCCTTTCAATGAAGCATCCCTATAGATAACAAACTCCCCATTCCTGGAAGGTAGTTCCAAAACTGGAGCATTCACCAATCTTCTTTTCAATTCCTGAAAACAATCATCACATTATTTTTTCCAGATAAACTTAACACCCTTCCGAGTTAGCTTAGTCATTGGACTAGATAACCGTGAAAAATTTCTAACAAACCTTCAGTAATAGCCTGCCAAACCAAGGAAGCTACGAATCTCAGTTACATTTTTGGGTCTTGGCCATTCTTCCAAAACCTTTGTTTTTGCAGGATCAATAGTTATCCCATCTTTAGAAACAATATAACCAAGGAAAGAAATTTGTTGCAACCAAAACTCAAACTTGCTGAATTTCCCATACAATTTCTTTTCTTTAAAGGTTTGAAAAATAACCCTTAAATGTCTTTCATGCTACTCTTTACTTTTAGAAAACACCAAAATATCATCAATGAAAACAACCACAAAATTATCCAAGAACTCATGGAAAATTCTATTCATTAAGTCCATGAATACAGCAGGTGCATTGGTTAGCCCAAAAGGCATTACTACAAATTCATAATGTCCATATCTTGTACGGAACGCGGTCTTCGGAATATCTGCTTCCTTTACCTTAAACTGATGGTACCCCGACCTCAAGTCAATCTTTGAAAAATACTGAGCTCCCTGGAGCTGATCAAAAAAATCATCGATATGAGGCAAAGGATATTTGTTCTTAACAGTGATGTTATTCAAGGCTCTATAATCAATGCAAAGTCTAATAGAACCATCTTTGTTTTTAACAAATAAAATAGGAGCACCCCATGGTGATGTGCTAGGTCGAATGGAACCTTTATCTAATAAATCTTGCAATTGCTCCTTCAACTCTAAAAGTTCAATTTGAGCCATTCGATAAGGGGGTTTTGAAATTGGCTTAGCATCAGGAACTAAGTCAACAGTAAATCCAACTTCCCGATCTGGTATTATTCCAGGCAACTCATTAGCAAAAACATCAGGATACTCATTTACCACTGGCACATCATTAATCTGAACAGTTCCTTTGTTTTCAACAATATGTGGAAGGTAACATTCATTTCCATCTTTTACAAGTTTCTCAGCCTCTTGATATGTTATAAACAGTAAGGGTTCATTCTTGTACACAAACTGAAAGTCTTTTTGAAAATAAACTTCTTTATCTCTACAGTAAATCTTAGCATGGTAAATAGAGAGCCAATCCATACCCAAGATAACATCAAACTCTACTAGAGGTAAAACAATAAGGTTTTCAAGTAGGTTCTCTCCACAGATAAGGATAGGAAGATTCTTATAAATTCTTTTTGCCTCAAAATTCCCCCAGTTGTTTTTACCAAAAGTTGAGGAGTCATTTCTTGTGATGGTATTATCATTTTACTAGAAAAGTTTTCAGAGATGAAATAATGTGTAGACCCCGAATCAAACAACACACTTGCATAATCTGAAAAAACAAACAAAGTACATGATACAACATCATTTGATGGCCCGACATCTTCTGAAGTAGTTGCAAAGGATTTCACCACCCCTTTCTTCTTGTAGTCTAACTGCTTCCCATCACTCAAGATCTTTGTCGGACACTCGTTTGCATAGTGACCCATCTCATTGCACTTAAAAAATTTCACTAACTGTAAATAAAATTTGGTCTTGCCATCACCCTGATCTTTTTTAGTGCAATCACGAGCCTTATGTCCCATCTTACCACATCGGTAGCACTTTCCAGAATTCAGAAGACATTCCCCAGCATGCCTTTTACCACATTTATCACATACTGGAAACTTAGTTTTCTTACCGTCAGACCTTTTTGAAGAATTATTTCCTTTCTCCTGCCACCTCGGTCTCTTCTTCTGCTGGTTGTTATAGAACACTTGATCATCGTCAAACTCCATTTCCAGCTTCTCAGCACATCGAACAAGCTTTTCATAACTTTTGAACTCATGAGAAGCCAATTCCCTTCTATATTTTGGGTTTAATCCTGAGTAAAAACGATTGAATTTACTATCAAGGTCTCGGATAAAGTTTGGAGCATACCTTTCCAATCGAGTGAACCTCTCTTCATAGGCAGCCACTGAGTCTTCCTCTTGCCTCAATTCCAAGAATTGTTTTTCCATCCTAAGTCGAACAGCCTTAGGAAAATAATTCTCAAGAAACATACCTTTGAATTCATCCCAGTCAAGAGCATCAATCTTATCAGCGTCCCTGATATTTTTAATCATCGACCACCACTGATCTGCTTCACCTTCCAAACAGTAAATAGAAAGACTAACCTTTTAATTGTCTGAACACCCCATGACATTGAAAATCTTCTCCAGTGCTTTAATCCACCCTTCAGCTAGCACAGGGTCAGATGATCCTCTGAATGATGGGGGATGTTGCCTCATGAAATGTTCCACCACTGACATGTTCCTCTGTAGTTGATCCGGCTGATCTCATGCATGGATACCACCACCATTTATCTCTTGATTCAACTGTTCCATTACTGCAACAAACTTTTCAGTTCCAATGCCGACCATCTCAGGATGCGGATTCAGAAGGTTATTTCCTTCTATATGCCTTCCTAGCACTACTTCCCTGTTTCCTCTGCGGAAAACCATTCTGAACAAACATGTCTTAGATGAAGCAACATGCTAATCTTCAAATGCTATATCATTTCAATTTGACTATAAAAAAAATATTTTTGGATGATCATTTAATAAAATTCTAACTCCTAAAGTTATCCAAACCGACCTCTGATACAAACTATAAGGCCACGGCCTTAAACCTTACTTAATCTTGAGTTACTTCGAGAATACACGTTGAGGATCTTTTCAGGTTTAGAGTTTTAGAGAATTAGATCATAAAACATGCATTACCTTCCACATTTAATCAAAGTGGTTACATAAAATATAGTATTCATTTTCTCTCATCAATGGAAACATATTTATAAATAAAACATGGATTCTTTCTTGACACTTCCTTGACACTATCATCACATCACGTACCTTTCCCTTGACCTGTGAAAATCATTTCAAAAACATGGGATGATCATAAAAAGCTCAGTAAGGGATATGAAAATATGGAAAGGAAACATGAGTACATGTATACATAAGAATAAATGAAATCATACTTTACTCATAAAATATAAGCACTTTAACATACTTCATCAAATCATGAATAATTCATAGAAATCTTAAGACATAAAGGTAACTTGAGGCATTCGTAACATTCTTACGTAGGGAGTAACCCTCTTGGTTACGTTTGGAATACCCATCATAGTATATTCCCTAAATCTCTTCGAAGAAACCTTAACGTGTAACTCCTTCGCGTTACCCAATGCATTGGAGAGCTATATCAGGCTCACCCTCCCTTAGTTTATCACGGAACCACCCGTCTTCATAACAATTCCCAAGAACCATAACATAATCGTATCACATAAAAAATGCATAAAGGAAACAAAACATTTCCATATTTCAATCAAAAGATATCAATACAACACATTGATATAATAAAAACATTTGAAAACCATTTTCAATACCAAAATAAAGGAAAAGTAAAACATGGTATTTATTTTTAATTTTAAAAAAAAGTTAGGTTATGGCTTGTAGAGGAAGCTGAAACTCAAATAATGGTCACGGCGGCGGAGAAGTCATTGTCACCGCATACATACGAAAAAAACATTCCCTTTTTTAGTTTAGTAAAATGCTTTGTATAAAAAAGATTCATTTTGGATAAATGTAAAATTCAAAGGGGTTTATACACCGTATAAAAGAAAGTTGTGTATAAAACATAATATGCCTCAATGAAAGGAGATTGAGACGAAGTCCCATACCTCGGGTCCGACTTGACTCGATCATTCTATAACATCATGAATAATAAACATGAGTTAATTTTTACTTTCTTAAGAACCTTTTTCAAGTTCATTATTCTTTTTATATCACTTATTACCATTTAATGAACACTATGTAATTATTTAAGTTAATAACGGTTGTTTTAACGATCATTGGTACTTGAGTCAAAAATATGCTCTTTATAATTACAAGTTGTTCATGTATCCATTATATCCAGAGTTATAATCATGATGTATATATCATATATATCATATATATCCAGTATATACAGGCATTTATAATATTACATAATCATTTAGAGGTAAGAAATGAAATGCACCGTTCATGGAGACGGTAATCCGTACGTACGCATGAACGCTACTTCCATTTCTATTTCATATTTAATGAAATTAAAACATAATGATACATAATATTATTATAATTACAGTATTGTATCATATATAATATCATTAAATCTATCCTTTATACGTACCACATATGGTATTAACGAATCAAATCACTTTGAGGGGGCGGTAGTCCGCACTTCCTAAAATGAAGATATCGCGTTTACCCATAATGGAAACCATAAAGGTATGCCATAAATGAAAAATACAGAAGCTTAAGTAAAACATAAAAATATTATATATCATATATAAATATATTGACATCCTAATGGCCACCTTTTAAGGTGTTATATGAGTGTTGAACAATCATCGTTTCGTGAGGCCGAAATTCGCCATCCAATGAAACAGTATGTTCTTTAACCATTAGATGTAGGTGTGTGTAAGTGTAGCTAGAAACCTTATTATAAAAACATCCTAGTATATTAAAGATACTGGTGTTGTTACAAAATAAAGGAATAAAAAGAGTTTAGAGGGTTGGAGAAGAAAAATAAAACATAAGAACACAAGAGAAAACACTACCTTTAAAACGGGTAACTCTTTTTTATTTGAGCTCAAAGGATTCCTTGGGAATACTTCTGCCCAAAGTGAGGATTCTGGGAGTAAGAGAGGGATGTGTAGAGGCAAAATGAGCAGGGGTTGGCCGAGACAAAGGCTTTAGAGGTTTGGTTAAGGAGTTAGAGGTGGGGGCCTTTTATAAGAGGAGAGGAGGGGCACTCTTGGAAAGGTATAAAAGGTTACTTTATTTTCAAATGAGTTTCGGATTTTAAAGGTCCCACATTGATGTATTTCGAGGATAAGGTGATAAGGGTTATAAATATACTCATCCAATAGGTCTTTGACAAGTGTAAGTTATAGTTTTGACATTATCTTTTCATTTTATTTAAATCCTTTATTAATGAGGTAATCGCTGCATCATCATGATGTCATACATAATTTAATTTATTTAATGTCTAAAATTTATACAAAAAAAATACTATGATGTAGGAAATATTTTTAGCTTTCCAATGACTATTTATAGTTCAATATATCATTTATGTAGACAAACTTAAAAATGTTTTACTCAGGTTATACACTCTTTGTTATATTTAACTTTCTTTAAAAATAAAAAGATAAAAAGTCACTTTCACACAAAAGTGATTCCATGGGGTCCCCAAGTTCGGCACAAGGCATCCCATGGTCTACCATGAGACAAACATTAGCATTAGAACACATGTTGGTGTCATTTTTTATTATTATGATATTATTTTATTATTCTTAGCCACCCAATTACTCATTAATCAAGATAATTAAAGATAATTACCGTCGTTACTATTCATAATGTCCAAAAACAAAAGCGTCTTAATTAAATAATTTGGAAATTATGATTTCAAATATGTAATCCATTTTACCAAATTACAAAAATATAAATTGCAATAATTAATTTAAAAATAATTCCTGTTGTTAAAAAAAATAGCGGGTTTTTTTAAGCAATATCTATGAAAATTTTGGCATTAGTTTATTCCCAATTCCAAAGTGAAATTAATCCTAATTAACACCATTGGATTAAATGGTAAAAATATATTCTAATTAAACTTTCAGACCAATTAAAATGATAATATAACCATATAATTAAATTAGATGAAAAAGCAGTTTTGATGTAAAATGCAGTATTTTTCACTATTCATAAAAAATGAACATTGTCGGAAAAATACCAAAAATTTATCCAATGTAAATTTCAATGTCCCAATCATAAAGAATATGTTTATTTTGACAAATAGGGCTTATAAAATTGTCAAAAGTTTGATTTAAAAATGGGTTTCCATCAAAAGGCAGTAAAACAATCTTTTAAAAATATTAGTGTATTTCATGCTTAAGATTGGATTTATTCTCATTTTAAGCCTCTAAAACACTATCTAATTCATAAATAGACATAGATAAAAATATATAATATTAATTACTTACTTGGGATGTTACAACTAGGGGTAAGACATAAACTAATTTCAATTTTCTATATTTCAAGTGAGACATCCTACTTAAATTCTATATTCCCTATGATCCATCCTACTCAAAGGATTATATTCCGAATGAGTGATCATACTCAAAGGGACATATTACTTTTGAGGTTTCCACCTTAAAAGTTCATATTCCGTATAATCTACCCTACTCAAAGGTCCATATTCACCATCATCTATCCTAATCAAGGATCCATATTTCCTATAATCACTACCACAAAAACAGTTTTTCGCAGCGCCCCCCTTTATCAGCGCTTTTGTTAGTGCTGATAAAGGGCCCCCCTTTATCAGCGCTTGCTTAGTAGCACTGATAAAGGGCCCCCCTTTATCAGCGCTTTCTTAGTAGCGCTGATAAAGGGGGGCCTTTATCAGCGCTTTTTTTAGCGCTGATAAAGGGTCGGCTTCAAAAAAAAATTAAAAATATATTAATATATTAATATATAAATATAGTTCTATTGTTATATAAATATAATATATAATTTTTAAATATATTTTAGATAAGTATAAATGTACATTTACACTTATTATACTTAATATATAAGATATTTAGTGAAAATGACTTCTTAAAAAATTAAAAAAAATATTTTTTATTAATATTTTGATAATCATTATGGATTAATAGTCATTTAATAACAATTTGAGGACTAAAAAAATTAAAAAAATTAAAAAAAGATCCAAAATATGTTGAAAATGCAACTAAAACTTCAAACGATCATAACTTTTGATCCGGGTGTCCGTTTGAGCTCTACCACATATCAAATCAAAGCCTGCGACGAGCTTTACGTCACTATGTCCCGGGGGGACCCGGTCAGACGTTTTTCGAGGCCAAAAGAGTCCCATAATACCTCCAAAACTGAGTTTTTTGTCGGGGTACCCAGATTTTTTAACATTTTGTGGATTTTCAAACTCGTTTAAGTGGGTATTATTGGCTTTTCTTGGCGTGGACTGAATTTATTCCAAGGTATTACATTCATATTGATATTATGTCTTTGAAATTTCATCCTTTTTTATAATGAACTGCTATTTATAATCAAATATATAACTATATGTACATATTTTTTATATATTCGCACCTAAAAATTAATTTTTTTTAATAAATAATTAAACATATTTACATATAAAATATATTATCTTTATCTAAATAATAACTAATATCCATTTTATTTAAAATAACAATATATGAATATTTATATACCTATATATTAGTCTAACTATATATATATATATATTAATCTAACTATATATATATTAATCTAATAACTATATATATATATTAAAATAACTACATATATATATATTATTATTACTATAAATATATATATTAATATCACCATAAAAATATATATTAATATCACTATATATATATTAATATAACTATATAAATATATCTTCATATAACTATATATATGTTAATATACCTATATATATGTGAATATAACTATATATATGTTAATATAACTATATATATGTTAATATAACTATATATATATATTAATATAAATATATATTACTATACGAATAAATATAACTATATATATATATATAGATATAGATATATATTAATACCACTATATATATATATTAATATTACTATATATATTATAATATAACTATATAACTATATATTATAATATAACTATATATATAAATTAATATAAATAAATATTAATATACGAATAAATATAACTAAATATATAAATATATATATAGAGATATCATGAATTGGAAAGCAAATCAAAATAGAGTAGTGGTAAGGGCTTAGGCGCGCAGGGGGGAGGTCTCGAGTTCAAATCTTGGTGGAGGCAGGGGTGCGCGCGCATGGGGAATATTGGAGCAAGCACTGTTAAAGGGTGGAGGGGGTGCGTGGGGTGCATGGGGTATAGGGGCCGAAAAGTGCTGTAAAAGGGGGGGTTCAAGTGCTATAAAAGCCCCCCCGATTGGCAGTATTTTTTAATTTTTTTTAAATTTTTTAAAATTTTTTGAATTTTTTTTAACTTTTATCAGCGCTTTTTTAAACGCGCTGATAAAAGGGTCCTTTATCAGCGCTAAAACGAAAGCGCTGATAAAGGAAGCGCTGATATAGGACCCCTTTATCAGCGCTAAAAAAAGCGCTGATAAAGGGGTACTTTTATCAGCGCTTTTTTTAGTGCTGATAAAGGGGTCCTATATCAGCGCTTTTCGGAGCGCTAATAAAGGGGACCCCCCCTTTATCTACGCTGGCTTTATCAGCGCTTTTCTAGCGCTGATAAAGGCCATTTTTAGCGCTGATAAAGGCCGTGTTTGTAGTAGTGAATATATCCTACTCAATTGTAAGATCCTATTTTTTCAGGTATGTTTCTCTCTATGTTTTTTCATTTTAATTGAAACTTAATAGACAAGTATTTTATGGAGATGGAGATACTTTATTGGATAAAATGACTTAAAATTAGGGGATGCATGATTTTTTGAATTAATGGAGTCCAAGTGTGATTGTTTTAAGTGTTAAAATGGGTTCTTGGAAAGTTGAGAGGCTTTAAAGGGAAAATGGGATGAAAAACACAACTGCAGAACATTTACACATCATGTAAGGGGATTACACATTGTGAAATTGTTCATGGGTTTTAATAAATTAAATATGAGGTGATGAATTTTTTGGTGAAAAATATTAAAAATATTTACATGGAATGTAACTGAATTACACGCCATGTAAATTCCTGACCTACAATTTAAAGTGGTTGTGCAGGTGATTTTTCATGGGAATCAACTACGGATCTTCTCCTCTCAACCTATGGAGACCCTCCGGGAGATTTTAGAGGGTCAAAACCCCTTCTGGATGTCATGTTTACATGATCAATACCTGGTAAGTCCTTTTTGTTGGATTTATTCTTTCTCTTATTTCCTCTCCAACACATTCTGGAGAAATTACTTGGCCAAATTGTGTTCTTGGTTTTGATATTGATCAATCTTGATCTAGGAACACCCTTGAAATAATCCACACTTATTCCTCATGGGGTTGACCATTGGAAACGTTGATGGATCTTCGAATAAAGGTAGGTGGTCTATGTTCAAATCTCATGGTCTTTATATCATTTACATTTGTGTGATTGTAGAATTTCTAGGTTTCATTTAGTAATTTAAAATATATTGTTGAGTTTATTAAATGTGGTCAATTAATTAATTTAAGAATTGGGGATTTGATGGAAAAAGTAGTTTGGTGAATTGAGATGATTAATTGGTGAATTTATTATCAAAATATTTAATATAGAAGAAGAATAATTAATTATTTAATTAATTATTGGCATATTAATATTTCTCAATGGATGAGATTAATTAATTATATAATTAATTAATTTGATGAAAGTGAGTTAATTAATTTTTTAATTAATTAACATATTAGATATGATTAATTCATTGTAGAATTAATTAATTTGATGGAATTGATTAATTAATTGTTGAATTAATTAATAAATATTTAAGGTGATAAAAATAATAATGTTGAGTAATCTTGAATGAAATGATATAGTGAATCATGTGATATTGTTATGATTGTGAATGAATGATATATGAGTATGGGACAAGGATTGATGCTCCAAATACCCATGTTCATTTGATTGATAAATGGAGTGTGGGACACATACTGATGCTTCAAATACCCATGGGGTCTTATACATGGAGTTATAGACCCAAATCATACTTGAAAAATTGTATGGGATAGGGAATGAGGCTCCAAATACTCATGATGTGTGAGATACGGACTGATGCTCCAAATACTCACAGGATAGGTGTGTTAGATATGAAGATTTATGCTTGTGAAATTGGAATTGGATTATGGATCCAATTATATGTGATTGTAAATTGAAATGAAATGGATAATGAAAGCCCATTTATTAAATAAATTGTGAATTAATAATGTGACATGGTTCATACTCTGGTACGGGTTAAAGAAGGTATTGAGTTTCAGGTGTCCACGGGAACCTGGGGGTTTATGTGGTAAAATAAATAATACTTTGAAAATTTGATAATTGTTTACTTATGCATTATATTTTTTTATTTATAAAACTATATAAATTGTTTGATTGTATATTTATTTAGACATCATTGGTGTTGGTCTACTCAGTAGTACTCACACCCTACTCAGGCTGCCTGATCAGTACCCGAATAGACTTTATTATTGTAGGATAGGCTAAGGTAAAAGGCCCTAGGTTAGAATTTTGGTTGGGGATGAAGCTTATTTTAGGGAACTATATGTGGTTCAAGACCCACTTGGGAGTCTTTTGTGTCTTTATTTCCAATTTTCATCTAGACACTTGACATGTACTTTAGCATGGAATGTTTTCTGTTTCAGTTGGATATTGTATTTCTTGAATTGATTATCCAGAGTTATTGGTATTGTTGTTTATATATATTGATTCTACTATTGATTACTATTTCTCCTAGTGTATTACTTTGATAAAAGAGGGTATTGTCTCCCCAAAAATGACTTATCAGACCCTCACTACAATTCGTATGCCTATGGAATATGCAGATTCATTCTTGAGTCCATGAGCCCAACTGGATCGGGGCATCGAGGTGTGCCACCTGGGTTGGGATGATAAAAAAGTGGTATCCGAGGTACAGTCTTATTTACTTCTCATTTTGTCTAATTTTTTGGGGAAAGGTAGACAGTATACTATTGTAACACCCCGCCCCTACCTCATTGGCTTGAGGAGGCGGTGAGGGTTACTTGGCCTTAGGCGATGTCCTCAAGGTGCCAAAGGCTGGAAATAAATTCCAAGGGCTTCAAGGAATAGTGGGGAACGATTTTCCCTTAATAAGAAACCAACCAAACCATCCACTAACAGCCACTATATGATGCATGGCAATAAAACATTCAAGCATGTATTCCAAAAATACAAACAACTTCTTTTACAATACAACCCAAAACCAATACAACTAGACATGTCCAAAAAACATCAGAGTACGAAGTGGAAACTAAAAAACAAAACACCACAAGCCATGACACCACCACCTCTCCACAACAAGATCCAAGATCCAAGCTCCACCAAAACATCACAATGCACCACTAAAGGAGGGTGATTCCTTACCTTTTCCCGCATCACGGTGCACGACATCTACAAAGACACCAAAGTGCCAAAGCAGGGGGTGAGTACACTAGTGCAAAAACACTTTTTAGCGTCGGTTTTTTTTAATTTTTAACGTCGGTTATAAACCGACGTCTTTATAGGCGACGTTAAAAATACAGTTTTCGCGTCGGTTCATAGAAACCGACGCGAAAAATAATTCTCTTATGAGCTTCGGCGTCGGTTTTTTATAAAACCGACGCCGAAGCTACATTTAGACATTATTTTCTGCGTCGGTTCACTAAAAAACCGACGCAGAAAATAGAGTCGACTAGGTTTTCGGTGTCGGTTTTATATAAAACCGACGCTGAAATATCGGTTTTCCGCGTCGGTTTTTCTAAAAACCGACGCCGAAACTAATTTACACAGGATTTTCGGCGTCGGTTTTTTAAAAAACCGACGCCATAGCAAACTTTCGGCGTCGGTTTTTAAAAAAACCGACGCCGTAAATAATTTTTTTTTAAATATTCGGCGTCGGTTTTTAAAATAACCGACGCCGTAAATAATGCTTTTTTTATAAATAAAATACATATATTTTCTCCTCCAAAAAATTCGGAACCCTGAAAAAAAAACGAAGTATACAAAAACAATTAAACAGCTTTAACAGAAGTACTTGAGAAAACTCAAAGTAAAGCAGAATTAAAATACACGTACCTACATGGTGCATTTTCTTAATCTAACCATACTCAGTATCAATCATTGTAAGTTTCCTCCCATAGATAGCACCAATCCTGTCAAAATAGTAATGAAACTAAGGAGATGTGCGTGAAAAAATCAATCCAAGATATTAGTTCAATGAATAAACATTAAATGAAAATGTGTAATTTATTTGAATCATTCATTTTTTCACAAATTAAATTACCAAAATGAAATGTTACGACTCCTGATCAAAATTCCAGGAACACTCATCCGATGCAACCTCTTCCTCACCTCCCCCACTGAAGATGTTGGGGGTGTCTTTTCACCATAGGATCCCCACCACCCCCAACCTCAGGTTTTTATATTTGCTCTGTATAGACGTGCATTACCCATTCACTATTGTTATTTGTTTAAGTTATGGAATAACAGAGAAATAAGTTTGAGTGCAAAAAATAGGTTAGAAAATTGAAATCAAATGCAGATTGAAGAGACATAAAGAAACATACCTTAAAAATTGACGCCTTCTATTTTATCTTTGTGCAAACCCACTAAGCGTTGTTTCAGGTATTATGTGATATGCTTCTCGGCAATCATTTTCCGATATTTATTTGCATAAAAAATAAAAAGGCCTAGAAGATATTGATGTGCATGCAAGGGAGACAATTTTTAGTGTTTGTGAATGTTATTTCGCTATATGAATCTCTATGTTCATGATCCAAGTACCACCCTCCAGATCTATCACTGTACAGACAAATGATTTTAAGAAATAACAATGAAAAGAAATATAATAACTAATTCTGAATTAAAATACACGTACCTGAAATATACGACATGCTTATTGTTGGTTATTGTTGAAGGATTCATTTGATTATTAGTAGATTCAATAAAACAATTTTTGCAGAGGCACTTGAGAAAACTCCGTAAAGCAGAATTAAAATACACGTACCAGAAATATATGACATGCTCATTTTTTGTTATTGTTGAAGCATTCATTTGATTATTAGTAGGTTCAAACACCTAATATATCATAAGAGTTAGTTTTTTAAACCCATATATATTATTATTTATAAATATTAGTATATACAAAGCTCAAATCTTAATCAGACTTAACAAATAGTCCGCAAAAGTAGATTGAATATGGATCATATCAGATTGAGAATATGACTGTGAATTATTGAATACCTATAATAATATTGAATGATATGAAATTAATAAATAGAAGAAAGTGGATGAAAATATATAAAAAAATTAATACAACTAACCTTATGAAAATCAGTAGTTTCCCCAGTTGTGATTATCTCGTACATAAATCGTAGAATATAATAACCACATTCAACATGTCCATTTTGACGATGACACTGCAGTTATAAAACATTTAACTAATAATGAAACCCAATATATAACAAAAATATAAAAACTAATTACCTGTACTTCCACATATTTGATTTTCGTTGGTTTCTTTTCCTTTGTAAAATGTTTCCATGAACTGCATTTTTTTATATAAAAACTAATAAAACTTGTGTAAACAATTAAAATTAAACATAAAAAACTTCTAAAAATAAAAAAACAACTTACCTGTTTAATAATTTGGAAAACAGTTTACGCACTTTTCCTAATAAAGAGAAAAACCAATATAAGGTGCATTCATTTGGGCAAAATACACCTAACATCCAATGCCCCCTATAATACAAAAAGTTCACAATTAATGACATTATAATGATCATGAGTTCAAAATTATGTTGATATTCTTACTTATCAAGAAATGGCAAAAACCAGCACTGAATCTCTGTTTGTGATAATCTCTCGGATATATATTGAACTCTTTCATCATTTTTCACATGTTTGACTTCCAAGGAAATGTACTCTGGATATATAAAGCTGTAAATTCTTGTAGTTTCATTTTGTAAAAGAATCCTGTATAGATACCTAATTTAAAAAGAAAATATAGTTAGTCAATGACATAACAATATTTTATTAAAGAAATAGCAATTCAAACGTCAATTTACTTACATGGAAAACAACTGCACCACATTCAGCCCGATCTCTTCAAAATTAACTAAATTCATGATATCTTCTTTCAATATTCTCAATTTATAATTTCTTCCACATATATCGGACGTCATCCAAAACTCATAGATAAAATTCAAGGAAGAAGAGCACTGAGATAATCTTTTCAACCCAGAAGAAATATCAGAAGTATCTACAGCCGACTGTTTCTGAACATTTTGCTGCATTTGTACAGTTTCTTTTGCTTTCAGATATTCCTATATAATTTAAATGTCAGAAAACATTATAAGTAATTTTGAATCATTTCTAATTACTATTTAAAAAAACTCATACCTCATGTGAAATATAACGAAGAAGTGCAGTTGGCCAAAGTAAAAAATGGCCCATACATTCCCCAACACTGGTGATCTCCGCAGTAGGAAATGGTAGTAGAGCAGTAGGATCTATAATAACAAGTACTGATACTCTAACCTGACCCATCTGCATAGGCTGATGATGTACTGAGTCCCCCAAAAAATACACTTGTCCTAACGCAACAATATGTACATGAGGATCTCCCGCAAACAACTCACAATATAAGGTTCGATCCGATGGAGGAGGTGGAGGCTCAAAGTTAGTAGGTGGGGCAGGGTAGTCAGGGTGAGCAGGCTGAGAAGTCAGAAAAATGAAAAGGGTATATTAGTGTTTAAAATTTATAACATAGAAAAATTGATTAAAAATTAAATAAAATAATATACCTCAAATGGTTGCGCAGACGAGGCAGGGTAAGTAGATGGGGCAGGGTAGTCCGGGTGAGTTGGCTGAGAATGTTGAAAAATGAAAAAGTTATATCAGTGTTTATAATTTATAAAATAGAAAAATTGATGACATTAAATAATATACCTCGGAAGGCTGCCCAGACGGTGTTGGGTAAGCATATGAGGCAGGATAGTCTGAGTGAGTAGGCTGAGAATGTTGAAAAATGAAAAAGTTATATCAGTGTTTATAATTTATAGAAAAGAAAAATTGTTAACAGTAAATAATATACCTCGGAAGGATGAGAAGACTGTGACTGTCTTGCCAAGTGTTCTAATAAAGCCTTCTGTACTGCTGCTTGAATTTGATCACCCATAGACCGTTTCATATCCTGCAGCTCTTCTTTTAAGGATTCGATTTCCGGGTCTCTTGGTTGCTTACTCTTACCAAAAACCTTCCGAATACTAACACCCGCCTGATATCCTCTAACACGGCCGGGGTGTTCAGCCTTTCCCAAAGCAGTGGC
Source organism: Viscum album (assembly GCA_963277665.1). NCBI lineage: Eukaryota > Viridiplantae > Streptophyta > Magnoliopsida > Santalales > Viscaceae > Viscum > Viscum album. Next base: position 1,730,134,125 of record OY728157.1, read on the forward strand.
TAGGATATCCATCCTACCCTCGGGGATAAAAGAGACCTGTGTCTCTTTCTCCTGAAGTTCATCCTGAAATGAAAAATGAAAAATTTATATTAGTGTTTATAAATTATAAGAAAGGAAAATTATTAACAAAGAATTAATATTTACTTACAATTCTATCAGCCACTTGATGAGCTTCGTCTGTATGATATTGTTCATTTTTTCTTCTTCTTGCTCGTTTCCATTTCTCATGGCGAGTGGGAGGAGATGGAGGACCATATTGGACCTCTTCTGAACCACTACTTGATCGAGCTCTTAATGCTTCAAATTTTTCTTCAATAATTTTCTGCTCCAAATACGAGTATCCTCCACGTGATAAAGTATGAGGGTATACGTTTTTCAACTGGATCTCCTGATGAGATCTTCTAGAGGCCTGTTACATAAAAATAAACACATAAGTAATAAGGAAAATATAGCATAAATTTTAAAATATAAAACAATTACAATACCTGAAATTTCTCTTCCTGACGACTGTCAACAAATCGATTCCATGTTTCTTCATCTATATATGGATACTTAAGACATGGGCTTTCAAACCTTCTCTTTCCAAAAACATAATCTTTTGTCAGTTTGTTTTTAAAATCTCTCCATCGAACCGCCGCTAAAGAGAGATGTCTTTTCCTAATTTCTTTGGTTTCCTCAAAATTGAATGTCATCTGTAATTGAAAAAATTAAATATGTCATTTAAACAATATATTATTAAAAAAATGAGATAAAATAAATAAATAAGGATATTTTACCGTCACGGCCTCCCAAAGCTGTTGCTTCGCCGTCCTGTCCACTGACTTCCAATCAGGATATAAAATACTAATCCTGCAACGGCTCTGCATCGCTATATAACTGACAAACTGAACTGCATTTGGGCCAACTGCATTATTATTATCATCAAAACGGATGTTTGATTTTTTATCATCATGAGCGAGTGATAGTTTTGGTAAACGTGTAATACCACGTTTACTAACTAGAGAACTTGATTTTTGAGTAGTAACTGGAGAAGTCTCCTCCGCCGAGGACGCATCAGTAGTCCTGCAATTTTTTTATTATAAATTAACAGTTTTATTTCATTAAATATGTATATTACTGAATATTTAATAATATGTCAAAATAGATATACCTCGGTAACTGATCCTCTCTATCTATATTTGACATTGCTACTATAAAGTGTAATGAAATTTTGGGTACCTACATATCACTAGAAAACTGAATAATTAGAAACAAGGAAATGAAAAATAAATATGTAAAAATAGAGGCATGCATTTGTAAGTTTTAAAAATAGACACAAAATATAAATATTTACTAGAAAAATTAGGAGACTAATTTAGTGTTTTCCCACGTCCCTTCATCATGATCGGTACGTACTGCATGCACTATGTCTGTCTTATATTCATTGTAATCATTTGAAAATTGCATAATAGATGAATAAGGCTCATGTAAATCACTAGCATCATCAGAATCATCATCATCACCCAAATGATATCTTTTCCCATGCAAAACAACTGACCACTGATCATTCGATGGATCAATGACATAAAATACTTGTTTGGCATGTGTCGCCAAGATAAATGGTTCCTCATTGTGATTAAATCTTTTCAAATCAACCAGTTTAAACCCATATTCATCATGTTTCACGCCACTATTACTATCAACCCAATTGCACTTAAAAATAGTGACTCAAAATTTAATATAATCAATTTCCCATATGTCTTCATTAACTCCAAAATATGACGTTGATGTAGAAATTGGGTTTTTATCTTTGGCACTCGAAAAATGCACTGCTTCAGCGAATACCATCACACCACAATTCTGAACGGTACTCTTGTCATCCAGGTTTTTTGTGTAAAATGTGTAGCCATTGATATCAAAACCAGACCAAGTGATCACATTAAAAGATGGTCCCCTTGATAACCACTTCAATGTTTCTGATACAGATATATCTGGGGTGACTTTCTCTTTACACCATGAAACAAATGTCTTCTTATGCTCAATCATCAACCACTTTTCATTTCTTTTCTGATATCGTAACTTTAATTCAGCAATATGTGAGGATATATATGGTTGAACCTCATCTGTGTTGTTCAAAATGTATAAATGTGCTTGCATCACTTCATCACGTGGAATGAACTTTACCTTTAAGCCTCGAACCCCTCTACCTTCTCTGTCAACTGTCATATGTCGAGATATAGGGAGACCAATATGCTCCACCTCATTCAAATAATCAGTACAGAACTCAATCACCTCTTCTGATACATATTTTTGAACAATAGAGGCCTCTGGTCGATAAGTATTTTTAACATATCCTTTCAAAATTTTCATATATCTTTCAAAAGCATACATCAATCTTAAATAAACAGGCCCACACATTCTTATCTCACGCACCAAATGAACCAATAGATGAACCATTATATCAAAAAATGTGGGTGGGAAATACATTTCTAGTTGACAAAGAATAAGAGTTGCTTCATTCTCCAACAAATCTAACAAATTTAGATCAACGACTTTGCTACAAATGGATTTAAAGAAATTACATAACCTGATGATTATCTTCCTGATAGCTTTCGGTAATATACCATGCACTGCTACTGGTAGAATTTTTTGCATTAACACATGGCAATCATGTGATTTCATACCTATTAATTTACAATCCTTCAATGACACAAAATTATTCACATTTGAAGAAAAACCACTGGGTACTTTAATACCATGAAGACACTGACAAAAATTCATCTTTTCAATCTTGCTTAATGTGTGACAAGCCGGAGGTAAATATGTTCTGTTTCCTTTCACAGTGGGAGCTAACTCCAAACGTATTCGCATTAATATCAAGTCCAATCTAGCATGTAATCCATTTTTGTATTTCCTTTTATGTCTAACAAAGTTCCAATCAAACTATCACATATGTTTTTCTCAACATGCATAACATCAATGTTATGTTTTATCTCTAAAAATCTCCAATAAGGTAGTTCGAAAAAAATAGACTGCTTCTTCCAGATATGTTTTTGTAAACCAGAACTTTTTCTCTTTCCAAATGTTGAATCAATATCTTTCACTCTGTCATAATATTCTTCAGCTGACAATGGTTGAGGGGGGAGGTTGTATTCTTGTAAACCGTTAAATGATTTTCTCAATCTATGATAAGGATGATCAATTCACAAAAATCTTCGATGTCCCATGTACACTGTCTTTCTTCCATTCTGCAATTGATAATATGAAGTTTGTTCTTCACAAATTGGACATGCTTTATGTCCCTTAACACTATATCCAGATAAGTTTCCATATGCAGGAAAGTCGTTTATAGTGAACATTATCATAGCACGCAAAAGAAAATACTCTTTCTTGTATGCATCGAAAACTGTAACACCTTTCTCCCATAGCAGTTTTAAATCCTCAATCAATGGTGTAAGATACACATCAATATCATTTCCCGGTTGTTTTGGTCCAGAAATCATCAAGCTCATCATAAGATATTTTTTCTTCATACATAGATGTGGGGACAAGTTGTAAAGTACCAGAAAAACAGGCCATGAACTATGTTGGCTACTGAGGCTCCGATATGGATTCATTCCATCAGTACACAATCCCATTCTGAGATTTCTAACATCACTTCCAAAATCATGAAATTTTTTATCAAAACTCTTCCACTGTGGTGAATCGGCAGGGTGACGTAAGTTACCATCAGAAATGCGCTCATCTGAATGTCATCTTAACCTTTTTGCATCATTTGAATTTGCAAATAGACGCTTCAAACGAGGAATAATTGGAAGGTACCAAATTGCTTTAGATGGAGTTTTGATTTTGGTACCTAAAAATAAATCAGAATTGAATTATCAGAATTGTTTGAAAAAAATATTGGATGATATCATTGGAAAGTAAAAAAATTGATTTTTCATAACGTTACATGACATCACCTGAAAATGAATCTGAGTTGACTTTCTCATCCATCTTATAGCGCGATGTTCCACATGTAGGACAACTTGATAAATGTTCATTTTCTTTCCTATACAGTACACAATCATTGGGGAAAGCATGTATCTTTTTATACCCCAATCCCATTGGGCATAATATTTTCTTAGCCTCATAATTGGAATCTGGAAGCCCATTGCCTTCTGGAAGAAGCTCTTTTAAAAGCTCAAGTAAACTGGAGAAACTTTTATCACTCCACCCATTTTTTGCTTTTAAGTTAACTAATCTCAAAACTGCTGATAACACTGTATATTTACTACAACCTGGGAATAATGGTTTCTCAGAATCTCCATACAATCGTTCAACAGTTGGTGTTTTTTCGATGGTTTCAACACCTAAATCATGAATTAATTCTTCAATACGATCCTCTGCCTCATTATGAATATCGTCATCAACATTGAATGTTGAATTTTCAGTTATTTCACCATGAAAGATCCAACGTGTATAATTAAGGCTAAAACCATAACAAATGAGATGATCCTTGATTTCTATGAAGTTTAACTTTCTCATATTTACACACTTCACACATGGACAGAAAATCAAATCAATATTTTGATTATGCCGTTTAGCAAATTCCAAAAAAATTTCAACTCCTCTTTCATATTCACTAGTAGTTCTTCGTAGATAAATCCAATTACGATCCATTAATACCTGATATCATAATATAATTGATGAAAATATTAAAACATAGAAACATTTAAATATCTATCAGATAAATTGTAAACAAAAACATATTCCATAAAAACTATTGATAATCAGATAAAAGACATCAGATATGAAACACGTTTACAAATAGAGTAAACAGTTTATTTTCATATTATATACATGTGTGTTAACGACATTCTAATTTCATAAAAAATTATAAAGTGTCAAAATTTAAAAAATAAGATCAAGAAAGAAAATGATATGTCATTTCAATCAATGATGTAGTTTAAAATAAAATAAATTAATGATTGGTTCTTTGATTATTCTGAGGATATTATTGAACATGATGAAGAGTATGTTAATAAAATACTTCTTCTTTTTGTGAACATAATAAATGAAAGAGTCAAATACAAAGATAAAATTCCTCAATATTTAAATTTTGGTCGAAATTGACATTTTGCAGTTGGGTCACATGGTAAAATATAAGGCATCCAAATAAGTGTATCATTCATACTGGCTCATTTGGTTTATTTATCTCCTAAGGTTATTTATAATATGTTTTTACTCCGAATAGTGGGTATAGTCTCCACATTATACGTTTATAAACCTATAATGATGCTTAGGAGCCTCAATTATATTGGGACGCATGCTTGAGTTCATTGGTAATATGACTCATGGCATCAGTTTATGATCCCTCACCACTGACACTTGATGTGGTTTCCCATGATTTTTTTCTATTCTCTCACATAGTTTTTGTAAATTATATATCATTATCATTTTAGTATATCTTTATATTGATACTAAGACACTTCTCTTTATCCATATCTAACAGATCAATGCATTTCAATTCCACATTTCAGTGGATAATCACCATAATCCAATCTATATTATTTTATTATTGAACATATAATACATAATACATATTCTGTCAAGGGATTTAGGTGTCATCGGCCCAAAAACAACACCATAAACTATCTTGAGTAACATCAATGATTTTACTTTTTCTAGATTATTTTTTTCTTGCCAATATTCCCTTTTATAAATGAATCACCTACATAAATGTCATCAATTGTGAGTTTGGGAAGGTCTAGAGAACTATTATTACTGGAAATGATTTTTTTATGGTTTTTCAAGAACCAAGATGAGATGCCATCTAACCAGAAACCCAACACAGTCTGGGATATGGCCTGAAGGGCGTTCTTGATCCCCCAAAGCTGGAAACTACTATAGGGAATCAAAAGAATAAAAAAGGAATGATTTATCCCAAAAAACTACCAAGATCAATATCTAAACTGAATACACGGTAGAACTAACAATAATAAACATCAATTAATACATAACTAATCCAAATACAAAAACTTCAAAATAAAAAAAATGAAAAAAAACTTATGATACACCATGAAATCGTGATCTCCATGTGACCTCTTTGTCACCACCAAACACAACGCCAACATGCTCTAATGGAATATTTAACTATAAATAATAAACTACAAAATATATTAGGTCAACCAATGTTGTTTGGAACAAGTATGATGTGATCATAAATAGCTCAGTAGGTTATCACACCCTATTCAATGCATTTCCTTTCCAAAAAAGTCCAAAAAAGGTTAAAATACATATATAAAGTAGGATTTTAATTATTCTAAAAAACAAAACAGATATTTCCACAAATTCCCTTTTTTTAAAATCACACATGCATCCTTTCTTTTCAAAAATGGTTTCACAATAAAAATTCATTTTAAAAACAAAACCAAAAATATAATTTATTACTAGATCAAATAGTGAATATAATGAATGTAAATGAAACAAATAATATGATATAAACTTGAAGGGATAATGACCAATAAGAAGTATAAATAAATAGAACATACAGATAGATAATAAATGGAATCTCTTAAATATATCTAGAGGAAATCCGTGGAGGCACTCAGTTTGGAATCAAATACCAGTATATAGTGCAAATCCATAGTCAATAACCAGTTTTCTGTTATAAACTATCCAATCTAGTGGCACATCCAAATAATATTCAACCATTTCCATGTATTGACCCACTTATACATTTCAAGTGCAAAAATGGTGTGATAACAATAGAGAAAGAGGAAGAACGCTTACCAGAAATCGTGCAAACGAAAAAAACCTTCAAAAATGTCCGTCCAAGATCGCAAATCAAGTTCGAAGGTCGTCGGGAGTCCGAAGTGCAGCCGCGGAGCTTGATTTCGACGATCGAACAAAATAAGGGTTTCGGCCGAGATCGCAAATTAGGTTCCAAGGTAGTCGGATGTCCGAAGGGCCGCAGCGGAGCTTGATTTCGACGATGGAAAAAAACGAGAGTTTTGGGACAGCGGAGCTTGATTTCGACGGTAGAACAAAATGAGGGTTTCAGACCCCGAATAATTTTATAAGAATTTTCGCGTCAGTTTTAAGGAAAACCGACGCCGAAAATTTAAAAAAACATTTCGGCGTCGGTTTTTAGGAAAACTGACGTGGAAGTTTTAACTTATGGCGTCGGTTTTTAGAAAAACCGACGCCGAATGTTTTTTTAAAAACTATCTTCCGCGTCGGTTTTTAGGAAAACCGACGCCGAATGTGTTTTTTCGCCGTCGGTTTTCGGCGTCGGTTTTGCTCAAAACCGACGTCGAAAATAAAAAGAAAAACTTCCGCGTCGGTTTTTTTGGAAACCGACGCGGAAAATTTTGTAATTATTTTCCGCGTCGGTTATTATAATAACCGACGCGGAAAATATGTTAACTAATATTATTGGCGTCGGTTTTCTGCAGAACCGACGCCATTAATTCCCCGCACATACTATTCGCGTCGGGTTTTAAAAAACCGACGTTATTACACCGACGCGAAAACCCATATTTCCACTAGTGGTACAACTACTCAGTAGGATTTCCCCAATTGACTTCCCTACACATGCCACTAGGATAAAACCATTATCACATTTATATAAAACATTTTATATAAATAAAAAACAATCTACCAATTATTTATAATCCAAGCATGCCATAATCCAAACATGCCACAAAAGGAAGCCAAATCAACCATGCCATGCAAAGAAGCCAATTCAACCACACCACAACCTAATTACCATTTTCATATTTCACTCACAAGCCCCATCTACAAACATCACCAAAAAAGCACACAACAAACCATGGTGGCACTTCCCATCCAACCCATTCATTACCAATCCACTCAAGTGGTAATTCCCGCCCACTTGCTATTGATGGTGGCCCTTCCGTCCACTTTCCATTCCCCTTTTTATAGTGTCACTTTCTCATACACTTTTTATTGATGGTGGATCTTTCTTCCACTATCCATCCCCTTTTTATAGTGGCTCTTTCTCGTCCACTCCACCATGTCCCAACATCACCACCCAATGTTATCACCCATTTCCACACAAGCCACAACAATAATCATGCATTATTTTCAATACCAAAAAATACCATTTCCATGCCAAACACATTTCAATATCACCCGTGTATTGAAATCAGTACTCATTCTCACAACCATTACCATTTTAAAATCACCCATTTAAAATTAACCAATTGAGACCATTTCAACAAAACCCAAATTTCATGCGAAAAACCCCAAATCATCACCCATTTGATTTTCCAACAAAATTCACATGATATGATTACAATTAAATTAAAGCAACAAATTTAATTGTAAATGAACCTCACATTTCAACCTAGTGGATTTGAGAGAGAAGCCACCTACCTTTTAGGGTTTGGAGAAATCAACCCTTCGCCCAAATGCACTCCAAACCGGGTGAATGCCTCCTCGAAACCACCTCAAAAACCCTTCCCTAACATCAACAAGCTCAAAATGTAACACACAAAGGCAACACAACCCTAGATATTCATGAAACCCTTGTAGATATAGGAAACTAAGAGAGGGATAAGGCTAACCCAAACCAAAACCTCAAAGAACCAAAAGAGGGACTTAACCAAAGAGAATTGCCTTCGATCCACCAAGAAACACCTTCAATTTGCCTCCAAAATGAGCCAAGGAGCTCCCCCAACCTCTAAAAACTAGAACTCCCATGTGAGCCACGAGTGGGAGGAAGAATGATGGAAAAACGAGAAATCCCGAGTGGCCCAGGACTTAAAAATCCAAAATTTAAGTGGTCGCACGGTTACCCTACATGGTTTGGCAAACCATGCTCCAACCATGCAGTATCCACTGTCTCACATAGGGACTTCGCACGGCTTTCCCGCACGGTCTAACAAACCATGTGCTGCCCGTGCGAAGCCCACTGGCAAGGGTGCATGGTTTCCTGGGCTGGCCGCAGGGTTTGTTCAGACCATGCGCCAACCGTGCGCCCTTGCACAACCTTCACAACTTTAAAAGTTTTTCCCAGAATTGTCCAAACTTCAACCAACCAGTTCAAAAAGCACAAAAAAACCGAAATAAGGGTCACATACCTCAAACCGGGGGTACTAAATTCTCCCCACTATTGGACTTTCTGTCCTTGGAAAGTAGTGAACCCACCCTTTGCCTAAAGTGCTCAGGCCATTGATCGACCATCTCTTTCTCCCGCTCCCAAGTCTCCTCTTGGATCTGGCCATGCTGCCATAAAACATGAACCAGATCAATGCTTTTACCCCGTAAGACTTTCTCTTGCCTATCCATAACCTGCACTGGCACGTGCACCAATGAAGCATCCAACGCTAGCTCAACATGATCCAATCGAATAACATGTCCCGGATTCGGCTAATACTTTTTCAACTGCGACACATGAAACACATTGTGCACCGCACTGAACCTAGGTGGAAAAGGCAAATGATAATCCACCACCCCAACCCGCTCAAGAATCTCAAAAGGTCTAATATAACTCGTAGATAACTTTCCCTACTTCCCAAACCAACGATGTCCCAAACTAGGAGAGATCCTCAAGAAAACATGATCACTCACCTCGAACGAAAACACCCATCGATGATGATCTGCATATGATTTCTGACGAATCTGAGCCATCTTCATTCTCTTCCTGATTAACATGATATTCTCTGTAGTCTCTTGGATAAGTCGCATTCCAACCATTGAGGACTCACCCATTTCCACCCAGAATAGTAGAGAATGACATGGCTGCCCATACAATTCTTCAAACGGAGCCATATGTATGGATTCCTGATAACTATTATTGTACGAGAACTCAACCAATGACAATTGCTCCTCCCAAGAGCCACCAAAATCCATGACACAAGCCCGCAACATATCCTACAAAGTTTGTATCATCCTCTAGGATTGACCATCCATCTGAGGGTGATACGCCGTACTCATGGTCAACTTAGTTCCAAGGGTTTTCTATAAGGATTTATAGAAACGAGATGTAAACCTCAGATCTCTATCAGATACGATCGAAACTGGAATACCATGCCTCTTTACTACCTCCCAGATATAGATTTGGGACAGATCCTCCACCATATGAGATTCACAAATTGGAATGAAATGGGATGACTTTTTTAGCCGATCCACTATCACCCAAATAGCATCATGATTTTTGACCGTTCCTAGGAGACCTGTGACAAAATCCATCGTTATTTTCTCCCACTTCCACACAAGGATTGGTAAAGACTGCAACATTCCCAGTGGCCTCTGATGCTCTGCCTTGACCTGCTGGAAAGTCAAGCATCTCAAAAAAAAACTCATCCACTCTTCTTTTCATACCATCCCACCAAAAATGCGCTTTCAATGCTTTATACATTTTCTGAATTCCAGGATGAACAACCCACCTGGAATGAAGATACGCCCTGAGAAGATCCTCCTGACAGGAAAATGGTACAACCATTTGATTCTGAAAACACAAAATTGAATCTTCATTCAGTTTCCAACCCTCAATGGTCTCCCCACCATTAAGTTTTGACCTCATGGTCACACACTTAGAATCAGCTATATGTGACTATTTAACCAGGCCAACCAAGTCATGAATAAACATAATCGGAAAGAAGACTTCCCTATCACCTTGGTCCTCACATTCCAACCACATGTCTGCTATAACTGACATCAACTTCCACTGGTCTAATGCATGTTTCACCACCTGAGCATATGATTTTCTACTTAATGCATCCACCATCGAATTTCCCTTACCCAGTGTGTACATAAAGTCAAAATCAAACATCTAGAGATATTCTATCCATCTACTTTGCCTCAAGTTCAAATCTATTTGTGAGAAAATGTGCTTCAATCTCTTATGATCTTTATATACTGTGAATTTCTCACTGATGAGATAATGATGCCACACTTTCAAATCATGGACCATTACTGCCAATTCGAAATCATGAGTTGGGTAGTTCTTCTCATGCACCCTCAACTGTCGTGAGGTATACGCCACCACATGATTCCCTTGCATGAGAACACACCCCAACCCTGATCTCGATGCATCTAAATACACCACGTACCCTTTTCCTAGTTATGGAAATACCAAGATTGGTGCTGATGTAAGGTGACCCTTTAGTTCTTCAAAACACTGATGAAACTGTTCATTCCACTGGGATGGAACATTATTTCTTGTCAAAGCTGTCATTGGTGAAGCCAAACGTGAAAAATCACGAACAAAATGCTGATAATACCCAGCTAGATCGAGGAAACTCTATACCTCAAACACATTCTTTGGCGGTTTCCACAAGATAACTGCCTCTTTCTTTTCCAAATCCACTAAAACACCCCTTTTAGAAATAACATGGCCAATAAAATGGACTTCCTGTATCCAAAAGTCACACTTTGACAATTTGGCATAAAATTGATTATCACTCAAGATCCCCAGCACTGTCGCCAAGTGCTGGTCATGCTCCACCCTTGTCTTTGAATACACCAGAATATCATCTACATACACCACCAAAAATGAATCCAGATATCTATGAAATATCTGATTCATCGAAGCCATGAACACTGATTGCACATTCGTTAGACCAAAGGGCATAACAACATATTCATAACGGACATATCTACTTTTGAAATCTTTTTTAGGAATATCATCCTTCCTCACCCACAATTGATGATATCCCGACCTCAATTCGATCTTGGAGAACCACTGGTCTCCCCTCAACTAGTCGAACAAATCATCAATTCATGGGAGTGGATATCTATTCTTTATTGTAACTTGGTTAAGTATATGATAATCAACACAGAGCCTCAAAGTTCCATTTGCATTTCTCACAAACAACACCGGCGCTGCCCACGTAGACGTGTTAGGCCGGATAAATCCTTTTTTTCTAACTCTTCCAACTGGACCTTCAATTCCTTAAATTTAGTAGGTGCCATTCGGTAAGGAGGAAGTGAGATAGGACTGGTCCCCGGAATGAGATAAATCATAAACTCCATTTCTCTTATGGGAGGTAACCTAGATAATTATTTGGGAAAACATCCATGAACTAATCCACCACTGTCGGAAGAACACTCTTCTCAACACCCTCTACCAATTCCAACGACAACACCACCAACTGATACGATAACGTGCCCATTGTTGGTGCTAAAACACTTTTTGCACCCTACCTTTCATGAATCTCTCCTCTAAAGAGATGTCTAATGCCATCATGTGTCATAAAAGCCATTATTCATGCATTATAGTCGATGTGGGTCTTAAACACCACCATCCAATCCATTCCCAGGATTACATTATACCCATCCATCTCAAGCACTAAGAAATTCCACATTAGCTCACCCTCACCCACAACGATACAAAATGCTCTACACAAGAAGGCTCGACACTCTCTTCGACATAGAGGAGTTTGAAGTTACAAAACAAAAGGCATCATTTCTACCCTTAAACCCAGCAACTCAACCACACATGTAGCAATAAAAGATTGTGAAGCACTCATATCAAAGAGCACTTGCATCAATGTAGAATTTAAAAGAATAGTACCTCGCACTGTGGATGGTCCTGACTGATCATCCACCACAACCTGCTCAACTCTGAACAATGCCTTGGTTACCACACACTGCTCTTTATTTCCCTGCTGAGGAGTTGTGGTGTTCCAAGAATCCCCATGACTGACTTTTCTCTGCTGATGAGGGGTATGTTGTTGTCCTCGTCCCGTCGAAGCATACGACATCTGCGATACCTAAGCAGTGTCACACGCACCCGACCTCTGAGCATTCCTACAATAGTGCTGAATATGCCCCATTTTCTTGCAATTATGACATGATCAAGGTTGTTTCGTACAGTCCCACTTGATGTGTGCCGTAGAGCCACACTGAAAACATCCTAGTTTGCTCTGGGGCTTTGGAGGAAGATTTACCAATCCTACCATCGGATTATGTGCCATACTCTCGCCCTGGGAATAAGTGTCCCTCCTCTGCTTTAACCCAGTGTTAGAGTTCCCACTATTCCCCATGGGTACCACCATGCTTCCTCCGCCTAGAGCTCCCAATAGATCCCGCTCAACCACCGATGATCGATTCACCATCTCTGTGTAATCACCGATACAGAGCACTGCTATTTTTGAACAGATCTCTTGATTTAACCCTGCTTAGAAGATCCTTTCCTTAAAAGACGTGCTACCCACCACCTCGGGTACAAACTGCACTAAGATCATAAACTTAGCTGCATACTCCGTCATAGACATATGCTCTTACTTCAGACTGAAGAAATTAGTTATGCGCTGAATTCTTAACATATGTGTGGAGAGTTTTTTATTAAACAATTACTCAAAGCCTTCCCACGTCATACCCTGGTCCATTCCTTCTTGGACTACCAACTCCCCCCACTAAAGAGCAAGATCCTCTAGTTTATACATTTCTATATTTACTCTCAGCTCTACCGGCATCCCCAAGAATTCGAAAATTCTGTTCATTCTGGATAGTCACGCCTCTTCCCTTTCTAGGTCAGAATCACCCCTAAAGATGGGTGGATATTGCTTTTAAAACTGAGCCTCATAATCAACATGATTTGGATCTTCCTCTATATTCACACTTCCCACAGCTTGGAAATATTTCACTATGCTCTGGACTAACTGTTGGTTCACCTGGGGCTCAGGAGAAACCACGTTCTCATCGGCCACTTCTGGTTGGTCTCTACAACGGCTACCCAGTGCCATTTCTATAAACCAATAACAAACAACCATTAGCCTCACTTTCATAGAAATCAAGAATTCCCATTTCAAATTTCATTACACAACACTATCACAACGAGGCTTTCTACCTTTCCACATTTTGTATGTTTCACCATTTTTGAAAACCAAACCATTTTCAAAATACTAAATTTATTCACATTACAATTTCCAACATTTGAAAAACCATTTCTCAATTCAGCCCATAATTCATTATGCCTAATTAAATATTCATCCTAGAGGGAATTCATTTCTACCATATATTTCATGCACATTTCATTGGCTACACCCATGACAATGAGATTGCCAATGCCTATAAGTGTCTCCAAAACACTTATGTACCCAACTCCCTGGTAACTTTATGTTCAGCATGAAAGGGTTAGCTATGTCCTTTTATGTCATACATTTCAAGTTCTGACATTCCTACGCCTTGCTACCATCTAGGCTGAAGGAATATACCACAACGAATGTCAACTCCAAATCCGAGAATCAACTCCAAAGGATCGAACAAGATGATACCACTTGTAACACCCTGCCCCTAGCTCATTGGCTTGAGGAGGCGGTGAGGGTTACTTGTCCTTAAGCAACATTTCCAAGGAGCTAAAGGCTAGAAATAAATGCTGAGAGATTCAAGGAATAGTAGGGAATGATTTTCCCTTAAAAAGAAACCAACCAAACCATCCACTAACAACCACTATATGATGTATGTCAGTAAAACATTCAAGCATGTATTCTGTCACGACCCCCTCCCACCAAAGATGCCCCTCCTGAGGTGGCAATGGTGAAAGGGAGATAATGCCCCCTGATTCCCACCTCTGGTAGGCCCCAGGGTTGCGACTAGCACCGATGGTATGTGTTTTTCACAAATATGGGATGCATTACCCTTTTTATTATTTAGGAACGGGAAATAGGAAAAGTCAACCACCAAAAAGGGAAAATAACAAGTGTATATAAAGAAACCCAAACCAAGCCCACATGCATGATTAAACAATTTTTATAACAAGGTACAAGTACAAGAAAGCTCAAAAGTACAATACCCAAAGAAAACAAGAGAATAGCAACTGCAACAACTCCAACTGCATGACTAGTAGGGTCTCACACGGCCCTGGTAGTCCTCCTGGAAACCTGAAAGTAAATGTAGGGTGAGCATACAAGTATAATCAGTAGGGAAACCTAAGGATCTCATGCACAAGTGGGGAGACATCCTAATGTCCCGTGAGAACAACAGAAGAAACCTAACAAGGAAATCTATTCACCCAACCTCACCAGCCACACTCACCAAAACACAATTACAACAGGTAGTAGTAGTATAAGAACAAGAGTATTGGGTACTCTGCACCATTTCCCATTAGTTAGGTGAACGTCATTTCAATGCCATACTTTCCTCGCCCGCACACACCTGGGCCTCGCAACCACACATCCCGCCCGCACACACCTCGGCCTCACAACCACAACCACATCCCCACCCGAAGACACCTGGGACTCATCCCGAAGATTCTTGGGAATAGTAATAGTAACAGAACTCTCGCCCGAAGACACCTGGGCTTGAAATCGAAGCCTACCTGAAGAGCCTTAGGTGTAAGGTCGCCTCAAGCCATTATAGCCTATAAGCCTGCCCAAAGAGTCTTGGGCCTAATCACCCCAATTGAAACCTACCCGAAGAGTCTTGGGTGTAAGGTCGCCTCAAGCCATTATATCCTAGGGGAGAATAAGCAGGAAAGAGCTAGTAACTATGGGAAAACACCCTCTCCCATGAAATGGGAGTGTTCAACACTAAGTTCTCAACATGGGTGTGGTGCGATAAAACACAAAAGACACAGATATATATATATGTAGCAACCACTCATCCCAACCTATGGCTTCTAAAAAGAGAAACTAATCACGTGCCTCGGCTCTACTACCACGAAGCATGCACCCAACAAACAACCCCAACCCCATTAAGGTTTTCACATTTCAGCAGAAATTAGCTTATTTAGTTCCTTATCTACTGGGCAACTATCCACAACCAAACACTTCAATTGTTCATAAAACATATCCCTCCCATCCACAAAACAAGTTAGGGAAACACAAGCAGCACAACAAAACCCTTCTTAACAACCAACCAACCCATTGATTATTATTTCTGTTTCATTACCAAGCCCCATCATTCATTAACTCTTCCACATTTATTATTTATTAAACACAACCCATAGTTCGTTCACATTTAAACCCATCCCTGCAGCCCCGCTGCCAACCACCATAACCACACCATACATCATTATCCCTTTAATACCATTTATCGCAGCCCTACTGCCCATCACCATTAAACATTCACACCTTCCCACAACCAAGTCAACCGCAGCCCCGCTGCTCACCCAAACCACAACAGCCCACAAAACACCCCCATCACATGCCACGTAACCAACCCAACACCCACATATTCATTATTCCATTTTGGTTCAATCGAGGTGACCACACAAGGGTTCCAGATTTTCATTTAAACAGCCAACTTACGTGATTAACCAATTTCGACATTCAACAAAGTTACACACATAAAAACGGTCTAGAAAGATAGGGCAACATTTAATTGCGCAAGCAAAGGCCCCCAACGACCGTGATTTTCAGTAGGCATAAGCCTATTCATTTCACAACATAATATCATAGGATATGAAAGGTAAAGTAATAGCAATCACAAACTTCCCATCCCCGTTCTTTAACCAGTTATTATCTTTATTTAAAGCTTTAACCATTTCTCATGAAAACAAAAGGGATACCCACCCCACATGATGCACAAATTAGAGAGATGAAGGTAAAACCCCTACCTCAACAGGTTCTAGTCACAACGCTCCCCCGGATCATCTTTAGAAGGCATTATTCGGCATCCTGGAAAAACCTCCTCAGGTGGAAGTTGGAGAGGAAAAGCCGAAGCAAAGACAACGGATCCAATCTCGGAAGTTTCGCCTCGTCGTTAGGATCCCGTGGCCACTGACGGATCGTAAATCGGAGCTCGGACGAAAAACTTATGGAAGAAAGAGCCTTCGAGTCTCTTGAGAGAGCTATGCTCAAAGGAGAGGGGAGGAGAGGTGTGAGTTGAAAGGAGGAGGGGAACCCTCCTTTTATAGGCGTGAAAAGCAAAAGTACACGGCGTGTACTCGTCTATTTTCACACGGTCTCCACGCGGCCTCCAACACGGTTCCACGGCCGTTGACTAGTAAACACACGGTTTGAAGGTAACGCATACGCGGGGAAGGACTACACGGCGTGAAGATTGGACACACGGCGTGTACCCATTTATGGCACTCGGCAGGGACACGGCTCCAACGCGGCACACGGCCGACGACTGGTCAACACACGGTAACACGTACGCGGGGAAGGACTACACGGCGTGTAGATTGGACACACGGCGTGTACCCATTATCTCCACACGGCAAAGACACGGCCATCCACACGGGGTATACCCAGCAAGAGGGTACACAGCGTGTACTCAAACTACACGACATGTAGTTTCAAAATTCAAGAAAGTGTGGGAAAATTCCATTTTACCCTCCAGAACACTTTGTGGCCTTCTTTTTGACAAAGGAATGGGTCGGAGAGTTCCGGGCCATTACATCAGATAACTCTTAAAACATTCTCATCCCCGAGAATTCAAAAACCAACCCAGGGGAACCCAACAAGATACCTCTTAGGGTCCTCGTTATAATAGGAACCCAACCAACAACCCTAATCATATGTGTTAGGAATTCCTTCTCCTATGTCGAGATATTATCCGCTTTAGGTGGCACTGACTCGCCTGCACGGGTTTAATCGCATCCTCATTAATGCGTCTCGATTAAGAATTGGGTCTTCCCACTTTCACACATTAGGATTTTTCAACTCGCACTAACCCCAACACCACACAACCAACACACTGCCCAAACACATGGGTTTGGTAAAATCCTTCTCCTATGTCGAGATATTATCTGCTTTAGGTGGCACTGAATCGCCCGCACGGGTTCAATAGCATCTGCATTAATGCGTCTCAATTAAGGGTCAGGTTTTCTCCCTTCCCACACATCAGGACATGTTACACATTACCAGGGAACAAGGAAACAAAAGGTCTCACAACTGACAAGCCAAGAATTCCATATATCAAAGGTACATAGTACAACATCAACACAAAGCTCAGAAGAACAAGTGAAAACACAAGTCAAAACAACTCCAGGTACTGAGCGTGCATCTGGGTCTCTCGCTCCCAAGTGCTCTCCTCGAGACCGCCATGCCTCCACAACACACGAACCAAGGGAATGGTTCGTCCACGGAGAACCTTCTCTTTATGATACTCGATTTTGACTGGTCGTTCCTCGAAGGTCGCGTCGTCTCCCATATCTAACTCTCCCCAGTCGATAACGTGGGAGTCATCGTGTATGTACCGACGAATATGGGAGACATGGAATACATCATGGACTTTATCCATCTAAGGTGGCAGGGACAGCTGATATGCCACCTCGCCGACTCGACTCAGCACCTCAAAAGGTCCGATGAACCTAGGTGAGAGCTTGCTCCCCTTCCCAAACCTCTACTGCCCCCGTCGAGGGGAAAACTTAAAGAACACATGATCCCCCACCTCAAACTCCAAGGGACTCCTTCGACGATCAGCATAAGACTTCTGTCGGTCCTGAGCCGCCTTCATCCCCTCACGTACAAGCTGGACTTTCTCCGTGGTGCTCTGCACTACCTCTGGTCCAAGAGCACCTATCTCACCAACCTCTGCCTAGCAAATGGGTGAACGACATGGCCTTTCATACAAAGCCTCAAATGGTGTCATGCCAATAGTAGAGTGGAATCTGTTGTTGTAGGAAAACTCTACTAAAGGCAAGTGTCGTACCCATGATCCTCCAAAATCTAGAACACATGCTCGCAGCATGTCCTCGAGCATCTGGATAGTCCGCTCTGTCTGCCCGTCGGTATGGGGGTGGAAATTAGTTCTAAGGCGTAACTGGGTGCCAAAAGCATGATGTAGCCCCCTCCAGACTCGTGAGGTAAACCGAGTATCCTGGTCTGAGACGATAGTCCTCGGAACTCCATGAAAACACACCACCTCGTCTATGTACCTCTATGCTAAGGTACTCACCGGGCCTGACTTCTTGATTGCTAAGAAGTGGGCTGATTTTGTCAGACGATCCACCACTACCCAGATAACGTCATAACCTCCCTGAGCTCTGGGTAGTCTTGTGATGAAGTCCATCAAGATGTCATCCCACTTCCACTAGGGGACATCTAAAGGATGCAAAAAACCACCAGGAACACGGTGTTCAGCCTTCACTTGCTGACACACTAGGCACTTAGCCACAAACTCTGCCACTGCCTGTTTCACCCCGGGCCACCAAAACTGATCCCTTAGGCTTCGGTACATTTTTGAATCTCCTGGATGTACCGCTAAGTCTGAGCTATGGAACTCATGGAGAACTCCCTCATGCATTGCCTCCAGAACAAACAACCTTCCATGGAAAAGCATCTGATGTCGGCTGTCCTCTGACCATCCTTCTGGAGCGTTCCCCTAAACGACACGATCCCGTATCACTTCCTCCTCGGAGTCCCCCCACTGAGACTCCTCCACCTGCTGCGACAAGGAGGATTGCACCATCATCTGGAACAAACAACCTCTAACAACTTCTTCCATTGCATCTAAGTGCAGGGCAGCCAATTCTCCCATCACCTTCCAAGCATCAGCGGATTCCCGAACCACTTCCTTATGTGACTTCCTTCTCAGGGCATCAGCCACAACGTTACCCTTACCTTCAGTGTAAGAGATCTCGAAGTCATACTCTTGGAGAAACTCGACCCATCTTCGCTTCCGTAAGTTCAGGTCACGTTGGGAGAAGATATAATGCATGCTCTTGTGATCTGAGAAGACCACAAAGCGCTCCCCAAAAAAGGTAATGTCGCCACAACTTTAATGAAAACACTACTGCTTCAAGCTCCAGGTCATGGGTGGCATAGTTACGCTCGTGAGGGCGCAACTGCCTAGACCCATAACAAATCACGCCCTTCTTCTGCATCAGCACGCACCCCAGACCAAGGCCAGAAGCATCAAAAAACACTTCATACAACAACCCCTCCTATGGAAACCTGTGCACGGGAGCACTAACCAACTTCTCCTTCAGGTAGTAAAAAGATTTCTGGCACTAATCGCTCCATAGGAAGACCTGATTCTTCCTAGTCAAAGCTGTCAATGGAGCAGCAACTCGAGAGAAGTCCGAAACGAACCTCCGATAGTAACCTGCTAACCCCAGGAAACTACGAACTTCTGCCACGCTCTTGGGTGCTGCCCAAGAAACAACTGCCTCCACCTTCAACGGGTCCACCGATACTCCATACTGAGATACCACATGCCCAAGGAAGTGTACTTCTTATATCAAGAAATTACACTTCGACCATTTCCTGTAATGCTGGTGTTGTTGAAGGACTTCCAAGACTACCCTGAGATGCTCAACATGCTCCTCCTCTGATCTTGAGTAGATCAAGATGTCATTGATAAACACAACGATGAACCGGTCCAGAAACTCTCGTAAGAAAAAGTTCATAAGTCCCATGAACACAGTTGGTGCATTCGTAACTCCAAATGGCATCACTACAAACTCGAAGTGCCCATACCTGCACCTGAAAGCTGTCTTCGAGATGTCACTATCCTTCACCCTCAGCTGATGACATCCCGATCGTAGATCAGTCTTAGAAAACCAACCTGCTTACCTCAGCTGGTCGAAGAGATCATCTATCCTTGGAAGGGGGTAATGGTTCTTGACTGTTACCTGGGTCAGCCTTTGGTAGTCTATGCATAGCCTGAGACCACGATCTGCCTTCTTCACGAACAAAACTGGAGCACCCCATGGCGACACGCTGGGTCGAACAAAACCCTTCTCCATCAGATCGTCAATCTGAATCAATAACTCCTGCAACTCCGAAGGTTCCATTCGATAAGGGGTCATCAAAATCGGTCAGGCACCAGGTTGTAAGTCTATCCCGAACTCAACGTCACGTCGGGGGGGGGGGGGGGGTAGAGTCACAACCTCCTCAGGAAAAACATCGAGGAACTCCCCAATAACCTCTGGGACATCCATCATCTCTGTATCGGCTAGAACCACTGACAACCCGCCCAACAAGGAAAGGAGAGGCTCCACACGCCGGCTTCCCTCCTGATAGCTCCTCTCGCCAAAAACAGATACGCGCTACCCATCCACGTCGGAGAACACGACTCTTCTCTAGAAGCAGTCGATAACGGCATCAACAGAAAACAACCAGTCGATGCCTAGGATGACATCGTATGGCTTCATCTGTAACAGAAGAAGGTCCCCACTAGATCGATGTGGTCCCAACGTCAGCCCACATCCCCAGCAAACAAAAGATATGCTGGTCTGGCCTCCAACTAGTGTTCTCAGCACCAGTGGTACGGAAAGTCTCTCTACGTCTAGTCCCAAAGAATGGGCTAGACCAGGTGTAACAAAGGAGTTCGAAGCTCCCGAATCAAAAAAAGAAGAAACAAGAGTGCTGAACAAACAAATCGTACCTCGCACCACCTCTGGTCCTGCTAGAGCTGCCAACTCTATTGCATGCAACTGTCCACACCCAGCTCCTCTGCCTCTCTGATGTCGTCCACTTCCCCAACCACGCCCTGGTCGAGGTCCCTGAGGAGCACCCTGAGGTCGGCCTCCTCCCGCAAAGTCTGCCCTCGGAGGAGCATGGTCCTGCTGCTACTGGAAGGGCCTCGCCGGCAACTGGTGCTGCTGTGGTGGGCGCTGAATCTGCCCACCTCCACTGTACGGAGCTCGGGTCGGGAACCGACTCTGAACGTGCCCAAAACCTCCAAAAGAAAAACACCTTGGTCCTGGGCTCGTGGAAAAGGGACAAGGACCCGAAGATCTGAACTAGAACTGCTGGGGCCTACTCCCCACTGGCCTGAAGTTGGAAGGTCCTGTCGCAGGAGACCTGCTGCTGAGTGCCTTCCCCTTCGATGAACCTGGCTGAAACACCTCACGCGGTGCACCTCCCAGCGAGTGCATCCTCTCTACAACCTCTGCCTTCTTCTGCACTACCAAGTACGTCGGAAGGGTAAAGGGGGTGACAACATACAGGAGTGAAGGACGGAGCGCCTCCTTCAAATGTCTTGCCCAAGACTCCTCATCCGGAAAGAGATTCGGAGCAAAGCGCAGGAGATCCTTGAACTTGATCCCCAGCTCTCGTACCAACATACTCCCTTGCTGAAGGGAGAGTAACTCCTGCCGCTTCTCCGCCTTGATCATTGAAGAAAGGAATTCCTCTCGGAATTCCTTCTCAAAGTCATCCCATGGAACCTCTACCTCTATCCTCTCTCCGAGGTAGAGCGTCCACCACTGTCGTGCCGCACCTCTCAGCTGACTGACTGCTAGGGGAACCCAGTACTCCCTCGGAGCACGGATCAAGGTGAAAGCAATCCCCATCTCCTCAAGCCACCCCTCTGTCTCCGCCTTCGAAGTACTACCCTCGTACTTCTTGAGGGTCTGTCGCTGGAAGGAGCAGAGAGTCTTCTGCCACTGGATATCTTCCTCCTCTCGGTCAATCCTCAACTGATCGACCGCCTGGATTTGTTGGGCCTCAACCGTCTGAGCCACCTGGGGATGACGTACAGGTGCCATAGCTGTACGGTAAACAAGGATTTCCTGAGCCCAAGTAGTAAAGAAATTTCTCAAAGTTTTAATTATCATTTTATTTCAATTTCTTTCCCAGAACACCAAAATCTAGTAAAACACAATCATGATGATGCATTTACCTTCCCTAGGGTCTCTACCCTGCAATCAATTTAGTCTCACTTGGTCGTTCGGTAGGCTCAGAGTCCTTGCATCGGATCACGGGGGGCTCTAAAATCCCATGTCCTAGCTGGTCTTCCCTGACCTATGTCACGCGCCAATATTAACTAACACTATTGCCCTACCATCCCATGCAATCCTCACTGTGCCTAACTCCAGACTGCATCCTATCTCTCAACCATCAGCTCTGATACCATTCTGTCACGACCCCCTCCCACCAAAGATACCCCTACTGAGCTGGAAATGGTGAAAGGGAGATAATGACCCCCCGAGTCCCACCTCTAGTAGGCCCCAGGGTGGCGACTAGCACCAAGGGTATGAGTTTTTCACAAATATGGGAGGCATTACCCTTTTTATTATTTAGGATTAGGAAATAGGACAAGTCAACCACCAAAAAGGAAAAATATCAAGTGTATATAAATAAACCCAAACCAAGACCACATGCATGTTTAAACAATTTTTATAACAAGGTACAATTACAAGAAAGCTCAAAAGTACAATACCCAAAGAAAACAAGAGAACAACAACTGCAACAACTCCAATTTCCTGACTAGTAGGGTCTCGCACGGCCCTGGTAGTCCTCCTAGAAACCTGAAAGTAAACATAGGGTGAGCATACAAGTATACTCAGTAGGGAAACCTAAATCTCTCGTGCACAAGTGGGGAGACATCCTAATGTCCCGTGAGAACAACAGAAGAAATCTAACAAGGAAATCTATTCACCCAACCTCACCAGCCACACTCACCAAAACACAATCACAACAGGTAGTAGTAGTATAAGAACAAGATTATTGGGTACCCTGCACCATTTCCCATTAGTTATTTGAACGTCATGTCACTGCCATACTTTCCCCGCCTGCACACACCTGGGCCTCACAACCACGTATCCCGCCCGCACACACCTGGGCCTCGCAACCACACGTCCTGCCCGCACACACCTGGGCCTCACAACCACAACCACATCCCCGCCCGAAGACACCTAGGCCTCATCTTGAAGATTCTTGGTAACAGTAATAGTAACAGAACTCTCGCCCGAAGACACTTGGGCCTGAAATTGAAACCTACCTGAAGAGTCTTAGGTGTAAGGTCGCCTCAAGACATTATAGCCTATAAGCCTGCCCGAAGAGTCTTAGGCCTAATCACCCCAATAGAAACCTACCCGAAGAGTCTTGGGTGTAAGGTCGCCTCAAGCCATTATAGCCTAGGGGAGAAGAAGCAAGAAGGAGATAATAACTTTGGGAAAACACCCTCTCCCATGAAATGGGAGTGTTCGACACTAATTGCTCAACATGGGTGTGGTACGATAAAACACAAAAGATACAGATATATATATATGTAGCAACCACTCAGCCCAACCTATGGCTTCTAAAAAGAGAAACTGAGCACATGCCTCAGCACTACTACCACGAAGCATGCACCCAACAAACAACCCCAACCCCATTAAGGTTTTCAAATTTCAGAAGAAATTAGCTTATTTAGTTCCTTATCTACTGGGAAACTATCCACAACCAACCACTTCAATTGTTCGTAAAACATATCCCTTCCATCCACAAAACAAGTTAGGGAAACACAAGCAGCACAACAAAACCCTTCTTAACAACCAACCAACCCATTGATTATTATTTCCATTTCATTATCAAGCCCCATCATTCATTAACTCTTCCACATTTATTATTTATTAAACACAACCCATACTCTGTTCACATTTAAACCCATCTCTACAGCCCCGCTACCAACCACCATAACCACACCATACATCATTATCCCTTTAATACCATTTATCGCAGCCCCGCTGCCCATCACCATTAAAAATTCACACCTTCCCACAACCAAGTCAACCGCAGCCCCGCTGCTCACCCAAACCACAACAGCCCACAAAACACCCCCATCACATGCCATGTAACCAAGACAACACCCACATGTTCATTATTCCATTTTGGTTCAATCGGGGTGACCACACAAGGGTTCCAGATTTTCATTTAAACAGCCAACTTTACGTGATTAACCAATTTCAACATTAAACAAAGTTCCACACATAAAAACGGTCTAGAAATATAGGGAAACATTTAATTGTGCAATTAAAGGCCCCCAACAACCGTGATTTTCAGTAGGCATAATCCTATTCATTTCACAACATAATATCACAGGATATAAAAGGTAAAGTAACAGCAATCACAAACTTCCCATCCCCGTTCTTTAACCAGTTATTATCTTTATTTAAAGGTTCAAGCATTTCTTATGAAAGCAAAAGGGATACCCACCCCGCATGATGCACAAATTAGAGAGACGAAGGTAAAACCCCTACCTCAATAGGTTCTGGTCACAATGCTCCCCCGGATCAACTTTAGAAGACGTTCGTCGGTGTCCCGGCAAAACCTCCTCAGGTGGATGTCGGAGAGGAAAAGCCGAAGGAAAGACAACAGATCCAAGCTCGGAAGTTCCGCCTCGTCGTTAGGATCCCGTGGCCCATGACGGATCGTAAATCGGAGCTCGGAAAAAAAAGCTATGGAAGAAAGAGCCTTCGAGTCTCTTGAGAGAGCTCTGCTCAGAGGAGAGGGGAGGAGAGGTGTGAGTTGAAAGGAGGAGGGGACCCCTCCTTTTATAGGTGTGAAAAGAAAAAGTACACGACATGTGCTTATGGTACACGGCGTGTACTCGGCCGTTTTCACACGGTCTTCACGCGACCTCCAACACGGTTCTGCGGCCGTTGACTGGTCAACACACGGTTTGAAGGTAACGCATACGCGGGGAAGGACTACACGGCGTGCAGATTGGACACACGACATGTACCCATTTATGGCACTCGGCAGGGACACAGCTCCAACGCGGCACATGGCCGACGACTGGTCAACACACGGCAACACGTACGTGGGGAAGGACTACACGGCGTGCAGATTGGACACACGGCGTGTACCCATTATCTCCACACAGCAAAGACACGACCATCCACATGGGGTATACCCAGCAAGAGGGTACACGACGTGTACTCAAACTACACGATGTGTAGTTTCAAAATTCTGGAAAGTGTGGTAAAAGTCCATTTTACCCTCCAGAACACTTTGTGGCCTTCTTTTTGACAAAGGAATGGGTCGGAGAGGTCCGGGCCATTACATATTCCCAAAATAAAACCATGTTGTTCCACAATACAACCTAAAACCAATACAACTGGACATGTCCACAAAACATCAGAGTACAAAGAGGAAACTAAACAACAAAATACCATGAGCCATGACACCACCACCACTCCACACTAAGTTCCAAGCTCCAAGATCCACCAAAACATCACAATACACCACTAAAGGAGGGTGATGCCTTACCTTTTCCCACATCATGGTACACAGCATTTGCAAAGACACCAATGTGCCAAAGTAGGGGGTGAGTATAACTACTCAGTAGGATTTCCCCAATAGACTTCCCTACACATGTCACTAGGATAAAACCATTAGCACATTTATATAAAACATTTTATATAAACAAAAACCAAGCTACCAATTGTTTATAAGAGAAACATGCCATAAGACAAACATGCCACACAAGGAATCCAAATCAACCATGCCACGCAAGGAATCCAATTGAACCATGCCACAGGCCGATTACCATTTTCATATTTCACTCACAATCCCCATCTACAAACATCACCAACAAAGCACACAACAAACCATGGTGGCACTTCCCATCCAACCCATTCATTACCAATCCACTCAAGTGGTACTTCCCACCCACTTTCTTATGATGGTGGACCTTCCATCCACTATCCATCCCCTTTTTATAGTGGCACTTTCTCGTCCACTTGCTATTGATGGTGGCCCTTCTTTCCACTATCCATCCCCTTTTTATAGTGGCACTTTCTTATCCACTCCACCACGTCCCAACATCACCACCCAATGATATCACCCATTTCCACACAATCCACAACAATAATCATGCATCATTTTCAATACCAAAAAATACCATTTCTATTCCAAACATATTTCAATATCACTAATTTATTGAAATCAGTACTCATGCTCATAACCATTACACTAACATCAACAATCTCAACCTTTAACACAAAAAGGAAACACAACCCTAGTTCTACATGCAACCGTGTAGATCTAGAAAACTAAGAGAGGGAGAGGGATAACCCTAACCAAAACCTCAATGAACCAAAAGAGGGACTTACTTGAGGAGAACTACCTTCGATCCACCAAGAAAACCCTTCTATTTCCCTCCAAAACGAGATAAGGATCTCCCCCAACCTCTGAAAACCGGAACTCCAGCATGATCCATGAGTGGGAGGAATAATGATGGAAAATGGGAAATCTCGAGTGGCTCAGGACATAAAAATCCAAACTTTAAGTGGTTTCATGGTTACCCCGCACGGTTTTGAAAACCATGTAGTTGCCACTGTCTCACCCAGGGACTTCGCATGACTTTCCCACACGGTCTGACAAACCGTGCACCACCAGTGCGGAGCCCACTGTCAAGGGTGCACGGTTTTCTGGGTCGGCTGCACGGTTTTTTAAGACAATGCGCCAACCGTGCACCCCTGAAAAACCTCTGAAACTTTAAAAAAAATCCTATAATTGTCCAAACTTCAACCAACCACTTCAAAAGGCACAAACGAACCGAGAAATGGCCACATACCTCAAACCGAGGGTACTACAACTATGAATAGTCAGGGTTTGGTTATGATCTCATTCATGGGAATTGAAAACCCATGTGTGAGGGAAAACCCAAGTACTCAGGGTGTGATTATTATTATTATTGTTTTCTATTACAGTTTTATTTTATTTCACCTTGGATGACGCACTTGTCGTGTGATGAGAAAAAGTGTTTTTTATATTTTCTGAGAATTTACTTATGTCCTGGAATTGCACGAGAGTTTAATCTTCATGAATCATACTAGGCACTCATGATTATTTTTTGACATGCATAATTTTAGGCACACATAGGAAAATGTGCTATGGGTAAGTTTTTGAACTTGAACTATTGTTATTTTCAATGAAATTGAATTTCAAATGGTGCATAATATGGAAATTGAAAAGAGAAAAAAAAACGATACAAAATTGAATAAATGGGAGTCTAATTGAATGTGAATAATGAGAATTTGTTTACCCTCGTTAACCAGGACCTAGGTGTAGGGTGGTTAAGGGTAGTGATAGCGCTACAGTTTTGATCATGTGGTGAGGATTGGGGAAAATAATTGTTGTGACTTGTTTTGATTTGCCTCCTTATTAAATGTGTTAATGTTTTCAACTATTTCCTAAGGTATGTGTTTGGAATTATATAGTTATTCCTCCATTGTGACACTTTTTGAGAGGATGAACAAAGTACATGGCTAGGGATGATCCTCTAGAAGTGGAACCTGAGTCACCAATAGTGTTGGTTGAGGAAGCAGGGGATCAGTTCTGGAAGAAATTTTCTCGATTCATGAAATTAATAGAAAGAGGACTAGGGAGTCTTGAGAAGAGAATGTATGACTTAAAGAGGGAGTTTCAGTTCTAGTACCCTCTGAATTTTACTTAAGAGGGTAGACCTGAGGTAGCTGGGTTCTGGATTGGGTCCATCAAGATTATACTTGACCATATTGAGGCTCCTACTGAAAGGATGGTAAATTTGACTGATTAAATGATATGAGGATAAGTGAAGCATTGGTGGGACATCCAGCCTTAGGATGGATGGCTAGAAGATATGGAATGGAAGGGATTCCAAGATAATTTACAAGACCACTTTTATCCAGACACATTGAGATAGGAAAGAGAAACTGAGTTTCATGAGATTTACATAGGGGAATATGTATATGATGGAATTTATAGGATGATTTATAGATTTGCAGTGATTTTCTATAACATTGGTAGGAGATGAGGCTATTGTGGCAAAGAGGTTTCAATATGGGCATAAAGTTGAGATTGAGTCCCAGGTTATAATCTTCAGGCTGAAGAAGTTAATAGAAGTGGTAAACCAGACTCTCATATTTGATGGGAACTTGAAGGAGGCTTCTAAAGGTGGAAAGGTGGTTTCTACTAGATGATTAGGAGGTACCTCTTTTGAGACCAGGAAGCACTGATATGATAACTTTAGTCATAGTAGTGGAAACCAAAGTGGCCAGTTAGAGGGATCAATTACTTAGGATCTTACCTAAGTACTTTTCCACTAGTGAAGTAGTCTAGGACACTATCTTAAACATTTTCATAGACCACTAGTGGATTGTCAAGAATGTGGTAATATGATACATCTACAGAAGTTCTGGAGTAAATAGCAATAGATGTTTAGTGATAGAGGAGCTCGATAGAACTAGAGTGCGGGGAGGGGGTCTTATACACCATATCAGTCCGGCAGCTGGAGTTCTAAAGTATAAGGTGGTAGAGTTAGTAGAAAAGGTTCCTTTGTGAAATATATCCCTTATCATTAAAGTTGTGAAAATCATGGGAGTCATATAGCACCATATGGAAAATGGGAAGGATAGTTTCATGCATTGCAGCCTACACTTGTGGATAGAGAGGTTGGACCTTCAACAGTGAGATGTACTATTCTAGTAGATTATACATTATGTAGTTCCTTATTTTATATTAGTACCTATCATTCCTTTATATCTATAAAAATATTAACGGTTTGATACTAGTTTTGGACTTCGTGAATGAGGTAGTGGTGATAGATACACTATTGGGAGTGTGGTCTAGAGACATCTGTTTGTGTAAGGGGTGTTTTCTTGAGATCGGGGAGTATAATTTTATATGGGATCTTTACACCCTAGACATGTCAGGACTAAACCTAATTATGGGTATGGACTGACTAGTCACATACTAAGCCTATATTGATTGTTACCATAGTAGATTGGATTTTATGTCTCCTATGGGTGACCGTTTTATTCTCCAAGGGGAGTGGGATATCTAAACAGGATAAGTAGGTCCAATTACTGAACAACTGGGAGAGCTCACAGCCCAGTTTTCAAGTTTATTTTTGAATGAAGGAGGCATAAATCATTATATCTTTCTACCAATAGTGGAATGGTTCCAAGATGTTTTTCCTAAAAACTTTTTAGGACTGCCACCTGAGAGAGATGTGGAATTCACTTTTGAGCTCATATCAGTGGATGATCTGGTGCTTATGCCACCATATGTAATGGAACTTACAGAGATTCAAGAGCTCAAATATCAGCTAGAGGAGTTGGAGGATAAAGGTTTTATCTATCTAAGTACATCACCTTGGAGTTCATCTATTTTGTTTACAAAGAAGGTTGTTGGGATTTTTCTCTTATGTGTTGATTACTAAAAGTTAAACAAGATGAATTTGAAGAACCAGTATCCTATTTTATGTATTGATGATCTATTTGACTATTTGATAGGATCTTGTGTTTTCTTCAAGATCGACTTGAGATCAGGGTATCATCAGCTAAGAGTATAGACTTATGATATACTGAGGACTAATTTCAGAAGCAGGTATGACCTATATGAGTTCGTCATAATTCAATTTGGGTTGATGAACTCACCAATAGTGTTTATTTCCATGATGAATAGCATCTTCCACCCATACTAGGATCAGTTTGTTTTAGTGTTCGTTGATGAAATATTGGTATACTCCAAGACTCATGATGATCATGCCAAACATCTTGACACCATATTGAGTACACTGAGAGAGCATTAGATATAAACCAAGCTATCTAAGTGTCATTTTTGTATTGATCAGGTACACTTATTGAGACACATTATCTTGGAGGAAGGTGTGTCAGAAGATCTGGGGAAGGTTCTAGCAGTGGTTTCTTGGGATCATCCTAAAAACATATTTCACATCCAAATCTCTCTAGGGTAATCTGGATATTACAATAGATTCATCTTTGACTTTTCCCGCTTAGAAGTGCCACTCTCAGGCTTGAATAAGAAAGTGATAAAGTTTGAGTAGATGTAAGAATACAATAATTCCTTTTATAAGCTAAGGAAATGTTTGCTATATGAACCAATATTTATCCTAGATGAGTCTAGTGAGGAGTACATGGTATATTGTCATTCTTCTGGGATCGGAATCAGAGCAATATTGATGAAAGGAGATCTAGTTATGGCATATGGGTCTCGATAGTTGAGGCCACATAAACAAAACTACCCTATGAATGACCTCAAGTTATCAACTATGGTTTATGACTTGAAGTGTTGGAAACATTACCTATTGGGATAGAATTTTAAAATTTATAAAGATCACAAGATCTTGAGATATATATTTTCATAAAGAGACTTGAATCTCTAACAGTAGAGATGGGTCAAATATATAAAATAATTTGACTTTGAGTTAGAATATATGACCAATAAAGGAAACAATGTTGATTATTTGAGCATGAAAACTCAAACTCATGAATTTTAGGAGTCTAGTTTTGAGTGGAAGATGATGACTTTGCTAACTAAGATGCACGTTCTGGTTTAGGAGAGTCAAGAGAATATGACTCTTGTATCAGTTTCAACGGAACCTACCCTTTTAATATGTATTAGAGATAGATAGTATGGGGATTTGGAATGTTTTACATTTAAGGAAAACCTTGAATTTTTTATTTATCTTCCAATTGGATCATATATGAGGTTTATATCATCTAATTTAGGAATCGAGTTGTTGTTCCTATGAGCATGCAAGAGGATATCTTGCAGTAATTTCATGCCTCAAAGCCACCGGTACATCCAGGTGTAACCAAATTGTAATGTGACCTATGATGGTATTTTTTTTTTGTCCAAGAATGAAAAGGTAGATAGCATGGTTTGTGACATGATACTATACCTTACATCAGGTGAAGGATGAGCATCAATGACCTGTAGGTTTACTAAAGACATTTCCTATTCTGGAATGGAAGTGGGACGACATGACTATGGATTTTTTGGTGGTTCTTCTGAAGACACAAAGGAAAAATGGATCTATCTATGTTTTTATGGATAAACTAACAAAACTAGTGCATTTATTTCCTATATGGAACACTTTCTCAGGGGAGCGGTTGGGAGTTTTGTATTTTCAAGAGGTGGTTCGTCTGTACAGGGTGACATGGACTATAGCTTCATACCATAATTAATGTCTTAATTCACACTTCTAGAAGGTATTATAAAATGTTCTTAGTAAGAGTGTATTATTGATTATGGACCTTCACCCAAAGATAGATAGGAAATAATAATGTACTATACAGGTGCTTGAGGATATGGTGAGAGCATGTGTGCTTGACTTCAGTGGGTCTTGGGAGAAGCACATGGATTTAGTTGAGTTTTCCTATAACAATAGTTATCAGGAAACTATAAAGATAATATCATAAGAGGATGTTTATGGTAGACCATTTAGATCAATTCTATGATGTATGGAATTTGGTGAGTTATAGTTTTTGAGACCGAGTCTCATGTAGGAGACGTTGGAGCAAGTTCAGATAATTCGGAAGCATATGGTTATGGCCCAGAGTTATCATAAGTTTTTATGATGACATATGGAGATGACCCCTAGAGTTTATAGAGGGAAATTGTGTGTTCCATTGGGTTTCACCTAGGTTGGGTCACTATAGGATATGGAAGCAGTGAAATTTGGCACCCAGGTTCATTGGACCATTTGAGATAGCGAATAAAATCAGGTCAATGGCATATCGATTGGATATTCAATAGAAATATGGTATTATGCATTATTTTTTCCATGTATCTCAAATTCAGAAGCATCACCCCAACCCTTCTCATGTGATCGAGGTGGAGGATGTTGATCTCGAGATAAATGCGTCCTTTGAGGAGAATCTAATGTCTATGTTGGATCCTTGTGAGAAAGTGTTGTGGTTAAGGACCTTGTCGATAGTTCATGTATTGTGGAAACATGTACATGTGCAGGAGTAAACTTGGGAAAGTGAAGTAGATATAAGGGCTCAATGGACCTATATTTTTTACTTTGAATCATACAGATTCTTGGGAGTGTAGCTTGAGGATGATTTGTTATAAGGTGGGGATATTGTATAATCCCTTCTTTTTGAAGGTACGTTTCTCTTTAAGTTTTTTTTCATTTTTGTTGAACCTTAGTGGCCAAGTCTTGTAAAGAGACGGAGAGATTATTTTAGAGAAAATGAACTAAATTTCATGGATGTATTTTTGTTTGAATTAATGGAGTCCATGTGTGAATGGGCTATGTGTTAAAATGGTTTCGTGGAAAGATGAGAATCTTTAAAGGGAAAATGGGTTGAAAAACTCAACTATAGATCATTTAAACATCGTGTAAGTGGATTAAACATCATTTAATTATTTGTGGGTTTTAATAAAATAAATCTAAGGTGACTGATTTTTCAATGAAAAACATTAAAAATATTTACACGATGTGTCACTAAATTACAATCTGTATAAATTCCCTAACTGTAGTTTAAACTGGTTGTGTGGATGATTTTTCATGGTAATATACTATAGATCTTCTCCTCTCGACCTAGGGAGACCCTACATGTGATTTTGGAGTGCCAAAACCCCTTCTAGATATTTTTTTACACAATCAATGCATGGTAAGTCTTCTTGGTTGGATTTATTCTTTCTCTTCTTTCATCTCCAACCCATTGAGGGGAAAATACTTAGACAAATTGAGTTTTTTGGTTTCTATATTATTCAATATTGATCTAAGAACCTCCTTGAAATCAACCACACTTTTTCCTCATGGGCATTGACCATTGGAAACATTATTGGATCTTCATATAAATGTAGGTGTTCTATAGTTCAAAAATCATAGTCTTGATATCATTTATTTGTATGTGATTATAGGATTTATAGGGTTCCTTTAGTAATTGAAATTCTATTTTTGAATTAATTAATTGAGTAATTGGGGATTTTATAGATTAAAGGATTTGGGGAGTTGATATTATTAATTGATGAATTGATTATCAGAATATTGAATGGAGAATAAGACTAATTAATTGTTTCATTAATTATCAAAATATTTATATTTATCAATAGAAAAGATTAATTAATTATAGAATTAATTAATGTGATTAAAGTGAGTTAATTAATTGTTTAATTGATTAATGTAGTTTATATGATTAATTAATTGTATAATTAATTAATGTGATGGAATTGGTTAATTAATTATTGAATTAATTAATGAATAATTAAGGTGATAAAAATATTAATATTGATTAATCTTGAATGAAATGATATAGTGAAGCATGTTGTATTTTAATTCTTATGAATGAATAATATATGAGTATGGGACACAGACTGATGCTTCAAATACCCATGTGAAATTGATTGATAAACGAGGTGTGAGACACATACTGATGATCCAAATACCCACTGAGTCTTAAAAATGGCATTCTAGACCCAAATCATGCATGAAAAATTGTTTGGGATATGGGATGAGGCTTTAAATACCCATGATGCGTGAGACAAAAATGGATGCTCCAAATACTCACAGGATGGGGGTGTTAGACACGATGATCTACACTCATGAAATTGGAATTGGATTATGGATCCAACTAGTCATGATAGTATATTGAAATGAAAAGGATAATGAAAACTCATTTATTAAACGAATTGTAAATTGATAATGTGACATGGTTCAAACTCTGACATGGGCCAAAGCAGGTATTAAGGTCCGGGTGTCCATAGGTACCCAGGGGTTTATGTGGTAAAATAAGGAATATTTTGATAATTTGAAAATTTTATACTTATGTGTTAGATTTATTTATTTATAAAACTTCATACACTATTTGGATGGATATTTATTTAGACACCATTGGTGGTGGCCTACTGAGTTGTACTCATACCCTACTTGGGCCACCTGATCGGTACCTAAATGGACTTTATTGTTGCAGTACAGGCTAAGGGAAATGGACTTGGGTTAGAATTTTTATTAGGGATGAAGCTCGTATGAGGGAACTGGACATTGTTTGGGACCTTCTTGGGAGTCATCGGTGACTTTATTTCCAGTTTTCATCTAGACACTTAAAATGTACTTTATCATGGAATGTTTTTTGTTTTTGTTGGATATTGTAATTCCTGCATTTATTATCATAATTTATTGGTATTTTTGTTTATATATATTTCTTCCACAATTATTTATTATTTCTGTTGGTGTATAACTCTGATAAAAGAGAGTATAACCTCCCCATAAATGACTTATCAGAACCTCACTACTAGTTATAAGCCTTTTTCATATAGGGAGGCACACTTGAGGTCATGTGACTGACCAGATCAAGGCACCATTGTGTGGAACCTAGGTCAGGTCATTGCATCCAAGGGATATATTCCCCATGATCCATCCAATGAAAAGGTCTATATTCCCTAGAATCCATCCTAATCAAAGGTTCATGCTATCTATGAGAAGTATATTCGGGACACCCAAACATAATTCCCACTCATTCCTCTATTTTCTCCATGTTCACAACATAGAAATCATTATCACATGACATAAAACTAATGATAACTTCCATATCCCATAATATTAAACTAAATTGTATGGTCTTGTCTCAATACCATAAACTATAAAACTCAAACTATGTGGTATTTGATTCATGTTAACCTTGATACATAAGACACCTCATCAAGGTTTAAACCCAATATTCTGATCCTATCCTCACCAAGATATATTCCTAATGAGCCATACCACCTCTTATTGGGATATATTATTGATGTGTCATACAATCCATTCCCACTAGTCTATATTCCCCTTGAGATTCTTTATTAAAGGTCCATATTCTCTATGATATAGCCATAAAGGGACACCTATGAATAAGTCCCATGTAATCTATTTCTATGAACCTCTCCCCTAGAATTCCACTTTCCATAACTCCAAACAGCTTGGAAGTGGTCATTGATGCATGACCATTAAAGGAACCATGATGATCCTTATCATGAGACCTTAAAAGGTATGATGTTTCCCATTATGTGGAACTGACTATATGAGTTTTGATTCCTTCATGGGGATACATAAGAATCCCTTCTCAAGGGAACAAGATCTACACCATAAACACCAATCATCCTCTGGATGCTGATGAATTCCAAAGTTCCCAATGGTATAGATTTTAACTATATAATCACAAAAATAGTAAAAGAATTATAGAGAACATCTTACACATACAAATATTTTAATTGATGCATGATTTCTAATGACTCACTAGTAAGGGGTAACTATTCCTTTATTAAAATTTGAAAAGGATTCATCAATATATATTAAATATATAAGATAGTCCTAGAGTAGGAAATAAATCCACCCTAAACGGTGATATGAGCCTCACCTACCATTATTTCAACCAACATGTATTCTATGGTGTCCCTGGTAATTTTATATTGAACACCTACCTTTAGAAAGTGGGCTTATAGTGACTCAAAATTTCATAGCTGAAGTAACATTAGGGTTTTTTAGAAACAAAATTGTGAACTCAATGTGAATCATGTACCCATGTAAGTGATTAATCGAGTATGCTCGCACTTGTGATATTATACTAATGGGTTTTCGGATTTGTGTTTATTAATCCATATAGGACTAAAAAACCCTTCCTAAAACTCCCTTAAATTTAAATAAATGGAATAATAAAATATTTAGACATATCCCTCAACCTCCATGAAGGTTATAGTCTTAACAACTAGGAGGATGTTGTCACGAACGCAACACCTTCAGTGTTGAGTGATGAATAAATTGATCTGGGGGTAGTGTCTCAATAGCCACATCCAAACATTGGAGGAATCTTGAAAAAGACTCCAAGAGGAAAATCCTCATTGATCATCCTATCAAAAATTATCTATATAGAAACATGTGGATCCTATAGAAACCTCCAACCATTTTAGACTCTTATCTATGAAGTAATAAAATAAATCCTTCCCTTATATAAATAAGGTGGAGACTGTGGATAAAAACATCCTTTTTTGGTCCAAGAGAATCCTAGTATGGATCATGTTGATCAATGAATCTATCAATAATGTATGGACCCCACCCCTCATGAATCATATAAGTAGGTTGGCTAGGACATCCCATCCCTGGTCACTCAAAATTGAGCACCTAGGAGGAGGTCCCACTGGGTGGAAATCCAAGGTAGGGAGTGGGCCCATATCTATATTCACACCAAAGGGTCTAGTCAGTATATTCTGATATCCACTAAAGAGAATTCATATATTTATAATCATGCTCAAAAAGCCTTTCAACATACTATGGCAATGTTGGATAAAGAACGTCGATATATTCTGAAGATGCTCAAGGATTATTCCCATATCCTTTCACTAACTAATGATCATATAGGCATATTCTGGCTACAAATAGAGGACATGTGTGGGATCATGTCCCCACTCCCACTAAAGAATAGTATTATATTCTTATTATTATAGAATATTTTTTCTTATATAAATAATAAAGTAAACTATAAGATGTAATTTAATTGTAGTTTAAAAAATAACTGCAATTTTTTGCCACCTTAGGATTAATATTACCTGAAATACGATGTTCCTATTAATTCAAAAATCAAAGTAAATAAACAAAAATGAATATAAAATTTAATCTTTAAAAATTTCAATAACTTCCAAAAAAATTAATAGCAGAGTTAAAATATAAAAAATAACTTATAAAAGTTTAAAACAATCCATGGAGTAGTGATTGGAATCCTTAAACTCTAAAAGGATATTATTACCAAAGTTTCACTTTTAATCTAAAGTGAAAGGAAGATGTATAACCTAATGCAAGGTATCCCCATTACAAATATCATAATTTCCTTGGCTCTAAACCCATGAATTATTATCTCAATATTCATGTCCCTAAAATCCATTTACTTTAACCTGTTTAAAGGTATCCATGTCTTACACACCTAAAATCCATCAATTAACCTGGTTGGTAGCAATTATGTTTTCCTTAACAAAATCCATCAGCATAATATTCTGAAGAAACTATGTCTTCCTCAAGGAATCCCCCGATCATATAGGATTAAAAATTTCACAATTACAACATAAAAATTTAGAACATTTACGAAGAAACACCTAACCAATGGATACTCAAATATGTCCCTATAAATAAAGTATAAACAAAATTACTATATGAAACACGTTGTTGTAGACTTCAAAATGATTAAACTCTTCATAATTCTTGTGTAAATAATTCTTGTAAACTTCAAGTAATTGGTATTTATATATAGACATCTATATGAAAATCTTAAATGGTTTGATTTTTAGAACTTTGAGTTTATTTTCAATAGCCTCAAAAGCTTCTACATCTTCTTCTAATGAACTAAACTTAGCTTCTCATCTTCCTATATATCCTTAGAACATATTAACCACTCAGAGGGATTGAATTAGTGGTTAAATTTTTAAGAATTATTTTTATTTGAATTTAACCTCTTGAACTTGTTAATGTTAATGATCCACTTAGTGATATCTCACAGTCCCACCTCATATGTAATAATATTTAGAGATGGTTCATTACATGGTATTTACAAGGTTTTCAACAAATACCTACTTCTTTCTATACCGGTTACACCCCACCCCCCCCCCCCAACATGGATTCTCCACTATAATATTTTTATCAATTATAATGGTTGATACAAATTCATGTTATATCTTAACTCTAGAGTCCACACTGGAGGATCTTTATATAACTATACACGGTGTTACCAAAGTCCACATTGGCCTTCACACTCTTATGTCACACAATAGGATCTTTATAATGATTCACATAGAATTACCAGTGTCGACATTGGCCTTTACACTCTTGAATCAAGGATATTTATACTACTTCTCACGGTCATCTACTTCACAATTTTGATCATGTAATAAAAATTAATCTTCCTTTTTTAGAGTTATCTTTCACCATGAGAATACTGGATATACTCTACTCATGTACAACTTCAAGTAAATTTAACAACTACTGATCAATTATGTCATTCTTACTCAATAATTCTAATTTATATATATGATCAGTTGCCTTAGTGCAATATTTCTTAGGCAATTCTTCCTTCAATTTGATGAAGTCCTGGTCTCACTAAAATATGTGAAAGTGGTAATCACACAATTTCTTCTCATATTTAATCCTCGATATAATTTCACCAAGTTCACTTCATTCAATATTCATGATGTATATCTATTGGTAAAACTTTAGAACATAGTATTTCTATATTTATTATTTTATGTGTTATTTAAATATATTTATTTTGTTTGGATTATTTACTCAATTGATTATGCATTTAAATAATTCATGCTTGTGGTTAGACCATTTTCATGCACCCATGTTATGTGGAATTCATGCACCACACTATTCACTTTCTTCTCCAGGTAACTAAGTAAATGGTATTTTCGAACGACCTCTTATTGAAAATAGTATAAGTATTTTAATTTTTTAAGATACTTTATGAAAATAGTATACATGGATCCTAAAATTCTTCACACAATTATATAGCACTATCACTTGTCTTACTCTTCATTTATACTACAAGAGGTATATGGTATATCAGTGAGTTTGAGAAAACCATGATGGATTAATAGAACTAGAACTTTGTGAAACTCTTTTAATGTGTGAAAAACAATCTAAGGCATGTGGTATCTGGGATTCTTCATGAAACTATTGTGTGATAAAGTCACAATTAAAGTGGTTGTGGGATCTTATTTCCCTCAATAAATTCTCTTGGGTACTTATTCTTTACACTAGGAGAAATATCCATGGATTTCCTATTTGTGAAACAAAGTGTTTGTGGTTCTTTATTTCTATTTGGAAAACAATAGCCTTGAATAATGGAAACAAAAACCAAAAGATCATCCATCCCTCGATATTTATATACAAGGATCACATCCTATCCTTTATTATTTCACATACTTAGAAGCCTAATTTTTATTCCATTTTAATAAATGTTTTTAATGCCCAAATATCATGGGATTTTTTTATCTGTTAAATGTAGGTATCCATCACACAACACTAAAAACATGGAATCTATCCCTTTGTGAAGTCCCCATGTAAAGGTTCTAACTAACACTAATGCATCATCAATGTAAAGGTATTCACAAGCCTTTCCTAAAGGTAATCTGGTCCCCATGTAAGGGCATGAACCAACACTGTGTAAGGGTTAGTAGTGTACATAAGGGTAGACTCGAGAGGTTGAATAAAATCACTCATAATGATCAGATGGTTGAGATGAATCTGATTAGGAATCCCATGTTATATCCATATCTTTTGAGGAAAATGAATAGTGTGACATATTCGTGAGTACTGTATCGATTTTTCACTCAGTTTAGTGATTATATATAATAATCGACATTAAAAAGACTTGGAAGATGTGAGTTGGTTGAATTCCACTCATTGAACCACACCAAAAACACCTAACACACCATCGTTCTATACCACACGGTAGTTCCACTACTCTGCTCCTATGCACCTCCGTGTGCACACCCACCAACCCATGAAGTCACTCACACCCATACCTCTATGTGAACTGCTTGGGATGGATCTCCATAGTGTTGATATTACTCCCAAAATAATGTAGATAGAGCTGGACCGTATAGATTTTATGGTTGGCCATATTTTTAACTAAACTCTTCATAAAAAGAGTTAGTAAAAAATTCAATAATTAATTACATGCATTCTCATAAACATATCATGAAAAATATTAAATTATTTTCCATGTCCTTCAAAAATATATCTCTAATTCTCCTCATATAATAATAGGGATAATGTATGTCCTTATTCAAATTATCATCTTGAAATTTAATATTTTTATGGTTTTACCTTGTTCAATGTTGTAGACAATGTGCACTCTCCTAGTGCAATTGGCACATGTCCTTGAACATAATAATGGTTCAATAATCATCAAAATTAATTATCAAGGGTAATTTATCAATACATGACATCTAATAAAATTAAATGAATATATAAAAATTATTCAATCATCATCACCTTAATTCCACTCTCCAAACACATAATGACTGATTGAAATAAAATGGATTATTTACTTGGGTTCAACAATATCCCCCTTGATATTTTTTGTCAAAATCCCCTCACATATTAAAGGTCAGTATATGGTTCAACTTCTTTTCTCAACCTTATTGACAATCAAATTAAATGTATAATTGGGGGTCTTATCATGTCATCAATTTTTAGAAAGCATGTTATCTTCCCTTATATAATTGTTTCTTAAACACTTTTGAGAGAGGTATGATATCACATGGTTCTTTATAGTAACGATCCTTTAGTTAATCAAATCTAAATCAATATATGGGAAAAATCAATGTAGAAAATGAGAGATATATAACCAAGATTGTCTATGTTGTCTATAAACTACCATTCATGTGAAATCATGATCATAAATCCTCAATTATCATTTTAAGGGTTGCAAGTAATCAGATTTATCAATAAAATGCTAAATTCTACACACACTTCAACAAACGCATCAAAAAGTACAAGTGATAAAGATATAGCTCCCCCTTCCTGGTTCAATATCAAAACCCCCTTAATAGTGATTATAAATTAATTTAAACTAAATAAATGGGAGTCATTTTCATACCTCATATTTCAATTTTACAAAGTTGTTTAGAAATATCACATTCACTATGTAGTGAAGATTTAATAGCTTAAACTCATCAATGCTCCCACTCAAGGGATCCATCCATGTACTTAAATTCCCTACATGTTATTAAAATATATATATATATATATATATATATATATATATATATATTAATAATTATGAAACTTATTGTTCTTAAGGAGTCACATTCAGGATGAGAGATACCTCTCAACTTGGGCCATTATTTTCTCCTAATCTCGTTATGGAAATATTTCTGTGGACACCTAATTTTGTTTTCACTCTCATCTATTTTACTATCTTATTTCTTCCCTTGAAATTATTATTTTGATAAATACCTTTTTCCACCTCAACTTCTTAATACACTTTATTTCCTTTGTATTTATGAAGTTTTTCATCTTCCTTCAATTATTTATCCAATTTTAATTAATTTATCCAAACAATTAGGTACTCTTTCTTGACATTATATGTCTTCTCAAAATATTAACATGAAATACCACTATTTTTCGATAGAATAATATTCCATTTCACAATATAGATAATTATATTGGTAGTATTTTCATGTATTTCTCAGCTATATGAACCTCCTGCTTATATCTTCCACAAAATTCTTCTAAGAATTCGTATCTTATTTTAAATCCTTATCTTGGCTAGATTTCTGGTCCCAAAATTTCTTTATTTGTTAATTGTTTTAATTTTTTCATCATAACTCTCCCTTGATTCATTCATGTATTTTGGAATTGACATGTTATACCAGTAAGAGTATGATTTGTTCCCATACTTTTCACAATACAAGTAAAAACCATGAAACTTAACTCTTCCAACTTGATACATATTTTTTCTAGAAACTTATTATTATTATACTTCTTCAAACTAAGCCTCATTTTTTCTAGGGTGTGTTGAATTTATTGACATGTTTCTCTGTACCTTCGATATAGGAAATAATATCTTACTATTCTTCTTGTTATAACTAGTTTTATATTTATTTTTTTCACCTTCACTATTAGAACTAACAGTTTTCCATTGAGACAAATTAAGTGTGGATCTAGATTTCTAGTTTAGACCTTTAATTTTACCAGTATTTAAGGATCCACCATTAACCTTAGTTGACTTGGTGAAAAATTATTTAATTATATTTTTTTATTGATTTATCTTTACTCCCCCTTTCTTGTGGCCTTATATTAATTTCATAAATTCTCATATTATTCCAATATTCCAATTCCTTATGACCAAACTTGCAGCAACGCTAATAATTGCTTATCAATCTTCTTATCTTCTTTTCTAGTGTAGTATATCTAGATTTCTTAGGGTTTGTACCTTGATATTTTTAATTGGAACCCCCACCCTTTTGGAAACTTATTAGGGAACATCTATCCATACATGTTTTCTCAACCACCCTTAATGTGGTGGGTTTATCAATATGTTTCACCATATATAATTTCCCAGAGATTGGTTTAAAACTTGTTCCATCACTTGAAACAATATTAGTATATAATATATTTTTTGGTTATGGGATTCCTTCTTATTAAAGTATATTTCCATTTTGTTATAGGACAATATCATTCTCTTCTTGGAGTCATGATCTTTAATGAGAATTTATATGGCATCGTCTCTCTTTCCTGTAATTTAGGAGTTTCTAGCATGTGGTGATTCTTGATTCTTTAATATCACCTCCAACTCTGAACACTTTATATTTAGGGATTTATTATCATCCTCAACCAATCATATCTTGTCTTCCAAGTCCTCCTTCGTATTCTTTTTTTTCATCATGAATTTTTCCTGATTCTTGTAAAGAATTTTCAAGCTCTTTTACCCTATTTTATTTATCCTATAATTGAACATATTTTATAACCATAGAAACATTAGGAAATTTTTCAAGTGAATAGAATGTTTCTATAAAAACTGTTTCAAATAAATGTTTCTCACAAGCATTTATTTTCAATTATTAAATGGAGTCATCATATATTTTATTGATAATGGAAATTATTTCATAATTTTCTTTCATAATTTTTGTAAGAGTGTGAGATATACCAACATTTCTATCCAATGAATCGTCCATATAATTATAATATTTATTTTTCTCTAATTTTTCATTCTAAATATACTTGATAGTTTTAATAATACATTTTAAAAATTCTTTGGGAATATTTTTCAGATTTTCTGTGAATTTAGAATGAAGGTCACTAAGTGATATATCATCATCATGGATTATGAAGGATTTATTAGAAGAATCACAATAAAGAGAATTATTTCATGTTATAACATTTATATTACCTTTAGTGGGAGGTATGTCTTCATTGAAAATAATATTATTATTCATCTTTCTTTCTTGTATTTTCTCACTATTTCTCTTAGTATTGGAATAAATCTCCAAATTATTATCCTTGGGAGTAAATTCCTTTTTCTTTATCTAAGATTCATATATCATTTATTAAAACATATACTTTATAAAATATAACTTGGATCTTTAGAGGGAACCTTCCTCTGATATCAATTATAGAGCCCCATGAAAAAATTACCACTAAGATGGGGGTGGATCAATGGTTTAATTTTTAAAAATTACTTTCTTATGAATTAAAAATCTTAAAATTATTAAGGTTCTAGATACACTCAGTGATATATCATATTCTTGCTCCATATAAATAAATAATGAGAGATGAGATGACACATGGTATTTATAATGTTTGATATAAATACAAACTTCTTTATATGTTGGTTAGACCTCCCCAAAATGAATTCTCCACTATAATATTTTTATCAATTACAATGGCCAATATAGAGTCACACCATATCTTAACTCTTGATTCCACATAGGTGGATTTTAGACTTCTTTACATATTGTTATCATAGTGAAAAATGGACTTCACACTCTTGAGTCACATAAGTGGATATTTATACTACTTCACACAATGTTACCAGATTTCACCTTGGACTTCACAC
Source organism: Viscum album (assembly GCA_963277665.1). NCBI lineage: Eukaryota > Viridiplantae > Streptophyta > Magnoliopsida > Santalales > Viscaceae > Viscum > Viscum album. Next base: position 1,730,177,992 of record OY728157.1, read on the forward strand.
TCTTGAATCACATATGAGGATATTTATACTACTTCACATAGTATCCTACTTATTAATATTTATCATGTAGTATAAATTCCTCTTTATTCTTTAGATATATCTTCCTCCATGAATGTATTGGATCTACTCTTCACATGTACTACTTCATGTACCTTCAATAGCCAATGATCAAGTTTTTTAATTCATGCTCAATAAGTCTGATCACCTATATATGATTAGTTGTCTCAGTTAAACAATGATCAGGAAATTCTTGCTTCTTTTTTATGAAGTCCTGGCCTTACCAAAATGTGTACAAGTGGTGCACATGCAGTTTTTTTCTATTATTAAATCCTCAATGTAATTTCACCAAGTTCACTTCATGCAATATGCAGGATGTATATCTAATGGAGAAACCCTTGCACGTAGTATTTCTTTATTTATTATTTTATGTTATATCTTAATGTTTTTATTCTATTTGGGTTATTTACTCAATTTATTGTACATCCATATAATGCATGCATGAGGTTAGACCAATTTCATGCATCTGTATTGTATGGAATTCATACACAACATTATTCACTTTATTATTTGGGTAACTAACTATCTATAATTTTCAAAAAAAAACTATTCACACAAGTAGTATATATATTCAAATTTTTCTTGCAATTAATTCACAAAAATAGTATACAAAAATCCTCAAATTATTTGTTTAATCATATCACACTATCTCATGCCTTCCTCTTCAAGAACACCATAATAGTTTCTTGGTATATCAGTGAGTTCATGAAAACCAGGTTGGATTTGTGGAACTAGTTCTTCATAAAGCTATTTTAATATGTAAAACACAATCCAATTCATGTGGTATCTTGGATTATTCATGAAACTATTGAGTGTGAGAGTCACAAGTAAATAGGTAGAAGGATATACTCTCCCTCATAAAAGTCACATGAGTACTTATTATTCATGCAAGAAAAAAGATGCATGGATTTCCTCTTCACAAAATAATGGTTTTAGAGTACTCTATTTCTCTTTAGAAAACAAGATCCTTGAGTAATGGTAGAATAAATGGAAATCTCATTAGGCACTTGGTATTTATATGCAAGGATCACAGCCTCTCCTTTGTTACTTTACTGAAATAGTAGCCTAATTTTTATGTTGTTTCAATCAATGTTTTTAATTCCCAAAGATATCATAATTTTTGAATCCATCAAATGTGGGTTTCCATCACATTATTAAGAAAAAGGCAATGTATCATTCTACACATAGACCCCACGTAAAGGCTCTAACTGATGCTATATAAGGGTACATTTCCTTAATGAATTGTCAACATAAATTTCTTCACAATCATTTCAAAAATTTAATTTGGTCCCCATGTAAGTGTGTGAACTAGAACTGTGTATAGGTTGGCATGGTACATAAGGGTAACCTCAATAGGTTGAAGAATATCATTCACGATGATCATATGGTTGAGATTAATCTGATCGAGTATCCCGTGTTATATCTGTAATTTTTTAGGTAGATGAATAGTGTGATATATTCATGAGTCCCACATAAATATTTCAATTGGTTGATTGTTTCCATATAATAATCATAATTCTAAAGACTTGAAATATGTGAGTAGACTAGGTTCCACTCCCAAAACTACACCACACACACCCAACACACTACCTTGGCACCCCGTATAGTGGAGCCACCACTCTTCTCCCATATACCTCTATGTGTACACCCACCTACCCATGAAGGTGTTTTCAGCCATTTTTCCATGTAATCCACTCAGGTTAGTTCTCCATTGTGTTTATCATACTCCCACAATAAGTTAGATAAATTTGGACCATGTAGATTGTGTGTTTGGTCATATTTTTTACTAAACTCTTTATAAAAAGAGTTAGTAAAATCTTTAATAATCAATTATATTCCTTATTAAAAATAAATCATTTAAAATGATGAATTTTTTCATAGGATTAAAAAATATTTCTCTAATTATCCTCATGAAATAATAGTGATAATTCATTGCCATATTCAAATTATATTCATGAAATTAAATATTTGTATGTTCTTTACCTTGTTAATTTCTTTTGACAATGTGCACCCTCTTAGTTCAATTGTAACATGTCTTTAAACATAATAATGGTTTAATAATCGTCATAATTAATTATTAAGTATAATTTATCAATCATGAAATCCAATTCCATTAAATTAATCCATAATAATTCTCTAAGAATCATCACCTCAATTACACTCACTAAATTCCCGTTGACTCATTGACAACGAATTCAATACTTTCTTAGGTTTAAACCTTTAGATGAAGTCAATCAGCATAGCTACAGTGATTGAACATATATTGAATGTAAATAGGTATTGAAACATAGTTCTATGTATTTATAACCTTTAATATTAATGTTTCATATTTTAATCATTGACACAAAAAATAGATAAAACAAAAACATTGAGTTAAATAAAATTCTAATTCAATGTATTGTGATTTTCAAAAAAAAGATACATAGGAGTTATAGACTCAAAAAAAGAATATTGTTAGAATATTCTAGTGAAATATAACTTCATGCCTATATCTTTGTTTATACCATACAAAGTAGTCAGTATATCCTGGTAGCGTAAATAGAGGACAACTATTGTAATATTCCAACAGTCAACAAGGGTAGGCACATATTTCTTCTCCCTCTATCATAAGAGATCATTCAAATACTTCAATGACTACTCAGGGGTAGTGCCATATTCTTCCCCCTATTCAGGAGGATCATCAATATATCCCAATGAAAAATTAAAATTAGGATTGGGCTCATATTCTTATTCAAACTAGATATTTATGACATTTCCCATCAATTAATTTTTGGAAGGATCAAATCCTTTACAATACACCTAGAATATTCTATTATTTTCTTAGGGGATGGCTTATATTCATTCTCTTTATAGAGAATACCAATAGAATGTTTTGGAAATAATTCTAGGTTATGCTCATATTCCAACCCTCACATATGAAGCTCACCAAAATATTTTAATGGAACCTATTGAGGGGTATGATCATATTACTATCCTCAACTAGGAAGCCCATCGGTATATTTTGACAGTGATATAATATTAATGAAGGGATCATATTCTCATGCCTACTCGTATATGTGAAGCACGCCGACACATTCTAAAGGTCCCCCAATAAAATTGTTGGCATATCCTGATGATGGGAAAGAGGTCACCTAGGGGTTTCCTATGTAGGAAGGTTGTTGGCTAAAATATATGAATTTCATGATAGAGTTCTATCCCGGGATACCTGATGATGAATATCTAAAAGGTCACATCAATGGAAACATAAATATTTGGAGAAATATTATATTCTTTCCCCAATCAATGATGATATCTTTGGGGCCATGTAACATCTATCAATAGCAGTCTAAGAATCAATCGACTACTCATCAATAGAAGAATGCAATTATGGTTATAGAGGTCCTTCTAGTGATATAGATATAAACAACTCTATAGGTCATATCCAAAGTGCTATCCATGAATTAAATACTCATATAAATCAAATTTTCTACCCTAGAGGTCCTCCCCATGTCATATATTGTAAAGGTACTCCCTGTAGCTATACATCAAGATAGAATATAAGTCATCCCCATGATGGAGAAAATGAAAATGGTTATGTAGGTCCTCCAAATTGGATTAACTATGAAATTCCTCCCTAGAATGACATCTTACCTCAATAATAAGGTCATCTTCATGTCAAAACAACTATGATAATACCCACATATTGATAGTCACTCAAAAAACTGAGGCCAAATTCAAAAATAGTTTCATCACTTACTACGGATATTTTATCTTATATGATGGATAGTCTAAGGAATAAATCATCATATATTCCATATTTGAATCACTTATCCTTTGGTGCATTTGAGTAAATTATGAATGAACTCATTTCCTATGATAAGAAGATATGGAAACAACCTTTATGATTGGATCAGGTCGAGAAATATCTCTCTAAGTATGAGGAAAATAGTATGCTTATGTGGAAATATATGGATGGAGACAATATATTGGTCATGTTCTGGACCATAGATAATTATTAGTGCATCATTCCAAGGATATTAAAAGATGATTGAATATGTAATTTATGTCTACAGAGGAGAGAATATGTCATTTATGTCTTATTAAGAGTATATTGACAATGTTAAGGCAATAAGTGACCTCTACTGCTAAATCAAATTGATTTACCACTCATATTTATGACACCCAAAGTCAATAAGGTAGTGAAAATACCTCTGATATATCTATATAAATTGCATGAAAGTGTTGTTCTTTATAATCATAGATTATCCATCAGATGATTATATTAGAGAATAGTAAGAATATATAACCTTACACTTCACCCAATTCACTATGTATTCCAATTCATCAGGAAGTGTGATGTGTAATTTCATCACTTCAAGATAAATTTTAGTACTGGGCTCTAAATATTTAATTTGGTCTATCAATCAGTTCCATTTCATTCCTAAGGCTTATAAGTGTCATACTCAATGGGGTAGTCCATTGAAGGAGCATACATCAAGAAGCCTATAAAGTTGAGTAGGTGTCCCATCTGAACCAATCAAATCATGAAACCATAGTGAAACCCTCAATGGTGAGTAGCTCATATCTAAAAAATTCACTACATCTGGACCATTCCAAAGTAAATATTTGAAAAATCATGAAGTCCTTTATAGCCACTACCTCCATAATGTTGTAAGAGAAACATTATTCCATAGTTATAAAGGAATATTTAACACCACCACCACCACTTGGATCATCAAATCCATGGAATATCTAGGATGTTATACTGGTAAAATGAAGTCAAACCTATACCGCAAGACTATGGAAATTTATATTACCCCATCCTCCTCCACCTGAAAAATTAGTTTTCTATAGACTATTGGAACTAACCAGAGAGGAACAGACCTCACAATTCCTCCCTTTGTGTGATCTATCTTCATTAATAGGGGATCACTCGGTGAAATTCATAGGATATTCCCTCAAGTTCACTATACATTGGGGAAGGAAACTAAAGCCTTGTAAGGTTCATAAGTCAAAATGGACAACTAAGAGGGAAAATATTAAGAATGATCACAATCCACCCCTTGGTAGATATTATGGGGGCTGTGAATCCCCTTCTTTCTGTGAGAAAAATTAGGAAATGATTCTTATTGTACTTTATTCATTAGTTAACATAATTGGCATTGAAATCATGAATAACTTCTAGAATGGACCTAGAATCAAAGGATGTGATGAGAGACACTACCTAAGACATGTTCTACATCGATGAAGAGGTTGTGTGTACTTGGAATGAAAGGCGGTCACAAAATCTAGGATCTTTGTTGAATACTCAACGATAGCTCACTTGAAGTTCTTTAAACAAATAGAAATATAATGGTGTGGTTATATCCACCACCCACCTGCCACCTAAGGAAGTTGAAACCCCTTCCATGAAGGAACTGTTTTCTTAATATGACATTGAGATGGAATAATTGAAGAGTCTCAATACTAAACTACTCAAAAGAAATATTCATTATGAGTATAATTCATATCTAGAGGATACTATATCTCCTTTGGTAAATATTCAACAGGAAGGAACTTCTCCACCAATAATAGAATAATCTAATAACCCAACTTGGTATGGTTTTATACCATCAATTTATATCAACCCAATGGCTAATGAATATCAAGATTTTCCTCCAATGGTATAGCAACTACCATGGTATCAAGAAAGATACCCCATACTAGATAAAATAGAATATTAATAGCCAATACAAGTGAGCTAACCATATCAGGATTTTCCCAAGGCTCCACTAAGGTGTCTACCTAGGAAATGTTGTCTTTGAAACTCTTTAAATCCATTAATTCCATATCTACCTAAATGGAATCTATATAGGGGTGACTTATTCCAGTGAAACTAGAATGAAAGTTGTACTGAGAATGGGTGGATACTACTCCTCCACCCCCAATTTTGGAAATCCCGCTTTCCCTATTTTGAATGGAATGTGAGACCCAAATAATCACCTAGCACACATTATGTATTGATTTTATTCCATGATGGTAAAATTGTGTCAAAATGAATCATAAACTATCAGATGATTTTTCTAGACTTGTAAAGGACCATCATTCATCTAGTATTGCAATCTAATGGTAGGGACCATTGCAAACTATGAGGATATGCAATGATATTTCATGTATCAATTTAACTCAACACTAAATAATATGACAATCCTTTATCTATGTAACTATAAACAATGTGAAAATGATAGTGTTATAGATTTTATCACTTTGTGGAATGGAATTACCTACTCACTAAACATGAAACTCCCTCAAGGGTATCTATTTGAGATCTACAAGAGAATATATATGGAGAACAGAATACACCACTAATTATGTTAAAATATCCTAGTGGATTTTGGGAGTTCAAAATCATAGCCTAGATATTGGATGATTCCATATAGGAATCCAAAGCCAATTCTTAGCTAACACCATTAGTATAAGGAAAGAAACATAGAAGAGCATAGGCTATGGTCTCCATGCTTAAGATATCTCTAATATCATCTCGGGTAGTTAATTTGATGCAACATCATGTGATGCATACTCTTGAGAGACCATAAAAATAGCAGTGGCCTCATAGGTATGGGAACATAGAGTATAGTCACCCATCATTCATGGATCAGAAGAATAAATTTTACTCTTTATGGAAGGAACAAATCTGAGGTTACATTATCACTATAATAGAAAACAAATTTCTCATGTTTCCAAATCTCAAGAAGCCTGATAATGTCAGTCAAAATGACTACCCAAACTATTATATCTTCCATCAGATACTAGGTAATAATATCCAAGAATCATTCATCTTTAAGGATATACTTCAGAATATTGTTGATTCTAGACTATTTAAGCTAGGAAAACCCCCAGTGAAAGTGACTCATATTTCTTTCAATCCACTAGAAGAGTATAGAAAATGGAAGGAAATCCGAAAAATATGTGCATAGAAATTAAATAAGTAGATGGTTATAAAATTAGTTGGTCATGTGAACACTATAATCAAGGTTCAATTTAATTTTCCAGTTGTGATCTCATATCCCCCTACAATATCATATATGAAACATCCATCATCTCAGTCTTCTAAAAGTGGGTGTAATCATCACTAGTAAGACAAGACACAAACGGATGAATCATCACTAGTACAAAATCTAGTCCAGAAACACTAAAAAAAGTTACCTCTATCACATGGAAGGAATACATCATCCTATAAAGTAAGGAATCTAGAACTATAACACTAAATGGAATCATATTCATAAGAAAATCCCAATACAATTTCATAAATTTGTTTCACTTGACAGAACCCTTATCTAATGAGGAAGATATATGTGAACTAGGGTTTTCTACCTATAATCAGGGAAGAGGTTATAGTGATTGCATAATGTGATGGGGTTATGGAAGACGATGTCGAGATAAACTTCACATTCATATATTATTTCTGGTGAGGCTATATAAACTATTAAATCTTAAATAAAATCCCTTGAAAAATCCCAATATTATAATTGATATAATCTTGAGTTGTCTAGGGATCTATTAGACACCATTATAATGAATAATCAAATTTGAAATATGTAGTCTTCTAGTCGACATTAGATTGTGGGAAGTTTGGTTCAACCTAACCTATGAGCCATATAAATTCCCCCTTATTTTCATCAAGGGAAGGAGTCTCTGACACAGTCATAGTAAATTCCAAGGAACTATCCTTGTAATCACCAATAGATAAGGATAGTCCCTTTATCTAGAAATATGATATCCCAAAGTATTTATCCATTATTCTATCCATGTTATTCATTCTGGATTCTCTTTAAATTTATGGAAAAATCTGGGAATCCCTCATTGAGGCCCTTTTGATCCCATGAGAGTTTGAGGTAGAAGTTGTTATATTCGAAGTGTATCATGTGGATACAGGTACTAATGAATGCTATATGGGAATTTCATTTAGAGAAAAATATTAGGAAACAACCATTTTGGACCATATCAGTCCCCTATTTATATCTATAAATCTAGTTGGAGTTAATGTTTATATTACTTAATTGATAATGGATCTAGGATCAACATTATACCGATATGGCCCCTTTGTCACTTGGTATACAATGAGGTAGATCTAACTCCCTATAACCTATCAATTCACAAATATAAAAATATTGAGCATAAGATTCTTGGGAGAATAAAACTCAGAGCCCAATTTATTGATCACGTATTTGACTCTGAATTTATGGTGGCTCACCTATATATAGCATTTAATGCTTTTATAGGAAGGTTTTGGATCTATAATCATGTGAAGGTACCATATTTATACCATAAATTCATCAATTACTCTATCGATGGACAATTTGAGACTTTTTATGGTGATAATGTCTCATTTAAGTCACGTGACACTCATTACATAGAGGTGGGGTTTTAAAAATAGAGGGGAAGCAACTAATGGTAGATAAAATCATTCAAATAAATTCCCCTAGTGGAATAAAGTTTATTTCTTCTATCCCATGGATAGAACTCAATAAATATTATATGTTTTACATTAATCAAATTATTTCAATAACCCATGATCTAGGAATTCATTGAGTTAATTGAGATTTATATGAAAATAATCCAAAGAAATGGGGATCAGGCACATTTCCCCCTATCATCATGATGTCATTTTCATCATCTAGAAACAACCATATATAAGGGTGGTGTGATATTGGAAAAGATAATAATTACCCAGATGATAATGTCTCCACCTTATCCCCTAAATCTTAGGATATCAACATATCTTCCTCCCCTGGTGATAGAGAGATGACAGAGAAAATATATAGGATTCCCCCAATAATGATGCCTCCATATTACCACATTTAGGATCAAGTGTTGGAACCGGGCATGTAGTGGAAGCCCAAAACAGGTGGGTTTTAAAAAAAACTACTAACGGTCGATGTAAACTTGTCGACATCGGTGAAGAGCAGCCCAATTAAATCCACGGATCTCGTGAGAAGAGTTTTAAGCAAAAAATTAAACCGTAAAATACCTAGTTTAAATCCGAAGCCGCGCAAGACGTCTACTCGTCATTGGCGATCACTGCTTGAAGGATCTGAAGTTGAATTCCTCTATATCGTCCACACGCACTTAAAGGAATCTTCGAGAGTTCCATTCGTTGCAATCCTGGTGCTAGCATGGATTTACGACGATGCCTTCGACGCTCCAACAACCACCGCATCGCATCGATAGCGATGCCCAAGAGAGATCTCCATCCTAGATCCTTGGATCTAAATCATCTCCCTCTAGAGTGTGGGATAGAGGAGAGGAGAGAGAAGCTCCATGAATAGTGTTTGGATAATTCCCATCATCTTCTATTTATAGTGCTCAATTAAAATACCTGGTATCGCCTCACTGGCCCTGAATACTTAACGCACTATCAACGACATTTATGACTACTAAACTGTGTCATAAATATTATTATCATTTACTTGTAATATATTAAAATATATTACATGATAATAATTGAGTCATTAACTAGACTCATCGCTCCCATAAATATTAATTGAACCTTGAATAATTTAATATTCATCAACTAATATTTTTCATGTATTTACTTAAAACTCGTAAATACATTTAATAAATTCCATACTTATTATTCTAAACTAGAATAATATGAATTTATTTATTGAATTGGTGATCGTTTAACTTTGTAAAAATCCCGGACCTCTATGAAGGGTCCCACTATGTCTAAAACCCCTATTCAACTGAATAGGGAAGATTCTTGAATGCGCTATTGTGTGTGACCCTCTTGGCCCTTATTTCGACAATCGTGAATAGTATTCACAGACCAAGAGAGGGATCTAGCAACCCATCATGGCCCCTGAAGAAATAAGGATTGTCACAGCAGTGAAAACCAACCTACGAACACGCACTGTGTAATAGAATCTCTTTGTCTGTAATATCTCATAAAGCAGGACACACTCACGTGTCATCACCCTTATCTTGCTTTATAGTTTTTTTATTTAACTAGACGTATTTACCCTTGACTGCCATGGACTTGGTCTTATAAAGGTATTTCCTTCCATATCAACATGGCCTGAGATATATTAATTCCATAACCCGGAAGCGACAAATCCTTTCTTGACCATTCAACCAATGTCATGCCACCAACGACGCACCCAACACAAACTACCTTTCCATGAATTCATCGCCATGGTTTTCATCTTGAATCAAAGTACGCAATCAAATGACATACATTGGTAATGATCTGAAGTCAAAATACCATTACACATGATCGTAGATAAGAACATCCAATGACACCCAAAACATGTGGTGTTCCTATTGGCGGGTCAGTCCTCATGATCTCACTGCTAGAGATCACCAAGTACGAACTTCATGAGAAGAAGTCTCAATGCTTATGAGCCCCCAGAACCTGATGGTCAGAAATCTACAATGTCCAATTAGTATGATGTATCTAGACCATATAACATATATTTAAGATTAATGTCATAGTATCTAGAGGTTTTCATTATAGCCTGGGAACTACTATAACCTTTAGATACAATAATTAATCTTTTAAAATTACCATTTAAATAGTGGACGCAGAAAATTATACACTATAATGGTAAGATGACATCATGCATATCTTACTGTATACACGATATGGTAATCAAAATCATAGAATAGTTGGGTCTATGGTACCCACTATTTCACCACTCCCACTTGCACTAAAGCCAACTTGATAACCAAACTTGTTAGCTACTCACATGATGAACATCATGTTCCTACTGAGTAATGGCTTTAGCTACTGGGTCTACCATGGTTCTGCTACATGGCTATTCTACTATAGAGACCTCATATCCTTGAGTAAAACTTCTCAAGTGATGGTATCCCGAGTATATCCCTTTTTTCCACTGTCATAACATGACATCTAGGCTAGTAAGACTATCATAATTTAGATTATGATAATACTTTTCTCACCAGGTGTGATTCCAAGAACTGGAACAAATCACTTCATTTAATTTCTTCTTAGATATCTTAGAAGCTGCAATGTACTTGGGTTTGTAAGTATGGCCACCACTGGCTGATATGAGCTTGGCTCGCTCATCGCCTTTAGCCTAACTGCAATACTAGATCTCTTGATCTATGGAAGACTAGTTTTTATCCCTGAAAACTAGTATCCTTTCTTCTCCACTTACCAGATACATATCTTTTGTACTTTTAGAAGTACAATTATATAGTTATGACTACATACCTTGTAGTGCTCCTAGATACAACTGATATTTTCCTATTATAAAATATACCATGGAAACATTAGTTCTTGTACATATCATGGCATACATGATTGATCCATTACTCTGACATGTAGATTTCAAATTACCGCATTTATCTCTTCCCATGTCATGGACAGGTCAACATGGAGAGATTATGCCCTGTGACATAGGCAAAAATTAATCTCTTGAATTGTTCCAACATGTATTTTTCAAGACAATGTCATTATATGTACGATTGACTATGACCAAGCAACCTATAGATCTACCTTTGTAGGTCCTGTTCCCTAGAACATAGGTTGCTACTTTAAGTCAATCTTGGGTGAGTAAATTTCATTTTGGTCTTAACTAACTGTCAAACCAATGTCTGCTTTCATATGTTACCAAACATATTTCTTATTGGAAAACCTTATCACTCCCACTAACCTCTAGTAGACACATGGAAAACATTTGTTTTAACTGTATATATTATGATCATGTTACTTAATTTAATCCCAAACTGGATTTCTGTAACTTGCAACCTTTATTAGCATTTTGTGATGTGACCATCCCTTTCTGGTTGCGTCGTATAGACACCATCCACAATTGGTGGTCATTACATCCAATGCAAAATAAATTGATCATAGATATTAGCTATGATAAGTAAAATTCTAACGGATTTAGGCATAACAAATTGGCAAAACCAATCGATCCTTATTGGTACTAAGCTCATACCATCCATGTATCAACTCACTTTAATACCCACCATATTATTCCAAATAATATCCCCTTTTTCACTTTGATACATGGAATCCGTTAATTGAATTTTAGTTGATCTTATCAATTTTATCTAATTGTCATACACTACTTACTTGTAGTAGATTTTATTCACATTGAATTATATATCACTGACCGTGGTGAATATAAAAAACATCACCATGGTTTTATCCTTCCTACGCAGTATGTGTCTCTGGAACATACTTTGTTCCACATGCTCTTGTGGAACTAGTTCATATTCCAACTATTTTGTGCATCTTGAGCATTGACTAAACACAGGTCAATATAGCTCCCACTATCTCTAATAGAGATGTGCACCCTTATATAGATATGTATTCCCTTAATTGACTAAAAATTTTCTACCTTATGGATTTATGTAATATCCGAAGCAATCGCTAGGATAAGTACCTTAGATGCACAATGTTTTTATCTTGATGGAAGTTTTTTTGTATCTGAACAAACTATTTGCATCCAAACATTTGTCCTTATGAAATAATGGATTTCTATCATACTATGACTCGTATGATATAAATTTTTCATTATAGTTGGCATATGGTTGTGGGATATCATTTTTATTTGCAAATCATTTCGTGGAATATAATGGAAGTTTCTGCTAGTTACAACATTGATATTACTTACATCAAAATTTTGATGTATAATATATGCGTTTAGGAATTGCTCCACGCTATATGTTTATTGATCAATTTTGATATGTAATACTTGATCATCATTCCTCCTCATTAACACCAATGTCATGATGTCGATATGGTAATGTGCATTAATGAATTACTCCACACTACATTATCGTGATTGATGAATGATTGGTCGAGATATTATTCGGTATCCCAACCCGAAGCGACTCATATATCCTGACCATGAGAATACTTAACTTTATTATTCCTTAATTTCTTAAAGGAATCTTATAAAGCATATATACCTCCATCTTATACTTGGAATAGTTCACGCTTACTTGTTGAACTATTTCCAAAAGCATTGTGAAGTACCTTTATTTCTAAAGTCTTCTTTGTCCAAACTAAAGACATCGATAATACCAAAATTATTTAGTTGTGCTGAGCCTAAATACCATACTTGGTATATTCATGATGTCTATTTTTAGTATTACTTGAAAAAGAATTATCCTATCATAACTAGGTATAAGTCTTACATTTATATTCATCACTAATTGCCTATGATTCAATGTATTACTAAACTAGTGTTTGAGTTTACCAAAAACAACATTCATTCCAGAAACTGAAAGAATGTTTCCTGACATCCAAGGACACATGAGATTAATGTTTGTGGTTATACTCAACAATATTTCAACACAAATATTTCACTTGGAAATTAAGAAGTCATGTACTCCTCAATACTGGCCTAGGTATCACCCTTTCACAGCCACTTGGAGAATACACCTGACTTCTAGTAAGGTTTCTATACTAATTGTTTATCGTATTAGAATAAACATATTTTACCAACATACTGTATTTAATACCCAAGTAGTAAAAGAGAAACATTACATTGATGAATGTTCCTGATGTAGAAGCAGAAACTTGCTTCTTTAAATCAGTTTATTGCTTTTAAACTTCCGTAGTATTATTTTATAATATGCAATGCAAATAACCTCTATTAATACCTCATTAACTGAAGGACGTCGCAAATATTTTGTTGGCATTAAATGACTTTGACCATTTCACATTGTATTTCAATTTATCTGCCATAAGAATTAAAGCTTAATTGTATTTTATTCTTATTCACTTGGTGAACCTTACCTAAATTGGTAATGAAGCGTTTACTCAATACTTTTTTTTTGTAACTTAAAACAATACTTCATTAATTTGGTGAAAATGATATTTAAAGATCATGATTGATCTTTCAATTTACACATACTGATGTAAACTTAGCCTTATTCATATCATTGCTTCGCTTTCTCCTTGCAAACTTCTCAGAGATGAGACTTTATGTTATATCATCTATGTCCTGGTGTAGAAACCGCAACTGACACCGGACATTTGTGAAAGCATAATGATATAACTATCATATGATTTATACATCAGTCTCCTGTAAACATTTTCACCCTTGCTTCTTGAGGTAGTTTAACAGTGTTTGGGATACTGACACCTTGAGTTTCCTATATCATAGTACTATGCACACGTGCCTGTACTATTCATGGATACTCGTGTTAGTGTGGAAATTTACTTTTTCTATTTTTTTATCGCAGTTTAAATTTGTGGTATAACTTTCCATTTTTCTACAAAAAATAATTTTAGCATATTAGTGCCTTTTATCTGGATTACCGTTTTAGACATTTTGATTAAATACTTAAATCATTTAATGTCTCCCACTATTTTATCGGATTCTAGGAACCCTCTGTGCTAGAATCGAAATACTTTGTTTCTTGAGTATTCTAGTGACACGGATCCTGGAACCACCCCTCATAGTCTACAAGCTAAGGCTATGCCAATACTTGGAGGGTTCTAGGCAGGATTTTGGCTAGCCAACCGCTTTAACTTGCGGTTCCTTGATCTGTTGAGTGAAGAACCAGCTTCTTAAAATCAAAATTTGATTTACTCAATGCTTTCCTCTAAAATGATAGAAAGTTAGATATGGTTAATCCTTACTAGAACTTTAGTTAAGTCGACCCATCATTCTTATAAGGACTTTCCAGTAGTAAGAGGCACCCTCAGCTAAGGCATGATCGACACCTCAAACAGCTGGTTTTGTCTAAATTTGAATGATGGAAGTCTGTTTAGACTTAATATATCTTTGAGGGTTTTATTATTTTTAGTGTGATGAAAGAAATCCTTTTCTATTTTTATAAGCACATACTATGTGATCGCACTCACAACTGACCGTGCAAGAAATTGAAATTTCATCGCGTCACATGTTCATTTTATCTTGCAAGATTTTTTATTATTATACTATGTGATCATGCAAGAAATTACACATGTACAAAATTAATAAACCATGTAGAAATAAAACGAACACCTGATAATGATCTGGTACTATTGGTTGATCCGTTGAGTGAATAACAGAACATCCTAAAACCCTAGGGGTAAGTACCTTTAGTCGTGTGGCTTGTAACTTGAATAGAAATGTCTGCTCATCCATTGCATCCAACTCCTATCTGGTGCATCGCCGTCACTTGGCGTGAAGTGCGTCATTTTTCTTCTCGTCATTATACAACAATACATGCACGCATGTGAGGGGGTCTCGGGAGTAAAAAAGTACAGCTCTAAGAATGGGAGTGCATGCCCTTATATATATAATGACCCTTGAGACGACACACAGATCATATTTTATTTAATTAAAAAAATTATTACAAACCATGAAATAATTAAATAAATTAACTAAAATAAATAAACACCAGACATACATTGTTCGGTCCATGGCTCGTGACCAGTATACGCTTTAACTCACGTATATATAAACTAAATGCAGAATAAAATTAAACTCGCATTAAATAATTTCTGAGGGCATTTAATCGAATTAAAAAATTCACTCTTGTTTTTAATTCAATTTTAACGTCGTTCAGTCCCAATTAATTAATTTAATTTTAAAAAACTAAAAATTAAATTAATTAATTAATTTAATTAATATCCCAATTAATTAATTACGCTGCAACAACCAAAAATTAATATCTAATTAATTTAATTATCAACTGTAATTAAATTATTTCTTTTAATTAATTTTTTATTAAAATAAAATACCTGAGCCCCTTAAACCTCGGGTAGTGCATGTGCATGTCAAGGCGAACCTGCACAGGCCCATCCCGAGCTGAGCTGACCTTGTGCGGGGTTGAACAGGGCCAGGCAGATCTGTCCAAACCCAATTCGGGATGAGCAGACCCACAAATTCCCATTTCGGGGCCGGTCTGGCAATGTGGAGCACCAAATGAGTACCTCGTCGGAGGATTTCCCAACCTCAGTGGGGTTCTTCTCACGCCGGGTTCGGGGTGTTGGCCGGAGGCGCCTTGCCGGGAGAGGAGGGGTGCTGGACAGTAGGGCCACTGCTGGCTCCGATAGGGCGGAGGCCGAAGGCCAAAGGTGGAGAGGCCGGTGCTGCGGCCTGGGCACTGGGCAGCCCCAGAGGTGGTGCAGATGGTCATGGCTAGTAGCCTTGGTGGTGGCCTAATGCGGGTGAGGGAGCCTGCTTTGCGGGAAGACCACCAGACGAGGTGGCTGGGAGCTGGGATTCGGGAGCAGGGTGGCGAAGAACCTCGGATCCAGCGAGAATGTCCTGGGGTGCAAGGGGGCTTGTGCGAGAGGGTGGTACAGCTACAACGCGGTAGGCCTGGTCTGTGCGGGGTGCATGCAACAGGGACAAGCGGTGTCCGAAGTGGCCGCACCATCTGGAGCATCCATGGGAAGGAGAGGCAACAGCGGGGGGGTACCAGGGGGCAGCACCTGCGGGGCGCCAATTCCAGAAGAGGGAGAGGCGCAGGTTGGTTCGCCAGGGCCTGAACCGAGGTGGCTACGGCTGGCCATACGCTGCGGGAGCAGGACCAGCGGACGAGATCGCCAGGGCTGGGTAAAGGAGGAAGAGGGAGGTGACCCTGGTGGTGGCCTGTTGCAGAGCGACGGAGAGGTCGCGGTTGGGGCCTCTGAGCAGTGAACAGGGGGGCTGATCAGCCCCGACCTTTTTTTTGTGTTTTTTTGTTTTTTTGTTCTGCTGGAATGCCCCCTTCCAAAAAATATCCCGACCTACACATGCAGTTCGTCACCCCTCCACCTATACTCCTTTTTTTAACTTGACCCACTTGGGTCAAGGTCACCCTTGTTTTTTTATTTAGAGACTAAGACTTACTTTAAAGTCTTTTTTCTCCCCTTTAAATATTTTTTCCAAAGCATATATTAAGCTTTGAAAAATAATAATATTATTATTATAACAATATCAATATTATTATTATAATAAAACCAAATAATTTTAATAAATTAATATCAAAACCATATTGATTTTCCGGTGAGTATTTCGTACCAGAAATCAACCTCGAATCCAAATTCAAAACTTCGGATGGCTGCAGACTGGCCATCCGATATCGAATTCGGATTCCGTCTGCGGCGTTGGGATCGTATCGACGCCCTCTATGGTGTTTAATGCATATTTAATTTTATTTTACTTAAAATCAATGCGCACTCCCTTTGATACCACTTGTTGGAACCGGGAAGGCAGCGGAAGCCCCAAACAAGTGGGTTTTAAAAAAAATTCCACCGACGGTCGATGTAAACTTGTCGAAGTCGGTAAAGAGCAGCCTGATTAAATCTGAGGATCTCGTGTGAAGAGTTTTAAGCACAAAATTAAACCATAAAATACCTAGTTTAAATCCAAAGCCGTGCATGATGCCTGCTCATTGTTGGCGATCGTTTCTTGAAGAATCCGAAGTCGAATTCCTCTAGATCTTCCACAGGCACTTAAAGGAATCTGCGGGAGAACCATTCATCATAATCCGGGTGCTAGCACAGATTTGTGACGATGCCTTCGATGCTCCAACGACCACTAGATCGCATCGCTAGTGATGCCCGAGAGAGAGCTCCATCTGATCTACTTGGATCCAAATCATCCCTCTCTAGAGTGTGGGAGAGAGGAGAGGAGAGAGAAGCTCCATGACTAGTGTTTGGTAAATTCCCCTCCTCTTCTATTTAGAGTGCTCAATTAAAATACCCGTTATCGCCTCACCGGCCTAGAATACTTAACGCACTATCAACATCATTTATGACTACTAAACTGAGTCATAAATATTATTATCATTTACTTTTAATATATTAAAATATATTACGTGATAATAATTGAGTCATTAACTCGACTCGTAGCTCCCATAAATATTAATTGAACCTTGAATAATTTATTATTCGTCAATTAATATTTTTTCATGTATTTACTTAAAACTCATAAATACATTTAATAAATTCAATACTTATTATTCTAAATCCAAATAATATGAATTTATTTATTTCATTGGTGATCGTTTAACTTTAGAAAAATCCTGGACCCCTATGGCGGGGCCCACCATGTCCAAAACTTCTATTCAACTGAATAGGAGTGATTCTTGAATACGCTATTGCATGTGACCCTCTAGGCCCTTATTTCTATAGCCATGAATAGTATTCACATATAAGAGCGGGATCTAGAAACCCATCATGGCCCCTAATGAAATAAGGATTGTCACAGCAGTGACAACCAACCTACGAACATGCACTGTGTAATATAATCTCTTTGTCTGTAATATCTCATAACGCAGGATGCACTCATGTGTCATCGCCCTTATCTTGATTTATAGTTTTCTGATTTAACTGGATGGATTTACCCTTGACTGCCATGGCCATGGTCTTATAAAGGTACTTCCATCCATATCAGCATGTCTTGAGATATATTACTTCCATAACCTGGAAATGAAAAATCCTTTCTTGACCATTCAACCAATGTCATGCCACCAATGACGCACCCAACACAAACTACCTCACCACGACTTCATCGCCATGGTTTTCGTCTTTCATTAAAGTACACAATCAAATGACATACATTGGTAATGATCTCAAGTCAAGAGACCATTACACATGATCGTAGATAGGAACATCCAATGACACCCAAAACATGTGGTGTTCCAATTGGCGGGCCAGTCCTCATGATCTCATTGCTAGATATCACCAAGTGAGAACTTCATGAGAAGAATTCTCAATGCTTATGAGCCCCCGGAACCTGATGGTTAGAAATCTACTATGTCCAACTAGTAAGATGTATCTAGACTATAGAACATATATTTAAGATTAATGTCATAGTATCTAGAGGTTCTCATTATAGCCTGGGAACTGCTATAACCTTTCGATACACCAATTAATCTTTGGACATTACCATTTAAATAGTAGACGCAGAAAAGTCTACACTATAATGGTAAGATGACATCATGCATAGCTTACTGTATACACAATATGGTAATCAAAATCACAGAATAGTTGGGTCTAGGGCACCCACTATTTCAACATCAAGAACATCTCTTCATCATTTATGGGAAATAAAAATTTCCCCAAATCATATTATAGATCCATAAATACTTCTTCACCTCCAACTTTAAATGGTATTGATATACAGGAAGGGGATAAATAAGATCTTAAATATTCCCTTACAGAATTTGAGGAAGGAGTCTCTACTACTTCGATGAACTCAGACAAGTGAATCTAGGTACATAGGAAGATCTATGACCTACATTTATTAGTGTTTCCAAGTCCTCTAGATAATAGGAGACATATACCACCTTCCGAAAATAGTACCATGGTTGTTTTCCTTAAAACTTTGCAAAGATTCTCAAACTGGAACCTGATGTAGCTACCCATTATTTGGGTCTTCCAAATGACCATGAAGGGTTCAAGCAGGCGGCCAAGAGAATGTAACCAACTCATTTTTCCCAAGTAGAAACCAAATTTGATAATCTCATCAAATAAAACTTCATTTCGGAAGTTCAACACTTGAAATAGTTCATTAATATCTTCGCTATTAATAATAAGAATGGTGAAATTTAAGTTTGTATCAATTTCAAGGATCTCAACAACCACTATCCAAAATATGATTTCACAATCCTGATCATAGAGATTTTGATTGATACAGCCACTGGTTTTTAGAACACCTCCTTTATGGAAAGGTATTATAGTTGTAACCAGGTCTATATGGCCCCTAATTATGAGGATATTAATGCTTTAAGGTCACCCCAAGGGGTATATTTCTATCAAGTTATTCTCTTTGTATTGAAGAATGTTGGATCTATATATTATTGCTCCATGCATCTTGTCTTCAAGCCCATTCTTGGGAAGATAACATAATTATATGTAGATGATCTTGTGGTTAAGTCTTAATAATTTTTTTATCATCTTACCGATCTTGAGAAATTTTTTACCAAACTAAGGAAACACAATCTAAAGATGAGCCACTATAATTTTATAAAAACAATATTATCAGGATTTTATGATAATGTTTTTATAATAAGACACTATAAATATAAGTAATTACATTTTGAAATAAAAATAATAAATGGTTCAAATGATATATTATTATTAAACATGTTACTTGTCATTTTAAAATGGAATTTTTACTAATAAAAACTGTCTAAATAATATGATAAAAATAATTTAGTGTAAAAATAAATGATAAAGTATTATTTTATTGTAAAAAATATATTTAACCATTCATCATGTATTCCACATAAAATTTTATATAGAATTACTTTCAATATGTTACAACTTTGTGACTTTAAAAACATGTTTCATACTATGTTAACCATTAAATTATAATGAAATAACTACTATGAAAATATGAAAATAAAATTAAAAAGTAAGGAAGTTATAAATATATATTTGTAAAAAATAATTATGAGTATAGTAAAATTGATAAAGTGTGTGTGTGTGTGTGTGTTTGTATAAAGGATGGAAGATTAAAAAAAAGATAACACATGGGATAGAGGTAGGAATTGCGTGTAACAACCCTAAATTATATCAATGGAAATTGCCTTATTATAATTATTTCATATAGTATAAATCTTATAAAATCACTTAGAGAACACAATAAAAACTTTATAATTGAATAATGATGTATTTATAGAAATTAGGGAACCTAAATCAATGGAATAGTAAAATTACCTTTAGAATAGTAATGTGACCATTAAGAATTATAACCCAAAAAATGGAATAGTAACCTCACCTATGAAAGTACAAATAAAATTTATCCATCTTATAAATGAAAATATGATATAATTATATCATAGTATAATAAAAAAAATGTTTTAAAAAAGATAAATTAAGTTTTGGTATTTTCATAAAACATAAATGTTTATTTACAATTTTATAATTAATTTAATGATTTAAAAGAAACTTTATTTTCAAAAAATAGATTAATAAATTAATATTTTGTTTTTTTATGATTATAATATAATTTTATGAGACCTTAATTAATTTTTCAAGTGTTATAAAATTATTTCTAATTTTAAAATTTGTATTTTTTGAGTAAATGATGATTTTATTTAAAATTTAATTTTATCATATTTAGAAAAGTATTTGAATAAAATGAATTTAATTTTTTATTTCTATATATTGAAAAAAAATTAAGTTGAATGTTTTGTATTTTTCTAAAATAATTTAATTTTTTGTGAATAGAAAAATATGATAATTTACAATATATAACAGTATAAGTTAAATACACTGTTTTTTGAGTCATCATTGACATAATAATCATAATATCAAACTTTCCTTCTCTATTTAATATATTTATTCCTTCTAGTAATCATTATTTCTTTTCTTGAACCAAAATAATAAACTAATGATTAAACTAATCAAAAAACACCCCTTTGATCCACTATAAATACAACCCATCACCACCTCTTCCCCTCACAACTCCAAATCCTTGAAGATTTTCCCAATTATAAAAAATACTCTTTCCAAGTATCTCCCCCAAGTTCAAGAGACTTTGGACTTAATAAAAGACTAAATTCAAGTGTCATAAAGAGGTTCTCAATGAGAATAATTCAAGATGGAAAAACCTCTTTCTTTTTCTTTTAATTTCTTTTCAATTTCTTTTCTTTTCTTTTCATCTTCTAACCTCCCCTTATCCATGTGAAAAGATAAATAAAATATATTTTATATACTTTATTGTTATTTTTTTAATGTGACAACCCATGATCATTTTTCTTCTCCTCCCCTTTTCTTCTAAAATAAAAACAGCGTTCATGATGTGCCAATTTATCGCATTCAAGGACGATGAGTTTGTAGTTTCCATTAACACACTCAATGATGCTCATAAAACCATTATTATGGTTAAAAAATATTTTAATATCTGTATTAAATATTATTTAATGTTCTAGAACTGTTATATATACAAAATATTAATTAATAAAACAAAACTCGTTCGTGATGATCAAAAAAATACCAAAATATTCTAAACGATTATCACTAATGTTTTATATAATGATTCATCCTTATTCTATATAATAAAATGAAATATATAACCATTTAATATTATTTAATTTCATTAATAACATATAATTTAAATTTTGGACAACTATTTTCATTTTACATGATCTTCCGTACACCTATACAAGTGAACCGATCATGAAAACTAAGGAAACAAACACTCCCAAATGATTAAATTGTATCTTATAACTCATCAAAAAGACCATGAATGAAATTAATAAAATAATAATGAATAAAATACACATATAAAAGTTTATGAGTTAATTAATTTATTTATTTAATTTGATAATTCATGAAATTAAGATCAAGTGCATAATAGTTTCGTACAAAAGGTAAGGGATTCTTTCCAATCCTCCATTTTTCCTTTAGGTTATGCTTTCTCTCTCTTTACCGCTATTTAATTCTTAAATATTCTTATTTAATCCTCCTAAATTGTTTTTTATGTACCAAAAATATTTACCTAGATCAATTATTCTTTTTTTATGGTGAAATGCATGTTTTATAAGGTTCACTTCTCAATTCTTCCTGATAAGCAAGCCCAATAAAAGTAAACTTCCTTATTTCTTACCCATTTTTAGTGCACTCAGTAATATATTTTAATTCATAATTTTTTTTAAATCAACCATTTTATCATGAAAAAATATCTTGGCTCATTTATTATTTTATACAAACAATCATTCCTTTTCTGCTTTAAATAATCTTTAAAATTTTCCCTTAAACTGTAGTAAAGTAGATCATTTCTAAAGTTTATTAAACATTATTTTTTCATGTTTTCACATAATTTTGACATAAATTATCATTTTTTATGACTATTTTTTCTTATTAATGTCCTTCTATTATTTAAATCAACTCTTTCATGAACAACTTTATGATACACCCATTTATTATGCCTTGTGACATGATTATGATACCCATTTCTTTCCAGGGGTAACCCTTGTGTTTGTGTTTGATTCATTGTGTATGACTATTCATGTGGCACACATATGAATAAACATTTTATGATGGGTGTTCCTAGATATCACTCCAAATCATTTGGTAATGTTTAGTCTCATGAGACGTCATGTGCAATGGTCTTGGTCATTATCCTTGACTCATGCTTCTCTATGTGCAATGGTCTTGGTTGTTAGCCATGACTCTTGCTCCTCCATGTAAAATAGTCTCGTTGGTTATCCTTGACTCATTATTATGTCATTTTTTATGTTGTTTCCACATTTCTATGATGTTATTTTTATATGATCCCATGATCTACATGTTATGCTTCCTTATTTTTATTCTTGTCACATGCCTTTTATGTCATCATGTTATGTCTTTTAAACCATGTGATATGCTTTATTCCTATTTTTATTCCCTTATTGGTATTTTTAGCTCATACCTTTTTTATGTATTCCCTAGGTTATCCTATGAATATTTAAGGGATCAAATGAATTTATTATCTCATTATAAAGATTATATAAAATAATTATTTTGGTTAAATTTTGTTTAATTATGTACCTAATATTCCAAATACACAAGACTTTAAGATCCTTGGCTTGTATTTGATGGTTAATTATTCTAAAAATTATGTAATAATATGTGTAAAAGGATAGGGGTATTATATTTGGTATCATATCATGGTCTAGTTATTTTTGGAGATTAGGACTAGAGAACTTTAGTAAGAACCCTAGGGAAAATTCTATCACCATGGATAACCTAGATTGAAACATAGGGAATCACAAGTTAAGATATAATATTCATTTGCAAGTTTATCCTTTTATGTTTAAAGTTTATTTTTTACATGCTTATTAGCTAAGTATTCAATCCACCATAATTTTACTTTCTTTTTTAGTTAATGGATGGAAATAGAAGAACCCATGCCAACAATCAATGTGATAGGAAATGCGACAATTTCCTAAACGAAATGTCAAATATGATGGGAATGGGCACTCAAAACTTAATGATAATACTTTATCAACTATATAAAGTTATGAATAATAACTTGAATCATGTGGAACACCCTACTTCTCCTAATAATGATCAAGTTGTGGTTGAATCCTTCATGTGGAAAATGCCCCCCATGATTTGTGGATCTTCTGATCCCCTCCTTGCAAAAAAATGTATTAACTTTATTGAGAAGATATTCTATGTCCTCCAGTTATCAAAGGAAGAAAAATTTGTGATTGTGGTCTTTTGTTTTGATGGGGAAGCTGATCAGTGGTGGAAACTAATCAATAACACAAATTTCAAGGAGGAAATTGATTCCATGGAATGGGAATATTTCAAGAAAATATTTTTCAATAAAAAGTTTCTCAAAACACTCTATCTTAAAATAGAAAGAGAGTTACTTATACTGAATAAAAAAGAAGACAGGTATATTAGGGCATATGAAGCAAACTTTACAAGGCTTACACGATATGCCTCTGGCTTTGTCATGAACTTTAAAATAAAGTTGGATATATTATTTATCATACTAAATCCAAGTATACAAAAATTGTTGGTGATTCAAGACTTTGACAGATATGAGGAGATAATATGTTGTTAACTTAAGGTTGAAATGGATATCAGAGACTCTAAGTGGTATCATGGGCCCAAAGATAAAAATAGGAAAATAGAGTTTAATATGGTAGGATCAGTATATAATTACCATGATGGAAAGATAACCCAATATCCCATGTGTAAAAATTTTGAGAAGAAGAATCTTGGGAACTATATAAAGGGAACCAGTAAATGCTTAAAATGTTGAAGAATGGGAAATCTAGATAATAAATTATGAAGGGATATTAAGAATCCCACTAATGTGGAAGAATAATTAAAGTTTCATATCAACAATTATCCTATAGTGTAGTGTTTCAACTACAAGGAATGTGGAAATTTTTCAAATCATTTCCCTAATCCAAGGGTTATTGGATAAAATCAACAAAAACAACCTCCAAGGAAGAAAGGAAGGGAATATGTTATCATTACTACTAATGTGGATCTTGATAATGATGTGGTGATAGGTACATTGGTTATTCATTCAAGATTAGAGAACATACTATTTGATTTCAGTTCTACACATTCTTTCATATCATGTAAGTTTAGTAGAACTATTCAAACACCACAAAAAAATATAGAGGTTGAGTTATCTGTGAGAATAGATAATGGAGAAATTATTAAATCCAAAGTATATAACTCCCCCTGGTTAATGTTTGTGGGCCAAAAATATGATAAAATATTATCTTACTTTATTTGGTGTAGTTTGATTTTAAATTAGGCATTGATTGTCTATATTTATACAAAACCAATGTCAACTGTAAAAAATGGAGATCACTCTTCACATCCTAAGGTATCCTATAATTCTATAAAATTGTAAGGAGGAGGATGAATCTCCATTAGAATCATTATCTAAATTGTGGATATTATTTCCTTGTGAGCAATCATATATAGCTAAAATGACTGAGAAAAAGGAGAAGGTCATGCTATAAAACATGTCCATTGTGAGGGACTACAATAATGTGTTCCCCAAAGAGTTTCATGGTCTTCCTACTGACTATGAAATTGATTTTTCAATTGAACTTATTCCTGGATCTTTAACTATATCAAAGACACCTTATAGAATGGCCATCGTTGAGCTAAAAGAACCGAAGAAGCGGTTACAGGAGAATCTAGATAAGGATGTTATATGCCCGAGTGATTCACCATGGGGTGCACCAGTTCTCTTCATTAAGAAAAATGATGGATCAACGAACCTCTACATTGATTATCATGAGATCAATAAAATCCTGAGAAATAAAATTTATCCCCTTCCACAGATAGATGACTTGTTTGATAAGATGTGTGGGGCCAAGTATTTCTCTAAGGTGTATCTTCAGTAGGTATATCACCAACTAAAGGAGAGGAAGGAAGAAATTCCCAGTAATAACTTTCAAATGAGGTATAGACACTATGAGTTCATTGTGATTCCCTTCAGACTCACTAATGCTCCATCAATTTTCATGGATTTAATGAATATATTCTTTAGAGATTTCCTCAATAAATTTGTGGTAGTATTTATTAATGATATTGTGATATACTCTAAGAGCTAATAGGAACATGAGGAGAACTTGGATACTGTACTGAAGAATTTGTGAAGGGATAAAATTTATAGAAGGTATGGTTAATGTGAGTTATGGATGGATAAAGTCTCATTATTGGGGCATGTTATCACAATTAAAGGAATATTTGTAGACCCTTCTAAGACAAAGGAAATTGGATAGTGGTCAATGACAACATCAATAAAGGAGATCCATAGTTTACTTGGTCTAGCTAGGTATTACCGATGATTTTTGAAGAAATTATAATGATTTTAAAACCCAATAACCAAACTGACATAGAAGAGAGTGAAGTTTGTTTTGGCCAGTGAATGTGAAGACTGCTTCAAAAAGTTTAAAAAGAGTCTTATCATTACACTAGTTCTCACACTGTCGAAAAGTGGGAAACTCTTTATGGTGTACAATGATGCTTCAAAGAAGGGATTGGGATATTTACTAAAGAAAAATGATGAAGTGATAGCCTATTCCTCAAGGAAGTTAAAAATTCATGACAAAAACTATCCCACACATGATCTAGAGTTGGATGTTTTGATCTTTGCATTGAAAATCTGGTGGCATTATCTCTTTGGGGAGAAGTTTGAGATATATACTGATCATAAGTTCCCCAAATATATATTAACATAAAAGGAGCTTAATATACACCAGTGAATATGGTTATATCTCATCAAATATTATGAATGCTCTATCCACTGCCATCTTGGTAAAGAAAATAAGGTGTCATATGCTCTAAGTAGAAAAGATACTGCATCTTTATCAATGATAAGAATTGATAAGGATCCAATATTATTAGATTTTCAAATGATGGACATTTGAATCATTAAGAAAGGAACTTCATAAATCCTTTCTCAAATTATTGATCAACCGTATGTCATGGAGGAAATAAATGATTCTCAAAGAAATGATGTGGAAATTTAGAAAAAGGTGGAAACAATTAGAAATGGGAAATCCTAATAGTTTCAAATGGATGAGGAAGGATTGATGATATTTCGTTCATGAATGGGTATACCATCCAATCCATAGATAAATAAATATATTCTGAATGCACTACTACAAAAACGTCTTATATCAGCGCTCAAAATAGGCTTTAACAGCGCTAAAAAAGTGTTGTAAAGCTCAACGCTAATATAGGGGGGTCCCTTTTATCAGAGCTCTGAAAAGTGCTGATAAATTTAAAAAAAATTAAAAAAAAATTAAATAATGATTAAATAATAATTAAATAATGTGGGTAGATATTTTAACAGCACTTGACCCCCCCCCCCCCTTATCAGCGCTAGGACGTCTCATACGCGCTGCCCTTCCTGCGCATCCTCACACGCGCACACCCCTTTGCTTTCACCCAAACTCAAACCCACAACCTCCCTCTTTCGTGGCTGTAACTTTACCACTAAGTTATTTCATTTTTTTCTCTATTTAATGATATATCTATTTATTTATATATATATAGTTATATTTATTTGTATATTGATATAGATTCATATTAATATAAATATATTTTTTCATATATTAGTAAATATATATTCATTCGTATATTAATATATATTTATATTTATTTATATATATATATATATATATTTAGTTATAATTTTTTTATCTGTATATTTATTTGTATATTAATATAGACTTATAAGATTAGTTTTAAATACATTTATGAAATATGTTTTTTATGTGTGTTTATAATTAAATAAATAAACACATACATACATATATACAACACACAAATAGACACACACACACACACAAATATATATATATTTACGAATAAATACATATATATATATGTGTGTGTGTGTGTGTGTGTGTTTGAAAAGTCATAGAATGTTAAAACGATCATAACTTATAATCCAGAAGCCCATTTCAACTCCAAAACTATTCAAATTGAATAAAATGAAACAATATTCGATATGATATGTGGTACAGGGCTAACGGACATCCGGATCAGAAGTTATGCATGTTTCAATGTTAAAAAATCAGTGTATCCCAACTAAAAAATCAGTTTTGGAGGCCTTATGGGCCTTTTTTGGCCTCAAAAAATGGGACAGAAGATTCAATTAGGTCATTATCACGTAGATCTCGTCACATTCTTTGATTTGATATGCTGTAGAGCTCAAACAGACTCCCGGATCAAAAGTTATGGCCATTTGAAGTTTGAGTTACATTTTCAACTTATTTTATATCTTTTATTAATTGTTTTGATTTTTTGTGTCTTCAAATTGTTATTAAATGATTTTTAATCTATAATAATTAGCCAATTATTAATTAATAATATTTTTTAAAATATTTTAAAGCCATTTTCACTAAATTTTATATATATTTAATTTAATAGTCTATTTATACGTATATAAAACATATTTAAAAAACATATATTATATTTATATCAATATAAATATACCTATATAAAAATAATTTATTTATCATGATTTTTTTTTGAAACAGAAAATTTATCACCGGTAGAAAAAAGCGCTGATAAATTCCCCCTTTATCAGCGCTACTAAAAAACACTGATAAAGCGGTCCCCTTTATCAGCGCTTTTTTTAGCGCTGATAAAAGGGTAGCACTTACCTCGCCCATTTTTGTAGTAGTGATGACACATATAGATCAACATACTCTATTAACCCAGGGAGCACAAATATGTATCGAGAACTCCAAGAGAACTATTGGTGGGAAAATATAAATAAAGAGATCATTGAGTATACATCAAAGTGCCAGGTATGTCAATAAGTGAAGGATGAAAGTTAAAAGTCTAAGTGGATGATGAAACCATTACCCATACCAATATGAAAATGGGAAAAAATCACCATAGACTTTTTCATCATACTTACAAAGACATCTAGAGGAAATAATGCTATATGGGTTGTTTTAGATCATCTTATAATGATATATCACTTTATCACAATTCAATAGGACTTATCACTAGATCAAATTGCATGGATATACATCAGAGAAGTGGTGAGGATACACAAAGTACCACTATCAATTGTATTTGATCGAGATCCAAGATTTACCTCCAGGTTCTAGAAAATTATCCAAATGATCTAAACACTAATATGGACTTCAATATAACCTATCTTCATTAAACTAATGGAAAATCCGATCAGACTATTCAGACACTCTAACACATGTTGATAACATATTATATGGATTTCAAGGGAGGATGGTATGAACATATACCTCTGGTCAAGTTCTCCTACGAAAATAGTTTCCACTCGAGCATCCAAATGGATATATATAAATCCCTTTATAGGAAAATATTCATAACACTGGCATGCTGGGATAAAGTCGGTGAACGTAAACTGCTAGGACTAGAAATGTTTGAAGATATTGTGGAAAATGTGAAAACCATTGAGTATCACATCAAGGTATCCCAAAGTATAAAATAGAGTTATGAAGATAATCATGTATGGGACCTAGAGTTTAAGGTTGAATGCATGGCATTACTTTGCATGTCTCCATAGAAAAGGATCTTGATATTTGGGAAGAAAGTAAAGTTGATTCCTAGGTACATCATCCCTTACAATATTCTTGATCGTGTCGAAGTTGTGGCCTATCTACTAGAACTTCCACCGACCATGTCTCAAGTACAAGATTTATTCCACATATCCCTCTTAATGAAGTACATAACAGATCCCCCACATCCATTGAATTCAGAGGTGGTACAGTTGGAAAATGATCTCTCTTGTGAGGAGAAACCAGTAAAGATCTTAGACTGTGGAGATAAATCTCTATGAAATAAAACCAATCACTTGGTCAATGTACTATGGAATAACCATAAGTATGAAGAGGCAACATGGGAATTTTAAGAAGTGATGAAGGAGAAATACCCTCACCTTTTTTCCCCTTAGTTTGCAAAATGAAATTTTGAGGGTAAAATTTCATAAAGGGGGAAGAATGTAATGACCCTAAATTTTATCAATAAAAATTTCATTCTTATAATTATTTTATATAGTATAAATCACTTAAAATAACTTAGATAACTCTATAAAAACTTTATAAAAGAATAATCAAGTATTTATAGAAATTAGGGATCCAAAATTAATGGAATTGTAACATGAACTTTGGAATAGTAATGTGAAAATTAAGAATAGTATCCTAGAAAACAGAATATTAACTACACCTATGAAATTATAAAGAAAATTTACCCATATTATAAATTGAAATATGATATAATTATATCATATCATAAGTAAATAAATGTTTTGAAAATGATAAATTAAGTGTTGGTATTTTTATAAAACATAAATGTTTATTTAGAATTTTATTATTAATTTAATGATTTAAAATAAAATTTATTTTCTTAAAATAGATTAATAAATTATTATTTTTTCTTGTGATTATAAGATAGTTTTATGAGACCTTAATTATTTTTTCAAAGTGTTACAAAATCAGTTATAATTTTAAAATCAATATTTTTTGAGTAAATGATTATTTTATTTAAAAATTAATTTTATCATATTTATAAAATTATTTTCATAAAATGGATTTCATTTTTTAATTATACTTGTCAAAAACATTATTGTCATTTTTTGGATTTTTCTAAAATAGTTGAATTTTTTATGAATAGTGAAATACATTAATTTAGGGAATATAACAGTATAAGTTAAATAAACTATTTCTTGAGTCTTCACTGATGTGAGAAACATAATATAAAACTATCCAACTAAATTTAAATTATTTATTAATTGTAGTAATCACTATTTTTTTCTTGAGCCAAAATAATGAACTAATGATTGAAATAATAAAAAAACACCCATATCCTCCACTATAAATACCACCCCTCACCACTTATTCCACTCACAACTCCAAAGCCTTGAATCTTGTCAAAATTCTATCAAATCCCCTTCCTAAGTATCTCCCCCACATTCATAATCCTTTGGTATCAATAAGATACCAAACTCAAGAGCCTAAAGAAGGTTCTCAAGAAGAAGAATTTAAGAGGTAAAAACCTCCTTCTTTTTCTTTCAGTTCCTTTTCAATTTATCCTCTTTTCTTTTCCTCTCCTAAACCACCCTTATAAATGTTCCATGATAACTACAGTATCATTTATATACTATAATTTTATTTTTTTAATTTATAAACCCATTATCACTTCACTTCCCCTCCCCTTCTTTTCTAAAATGAAAACATCCTCTCTGATATTTAAATTTATCGCATTCAAGGATGATGAGTTTTCAATTTCCATTACCACATTAAAATATGGTCATAAAACCATTTTTATGGTTAAAATATATTATAATATATGTATTAAATCTTATTTAATGTTATGTAACTAGTATATATACATAATATTAATTAATAATATAAAACTAGTTCGTGATGATCGAAAAAACACCAAAATAATATAAACGATTATCACTAACATTTTATCTAATGATTAATCCTCATAAAATATAAAACAATAAAATATTTAACCATTTAATATTATATATGTTCATTAATAACATATAATTTCAATTTTGGACAACTATTTTTATTTTACATGATCTTCCATACATGTATACAAGTGAACCGATCATGAAAATCAAGGAAATGAACAATCATGAAAGATGAAATTGTATCTTATAACTCATAAAAAAATGCCATGAATGAACTTAATAAAATTATAATGAATAAAATAAATTCATAAAAGTTTATTAATTAATTAATTAATTTTATTAATTTGATTATATAGTACAATAAGATCAAGGGCAGAACAGTTTCAAACACAAGGTAAGGGATTCTTTCTGAACCTCCATTCTTCCTTCGGATTGCACTTTCTCTATCTTTACCCCAATTTAATTCTTAAATATTTCTATGTACTCCTAAAAAATAATTTCTTTATGTTCCAAACATATTTAACTATCTCAATTCTTATTTATTTTATCGTTAAATACATGTTTTTTAAGGTTCCCTTCTCAATTCTTCCTGATAAGCAATCCCGATAAAAGTCAAGTTCTTGATTTCATACCCATTTTCAAGTGAAATCTATAATCTGTTTTAATCGATAATTTTAGAGAACCAAATCTTTACGTACATATATATTACATTAATTTTTCGGAACACTTAATACATGAAAAAAACAGACACCCAATGACTGTATTAGTTTAGTGTCTTTGGAAACTCGGAACAAAATCTTCTAATCATGGTGAAGGATCTTAAACATCTCCCATAAAGATCATCCCCTTTTTTTCTTACCTAAAACCTTTTTTTATATCCTGGGGAAAAGAAAACATAAAAAGGGTGAGCTCAAATTCTCAGTAAAGGTAAACATGGAGAACATAAAACAATCCATAAACATTTGAACGTAAAAACAATAACATAAAACATGAGTAATGAAAAAAATCTTGGCAGTACATAAGAAATTGATCACAAAGGAACATTAATCATGATAAAATAGAATGGTAATAAAACATGGAATTTTGGAATACCATTAAGCACATGATATGATTTCCATATTATACAAGGCATTGCTTCCAGGATCATCATAGTGGACAAAGTCCATTACTGAATCGGGTTTACTTGTTGTTCCAGCCATGTCTATATCATGAGATATAAATCTTTACCCAATGCATTTGAGGGAGATATAGGTTCCACCCATCTCATATTGAAATCATTCTTAGGTGTGCCACAAAATAAACATAAATCATTCCTCATAACCCAAAGAATAAAATGGGTTTCATAAACATCATCACATCATAACATAATCCATATAAAACAAATGGATATCATTTCATCATAAGAAAAATAAATCCATGTAAATAATAGAGAAATTATACTTGAAACATAAACATACTAAATAATTTCATCTTAGATGGAAAACAGTTTTGATAAAACACTTGAAATGAATTCTTAAGGAAAATATCCTCTCTTCTTCAAAACCATTTTCTTTTCACAAAATTCCATGAAATTTTAAAACAAAAGGATTTTGTTGAAAATAATTATGAAATCTTGTATAGTAAGCTTCATGAAAATAAGGTGTTATAAAACTGTAAAAATCCTTCCATGCCGTATAAGTTAAAAAAACATTCTTCTCGTACTTTTTTCAAAAAATTCAAAAAGTACCTCGTATGGTAAACAAAAGAAATATTCCTTCCATACCACATAGTAAAAGTCAAAAAGGGTAAAAATGACTTTAAATATACATGTAAGAATATTAAACATTTTATGAAAACATTTTGAGAAAACATGGACATGGATGATAAACATAACCCTAGTAAATAATTACAAATAAACAATCTTGGATAAGAACAAGATTGGAATAATTATCCCTTACCTTATGTCCAATTTCTTCTGTATGTATTCGAACCTCCTGTATAAGGTGCCCCTCTCCTCCCATGTTAATTATCCCTTACCCGTTCATTTGTCAATTCCATGTTAAAGCATCATTTTGGGTAAAATTGTTTCATTTATCGTACGTTTTTAGACTTGTTGTTCTTGATATTATTATTTATTATATCGTGATTTAATTACTTCCAGAATTTAAAACATGATTTATATATCATATATATTAAGTATATATATATAAATAATAGATAGATGAATGAAATGAAACACGTTGTTCATGGATACGGTAGGTTGTACGTACGCATGAATGATGTTTTCATTTCCTTATTGAATTGAATGGAAGTAAGAAGATGACATATATTTATATATATATCCATTAGAATTATTAAATTATATATTTCATGATTATTTTTTATATATACTTTATAATCATTCTTGAATGGTTAATATGGAGAATGAATCTCATCGCGTCGTGGAGACACTAATCCATACGTACGCACGAGCGATGATATCATTCCCATATTTATTGAATGGAATTGGAGTGGATGATATAATATCTCATAATTCATATGATGTTATAATAATAATATATAGTTATTATTTCCACCATTATACCCATCCAAGTATAGTGGTGGTGGAAAAACAGATTACACCATAGCATAGAGACGGTATTCCGTGTGTACGCATGCGCGGTGATTTCATTTTCTGTAGGATGGATTGAAGTTGAAATAGGATTGTTTAATATTTATAATAACATATAATTATGTGAGTGATACTTATGTTATTACTTTATAATGAAACAAATAAAAAAGATCAAGTAGAAGGATAAGTTTGAAACAATCGGTAAAGGATATTACCTCTTCTTCGACGCGCCTTCTCTTAACCTCCTCTTAGGGAACTAAAGATGGACTTTGAAGAAGACCAGGACCTCTATTATATTTCTAGGGAAGTGTAGAAGTTAAATGTATTGGGTTTTGAAGAATTTGAAAGCACAAAAACTGTGTGAAGTGGAGAGGGAGGAGGTGCCCTTTTATATGGGAGGAGAGGGGCACCTTTGGAAACCTAAAAAATATTAATTTATAATAAACTCAAACCCCACATAAAAACCTCAAAAAACGACTCAATTAAAAAATGAGAG
Organism: Viscum album; assembly: GCA_963277665.1. NCBI lineage: Eukaryota > Viridiplantae > Streptophyta > Magnoliopsida > Santalales > Viscaceae > Viscum > Viscum album. Next base: position 1,730,212,403 of record OY728157.1, read on the forward strand.
GAGATAGGGTTTTAATATAATCAACCAATAAAATTTAGACATTTTTACGTATATTTTAAACCTTATCAGTTTGATTTATCCTTATTTAATCTATTTAATTTTATTTGTGGTAATAATATTCTAAATTTTTAACTGTTATAAATACTTACATATGTGTTTTGAATTGTCCAAAATTGGATACTTTATTACATTTAGACCATATAAATTTCAATTTATAATTTTTAAATATTTTTTTTTTTTTTAAACAATTTAATAACATGTTATTTTTATAAAATATCAGTAGTGTCAATTTTGACACTATTCATTTATTTGAATTTAAATAAAATAAAAAAAGAGGATATATTCTAAAAAAATATTTAATAGATTCCTAACATTTCATATACATCAAAAAAATTATTTAGAACATTAATTAGTTCATATATTATTTATTTTAATATTTTTAAAACCATTTATTTGAAATTTTTCTTAATAAAATAATTACTACAACATTTTTTTATAATTATTTAATATACTTATTTGTTGTCTAAAAATTAAAAATCAAATAATATGATATAGATAAATATAATATCTACCAAAATAATACTTTTACTCTAATTTATCATCTTCAAATTGCACCATTTAATTTGTTATATTTATTAAATTATGAAGGTGACAACTTTGACATCATTTAAAATAAAATAATATAAGCGTCATAATCGCTTTTATAAGTCTCCAAATGGTCAAATATTCTACCATTGTATGATTATGGTTTACATGTACATGACCAATAATTTTTTGTCAGGTTTTTGTGCCTTTTATGGTCACTATTAGTTTAATAAAAACTGTATTATTGATTTTTCACTAAATAAACAATTTCTACATCACTATTGTGTCACCATTAATGATAATTATTTAATCCCTAAAAATTATAAATAAATTCACATGATGTAGATAATTTTATTATATTTCTGGTAACTATTTATGTTTTAAGTTTTATGAAGTTTATCACTAAATTAAAATTATTACACTTATAAGATATAAGAGAGTCACATGATGTCACTTTCTTTGGTTTTAATAATAATTACATCATTTTCATGGTCAAACTCCCATGAAATAAATCTATTCTGACCCTTATGTGATATGGTTCTACTTTTATTCATCTAATATAATTTTTTAAGGAGTTAGGATAATTTTATAATCTTATTTTTACCTTTAATTACCCGATTTACCTTTAACTGTAGTAAATAAAAATTACCGTAGTTACTATTCAAAATGTCTAAAAATAAAAAGTAACCTATTAACATATTTTGGACCTACTCATTCCGAATATGGAATCCATTTTTCCAAATTCAAAATACATAAGTTTCAATAATTAATTTAAAATTAATCTCATTGTCGAAAAAAACAGGTTTTAAAAGTTAAAACATTGCCAAAGATTGAAATGTTTTTATCTACAAATTCAATGTAAAATTAATGATAATGACATAAATAATATTAAATGGTAAAAATATATTCTATATATACTTTAAAACATTCAATATGATAATTTAACCATAAAAATTATCTTGATGAAAAAATTTTATTTTAATTAAAATTTAGCATATTTTTACTATTTATCAAAATATGAAAGTTAACAGAAAGATATTAAAAAATTATCCAAAGTAAATTTTTATATACTTATTGAAATTAATAAGTTTATTTTTTCAAATTTAACTCATAAACGTGTCAAAAACTAGATTTAAAGTGGGTGTGCCATCAAAAGGCGGCAAAACTGCATTTTTTGAAAAATACTTATTTTACTCGAAAAATTTATTTTGTTCTCATACCATGTTCTAGAATATGTGTAAGATGAATGATAATGTTATAAAATTAAAAATGTGTTTAATACTATTCATAACAGCTTGTTCATAAGAATAATATACCGTTCTTTAGTAAAACTCGGTATTGTGTACAACACGCACTATTGAAGATGGTCACTCTTGCGTGCAACACAAGCCAAGAATAGTGTTGCGTATACTAAAAGGAAATACAGTGTTGTGTATAGAGCAAGCTAATATTGGTGTAGTGTACAACACAAGACATCAAAGAAATTAAAAATATTATTTCTCATAAAATCTCGGGGTGTTACATTTTACCCCCCTTAAAATGAATTTCGCCCTCAAAATTCATCGGGGTTATAAATGGTTTATTACTTGAAAGTTTATTTCATATAAAACCACATCATAAAAAGGAATACTAAAACTATATTTTAAAAAGGAACGTTAGAAACATAACGGATACCCAAAGTAACTCATCATTGGGTTTCCACATAGGAGGATATAGGTGAAAATATAGATATGGAAGAGAAATCTAACCATCAAGTTCTGATGGAGAGTGGTAGAGAACATGGCTATGAAAAACCCAATGATCACAAAGCCATAAATTTGTGATGATCTAAGGTACTATCTGATTCATCGGATATGAGGGTACTAGGACAACATTTTTGGTTTTCAATATCCTTTCAATAAATTTGAAAATTTTGAATTTGAATAAATTCTTACTTGATTTTGGTACAATCTCACCGTTGGTCATTCCTTGAAAAATTTCCACTTCATATCATAAATAAATAAAGTTGAATTTGTCCTTCATGAAGTGTTAGCAGATCATGCGATAGAATGATAGGTCATTCCATCAGTCTCAAACATAAGGTTATCAAAAGTTATTAAATATACTTAAGTCCATCTATGGTGAGATTAATCGTATACGGTGCCAAAAATGGACTTATAATTCATCTATCATAACGGTTAATAAAATAAAACTAGTTTCTACTAACCAAGGACTTAATGTAGGCCAGTGGTAGGCGATAAAGGCCTGTTTCACTTCGGTTGTGGGTTCGATTCCCGAAACCTTGTCCGACGCGATGGGTTGTCCTCCATCTTGAAGGTTGTCATTTCTCTAAAACTATACTATTATAGCATTATAGGAAAAAGTATTAGCCTTAAACAATACTATATTATGTCCAACTTAATCCACTTCAACCTTTAGGCTTATCGAAAAAACTTCTATCCAATCTCATAGTATAAAGAAAATGATTACAACAAATGTCATCTACCGAGCATGTGAATACCATCATTTATCCCCCATATATCATAAGATATATCTTGTTTATCACATTCCAAAAATGTGAAAACTTTAATCATGTATTCTCTTGAATCATGAGTTACCATAGAACCTTAGTGAAAACATGAATGCTGTCAAAATTTAACTCTTTACACATACCAAAATCCCAAAATTTCTATATACTCAAACCATGATGTCAATTTTTCCTTATATCAGTCATGAGCTCATTAATACTATCAAACATATTATTTTCTCCTTATCCCTTCAATATGTGAATATCATCTTCTTTACAAAAATAATTCAATCACTTTTCATGGTTACCGGTACCAAATTATGGAAAACCATAATTAACCAATACTTAGATCTTCCAATATTCCATAATACTATAAATGAGATTCCATGATACTATTTTGAAATCCCATTGCATAAACACTTAATAATTCCACAACATCATTTTCATACTCAACATCACAAATAGTGATCGCATGTGACTTCCCTTTTTCCTTTTCCTTAAAAGGTTTCTCATGTCGGTCATCATTAACCCTTGGATTGGTGCATTGATTAGCATAAATCCTCATTTACTTTCACTTGAAGTATTCAAGTTTTGGTGGAGTGTTCTCTGTAGTATTTTCTCTATTCACATCATTATAAACCTTTTTCCCATTACTTCAACACTCAGCTACTCGATGAACTTCTTTTCCACACTTGAAACATTTTCCAGTACCTTTTAGACAATCTCTACCATACTTATTTCCACACTTTGAGGATAAAGAAACATTCTCCTTCTTTTCACCATTGTTCTGTGATTTTTCCTTGAACTCCATCTTTCTTTTCTTGTCAAAAACATGAGATGGATATGTAACACCAACTTCTAGTTCTACCTTGATAGCACAATGCACAATTTCTTCATAGCTACTGAAGTCTCTTATAGCTAATTCCCTATGAAGACTTGGTTTTTAAGCCACTAAAGAATCAATCAACTTTACTTTTAGGTTGGATGATAAAGCCAGATGCATACCTTGAAAGCCTTGTAAAAATTTTCTCGTATATACCTACAGATTCACCATCCTTTTTCATAAGCTCATGGAACTCCTTTTCCATATTTGTTCAATGAATATGAGGGAAGTACTTATTGAAAAACAAGTTCTTGAACTCATCCCATTCCATGGATTCAATTTCATCTTGGGGCATTGTATTCTTAATTAGATTCCACCACTGGTTTTCCTCACCTTCTAAATGGTAAACAACCAAAATTACTTTTTCATATTCTGAACAGCGAAGTATGGAAAATATCTTTTCAATGGTACCGATCCATTGTTCAGCAATAAGTGGATCATAAGACCCATTGAAAGAAGGTGGGAGTTGCCTCATGAAGGACTCAATAGAATATTGTTCCCTTATCTGATCATTTGGAAGTCCAAAATGATTCATATCTTTTGTAAGTATGGAAATAAGATTTTTCACTCCATCTCCCATCACATTGGTTTGTTCAGGAGGACAATCATTGCATTGTCCATTATATTGATCAACACGGTTCCTTTGGGTTATAGTTATCATATAAAACCCAAAACGAACAGTGTGAGAGGCAAAAATCATGCTAGGAAAACAACATAATAAATGGGGAATATCTAATATCTTAGTTTTAATTCTAAGATCGTTACCATAATTCTAGGACTATAACCTATACTTATAATTAACCTTAGGGACATCCCTATACATGCCTTAGAAATATCTCCAGGGATCTCACTAAATTTTTCGCATACTATTTTCCAAATTTTAACTAAATCTTCACTCTGATACCAATTGTAGAGACCCAAATCTTGACATACATATACATTACATTACTTTTGTGGAACACTTAATACATGAAAACAATAGAAACCCAATGACTTTATTAGTTTAGTGTCTTTGGAAACTCGGAACAAAATCTTCTAATCATGGTGAAAGATCTTCAACATATCCCATAAATATCTTCCCCTTTTTTTCTTACCTAAAACCTTTCTTTATATCTTGGGGAAAAAAACAAAAAAAAAGGGTGAGCTCAAATGCTCAGTAAGGGTAAACATGGAGAACATAAAACAATCCATAAACATTTGAACGTAAAAAACAAGAATATAAAACATGAATAATGTCATAAATCATGGCAGTACATAAGGCATTGATCACAAAGGAACATTAATCATGATAAAATAGCATAGGAATAAAACATGGAATTGTGGCACACCATTAAGCACATGATATGATTTCCATAGTAGCCGAGGAATTGCTGCCAAGACCATCATAGTGGACAAAGTTCATTACTGAACTGGGTTTACTTTCAATTCTAGCCATGTCTATATCATGAGATATAAATATTTACACAGTTAATTGGGGGGAGATATAGGTCCCACCCATCTCATATTGAAATCATTCTTACATGTTCCACAAAATAAACATAAATCATTCATCATAACCCAAAGAACAAAATGGGTTTTATAATCATTATCTCATCATAACATAATCCATATAAAACAAATGGATATCATTTCATCATAAGAAAAATTAAACCATGTAAATAATATAGACATTATACTTGAAAAAAAAACATATAACATAATGTCATCTTAGATGGAAAATATTTTTGATAAAACACTTGAAATGAATTCTTGAAGAAAATATCCTCTCTTCTTCAAAACCATTTTCTTTTCACAAAATGCTATGAAATTTTAAAAGCAAATAATTTTCTTGAAAATAATTATTAAATCTTGTAGAGTAATCTTCATGAAAATATGGCATTATGAAACCTTAAAAATTAGTTCATGCTGTATATTTTAAAAAAACATTCTTCTCGTACTTTTGCTGGAAAATTCAAAAATTACCTCGTATGGTAAACAAAAGAAATGTTCATTCCGTACCACATAGTAAAAGTAAAAAAGGGTAAAAATGAATTTAAATATACATGGAAGAATAGTAAAAAATTTATGAAATTTTTTTGAGAAAACAAGGACATGGATGATAAACATTTCCCCAGTAAATACTTACGAATAAACAATCTCAGATAAGAACGTGATTGGAATAATTATCCTTTACTTTATGTCCAATTTCTTCCGTATGTGTCTGAAACTCCTTCATAATGATTTAAATAATATCATTGACTTATTAGATAATCATATTCATTTTTATGTTATCATATATGATTCACTTACAACTTTATATTACCCGTTCATTTGTCAATTCCATGTTAAAGCAGCATTTTGGGTAAAATCTTTTCATTTATCGTACGTGTTTGGACTTTTTGTTCTTGATATTATTATTACTTATATCATGATTTACTTAATTCCAGAATGTAAAACATGATTTATATATCATATTTATTCAGTATATATATATATAAATAATAGATAGATAAATGAAATGAAACACACCATTCATGGAGACGGTAGGTCGTACGTACGCATGAACGCTGTTTTCATTTCCTTATTGAATTGAATGGAAGTAAGAAGATAAAATATATATATATATCCATTAGAATTATTATGTTATATATTTCATGATTATTTATTATATATACTTTATAATCATTCTTGAGTAGTTAATATGGAGAATGAATCTCATCACATTGTGGAGACGGTAATCTGTACGTACGCACGAGCAATTATATTGTTCCCATATTTATTGAATGGAATTGTAGTGGATGATATAATATATTAGAATTAGTATGATGTTATAATAATCATGTATAGTTATTATTTCTACCATTAGACCCATCCAAATATAGTGGTGGTGGAAAAACAGATTACACCACGGTGTGGAGACGGTATTCCGTACGTACGCACGCGCAGTGATTTCATTTTTCGTAGGATGGATAGAAGGTGAAATAGGGTTGTTTAATATTTATAATAACATATCAGTATATGAGTTATACTTATGTTATTACTTTATAATTAAACAAATAAAAACGAGGAAGTAGAAGGAGAAATAAGTTTGAAATAATCGGTAAAGGATATTACCTCTTCTTCGACGCGCCTTCTCTTAACCTCCTCTTAGGGCACTAAATATGGTATTTAAAGAAGACCATGACCTATATTAGGTTTATAGGGAAGTGGATAAGTTAAATGGGAAGGGTTTTGACGAATTTGAACGCCCAAAAATTGTGTGAAGTGGAGAGAGAGGAGGTGCCCTTTTATAAGGGAGGAGAGGGGCACCTTTTGAAACCTAAAACATATTAATTTATAATAAATTCAAAACCCACTTAAAAACCTCCAAAAATGTCTCAATTAGAATATTAGATGATATAGGGTTGTAATATAATCAACCAATAAAATTTAGACGTGTTTTAAGTTTATTTTAAACCTTATCATTCTTATTTATCCTTATTTAATCTATTTAATTTTATTTGTGGTGATAATATTCTAAATTTGAAATTGTTATAAATATTTACATATGTGTTTTTAATTGTCCATAATTGGATAGTTTATGAAATTTTAGACCATATAAATTTTAATTTATAATTTTTAAATATTTTTGTGATTTTTAAACAATTTAATAACATGTTATTTTTATAAAATATCAATAGTGTCAATTTTGACACTATTCATTTATTTGAATTTAAATAAAATCCAAACAGAGGATGTATTAAAAAAAATATATTTAATAGATTTATAACATTTCATATTCATCAAAAAAATGTGGATCACATTAATTAGTTCATATAATATTTATTTTAATTTTTTTAAAACCATTTATTTGATATTGTTCTTTATAAAATAATTACTACAACATTTTTGTATAATTATTTAATATACTTATTTATTGCATAAAAATTAAAAATAAAATAATATGATGTAGATAAATATAATATATTCCATAATAATACTTTTACTCTAATTTATCATCTTAAAATCACAACATTTAAATTGTTATATTTATTAAATTATGAAGGTGACAACTTTGACATCATTTAAAATAAAATAATATAAGTGTCATAATCACTTTTATAAGGATTAAAATGGTCAAATTTTAGACCATTGGATGATTATGGTTTACATGTACATGACCAATAACTTTTGGTCAGGTGTTTGTTCCTTTTGTGGTCACTATTAGTTTAATAAAAACTGTATTATTGATTTTTCACAAAATAAAAAATTTCTGTATCACTATTGTGTCACCATTAAAGATAATTATTTAATCCCTAAAAATTCTAAATAAATTCACATGTTGTAGATAATTTTACTATATTTCTGGTAACTATTTATGTTTGAAGTTTTATGAAGTTTATCACTAAATTAAAATTATTACACTTATAAGATATAGGAGAGTGACATGTTGTCACTTTCTTTGGTTTTAATAATAATTACATCATTTTCATGGTCAAAAATCCATGAAATAAATCTATTCCAACCCTTAGGTGATATGGGTCGACTTGTATTCATCCAATAGAATTTTGGAAGGTGTTAGGGTAATTTTATAATCTTATTTTTACCCTTAATTACCCGATTTACCTTTAACTATAGTAAATAAAAATTACCGTAGTTACTATTCATAATGTCTAAAAATAAAAAGTAGCCTATTAACATAATTTGGATCTAATTATTCCAAATATGGAATCAATTTTTCCAAATTCAAAACATAGAAGTTGCAGTAATTAATATAAAATTAATCTCATTGTCGAAAAAACGGGTTTAAAAATTTAAAACATTGCCAAAGATTGAAATGTTTTTACCTATGAATTCAATGTAAAATTAATTATAATGACATAAATAATATTAAATTATAAAAATATATTCTATTTATACTTTAAAAACATTGAATATGATAATTTAACCATATAAATTATCTTGATGAAAAAAGTTGTTTTTAATTAAAATATAGCGTATTTTTACTATTCATCAAAATATGAAAGTTAACAGAAAAATATTAAAAAATTATCCAAAGAAAATTTTTATATACTTATTGCAATTAATATGTTTATTTTGTCAAATTGAACTCATAAAGGTGTCAAAAAACTAGATTTAAAGTGGGTGCTCCATCAAAAGGCGGCAAAACTGCATTTTTTTGAAAAATACTTATTTTACTCGAAAAATTTATTTTGTTCTCATAACATGTTCTATAATATGTGTAAGATGAATGATAATGTTATAAAATTCAAAATGCAGTTAATACTATTCATAACAGCTTGTTCATAAGAACAATATATCGTTCTTTAGTGAAACTCGGTATTGTGTACAACACATGTTATTGAAGATGGTCACTCTTGCATGCAACACTAGCCAAGAATAGTGTCGCGTATACTATAGGATAATACAGTGTTGTGTATAGAGTAAGATAATCTTGGTGTAGCGTACAACACAAGATATCAAAGAAATTAAAAAGATTATTTCTCATAAAATCTCGGGGTGTTACATTCTACCCCCCTTAAAATGAATTTCGCCCTCGAAATTCGTTGGGGGTTATAAATGGTTTATTACTTGAAAGTTTCTTTCATAGAAACCCACATCATTAAAATTAATACTAAAACTTTATTTTAAAAGGGAACATTAGAAAAATAACAGATACCCAAAGTAACTCATCACTCGGTTTCCACATAGGAAAATATAGGTGAAAATATAGATATGGAAGAGAAATCTAACCATCAAGTTCAGATGGAGAGTGGTAGAGAACATGGATATGAAAAATCCAACAATCACAGAGCCATAAATTTTTGATGATCTAAGGTACCATCTAATTCATCAGATATGAGGGTACTAGGAAATTTTTTTTGGTTTTCAAGATCCTTTCCATAAATTTGTAAATTGTGAATTAGAATAAATACATACTTGATTTTGGTACAATATCACTATTGGTCATTCCTTAAAAAATTTCCACTTCATATCATAAATAAATGAAGTTTAATTTTTCATTCTTGAAGTGTTAGAAGATCATGCAATAGAATGATAGGTCATCCCATATGTCTCAAACATAAGGTTAGAAAAAGTTATTAAATATACATAAGTCCATCTATGGTGAGATTAATTGTATATTGTTCCAAAAATGGACTTATACTTCATCTATCATAATGGTTAATAAAATAAAACAAGTTTCTACTAACCAGAGACTTCCTGTAGTCCAGTGGTAGGCGATAAAGGCCTGTCGCACTTCAATTGTGGGTTCGATTCGTGCAACCTTGTCTGACGTGATGGGTTGTCGTCCGTCTAGCAGGTTTTCATTTTTCTAAAACTATACTATTATAGAATTATAGAAAAAAATTAGCCTTAAACAATACTATATGATATCAAACTTAATTCACTCCAACCTTTAGGCTTATCAAAATAAAATTTGTCCAATCTCATGGTATAAAGAAAACGATTACAAGAAATGTCATCTACCGAGCATGTGAATATCATCATTTATCCCCCATATATTATAAGATATATCTTGTTTATCACATTCCAAACATGTGAATACCATAATCATGTATTCTCTTGAATCATGAGTTACCATAGAACCATAGTGAAAACATGAATGCTATCAAAAGTAAACTCTTTTCATATACCAAAATCCCAAAATTTCTATATACTCAAACCATGATGTCACTTTGTCCTTATATCAGTCATGAGCTCATTAATACTATCAAACATATTATTTTCTCCATATCCCTTCATTATGCGCATATCATCTTCTTTAAAAAAAATATTTCAATCACTTTTCATGGTTACCAGTACCAAATTATTGAAAACCATAATTAACCAATACATAGATGTTCCAATATTCCATAATACTATAAATGAGATTCCATGATACTATTTTGAAATCTCATTACATAAACACTTAATTATTCCACAACATCATTGTCATACTCAACATCACAAATAGTGATCGCATGTGACTTCCCTTTGTCCTTTTCCTTAAGAGGTTGCTCATGTCGATCATCATTAACCCTTGGATCAGGGCATTGATTACCATAATGACCCATTTCCTTGCACTTGAAGCTTTGAAGTGTTGGTGAAGCATTCTCTGTTGTATTTTCTCTATTCACATAATTAGAAACATTTTTTCCATTAATTCGGCACTCATCTGCTCCTTGACCTTCTTTTCCACACTTGAAAAATTTTCTAGTGCATTTTAGATAATCTCCACCATACTTCATTCCACACTTTGAGCATAAAGAAACATTCACCTTCTTTTCACCATTGTTTTGGGATTTTTCCTTGAACTCCATCTTTCATTTCTTGTCAAAACCATGAGATGGATATGTAGCACTAACTTCCAGTTCTGCCTTGGTAGCACAACACACAATTTCTTCATATCTATTGAAGTCTCTTATAGCTAATGCCCTTCGAAGACTTGGTTTTAAGCCACTAAAGAATCTATCAACTTTACTTTCAGGTTGGATGAGAAATCCAGATACATACCTTGAAATACTTGTAAAATTTGCCTAGTATATACCTACAGACTCATCATCCTTTTTCTTAAGCTCAAGGAAATCATTTTCCATCTTTGTTTGAAGAATACGATGGAAGTACATATTGAAAAACATGTTCTTGAACGCATCCCATTCCATGGATTCAATTTCATCTTGGGGCCTTGTATTCTTAATTAGAGTCCACCACTAGTCTGCTTCACCTTCTAAATGGTAAACAACCAAAATGAATTTTTCATGTTCTGAATAGTGAAGTGTGGAAAATATCTTTTCAATGGTACCAATCCATTGTTCATCAATAAGTGGACTAGAAGACCGATTGAAAGAAGGTGGGTGTTTCCCCATGAAGTACTCAATAGAATATTATTCCCTTCTTTGCTCATTTTAAAGTCCAAAATAATTCATATCTTGTGTAAGTATAGTAATAAGATTTTTCACTCCATCTCCCATTACACTGGTTTGTTCAGGAGGACAATCATTGCATTGTCCATTACATTGATCAATACGGTTCCTTCGAGTTCCATCCATTGTCTAAAACCCAAAAAGAATAGTGTGAGAGGCAAAAATAATGCTAGGAAAACAGCATAATAAAGCGTAAATATCTAACATTTTAGTTTTAATTATAATATTATTACCATAATTCTAGGACTATAACCTATACTTATACTTAACCTTAGAGACATCCCTAGACATACCTTATAAATATCTCCAGGGATCTCACTAAATTTTTCGCATCCTTGTTTCCAAAGTTTAACTAAACCTTTGCTCTGATACCAACTTTAGAGACCCAAATCTCGATGTAGATATACATTACATTACTTTTTCAGAACACTTAATACATGAAAAAAACAGACACCCAATGACCGTATTAGTTTAGTGTCTTTGGAAACTCTGAACAAAATCTTCTAATCATGGTGAAAGATCTTCAACATCTCCCATAAAGATCTTCCGCTTTTTTTTTCTTACCTTAAACCTTTCTTTATATCCTAGGGAACAGAAAACAAAAAAAGGGTGAGCTCAAATGCTCAGTAAGGTTAAACATGGAGAACATAAAACAATCCATAAGCATTTGAACGTAAAAACAAGAACATAAAACATGAGTAATGACATAAATCTTGGCAATACAAAAGGCATTGATCACAAAGGAACATTAATAATGATAAAATATCATGGTAATAAAACATGGAATTGTGGCATACCATTAAGCACGTGATATGATTTCCATAGTAGCCAAGGCATTGCTTCCAAGGCCATCATAGTGGACAAAGTCCATTACTGAACCGGGTTTACTTGCCATTCCAAACATGTCTATCTCAGGAGATATAAATATTTACCCAATGAATTGGAGGGAGATATAGGTCCCACCCATCTTATATTGAAATCATTCTTACATGTGCCACAAAATAAACATAAATCATTCATCATAACCCAAAGAATAAAATGGGTTTCATAAACATCATCCCATCATAAAATATTCCATATAAAACAAATGGATATCATTTCATCATAAGAAAAATTGGACCATGTAAATAATAGAGACATTATACTTGAAACATAAACATACTAAATAATGTCATCTTAGATGGAAAATAGTTTTGATAAAACACTTGAAATGAATTCTTGAGGAAAATATCCCCTCTTCTTCAAAACCATTTTCTTTTCACAAAATGCCATATAATTTTAAAAGAAAAGGATTTTGTTGAAAATAATTATAAAATCTTGTAGAGGAAGCTTAATGAAAATAAGGCATTATGAAACTATAAAAATCTGTTCATTCTGTAAAAGTTAGAAAAACATTCTTCTCGTAGTTTTTTCGGAAAAGTCAAAAAGTACCTCGTATGGTAAACAAAAGAAATATTCCTTACATACCATATGGTAAAAATCAAAAAGGGTAAAAATGACTTCAAATATACATGGAATAATAGTAAAAATTTTATGAAAACATTTTGAGAAAACATGTACATGGATGATAAACATAACCCCAGTAAATACTTACGAGTAAACAATCTCGGATAAGAACGAGATTGGAATAATTATCTCTTACATTATGTCCAATTTCTTCCGTATGTGTTCAAAACTTCTGTATACTGATTTAAATAATTTCATTAACTTATTAAATAATCATATTAATTTTTATTTTTTCATATATGATTCACTTACAACTTTATATTACCAGTTCATTTGTCAATTCCATGTTAAAGCACCATTTTGGGTAAAATCGTTGCATTTATCGTATGTGTTTGGACTTGTTGTTCTTGATATTATTATTACTTATATCATGATTTACTTACTTCCAAAATTTAAAACATGATTTATATATCATATATATTCAGTATATATATATAAATAATAGATAGATAGATGAAATGAAACACAGCGTTCATGGAGACGATAGGTCGTACGTACGCATTAACGCTATTTTAATTTCCTTATTGAATTTAATGGATGTAAGAAGATTAAATATATATATAAATACAGTAGAATTATTACATTATATATTTAATGATTATTTTTTATATATACTTTATAATCATTCTTGAATGGTTAATATGTAGAATGAATCTCATCGCATCGTGGAGAAGGTAATCCATACGTACGCACGAGCGATGATATCGTTCCCATATTTATTGAATGGAATTGTAGTGAATGATATAATATCTTATAATTATTATGATATTATAATAATCATATATGGTTATTATTTCCACCATTATACCCATCCATGTATAGTGGTGGTGGAAAAACAGATCACCCCACGGCGTGGAGGCGGTATTCCATACGTACGCATGCGCGGTGATTTTGTTTTCCGTAGGATGGATAGAAGGTGAAATAGGGTTGTTTCATATTTATAATGACATATAATTATATGAGTGATACTGATGTTATTACTTTATAATTAATAAAAATAAAAAATATGAAGTAGAAGGAGAAATAATTTTGAAAGAATCGGTAAAGTATATTACCTCTTCTTCGACGCGCCTTCTCTTAACCTCTTCTTAGGGCACTAAATATCGTCTTTGTAAAAGACAAGGACCTATAGTAGGTTTCTAGTGAAGTGGATAAGTGAAATGGGTATGTTTTTTATGAATTTTAAATCTCAAAAATTGTGTTAAGTGGAGAGGGAGGTGGTGCCCTATTATAAGGGAGGATAGGGGCACCTTTGGAAACCTAAAAAATATTAATTTATAATAAATTCAAACCTCACTTAAAAACCTCCAAAAATGACTCAATTCGAATATGAGATAATATAGGGTTGTAATCTCATCAACCAATTAAATTTAGACATGTCTTAAGTTTATTTTAAACCTTATAATTTTGATTTATCTGTATTTAATCTATTTAATTTTATTTGTGGTAATAATATTCTAAATTTTAAATTGTTTTAAATACTTACATATGTGTTGTGAAATGTCCATAATTGGATAATTTATGAAATTTTATACCATATAAATTTCAATTTATAATTTTTAAATATTTTTGTGGTTTTTAAACAATTTAATAACATGTTATTTTTATAAAATATCAATAGTGTCAATTTTGACACTATTAATTTATTTGAATTTAAATAAAATCCAAACTGAGGATATATTAGAGAAAAAATATTTAATAGATTCCTAACATGTCTTATTCATCAAAAAAATTCTGTATCACATTAATTAGTTCATATAATATTTATTTTAATATTTTGAAAACCATTTATTTGATATTTTTCTTAATAAAATAATTATTATAACATTTTTGTATAATTATTTAATATACTTATTTGTTTCATAAAAATTAAAAACAAATACTATGATGTAGATAAATATAATATCTTCCATAATAATACTTTTACTAGAATTTATCATCTTAAAATCATAATATTTAAATTGTTATATTTATTAGATTATGAAGGTGACAACATTGACATCATTTAAAATAAAATAATATAAGTGCCATAATCTCTTTTATAAGTCTCAAAATGGTCAAATATTCAACCATTGGATGATTATGGTATACATGTACACGACCACTAATTTTTTGTTAGGTGTTTGTCCCGTTTATGGTCACTATTAGTTTAATAAAAAATGTATTATTGATTTTTCACTAAATAAACAATTTTTGCATCACTATTGTGTCACCATTAATAATAATTATTTAATCCATAAAAATTCTAAATAAATTCACATAATGTTGATAATTTTATTATATTTCTATTAAATATTTATTTTTGATGTTTTATTAAGTTTATCACTAAATTAAAATTATTACACTTATAAGATATAAGAGAGTGACATGTTGTCACTTTCTTTGGTTTTAATAATAATTACATCATTTTCATGGTCAAAAGTCCATAAAATGAATCTATTCCGACCCTTAGGTGATATGGGTCGACTTTTATTCATCCAATATAATTTTGGCAGGTATTAGGGTAATTTTATAATCTTATTTTTACACTTAATTACCTGATTTACCTTTAACTGTAGTAAATAAAGATTACCGTAGTTACTATTCATAATGTCTGAAAATAAAATTAGCCTATTAACATAATTTTTACCTACTGATTCCAAATATTGAATCCATTTTTCCAAATTCAAAACACATAAGTTGCAGTAATTAATTTAAAATTAATCTCATTTTTGAAAAAAACGGGTTTTAAAAGTTAAAACATTGTCAAAGATTGAAATGTTTTTACCTATGAATTCAATGTAAAATTAATGATAATGACATAAATAATATTAAATGGTAAAAATATATTCTATTTATACGTTAAAAACATTCAATGTGATAATTTAGCAATATAAATTATCATGATGAAAAAAGTTGTTTTTAATTAAAATTTAGCGTATTTTTACTATTCATCAAAATATGAAAGTTAACATAAAAATATTGAAAAATTATCCAAAGTAAATTTTTATATACTTATTGAAATTAATAAGCTTATTTTTTCAAATTGAACTCATAAACATGTCAAAAACTAGATTTAAAGTGGGTGTGCCATCAAAAGGCGGCAAAACTGCATTTTTTGAAAAATACTTATTTTACTCGAAAAAATTATTTTGTTCTCATACCATGTTCTAGAATATGTATAAGATGAATGATAATGTTATAAAATTCAAAATGCGGTTAATAATATTCATAACGGCTTGTTCATAAGAACAATATATCGTTCTTTAGTGAAACTCAGTATTGCATACAACACACGCTATTGAAGATGGTCACTCTTATGTGCAACACAAGCCAAGAATAGTGTTGCGTATATAAAAGATAATATGGTGTTGCGTATAGTGCAAGATAATATTGGTGTAGCTTACAACAAAAGACATCAATGAAATTAAAAATATTATTTCACATAAAATCTCGGGGTGTTGCAATAATTATTTTTCTAAAATCACCCATTTTATCATGAAAAACTATCTTGTCTCATTTCTTATTTTATACTATCAATTATTCCTTTTACTATTTAAAGAATCTTTAAAAATTTCCCTTAAACCGTAGTAAAGTGGCTCATTTCTATAGTTTCTTAAACATTCTTTTTAAATGTTTTCATATATTTTTGACATAACTTATCATGTTTTATGCCTATTTTACCATATTTATTTACATGTATTATTTAAATCCATTATTTCATGGTCACCTTTATGATATGCCCATTTGTTATGCCTTATGACATGATTATGATACCCACTTATTTCAGTTGGTAACCCTTATGTTTATGTTTGATTAATTATATATGACTCTTCATGTGGAACACATATTCTTGAACATGTTATGATGGGTGCACCCAGATATCATTCCAATTCATTGGTTAATGTTTATTCTCATGAGATGTCATGTGCAATGGTCTTGGTGGTTTACCTTGACTCATGCTCCTCCATGTGCAATGGTCTTGGTTGTTAGCCTTGACTCATGCTCCTCTATGTGAAATGGTCTCAGTGGATAGCCTTAAATAATGCTTATGTCATTTTTTTTGTTTTTTCCACATTTTTATGATACTATGCTTATATGATCCCATGATCTAAATGTTATTATTCCTTATGTATATTCTTGTTCTATACCTTTTATGTCATCATGTTATGTCTTCTAACCCATGTGTTATGCTTTATTCCTATGTTTATTCCCTTACTGAGATTTTTAACTCATACCTTTGTTCATGTATTCCCTATTATATCCTATCCATATGAAAGGGCTCAATATAATTTAGGATCTCATTATAAATATTAAATAAAAGATGTTTTTATTTTGGTTTCATGTTGTTTAATTATGTACATAATCATCCAAATACACTAGACTTTATGATCCTTGGATTTTATTTGATGGTTAATTACACATAAAATCATTTAATAATATGTGTAAAATTATAGTGCCATTATATTGTGCCCCTATTTCCCTTTGGTAATGGGTTCAATCTTCGTGGCCTCTCTAGATAAAATGGGTAGTTTCCCGACCTATGGGATACCCTTTTACTAAAAAACATTTTAATAAAATTCTATTATATTGTAAAAATATATAAGCAACCAAATTAGGTGATAAATATGTGTATAAATGTTTTATTTAAATTATTATAAAGAAATTAATTAATTTATAATTTATAATTTATAATTTAAAATTTAAAATTTAAAAAAGGAAATTTAAAAGAAAAATATTCATTAGAAATATGGGATATTACATTATACCTACCCTTAAATAAATAGAATCCTCTGAATTTTTATTATAACTCACAGATGAATATTAAAAAGAAATTCATGACTTGAGCTATTATTTATAATGAGATACCAACAAAATTCTAGTGGTATACCTTTCAAAACATTATTTTCATGATTCTATACTCAACCAAATTCTAAAACCAAAATAGTTATAATAATATCCAACAAAATTATGGAAAAATAATCCTATGGTTTTATGACTAATAACACATTTATATTTCCTTTTAATGTTTAGTTCTATTCCAACTATGTGATATAAGTATCCCACATTATTGGGTATCAACACTCATATTAAGGGATTTTTTCCAAAGGGAGTTTATAATCATCCTTACATTGATATTTTATAATGGGATAATTTTGGATATGAAATGAGATTTCATTATCCAAAAAATTGATGTGATCTCTATGTAGGGGGATCCCATCAATGAAAAATATAACATAAAATTATACTAAGATAAGAATAACTTGATCTACGGGAAGTATCTTCCCATAAATCTTGATTAGAGAAGAGTTGTATATCTTAGATGCAATCATAGTTCCACTAGGTGTTTTCATGGATAGTTCAATATCCAATGTTCAATATGGTGAATAAATATTCTTAAAAAACTTACATGATATGAAAAAATGAAAAGAAATAGAATCAAATAATACATTCATAGATCTGTAGTGAAGAATAAGTGTACATTTAACTACTTCATTATCATGACCCACTTCAATAGCCATGATTGTATAAGATCTTCCTTATTCATTTATTTTTGGAGTTTAGTGATGTATATCATCCTTTTTAGCCCTGGTATTGGTACATTTTTTCATAGTGTCCAGATTCTCTATATTTAAAACATTTAATTGTTAGTGGTACCATAATAAGAACTTTATTTCACTCTAACATGTTAACTAAACTCTTCATTTTTCCTCAGCATTTTATTGTTCTATTTCCTTCTTTTACACTCTTAAAAAATATTCCAATACCTTTGAGACATTTATCTGGTTTCTTCTTCCCAAATTCTTAATGTGTAGAAAGTTGAATATTCTTTCATTCATGGTCTTTATCACCTAGACATTTATGAAACTTTATTTTTCACTTACTTAATTAGTTTATAAATTTATCTTGGTTCAATTTGTTAATAATAACTTGAGATAAATGGTTAGGAATAACTATAAGAGTTTTAAATCTAGATCCTATCATGTTTGGTTGATCATATAAATATTCATTTCATTATTTTCTCACCCATAATTGACTCGATTCCTCCTAGTTCTAGACATTTACAAAATTAAAGGATATTTTGGGATGATAATAATTATAAAATGAAAACTATGAACATAGAAGAAATAACTCATAAATAATGTGTATACCCAAACTTATGATATTTTACATTTCAATATAAGCTTTCAACAACCATTTCCTATTAGGATTTTTAACCTAACTATATTCAAATATTTTATAATAGTTCATAAAGAGAATGTGAATTAACCAAAGAATATTCTCCTAAGAGTTTCAAACCAGGTGTGCAGTTAGGCCTCTTTTTCATACACCATGGTTATATTGAGTTAATACCCAACCATCCTTTTCCAAGGTTATTACCCCTAGGTGAATCTATTCCAAATCATTCATCCAATTTTTTGTATCTTAAAATATATGTTATTTATAAAAGCCACACACTCTATAATTTGAATAAATTTTATGATATTGCCTATATTTAGACTTATCCTTAGGGTTCTAACAAAAAAAATTAATCTTAATCCCCAAAAATAACTAAACCCTAATATAATACCAAATAAGGTGACCTAAAGCTAAACTATATATAAATCTTAATTATTTTATTAATTTAATCATTACACCTCACAAGTAATCTCACAACCCTTGAACCCAAAGGTTTAGTGAATTTGGAGATTAGATACATAAAAAACTTATTTCACATAATTACTTTAACATATCCCATAATAAACTCTATATAATACTTCCTTCTACACTTAGTCCGTTATATAATTCCCTTGAAAATGGAAAACAAAATATGGGGTGATCTTAAATACTCGGTAAGGGAAAACTTATCAAAGATTCATAAAGGTTTATAGAAAAGGAATATGATCAAACATATGAACGATAGAAATATATTATTAAAAATAACATTGAATAATATGATTTTTTCATAATATATCATAGAAGGATGTGTAATCTCAAATGAAAAAAACGTATACCATGTCATAATAGTGTGGAAACATGAGATAATAAAATTGATACATAGAGTATATTCATAGGAATATGACATAAACATGTGGCTTATTATGTATATGTATAATAATATAGAAATATAATAAAAACATAAGAACAAGGAATCATCACATTGTGAGAAAACCTAGTAATTCCCACCCTTTAAGTTGTGAACAAATATAAGTTTTTCCACCCTTTAGGTTGTGAAAAAATCCAAGTATGTTCATGCTCCACTATCTCATAAGATATAAAACCTTAAATAATTAATTATAGGGAGATAAAGTAACCCAACCATCAACATATATACATATGTGTTCCATATTAAATGAATCGTTCATCATATCATAATAAACTCATGTAAATAAAATGATTTTCGTAACATTTCCAAATGGTATCACATAAAAGGACTCCAAGAACTAGATCATTTTATACCAAAAAAGAAATCACTTAAAAGGATTATTTCATAAAATCATTTATATGGTGATACATAAAACATGACTCCATAGGATATAGATCCTTTATAAATAAATATAAATATGGATGTGAAACTATAAAAGGAGTTTATGACAAACATTTTTTAAAATTATCATAAAATAATAAGTAATAAGTATCTTTTTTAAGTTAATTTTGAGAAGTTGGAATGAATATATTTTTTTCAATCATTATTTATAAATAAATATCAATAATGGAACCTTGAATATAAATAAAATTTTATCCAATAAATATTGAATGGAAGATAAAAATATAATTGTGAAAGGTAAACTATTTTTAATATTTAAAAAAATAACTTTATTGAAAACCACATCATTAAAATAGTAATAAAGAATAATTATAAAAATAAATAGAAATATTAATATCATAAGAAATAATACACATTTACATCTCAAAATAATAAAGGTTAACAATAGTTGGAAGAAATAATATGGAAATGGAAGAGAAAGAACTTTTTGGGAAGGATGGGAATTATTCTTAACAACATTATAATTTTATTAGAAATAAATTCATCACATAATGATATTTAAATTAAAAAATAGTTTTCCCCAAAGATTAATATAAATCACCATATAATAAAATATTATTGTGTAAAAAACAAGAAATTTTTAAATAAGTTCAAGAAGAAACATTATAACTCAAAGAAAGGATATTTGAGTTAACATAATCCCTTACGGCTTTGGTACCTTTTGAGTCAAAATCATTTGAATGATAAAACCTTAGATGTTTCTAAAAATACCTTTAATTTTATGATAATTATTATATAAATACATAAATTATTTGTATATACACAACACAAATGAAAATAAGTAGTGAATATTCTATATCCCTCAAGGAAGGAAAATTAAGATAAGAAAAACCCTTAAATTTACTCTAATTCCCACAAAAGTGATTTAACCTCCTATGAAATAAACATAAAAATATTAGTAAATTATTTCATAACCTTATTAATATATATTATCTTTTATATTATTTAATTATAATCATCCTTTATACATTAATTAGTAAGTTGATGTTAATTTTCATCATCAAATGTTAGTAATTCTGATTATTTCACACAAGTTTCATAATAGAAAAAAAGAAAACCATTATTTTATACAATGTTCATAATTCTTGGATTAGATAATAAATTTGAATTATTATTATTTTGATTATTTATGCATCCCCATGATCATTTTATTTAAATTATTAGCATGGTTATCATGAACAGGATCCATGACGAGCTTGTTTCGAGCTTCTTTATATTGATTGTTAATTATTATGTTATCCTTATATAATAATAATCATGAAATATATTACTCATTAATATCATATATATTTATTAAATCCATCATCATTACCAAAAATTTGAGGTGGTAATAAAAAAACAAAATATGTCGTTCATGGAGGCGATAGTCCTCTCATACGTGCGAGCGACATTTTTATTTTCCAATGGATATAAACGAAGTAATAAATTGATGATCCATCAACATAATGAAATTTAAGTGTAATAATTATACTAATTTCAATATATCATGATTTTTATATAATATTTAGAGGATATATATGAAGAAATAAAACTTGAAATCACTAGGTTGACATGAATGCCTCTCCCTTGGATATCCTCTTTTGGATATCTATTTGAGCCTTATTAAGATAATATTTTGGTAATAAAATAACCTATATAACATGGATAATAATTTTGGTAATTTATTTAGAAATATATTGGTTTATATAAGGTTCTCAATTTTTTTGATAAGTGATGGGGTGAAAGGCTCCTTTTACAATTGAGGGGAGTGACACTCTTGTAAAAACTTATATCTTTAAAATAAAATATAGTTATTTTCAAGATAAATTTTAAAAAAATAAGCCCAATTTATAATATAAGGTGATAAAGGGTTTAAATACACTCAAAATATCAAATTGTAACATGTTTTAATGATAATTTCTCCCTTATCTCTTAGGTTAACCACCCCTTTTTACCCTTTTAAACTTTATCTTGGTGACATTCTTTGACCATGGTAACTTATTTCTACGAAAAAAATACATTGAACTTATTACCTAATATTAATTATGATAATTAAAAATATTAAATCCATTTTAATGAATTAAATTTATAAAGGTGACAAAAAAATAACTTCAATGTTTGTGTGCATTATATAAAAAACAAAAAAATATTACTATTCACTAAAAAATAAACTATTCCAAAAAATTCCTAAAGAACCACCTTAAGATAATTTTTATATGAAAAATATAAAAACTAATTCCTTTTATAAAATAAAAATTCAAAAATTTTGAAATTTAAATTTTTAAAAAACATATAACACATGGAAATACAATTAATTTAGAATAAAAAATATTTCTTTTGTTATGAGTTATTACATTTACATTTATTATTATTAATTAAATATTATATGATTTATAATTAATTATATATACATGTAAAAAAATTATTTTATGAAATTCATATTCTAAATAAGTGGGATTTAACTTTTAAACACTCAATTGAGAAAACAATTTTAGTGTAATAAGCATTATAGGCAATGATTACAAAACCATGTCAATGACCACTTTACATTTCTAAAAATTATATTATTAGTGTTTTATAATATTTTTTTATAATAATACACTATACATATAAGTAATTTAATTTCTAAGTAAAATAATAAATTTTTAATAGTGTTATTTTATTATTAAACATGTAACTTATCGTTTTAAAAAGGAATTTTTTACTAACAAAAAGTGTTCTTAAAATTTAATAATAACCATTTAGAAATTAAATGAGGTATAATGTAATTAAAAGTGCATGATAAATTATTATTTTAGTGTGAAAATTATATTTAACCATTCATCATATATTTCACATAAAATTCTTATATGGAATTAGTTTCAATATGTTACAACTTTATGAATTTGAAAACATGTATCATGCTATGTTAACCATTAAATTATAATGACACTATTTCTCTGGTGATATGAAAATAAAACTAAAAATTAATGAATTTGTAAATCTATATATGTAAAAGTAATTATAAATATAGTAAAAGTGATATAATTGTATATATAAAAAGGATGGAAGAGATAAGCAAGACAGATCATGTGCTAGTGGTAAGTAGCACACCACAATCACCTTTTAGTCATGGGTTTGAGCCCTGCTTCCTCACCAGATGAAATGAGTTATCACCTTCCATGAGGGATTCCCTTTTACTAATAAAAATTTTTAATTAAATTCTATTATACTTGAAAAATATATAATCAAACAACTTATTTGATAAATATGTTTATAAATGTTTGGTTTATATTATTAAAAATAAATTAATTAATTTAGAATTAAAATTTATAATTTATTAAATAAAATAATAAAAATATTCATTGTAAATTTGGGATGTTATAAAGTACCCTATCAAGTGACTAATCCCAACACCATAAAAACCATCCACCTCCCTGGAGGATTATAAATTCTTGAGTTCCAAATTTTATGGATTTAAAATATAGCATCACCAATTTAATAAGGGGATGATAAAGAACTACTGATATATACAGATGTTCACATCAATACATGATTTTAAATGAGTCACTATAATGGAGGTAACCAATCTCTCACTGGGATTTGGGAAGGATTTACAAACATTTTTTAAAACTATTAGAGAGTCCCAGGGTAGGTAATAATTTCACTTTAAATAGTGTGATGATCTAGACCTCCCATCCTCTCATCCAACACTCATTTTATGGTGTTACTGGTAAATTCCTTATAGGAACCTTTGGAAAGTAAATCTACAATGACTCAAAACATCATGGTCAAAGGCATGTCGGGGATTCCATCAAAATTAGTCACTATAAAGGAGTGACCATTGCTCCATGAATTTCTTGTATGAATTAAATTTAGGTATCCAATAAAGTCATTATACTGCATTGTAAAAGGGATAACAAATAGCACTACAAGAAATAGATCATGCCATAATGTATTGAGAATTACGACACATCAAGTTGATGGTGTGTAAAATTGCTAATGAATATCTAACTAAATTAAAGGGGAGTATGCACTTCTTTTATATTATATTTTACACATTACAATGAAACTATTTTCATTACAACATAACATAAAGATAAATAGATTTTTAAAATGAATGATAAATGGTGGACAGTGGATAAAATTTGGAAAATGATGAGGGTATATACTAATTATAGTGAAATAAGTACCAATAGACCATGCTTTTCAAATATAATATGCATTTTAGTTATTTTATATTTGAGGATACATTTTTACCATTTTAAATTTTCTAGAGAGATCATGGAAATTTATAACTTTATTGTATACAACATGATTTGATCCTTCGTGATAAGTAATTTTTCTATTGATTGTATAACGTATTCTTCTTTATTTACTCTTCTCTTCCATGTTTTATAATTTCTTTAAGATGGATTATGTTTAGAATATACACTAAATATTAATCACGTTATAGTGGTATAAAATAGTTCATGTTGTTAACTGGTGTAAACCATGATGTTGTAATGGTCACTACATCATGGTTTAATGCATGGAAGTTCATGCATTATGTGAAATGATGTGACTCAGTCCCCTTCTCCTACTATAAAATATGGTGTTCAGTTAGATCAGTTTGTGAATATGATTAGTAGAGTTTGAATATCGAAATTAACTATTGATTAAATAAATAATTGATCACAATGATTATTTGAGAGTTATAAATAATTGTAAAATGTCAAACATTTAGGAAATGGTTTCATTCAATAAGAATAATATTTAAGGAACATTTTCATATTCATGGAGGCCTATATAATAAATATCTTTATTTTTGAATTGTATGTACAGTGAGAATTATTTTATGATTTGATCACTAAAATTCCTTAAATATAAAGCTCTCACTGTATCTCAGTCATTCTCTTTAAAAACACTCTAGCAGACCATGATGAAGAGAGGATCCTTCAAATGCATTAGGAGATTCATATAACCCATTGATACCCTTAGTAACATGATTCCATTTGATGCTTCTCATAAATCCCAATAAATATTTTATAAAAGAATCTTTGATATATTAGATCATCATAGAATACATACACTTTTTTCATTTATATTACACAATTTAATATTAATTTATGGATCATAGTAGAAATGGTTTTTGGTTTATTATTTACAATATATTTTGACAAGGGTTGTCTCTTCCAAAAGCATTTAGTGGTATCTTATCCACTTATATCTTGTTTGGATAAAAATTTTAGAAAAACATGGTAACTAGTAAAATAAATTTTCTAGTACAATGATATGTTTTAAGAAAAATATCCATGGTTCATTAATTTTTTTATAACCATGATATATTACTAATAAAATTTTATTTAGTTTTAGAAAAGTTATAAAACCACATCATGGTCTATAAAAAATGGGTGTGGAAATAGTTTCATTAAAACATATAATTATAAAACAATTAAATTATGATTTGGTCTTTATTAAAAATAATCATGGTTAATACAGAAATTTAATTTACTAAAAAAATTATAACATATAATAGAAAAACCAAGTTGTGGTATCAAAATTAGAAATTTTATATGATCAGTACAATATAGATTCAGATAAGGAAATATGATATGATTTCCCATGGGAATTATTTTCATGTGGGAGAAACCACTCCATGGTTTCCAAAAAAACAAGTAGTGGTTTTTTTAAATAGAAAACAATTTCATAAAATTCCTAGAAACCTTTGTTATCCCAGGTTCAAAATTACCCTATAAAATATATCGAGGGATTAAAACCATAAAAAAAATTGGTATATGTGATCTAGTTTTAAAGTTTATTTACATGGTCAATTTATATTGTGTTTAAAATTATGAAATAATGTCGACATTATTGTAGTTTTTTCCTAATAACCAACTACTTTGTACATTATATTGTATGTATATTCACAGTATTAAATGCCAATAAATACCTTATCATAAGTTTATTGGTATTCTATATAAATTTAATGGGATAATTTCCTTGATTATTTATCTTAATGAAAATATTATAGTAGTTCCCCTCTATGATGAGAACCTTGGGATGTTATGATGATATTCTTGAACTATATATATCTTGGTTGTGTGAAATAATATGATGGTAAATAGATGATGTAGAATATTAGGTGTGACTACTCATAAGTGGATGATACTTCATTTCATGAAGTTCACACTCAGTAATCTCTAAGAAGAGAGATTATAAGGAAAGACCCACCAGTAGGAATTTCACATGTTACAATTCATTAGATATTTCTGTCTATGATCATGTGTAAGGATACTTGGAGTTTAATATTATTAAAAATGCATATCAAGAGTGGTGTACTTAAATGTAATACTGTAAACTATATGAAATATGACTATGTAAAAAAATTTTTGTTTGGTGCATCATGAGTGATATGTTATTAATGAATAAGTTGAGGAAAGATTTTTCCCTTCCATCTTGACGGAAGTTGACATATCTACCCTTTGATTGAAATGGAACTGAAACATTAAATTCCATGGCCATGGTGTATTGAAGAGTTCATTTAAAGAAGTAAAATAAATACATATCAATCATATATATTGATGACATGATTATGAAACCTTCCTGATGATATATCGAGATAAAGTGCCTAAAGGTGTTTTTTTGTATTTTTTAGTTAAGTTATAAATTTAATAAATGAAAGGAAGAGAAATTTTGGGTGATGGATTGAGTATCCACCCAATGTATAAAGAAGAGATACTTCCCATACACAATGGGTAAATAATAATGAATAGTTGGATTCCCTTGAAAACCTAGATAGATAGATTCAAGTGGGAAGCCCCATACATTATACGATTACAAGAGATGATTGTAATGCCCCGATCCGGAATACATTGAGTGGTGCCTCAATCCGGTTGGTCACGAGGCCTCAAGTGTCCCCCCCCCCTATTTCAGAGGCTACCAACTAGTAGTGAGGGTCCATAGTGGTATTAGTTAGGATACTATACCCTTTTAATCAGAGTATCATAGTGGTGTAATATATAGATAAATGGTGGAATAATGATATCAACTAATAGTAGAAGATAAATCATCTAGATAATATAACATACATTAATAGAAATATCTAATACCATATATAAAATGATGTAATGTCATGTATCTAAAATAATAATAGGAAAACATGGTAGTAAGCACTCATACATATAGTTATATAAAAATAACCAAAAATATCAAAAAGACTGTCTTTATATAGCATCGTGATCCATAGCTCCGTCATATGTTCACCCACTCCCATGCTACAATCAATCAAGCATTTAAAATTGAGTGTTTTTTTTATCCCTACCTGTATCCATGAAGTTTTTTCTGGTACCATAGGTTGCCCAAATATTATGTTAAATATACTCCATAGGTCACCACCAATGGTGTCTATAGAAAATCCATTTTCTGAATATAAACTATAATTGTGTGAAGATATAACAAGAAAATATGTAAGGTGTAGGACAATAATGACAAGTCAATGAGCACAAGTTGTAATAAGAGTAGGCTATAAAAATGAGCATCAATATATATATATGAATTATCAACATCAGGTAACAACCATCTCAGACAATGCCACATGTGAAAAAGAGTAATAGACCTACATAGGCTAGGTCCCAAGGTACTAACTAGGGTGACCTATATTTGGATATGTGAATGCATATGGAAGTCATAGGTTCCATAACTCAATCCTCCTCATCAGTTCCATACTATAGATAATCATACCTATGGGTCACATGTGACATACCTTGATCCCCAAGTCAGTTTCATATCATAAATAATAATACTTAGGGGTTACTGGTACCATACCTTGATCCCCT
The DNA here is from genome assembly GCA_963277665.1 of Viscum album. Lineage (NCBI taxonomy): Eukaryota > Viridiplantae > Streptophyta > Magnoliopsida > Santalales > Viscaceae > Viscum > Viscum album. Next base: position 1,730,241,048 of record OY728157.1, read on the forward strand.
AATCGGTATCATACCATAATGAAACATGTTCCATACCTTCATAGTAAGATGGTTCCATACCGTAATTAAATAAATTCCATACCTTCATAGGAAATTTGTGTCATATTGAGATTTATAGCATCAAGAAAGTATATAAAATGTCATGGGCTATGTTAGTGTCCATTCCAAATTACAATTATAAATATAAAAAGGCACAATCCAATATATTATACATATAATTCTATATTTTCATTTAATTCAACTATTTTCCGTTTTTAATAACATTTAATATCATGTAAAATGAGTTATGGACATCTATAATCGTCTCATTTAATTTAAAAAGACTCCCACTATAAGGGTGGAGTGTTCTCACACCAAAAGGGATGGTTTAACATAGAGAATATGAAAGAACACACCACATAGGTGGCTTGGGTTGTGGTTGAAAACCTATAAAAAAGTATAGGTACTACAAGGGAACCAAAAACTATGTATAATAATTAATTTTAGGCTTATCATTTAATTTAGAAAAAAAATCCAAAAGGACGGGCATGTAGAACAATGATGATGGTTTAAAAAATTAAAAAACTTTAGGGAAAAGGTATAGATTTCCTACCTTATACCTTCGGTATAAACCTCATCCAATATCAGCCCTTAGTTCAGCCTAAATCATAACATAATAGAATAATATACAGATACCCTGAAAATATGGAATATTATATGGTACTAAAATAACTCCATCAATGGTAATATAAATGAAAAAATGAGATAAAGGAACGGAGATATTACCGATGGAAAGGCAACATGATAGACAATACTCAAAATGGAGGACAGGTAGAAGAATGACTTCAAATCCTAAGTTAGGCTTAATTAGTAACTCCCAACCTTGAAGAGAGAAGGGCTATTGTCTACTAGAAAATAAGGTAAATAAAGAGGATTAGACTCTTTAAAACAAATGAGGGAAATTTTAAATTTCACCTGAACTTTAAAGGGTGCATGTTTGGCCACACGGTTGGCCAAATCATTATCCAACCATGTTCACCCCATTTCCTAGAGACACAACTCACTTGACATGAAAAGAATGGTTATAAAACCCATGTTTAGACCATTTTCACCCTCTGTCTCATCCCCATATGGTTGTATGGATTGGGTTTCATGGTTTTATCAAACTATGTGAACCCTGACAGTGCTCTGGATCACCCCACATGGTTTGTTCTAACAATGTGGACTAGTATTCATGGTTTATACTAACTATGTGGAGTAGTTGTTTCCTCTAAAATTTAGGGTGTTGGGATTTGAACAATCCCTAGACACCATCGTTTCCACTATAACCTCATTAGGAATTTTCATTATGATAAAACTAATGAATCAAACTGAATTTAAAAGGTTATATACCACAATGAAAAACTAGGATCTTATAGTCTTCTCTCCTAAAAACAACTCATTGCCGAGTTGTCATTCCAAGGGTGGTAATCCAAAATCTAAGATTAACTTTGGCCACTGAGCATGTATGTCATCTTCTGACTTCCAAGTCTCATCATGTATGTGGTTGTACTATTATAAAACTCATACTAGAGGAACTGACCTGCCTCGAAGAGCCTTCATGCTCTGGTCCATGATACAAATAAGGTGATTCTAAAAAGAATTATCAGCATCTAGTTCCACCTCATCTAGATATAACACATGATATGTGTATGAATTGTAAGTATGTAACTAAGAAATGTGAAAAACTCCATGCATAGACTGACATCTCTCAAAAATTGTTATCTGATAATCAACTAGTTTGACCCTCTCCAAAACCTCAAAAGTTCCAAAAAAATAGACGATGGATTTCTTTGCTACCTAAAACATTGATACACCAGTCTAATAAAAATACATAAGAAAACCCAACTCCCCACCTCTAACTCTTGTGTTCGATGATGACGATCGACGTATCGCTTCTGGCTAGACTGAGTTATATTCATTTGCTTCTAAATCAACTAAACCTTCTCCAAATTCCCTTAAATTAGATAAGTTCCAAGTATCACTTCTTTACCCACTTCTAATCAGTACATAAGTGAATGACATGGCCTACCATATAAAGACGCATAAGGATTTTATTGTGGGCGAACTTGACTAGAGGTATATGTTTCTCCCAAAAACCTCTCAAATCAAGGATGGATGCTTGAAGCATGTCCTCTAAAACCTATATCATTTTCTCAGACTACTATTCGGTTTGAGGGTGGAAGGTTGTGATCAAAAGCACCTAATTAACCAAATATTTATGTATCCCCTTCCAGAACCTTGACATGAAATGATCATCCCTATCAAAAATGATAGTATGAGGGACCCTATATAGGCATATAATCTCACAGACATAAAAAATCTCAAGATCATCTACTAAGAAGGTCTCTTTGATAAGTAAAAGTGATTAAACTTCATGATCTTATAGATGATCACCCATACTACATCACTACCTCGAGTGAATATCAATAATCTAGTCAAAAAATCCATAGTGGCATCATCCCATTTCAACTCAAGAATGGGAAATCACTATAAAAGCCTTATTGGCCACTGGTATTCTAGTTTCACCTACTATAAGGTGGAACATTGATTAATAAAACTAGTTATCTCCCTTTTCATACCGGGCCACCAATATTGGTGATGTAAGTCATAATACATCTTGGTAATTTTGGGATATACTACCCAAGTAGAAGCATGAGACGCTCACATCAATTTATCTCTGAATTCTGTAGGAAACCAAATGCGTCCATGGATATGAAATATGTTATTCTCATCAATGATCTATCTTGGTAGTGGTTCCAAGCCTGAAACACTCTCCCTTAGGACTAAGTCCTTAGTAACCTATAACCACCTCATATTCTGTATCAATAGTAAGTGCTAAAACTACAAGGATACTCTATTTGTGATTCTCCTAGAACTCTAAGTGCATATTAGAAAATAGTTCCATAAGATACCACTCACAACTAGCCTTCTAAATTGCATGTGTCAGATTCCTTCAACTTAGAGCATCCGCAACAGCATTTCCTTTCCTAGGAATATTGGAAAGATCAAAATAGAAGGATTATAAGTATTACAAACACCTAATCTACCAAAAGTTCACGTCACACAGCATGAAAATATACATGAGGATTTTGTGGTATGTATATTCCATAAAATGCTCTCCCAGCAGGTAATGACTCCAACGATGCAAGGCATGAGATATAGCTTCCTACTCGAGATCATGTGTCAGGTAATTATGATCATGAGGCCTCACATTCCATGACTCTTATGAAATGACTCAATCTTCATACATTGGAATTTATCCAATCCTAATACCTAATGTATCATAATAGACTTTATATCTGATACTTAGCTCTAGAAGAATCAGGATTTGTGTAGAAGGCAGTCTCCCTTTCATCCCTTAAAAGGTTGTCTTCTAGGTTTCTAACCATATAAATTATACACCCATCTTAGTAAAATACGTGAGAGGTGCTACTAGGTGTGAAAATTACTATATAAAACACATGTAATATCCAATTATCCCCAAGAAACTATGTGTTTTAAAAATGTTCTTGGGATTCTCCTAGTTGACTATATCTCTCATATTCTTTGGGTCAACTGATACTCCTACCTCTAAGATGATGTGACCCATGAAGTAGAATTTATCGATCCAAAAGTGAAATTTAGAGAGATCGTCATATATTTGATGATCTATCAATGTATTTAGAATGATCTAAAGATGTTTTTAATGTTCATGTAAAGTATGAGAATACTTTAAGATATCATCTACAAATACTACCAAAAATTAATCCAAATATGGGCGGAAAACATGATTCATTAGATCCATGAAAACAGTCAGTGAATTTGTGAGACCCAACAGGATAACCAGATACTCATAAAGACCATACCTACTATACAATGTTTTATGAGGTATTTCTGAAGTTTATATTCATACTTAGTGATAAACTAATCTCTAGTAAATGTTTGAGAAAACATTATCTCCTTGAAGCTAATCAATTAGGTCATATATACAAGGAAAATGATATCGATTATTCACATTAAACTGGTTCAACTTCTAATAATCCACCCAAATATTGAGGGTTCCATTTTCATTCTTGTAGAAAATGAACAGTTAACCCCAGGGAGAAGTACTGAGTTTTATAAAACCTTTAGCTTCTAATTCATCTAGATGTCTCTTGAGATCCTGTAACTCTATAGTGTCCATCCTGTAAGGAGGAATGGACATTAGTTTAGATCCTATAACTAGATCAGTAGAGAAATCCACCTCTCAATTAGGAGTTAAATTGAAAAATTCATCGGGTAAAATATCCCTAAAATGATATTCTATAGTATATAAATTAGCGTGATGTATTCCTTGATCATCCATATAAAGTCTAGAAATCAAGGTTGTTATCCCACTCAACCCATGATGATATACTCCATCTCTACCTTCCTAGACATCCTACTCGCCCTTGTGAATAGAATTAATGCCCTCTGATGATGTGAAAGATACCCTCAGGTGATATATATTCACATAGTGATGATAAGGAATTATCCATCCCATCTTGAGAATAATGTAGAAACTATACATCTTAAGGATAAAGAAGTTCCATAGAAAATTATAGCCACCTATCTCCAGAGGGAACTCCTTACACTAACGTATACTATCTGATCGGCTACCCAAATTAGTTTCAAGGGTTATCACCCTACATTAGAATTGAATTTCAAGAATGAGGCTTTCCAAGATAGCCATACAGATAAAATAATTTGAAGCCGTTGTGTCAAAAAATGATACCATGATAGATGCTACTAAAATCATACCTTGAACTGTAGAAGTTCTGGGAATCTACTCCCCTAGAACATGTTACACTATATAAACTTGTCATGTTCTACGGCCCTAAGATACAACATGACTGCCTTGAGCAGACCTACTCTTCTAATGCTGAGCAACTGGTGTCTATATCCCACGACCATGACTATCTTCTCGGTCTGACTGAATGGTAGCACTCCAACTCCATACCTAACATAGACCTTTTGATCCCTTCCCAAGACCCAAATTCAGTGTTGATCCTCTCTCACTAGCCACTAGAATTAATATTTTCAAAACTACTATAAATGGTATATCCTGTCACAGGATTGACACTCAACTAGACCCCTTTCACACTAAGGTTTCATATGCCCCTAATTCAAACACTGATGACAGAAAAAAAACTACTAGTACGTGCAATATGAATGGTACTTCCCTTACAAGATGTATCTAAGTGATACTTTATACCACTAGATGATGAAATATTGGGTCATGAATCTAGTCTACTCTAATTTTAACCTCTAGCTTCCCTTAAATTATGTTTGATAATAAATCCTGGTTTACTATACCAGAAATGGTAGTAAATTAGAAAATGTTCACCTAATAATAAATAGGATTCATAATCCCTTCTTCAAAACATATCTCTTTTTTTTATCATCAACAGTATAGATTAGTGAAAAGTACTAAAGATATATAAAATGAGATGATTAATCCATATCAGACATAGAACCCTACTACAGGTTCATGAAATATATAGCATGATCATCCCTCAAGGTCTTAGGGAAAAAGAAGTCATAGAATACTGTCTAAAAATCGTCCCAGGCTATACCCTGATAATGATCTTCCTGAATGAAAACATCCCAACATTTCTTGGTAGAATCTCAAAGAATATATGCATCAATATTGACTCTCCACTCAAGAGGTGTCTCAAGGTTCTCAAAGATAGTTATCATGGCCTCTAGTCATGAATTTGAAGCCTAGGGGCTACCATCCCCTAAAAAATTTGGTTGATGTTCCTACTAAAACTCTCACATCAACTCTTCTATAGAAGAGGTGGGTCGCAAATCTCTAAGAATAGTATGTATAATCCAAATAAATTCCCCTTGAAACCAGGAATCATCGCCTTCATAGAGAAAATAAGAAAGTAACATAGGTGGCACTACTAGAGGTAACATTAGTGGATCAAATCCTACCACCTATGGAGCATGGTTTTCACCACCCTCCTAGTGCATGACTCAAGGACGTCATGGTGGAATAGATCTACAAATTCCAATAACACACCTCAGATAGGATTTAATAATGATAACATCATAGATACAAGGATATGATAGGTACAAGCCTTAAAATATAATATTTTCACCCCTTTATCTACTTCTAAAGCCAGGTCAGGCTGATATGAATGATCATACAGAACACACGAGATGTTTCCTAATACCCACTACTATTGTTGGTTTGGGTTCAGGCTTTATATTTCACTATAATGGTCCCGATATATGTACTTTAAATTGTAATTTATAGAGGAAAACACCCTTTAAGTTTTAATTGGAATCCCCATTTAATGTTGACCATATTTAAATTAGAGATTTATCAATTCTTACATTTACATAATAGACTAGTTAACTGAAGTACTATTCCCAATTTATACATGTACATGATTTATAAATTGAAATTATTAGTTCATTTAACTATATTTAAACCTTTATATTTGATAACAGGATGTAACAGGTGGTATAATATTATTTGAATAAATGAATCATCATTCCCAATTAATAGAGATACATGTACTCTTCAGATTACAAATTATATTCATGTGTTAAAAATAAACAAACATTTTATTCTATGTAACCTCAGTTACATAACTCAAACATATGATAATTGGTTAATTAAGGCACTATCATAAAACTATATAGAAAAACACCATTTAGTTTGATGCATAAAATTTATTAACCAATTATTTAATACCCTTTTCCTATAGAAATTTTAGTTGCATAATAGATATATAACTCAAGTCACATACAATAAGTATCATGCAGTCATGCAATGTAACCTACATGTCATGGAATAATTCATGGCATATTAATGTTATAAGTAGCCTAAAATGATGCATGATCAATGCTTTCTGGCCATATTGGGCCAATGATAAAATGTAATCCAACATCATAATAATAATAACATCACATGTCATGTGAGTCACTCAATAATGGAATCAAAACAACTATAACAACCATAAACCATAACATCAAGTCCTATCCCAGGTAATTTAAATTTTCCTCATATATGGGTTAGATACTCCTAGGAATAGGCTCATTTCCGAATTCGAACACATCCTAGTCTCCTTTCTACCATCCCAAAAAAATAATGTAATGAAAAGAAACCTTTGTTATCAATTTGTAACATCCCAACCTGAAATACACTTAGCGGTTCCCTGATATAGTTGGTCACAAGGCCTCAAGCACGCCTCCCCATATGTCAGAGGCTATGGACTAACTGCAAGGGTCCCCAGTGGTAATGTTGGGAGACTATACCCTCATAATCAGAACAGAACAGTTGTACAATAAATGGGTAAATGAAGAAAGAATAATATTAACTAATAGTATAAGATAAAGCATCCAGATAAGATAAAATCCATCAATATAAATATCTAGTAACATATAAAAATGATGTAATTGCATGTCTCTAAACAAAAATAATAGGAAAACATGGATGTAGGAACTCATGCATATAGGTATATCAAAAGAACCAAAAAGACCAAAAATATTATCTCCAGATAGCATCATGATCCATAACTCATTCATGTGATCCCCTACTCTAATTCGACAATCAATTAAGCATCGACAACTGGATGCTTTCCCCTATCCCTATCTACATCCCTGAAGTTTGTTTGCATACCATCGGCGGGCCAAATAGGGTGTGATATGTACTCAATAGGCCACTACCAATGGTGTCTATAACAAATATAGACAATTTATATAAACTATAATAGTTTTCATCTATAATAGGTAATGATGTAAATTGTAGGATAGGCACAAAAATTCCATGATCACAAGATGTAATAAGAGTACTCTATAATAGATGATCATAAATATATATATGTGAGTGTGTGAAGTATCAATAGAAGGTAACAACTAGCTCATCCTACATCACATGTGAAAAGAGTAACAGAACTGCATGGGCTATGTCCCAAGGTAATCCTCAAATTCTATTTTTTTCATTTTATGAATAAACCACTTTAAGGGTGAGTGGTAACCTCACAATACAAGAGCCAAATTTCAAACCAAAAGACCAAATTTCAAACATCACAAATAGCCTCCAAAATCCACCCCCAAAACATCAAAACATAAAATCATATTTCAACTTCTCCTCCTCAAGTCATGTTCCTGGATTAGCAGTCCACCCCTCGTCGCCATCACCACTGTAACACTGAATCCCTTAGAAAGAGCTCAATTCCATTGTAAAAAAAAACAGAAAAACATCACAATGAGGCATCAAACAACCGCCTTCATCCTCCATCCATCTAAAATAAAATAAATCAACAATGCCAAATCAATCAGGAACCAAACAACACACGAGCTTTGCAGATCACAGATTCATCAAACGAAACAACCATAAACAACGCACTGAAATCGCAGAGGAGCCAAAATATCCCAAAAGGTTCAACTCATCTTGAGGTTGACAACCTTGAACAAAGTATAGATGCTATAAGGGCATAAAAAACTAGGTGTAATAATTAATTTGAGGATTATAATTTAATTTATGAGTAATGTATGGAAGGAATAGTGTGAAGAACAATGAAAATCGTTTAATAAATGAAAAAACCTTAGGTAAAATGTATAGGCCACCTACCTTATACCATTGGTATAAAACTTTTCTAGTATCAACCATTAGTTCAGCCTAAATCGAAGGAAAATGGAAGAATAGATAGATACCCTGAAAATATGGCATATTATCTTGCACTAAAATAAATCAATTGATGGGAAGACAATCGATGAAAGGAGATAAAGGGATGGAGAGCTTACGAGTGGATATCCAATGTGATAGACGACACACCAAACATAGGTCGGATGAAAGAATGGATTCAAATCCAAGGTTAGGCATAAGGAGGAGATCTCAACCATGAGGATGGGAGGGTTTATGTCCACTAAAAAATAAGGGAAAGAATTAGGGTTATCCTATTTAAAATAAAGGAGGTAAAAATGTCCATTTCATCTAAAATTTAAAGGGAATGTGATTTTTCTGCATGGTTGTTTATATTGTGCACCAACAATGCACACCCCACATCCCAGGTACACACCCCATGTAGATTGTCATTCAATATTATAAAAACCATGTGCATCCTATGTGAACCCTTTATATCATCCCCACATGGTTGTGTGGAATGGGTTTCATGGTTTTATCAAACCGTGTGACCACTGACAGTGCTCTTGATCACCCCACATGGTTTTTTTAACTATATAGGCTGGTCTGCATAGTTTATACTAACCATGTGGCCCATTTGTTTCCTCAAAAATTCAGTGATCTATACCCTGAATAAGCCTAAAAAACCCTTGTTTCCCTTGTAACCTCTTTAGTAATTTCCATTTTGATAAAAATAAGGAATCAAGATGAAATTAAAAGGTTTCGTACCTCAAAGAAAAATTAAGATCTTATGATGATATTCATACCCTAGAAAAGTGATGGAGGTGAAGAAGTATTATCCTAAATAGGTTTAATTGAAGAGCTACTAGCTTCTAAACCTATGGATGTAAACCCTAAATGGTTGGGGATAAAATGTATAAATGATGTTTAAGCATAATGGAGAGACAACCAATAGATGGGACCCATCCAAGAAGTATATATAATGTTATTTATTATAAAAATGTTATTTATACACTCTTGGTTTAAGGTTTAAGTGATTAGATATGCATTGATATTGATTAAATAATATTCGCACCTGATATCATAGAGACATTTGAGGAAATACTCTACCCTGAGGATTTTATATGCTTCAATGCCTCAAAAATATATTATAAGGAATTTATAAGTATTATAATAATTTCAATAATAATTTTAATAAGTTTTGATATGATTTTAACTATTTTTTAATTGATGATATTGGTTGGAATCGAAGTGGAGAAGGCCTAGTTTGAAAAGGATAGAAATATGGAAAAATGAATGAGTCCATATTCCATGTACATGAATTCTAGCATAGTAAAATTCATCCATTGTCGAATCCACCTAGGATAATTCACTATGTATATAACTATTTTCTTGCATGAAGATCCATGTATGTGAATACATGTACACAAATTTTCATAGGAAAAATCATCTTTGTATCCAAATTCAAAAACTGTGTATGTGAATGAAGCTTTATATAGCCAAATGAAGTGACATAGATGAGATACCTAAATAATTAATTGTTATGTCATATCCAAAATTCATGTAACCAAAGTCTACTATGTATCTGAAATAAGATCCATGGACATGAATAAATACTCGTATAGGTGAATTTCACATGAGCACCACATATCCAAAATTATAATATGTGAATCACCACATAAGGTAATTCTTCATGTATCCAAATCTATATATATAAAATAGAAATTTACTTATCTGGATTTCCCGTACATACTTGGTGAAAATTATAGAATTTCATATTTAGTGAATATAAAGAAGAAATCACTTAGGATGATGTAAGAGTTTTTATTTATTTACTAAAACATTATAAACTCCTTGAATGGTGTGTGATTCAAGATTTGATAAGAAAGAGAATTTGATTTTTATCCATGGTAAAGGGAAGATCAAGGTGATATAAAAAGAGGAGTTTTCATAATTATTTAATTTTGAGGCAATATATAACTACCATTGTTGAAGTTGTTCTTTTGAGTTTAGAATATCATAATTCTTATAGAATCCATGATCCAGTGTATTTTGAGGAATACCGAATGATAAGAACCATTTCATATATTCTTTAAAGGAAAAAATTGAAGTTATTGGGTTTTCAAGAATAATTCATATGATGTTCCATTGAAATTTGAGTTATTTTTTAACAAATACTACATTATTTTTTATCTAATTTTGTTCAAGTGTTAGTGAAGGATTGATATTAATGTCTGGGAATTTTTCTAAGGATTGAGTTATGAGAAGAACTTATGTGTGTTACCGGTAGTGAAGATGAGTTCCATGCCACTTCTGATTGTTGTGTATTTTATATATCTATATAAATTTAATGTGTGGTTTTTTAGTGGGGATATTTTTAGAAGGAATAGTATCCTATGACATATATTGTTACATAATTTCAAAATAAATTAAGGAATCTAGGTGATCCATTTGTGAATATTTTTGAAGTAAGAAGTGGACAAGAATTCATTTTTCTGCATTATTGTTGAATATATTTGAGAATTTGATGATCCTATTTTGTAAATAATGAGATATATTTTTTGTATGTAAATATATCCTTATACTTAATAGAGATCAAATTTCTTTTAGGATATGAAATAAACTCTTATGTATACATGGTGAAAATCCATGAAACCTACGTGAATCAAGGTATATACAGATAGCATCATGTGACTCAGTGAATACATTGGGAATCTATTTGAATAATTTCATTGGGAAAGTATAAATATAGGTCCTGTGAGACACAAAAAAGTGGTTGGTGTGACTCTTGTTGAGATAATATCTGTTATACTCTGATCTAGTTATGGTGTGAAAAGTACCCTCCAGTTGTAATTGTGAAATTTTATTATGTTAAAGAATCCTTGATTAGGGCACATAACCAATCAAGGAAAGTACTAGGTCTTTGTAATGGACCTTTAAAATCCTTGTGTTCTTATTAGTTCATTGACTACATTATATAGGTGAGGCAGTGACACACAAAAATCAATTGATTGATACTGAATAAGCATGGTAGGTTGAATTAAATGGAATAATTAATAAAATTTTGAAGTGGCCACTAATTGTCCCCTACCCTATTAGTGTTCCATCAGCCCCTTTAGTATTTCAAGTGGTATTATAAGGAATTTTTCCTCCAAAAATATCTAAATTAAGTGTGGATTTTCTATTCCTAAGAAAGAGCCTCAGTTCCATAATTCTACCTCTACATCCATCAAATAAAATATGGAAGTATCATCCAAGACACTAAAAAATAGAATAAAGAAAGAGGAAAGTATGTTGAGATATATCTCAAAGAAGAAATAGTAAATACTATTAATTGAATATAATCATAATGTTAAGGATATATCTCTTAAACCTATTTATTTCCATTCCTTTGGTAATTTGAGTTCAGGATATGAAGGATGTGAAAAAAAATTGATACATTATAATTGTTGAATATTTGTATTCACATGTTAGAAATCATCTGAATAAGGTTCCTACTGAGGTTTTCATATATATGCAAAATTTCATCAAGGACCTATTTTATGAATAAAAATTGTTCTATAAAGAGTATAATTCAATTGAAAATTCATTTTTCAGACAAGTTTGAAGATTTAACTCTCTCACAAAACATATAAAATCTATGGAATAATCTATCATGATTTGAAATGAAAAAGTTTATTTAATTGATAAATAATTTTAAATATTTATTTGTGAGAAATAATTTCTTAAGGTATATTGGGAAGGAAGGATGATATACATAGAGGATGAGAATTCCATCCTTAACATGACGTACCTTGATCTGGAAGTCAATTTGAAGAATCTAGAAGAGAAAAAAACTAGATATTCCCAACAAGCCAAGAAAAAATGTCCCATCACAAAAAATTTGGAAGTGAAAACTATATCAAATGTGGCTCAAAGTGGTGGCTCAAATATAATAAGATTTTCTGGATAATACTCCACCTCTATATCCTAATGTAGATAAAGTGTCTTTCACTAAATCTAGAATTTATGGAATTTCAGTAAAAAAGTTAAAATATATAAAAATGTAGAAGGAGAAAAATGTGGGTACTTCTAAAAACATGTAAATTAAGGAAGTGAGTATGTACTAGAAAAAATATTCCCCAAAATAATCCCAAAATGTTGGGATTATATCCCAAAAACATAAATCATATTATGTTGTAAAGCCTGCATCTAAAAGAACAAGACTTTTTGAAGGTGTTGGTGCTATTGGAAATTCAAACACAGGGATATTGATTACTATCATTATATAATAATGGGAATAATTCCAATAATACCTATACAAAGGGGTAGAAAATGTATATAAAATAAACAACCAATTATAAAAAAGAAGAAAACAAAAATGAAGAAAGGTTTATCTTATAATAAAAAAATAGATATCATTGAAAAAAATTATGACTTATGAAAAATTGGTGGTCACAACTATGATATATGGTAGTATAATCCTTTAAAGTACCATAGATTTACTAAAGATAAAAAAGTTCCACAACATTATAAGTACAAGGTGATGAAACAAAGTATGTCTGCCCTATGTTTGAAATCAATGAAAGAGAATTCACCCAAGAAGGAAATGAAGAAAGAAAACCATGAGGTTCAACCTATCAGGAATAAGTGCTTCAATTAGGGTAAAATAGTTCACACCATCTACCATTAAAATCCATAATGAATAAGAAATATATATGAAAATATATAAGGAACCTGAGTTTATTAGTAACATTTGTTTCCTGAATAAATGTGTTTTGTATCATATTATATAATATTATACACATACAAAATATAGAGAAACCAAAAAAACTTTATCTCATTAATAAATATCATTACATTATTTATCTACAAAACCAATAAAAATTCCAAATATTTCAATTGGAAAAAAATAGAAAATAGAAAATCTAAAATGGGAAAATGTGGATCGACCCAATCTACTAGAATCATCACCCCCAAGACCAACACTATATAAATTAAAACAAATATTAGTAAAATAATAACAATATTAAAAAAATGGAAATATAAAACCTTGGGAGGAATTTTAGTGAATATTAATTTAAATAATGATGTGGTATTTATAGTAGGTAATGTGACTATTAGAATAGTAATGTGACCATTGGAATAGTAAAGTGACTATTATAATAGTAACCTGACTGTTGAGAATAGTAACCTGGCTGTTGGAATAGTAATTTGACCTCAAAAAAATAAAATTTAATGTAAATAATATTTATCATTATTAATTTAAGTATATATAAATATTATAATTCCAAAAAAATAAATATCATGATTAAAAAACAAATAAAATATGAACACATTTTTTATAAAATGAGTTTTAAAGGATTTAATAAAAATCATAATTTATATATTAAAAATTAAAATTAAATATGTTCAAAATTTATTTTGAAAAAATGATTCTCAGTTTTTGAAATCAGTGTGTTGAAATTTTAAAATAGTTATTTTTTAGTAATGTTCTGAAATACTTCCATTTTCAATTGAATACTAAAAAAATCAGTTTTTCATGTAACTACTATATCTTAAATTACATCATTCAAGATAAGATAAGGACCTTATAATTTTTATAACTTGATTTTTGGTCAAAATATATTTAATTTCATAAATTAGTCGTTAAAATACAATAAAATTAATTTATAAACCTAGAAATCATTTTCCAAAACCTAAAGTCAAAAATGATCCCTTAAAATAACAATATTTCTTTTTTCCACTTTGTTTTTTAATTAACTAACTGAATTATAATTATAAATGGGTCCAAAATCATAAAACCATTTATTTTATTTATATGTTATTTATATTTTCAAAAATTCACTATTACAATTTTTACCTTTGATGTAATATTTCATTTTAAAAATACCCTTCCCCTCAAGTATAAATAACCCCTCTCTCTCCCCTTGGAAAACCACTCCTCCCTCACTCAACAAAGAAATAGTTATACAAAAATAACCTCTATTGATACCTTATAAACCTTCGGTACATGCTGGAGTAAACCAACTCCATTCATCAAGGAAGTCCAATGTCGTGCTAGAGAATCCACGCTAAGGAAAGAGTATGTTTTTTTCAAACTTTTCTCTCATTTTCTTCTTCTTATATCTCTTATCCCAATTTATTTAAAAATAAAATATTATAATATGTCATTAGTAATAATGTTAAAATTATATTAATGATGTTAAAATTATATAAAAATTATATTTTTGATGTATTTATATTTTATACCTCCTTTTTCATATTTCGACAATGTTCCCATTAATAGTCGGTTAACCACCGACGAGGATGTTTCCAACTTATTTTCTTATAAAAAAACTAATGGATGGTTAAAATAAATTATTTATTATATATAAATTTATAAATATATGTATTTTATTCTTCTGTAATTTATTATGTAAAATTACCTTGAACAAAATAGAGAGATCGAAGAAAAATAGAAAAATTTTAAGAAAACGTGATATCAAAATGATTCAAATTCAATAAAAAAAATTAATAAATATAATAAAATTGTTATAATTGATAAATAGTGATATAAATTAAAATAATACACTTATATATAAATGTTTTAATAAACCTAATTTTATTATTTAGGAGACAGAAAAGCGATGAAATAAATCATTAATTAAGGTAAGGGGATTCTCAAACCCAACTCACTTTTTTTGGGTTATCCCTCTTTCATGACACTGTTGTTATGTATATTCATATAATTTTCCTTAAATATCATTTTGATATTCTTACATTCTCTTTTGGGATATACATGTTTCCCCATTGATTTTTAATCCAAATACAATGATTTTCCAAAAGGACTTTTCTTTCAAAAACACATCTTTTACTTCTCTTGATTTGTTTCTTATTCACTCAAGAATGATGATGTTTATGCCAAATATTTTTTCCAATTTTCATTTGGTAACCCCAATTTTATTCATGAAATAACTTTTTATGAAATATTTATGAATCCCATTCATTTTCATGGGTTATTTCACGACTATGATTGTTATACGTTTTATGTGGCATGCATGATTATTAAATATTATAATGTGATAGATGGGCCCAAAATTATATATCCCTCTAATACATTGGATAATGTGAAGTATCACATGGTATTATATGTATTTTGTGTGAACAATATGCTATATTTTTTCACAATGATTATTTTGTGATTTGTGCACATATGTTATGCATCGACATTATGCTAGCATAGTTCATAACTATGTGTAGTATTTGACCACTATAAAATGATGTTTCATTTTTATAAATCTCCAAATTCCATTCCTTTATCAAATGTTCCCATAATTATTATGATGATAATCCTATTATTATGATATTATGATGATGATTATTCTTACCCATGTTATATTGATTAATTTCTCTTACTCATCCCATTACTTGTCACGACCCCCTCCCACCAAAGATGCCCCTCCTGAGCTGGCAATGGTGAAAGGGAGATAATGACCCCCGAGTCCTGCCTCCAGTAGGCCCCGGGGTGGCGACTAGCGCCAAGGGTATGAGTTTTCACAAATATGAGAGGCATTACCCTTTTTATTTATTTAGGATCGGGAAATAGGACAAGTCATCCTCTAAAAAGGAAAAGAACAATTGTATAGAAATAAACCCAAACCAAGCCCACATGCATGTTTAAACAATTTTATAACAAGGTACAAGTACAAGAAAGCTCAAAGTACAATACCAAAAGAAAAAAAGAGTACAGCAACAGCAACAGCTCCAACTGTCCGACTAGTAGGGTCCCGCATGGCCCTGGTAGTCCTCCTAGAAACCTGAAAGTAAACTTAGGGTGAGCATACAATAATACTCAGTAGGGAAACCTAAAGCTCTCGTGCAAAAGTGGGGAGACATCCTAATGTCCCGTGAGAACAACAGAAGAAACCTAGCAAGGAATTCTATCCACCCAACCTCACCAGCCACACTCACCAAAAACACAATCCCAACAGGTATTAGTATATAAGAACAAAAGTATTGGGTACCCTGCACCATTTCCCCGTAGTTAGCTGCTCTTCCTAATGGAAAACGTCCTGACACTGCCACACTCTCCCCGCCCACACACACCTGAGACTCACAAACCACACATCCCTCCCACACACACCTGGGCCTCACAACCACGTATCCCGCCCGCACACACCTGGGTCTCACAACCACGTATCCCGCCCGCACACACCTGGGCCTCACAACCAGGTATCCCGCCCGCACACACCTGGGTCTCACAACCACGTATCCCGCCTGCACACACCTGGGCCTCATCCCGAAGATTCTTGGAAAACAGAAGAACCTTCCCGAAGAGTCTTGGGCTAAAACCACCCCAATCGAAACCTACCCGAAGAGTCTTAGGTGTAAGGTCTCCTCAAGCCATCACAACCTATGGGAGAAGGAGCATGAAGGAGCTAGTAACTAATGAAAAAACACCCTCTCCCCTGAAATGGGAGGGTTTGGCACAAAGAGCTCAACATGGGTAGGGTGTGATAAAACACAAAAGATACAGATATGTATATATGTATGCCAAACACATAGCCCAACCTATGGCTTCTAAACAAAGAAACTGAGCACGTGCCTTGGCACTACTACTACGAAGCATGCATACAACAAACAACCCCAAACCCATTTAGGTTTTCACGTTTCAGTAGAAATAGTTTATTTAGTTCCTTAACTACAGGGCAACTATCCACAACCAACCACATCGATCATTCGTAAAACATATTCATGCCATCCACAAATCAAGTTAGGAAAACACAAGCAACACAACCAAGTCATTCTTATCAACCATTCAAACTCATTTATTATTAATCTTGTTCCATTACCATGACCCACTATTTATTAACTCTTCCACTTTTTATTTATTATTCAAAAACCATAGTCCGTTCACACTCTAACCCATCCCTGCAGCCCTACTGCCAATCACCATAACCACAACTGCAATGTGCATCATTATCCCTTTAATACCATTTATCGTAGCCCCACTGCCCGTTACCAACACAACATTCACACAAACCCACTGTCAAGTCAACCGCAGCCCCGCTGCTCACCCGATTCACAACAACCCACAACACACCCCCATCACATGCCACGTAACCAAGCCAACACCCACATGTTCATTATTCCATTTTTGTTTAACCGGGGTGATCACACAAGGGTTCCAGATTTTAAACAGCCAAATTTACGTGATTAACCAAATTCCACATTCCACAAAGTTTCCATCCACAAAAACGGTCTAAAAAGATAGGGCAACATTTAATTGTGCAATCAAAGGCCCCCAACGACCGTGATTTTCAGTAGGCATAATCTTATTCAATTCACAACATATCAATAGGATAAACAAGGATAAACATAACAACTCCCCCATCCCCATTCTTTAACCAGTTATTATCTTTATTTAATGGTTCAAAAGTGTTTCTCATGAAAAAAAGAGGATACCCACCCCGCATGATGCACAAATTAGAGAGACGAAGGTAAGATCCCTACCTCAACAGGTTCCGATCGCAACGCTCCCCTGGATCAACTTTAGAAGACGTTCGTCGGCATCCGTCACTTCCATCGAGTCCTGGAAAAACCTCCTCGGGTGGAAGTCGGAAAGGAAAGACTGAAGGACAGACAACAGATCCAATCTTGGAAGTTCCACCTCGCCGTTACGATCCCGTGGCCGCTGACGGATCGTAAATTGGAGCTCGGATGAATAAGTTATGGAAGAAAGAGCCTTCGAGTCTCTTGGGAGAACTCTCCTCAGAGGAAAGGGGAGGAGAGGGGTGAGTTGAAAAGGAGGAGGGGACCCCTCCTTTTATAGGCAAGAAAATCAAACGTACATGGCGTGTACTTCATGGAACATGGCGTGTACTCAGTTATTTCACACGGTCTCCATGTGGCTTCCAACACGGCTCAGCGGTCGTTGAATGGTCAAAACGCGGTTTGAGGGTAACACATATGTGGGGAGGGACTACACGACGTGTAGTTTGGACACACGGCGTGTACCCATTTATTGCACATGGCAAGGACACGACTCCAACATGGCACATGGCCGTTGAATGGTAAAGCGTACATGGGGAAGGACTACACGGCGTGTAGTATTGGACACACGGCGTGCACCAATTATTCCACACAGCAAGGACACGGCCTTCAACACGGGGTATACCCGGCAAGGTGGTTCATGGGGTGTAGTTACACTACATGGCATGTACTCATTTACTTCACACGGCAAGGACACGGCCTGCGACACGGGGTATACCCGGAAAGGGGGTACATGGCGTGTACTCAAACTACATGGCGTGTAGTTTCAAAATTCTGGAAGCGTGGGAAAAGTCCATTTTACCCTCCAGAACACTTCTTGACCTTCTTTTTGACAAAGTAATGGGATGGAGAGGTTTGGGCCATTACATTACTGGGCTTTTAGAACACCCCTTTATTTGATGTATATCCTTAGGTGACTATTTATACTAAGGAGAAAGTGATAATTTTGAAGGATAAAGAATAAATATTTAAATAAATGTTTATGTTTTATTATGTATAATTCATGTATGATCCTAATTTTCCCAAGATATTAAATCTTTAGATCCTCAAATGTATAACTATTATGTTGTTTATCTTTAAAATATTGTAATAGTCATGTAAGAAAAAGTAGGGTTATTATATTTGGTATCAGAGGTATGATTTAGTTAATTTGGGAATTATTATTAGAGAACTTTAGTGAAAACCCTTAGGATAATACTAAGTATATGTAAACATCCAATAAGTTTTTTTTATAAAATGGATAAATATAGGGATCCTGTAAGATATGCCTTTAGAGTTTATTACGCAAAAGAATAAATTATTTATTCATGATTTTTTACTTATGTTTTGTTAAAAAAATTATATTTTAGAAAATAGTGGTAAATAAGAGAAAATATGCCAACAAACCATGTGAGGGACAATGCAATGATTTTCCTAATGACATCCCCAATGACATGGGAGGTGAAGTTCAAAACTTTTTGGAAATTCTTAACCAGTTATCTCAAGCCATAAATAATAACCTAAACCAAGTGTAATTTCCTCCTTCTCCCAAGAAGGTTAATCTAGATATTGATCATTTTATATAAGAAATACCACCATCATTTAGTGTATCTTTTGATCCACTTGTAGAGGAATGGCTGGTTAAATCGATAGACAATATATTATCTATGATCCACTATTCTTAGAAAGAGAAGGTCACTTTGGTCATCTATAACTTAGATGGAGAGGTTTATAAATTGTGGGATTTGATAAATAACAACAATCCAAAGGATGAAATGGAAGATATAGAGTGGGAAAATTTTAAGAAAATATTTCTTAACAAGTATTTCCCTCAAAATTTTCAAACAAAGATGGAGATAGAATTCGTAGAGTTGAAGAAAAATGATGGTGAATCTATCACAGATTATGATTCAAAATTCACAAGGATTACAAGATATGAATCACGTTTTGTTATCAACAATGATAGAAAAATAAATAGATTCTTTATTATTTTAAAATCACACCTTCTAAAGGGTATAGATATCCGAGACTTTGAGAGTTATGAAGAAGTAGTTCGATGTGATCTCAAGGTGAATATAGTGTTTGGATAATGGTTCCATGGTTATAGAGATAAGAAGATAAGAATGGATTTTCAATCTGGTGGGTCAAATAATAAAGGAGGAAATAAGATATAACCACCCACATGTCAAAAATTTGGAAATAAACATAATGGGAAATGCCTCAAAGGTATGGGGAAATTCTTCAAGTGTGGGAGAGAATTCCATCAAGATCATGAATTTCTAAGAGACATGAAGAATCTTGCCAACATAATAGAGTAAAGGAAGGATCCTCTTAATGCACCACCCATGGTTCAATGCTTCAAATATAGGTAGTAAGGGAACTATTCAAGCCAATGCACTAAACCATAGGTCATTGAGGGAAATCAGTGTTAGAAACCACAAAATCCAAAGGATCAAGGAAAATTTTATTCTATTACTACTTCTGAACTGGAGAGTGAAGATGAATCCATACAAGGTAAACTTCTTATTCAATCAATAATGGAAAAAAATTATTTGATTCTTGTTCTATGCATTCCTCTATATCCTGTAAGTTTTCTATAATTGTTTAATCGAAGCCTCAATACCTTGAAGTAGAGATATCTATAAAAACACTAAGTGGTGTGATAATTGAAACCCAAGTGTTGGACTCTTCTCCTATTAGAATATGTGGAAATATTCTTATAGTGAATCTTATAATACTTCCTCAGGTGGAATTCTATGTTATACTGGGCATGGATTTGATCTTATTATATAGATCAAACATAAACTATTGGGAAAAAGAAATATCTTTTCATATTCTAAACCATTCAATTATCCTCTACAAATTCAAGGAAGATCATGAATCTCCTTTTTAAAATACCTTGATGGTGTGGGTGATGATACCCTATGAATAATAATTCCTTTCCCAATTGTTTGAGTTAAGGGAAGGTACCAACCTGGAGTAAATTCCCATTGTGAGGGAATACAATGATATATTTCACAAAAATTTACCCAGACTTCACCTAGATCATGAGGTAGAGTTATAAATAGATCCTATACTTGGAACCACTCCTATATCCAAATTCCCCTATAGGATAGCCCCGATAAAACTGGAGGAGTGAAATAAGCAATTTCAAGAGCATTTGGAAAAGGTGTTTATACACCCCAGTGCATCACCTTGAGTTGAATTGGTGATATTTTTTAAGAAGAAGGATGGATCAATGTGAATACGTATCAATTATTGGGATCTTAACAAGATCACTATAAAGAACAAGTATCCCCTGCTAAGGATTGTTGACTTTTTTGATCAACTATGAGGAGCTCAGTACTTATCAAAGGTGGATCTTCATTCTAGATATCATCAAATAAAGTTGAAGAAGTAATATATTCATAAGACTACTTTACATACAAGTTATAGACACTATGAGTTCATAGTGATGCCCTTCAGGCTGACTAATTCCCCTATATTATTTATGGATTTAATGAATATTTTATTTAGATACTACCTCAACAAATGTTTGGTAGTCTTTACTGATGATATTCCCATTTACTCCAAGGTAAATGAGGAACATGAATAGAATCTAAGTATTATTATAGAGACATTAAGGAATGATAAATTTCATTCTAAGTTCAGAAAGTGTTACTTGTGGATTCACCAAGTCACATTCTTGGGGCACGTGATCACAAGTATGGCAATTTCTATAGACCCTTAAAAGACAAAGGCAATTGTAGAATGGCTCAGGCCAACTAGTGTCAGGGAAATCCATAGTTTTCTTAGATTATTAAGGTACTAGTTATGTTTTGTGAGAAATTTATCATGATTTTCTAGAATAATAACTAATTTAATGTGTAAAGTGGTAAAGTATTTCTGGATAAAATAATCTGAGGAAATCTTTAATGAGATCAAGAAGAGGATAATCACTATGCATGTACTCACAGTACCATTAGGTAGATAAGTTTTTGTGACATAAAGTGATGATTAAAAGAAATTATTGGGTTTTTTACTCATGAATAAAGAAAAATTAATATCATATTCCTCATGAAAGTTTAATATCCATGAGAAAAAATACTTAATGCATGATCCGGAGTTAGTGGTTGTAATATTTTTCTTAAGGATTTGGCAGCACAACCTCTATAAGGAGAAGTATGACATATATACCAATCACAAGAGTCTAAATTATATATTCATACAAAAAGAGATCAATATATTTCAAATAATATGTTTATAGATAATAAAGGGCTATTATTTATCTATTCACTACCATCTGAGAAAGGCAAACAAGGTAGTTTATGCTCCTAGAAGAAAAGATCCTACTACTCTATCCACGATGTAGATTTAGAATGAACCCATATTCATGGATATGAAAATTATGGATCTATAAATCATAATTGTAGAGAATAAATTCTATATTTCCCAAATTATTTCTCAACCATATATCCAATATAATATTAAGGAGGCATAAAGGGGTGATTTGGAGCTTCAAAAGAATGAAAACCCGATTAAGAAAGGGAAGATTTATGAGTTCCATATTGATGATAATGGTGTGATTCAATTTGGAACTAGAATTTGTGTGCCTACATCACCTAAGATAAATAAATATCTATTAGATATTGTACATATCTCACCTTGTTCTATCCATTTGTGAAGTGTAAAGATGTATCATGACCTTTGAGATAACTTATGGTGGGACAACATAAATAATGAGATTGTATATTATATCTCAAGGTTATTGGTATATTAGAAAGTTAAATAATATCAACATAAGTCCAAAGGTATGATACAATCATTTCCTATACCCATGTGTAAATGGGAAAACATCACCATGGACTTTGTCACTCATCTCCCAAAGACATCCAAAGGAAACAATGTGATATGTTTAGTGGTGGATCGACTCAACAAGGCTGCCCACTTCATCGTCATTTGAGAATATTTCTTCCTAGAATAAATTTACAATATATAAATCAAGGTATTGGTGAGGCTACATGGGGTTCCACTTTTGATCATCTCTTATTATGATCCAAGGTTAACTTAGAAATTTTGTAGAAGACTTCAATATGCTTTAAATGCTGAATTGAATTTTAGTATGGTTTATCACCCCCAAACTGATCGGAAATCTAAAAATACTATTCAGATGATTGAGGATATACTAAGATATTATTAAATGGAATTTAACAGAGGATGGGATCAGTGTCTCCCATTGGTTGAGTTATCATATAACAATAGTTCCACTCAAGTATTCATATGGCTCCATATGAAACTATTTATGGGAAGTAATGTAGAACTCTGACTATTGAGATGAAGTTGGTGAATAAAATATAATTGAACCTAATATTTTGAAAGAGATAAAAGATAAGGTTCAAGACATCAAAAAACATATAAATTATTCTCATAGATATAATAATATCTACACTGAAAACCATCAAAGGGACTTAGAGTTTGAAGTTTAAGAAAAAAATCCTTTTAATATCACCATCAAAGAGATACATGTAGTTTGGAAATAATGATAGGCTAAACCCTAGGAACATTATCCCCTTTGAGATCATTGATCACATATGATCAATGGCCTATCGACTTGAACTTCCACTAAATATGGCTCATGTTCATGATGTTTTCCAGATATCTCTCCTAAAGAAGTACATACCTAATCCCTCACATGTATTGAATCTGTAGGTGGTACAACTGGACAATGACCTCTCATATTAGGAGTAGTTAACGAAGAACTTGGACCATAGAGACAAATTCATGTGAAATAATACAACTCACCTTGTAAAGTTATTTAATAGAACTATAATTATGAAGAGGTGATGTGGGTACTAGAAGAAATAATGAAACAAAATTACCCTCGTCTATTATCAATCGATAATATGAGTTGAAATTTCAATGATGAAATTTCTAAAGGTGAGATTAATTTAATGACCTATTTTTTATTAGTAATATTTTTTTCCTGAATAAATGTGTCTTTTATTATATTACATAATATTATATAGATACAAAATATGGAGAAACCAACAAAACTTTATCTCATTAATAAATATCATTACATTAGTCCGATACAAAACCAATGAAAATGTAAAACATTACAATTAGAAAAAAAAATATAAAATAGAAAAACTAAAATGCTAAAGTGTATATTTCACCAATCTTATAGAATTATCACCCCCATGGTTAACACTATATAAATGAAACAAAATATTAGTAAACCAATCAACATTTTAGAAAATGAAAAAATATAACCTTGGGAGGAATTGTAATGAATATTGAGTGAAATAATGAAGTGGTATTTTTATGAAGTAATGTTATCATTGGAATAGTAATTTGACCATTGTAATAGTAATATGACCATTGGAATAGTATCATATCTGTTATGAATAGTAATGTGACCATTGCGAATAGTAACCTTGATTTTGGAATAGTAATTTGACCTTAAAATAATAAAATGTAATGTAAATAGTATTTATCATGATTAATTTAAGTAAATATAAATATTATAATTCCAAAAAATTAATATCATGATTATAAAACAAAAATAAAATATAAGCACATTTTCTATAAACAATATTTTAAAGGATTTCATAAAAATCATAATTTTTATATTAACATTTAAAATTACCTATGTTAGAAATTTATTTTGAAGAATTGAATTTCATTTTTTAAATCATCATTTCAAAATTTTCCAGGGGTGGTTTTTTGGTAATTTTCTAAAATACTTCAATTTTCATGTGAATAGTAAATATACATTTTTCACGTAATTATTATAACTTAAATTACATCATTAATGATGTAATAATAGAATAATAATTTATAGAACTTGAATTTAGACCAAAATATATTTAATTTCATAAATAATTCATTAAAATACAATAATATTAATTTACAAACATAAAAATCATTTTCCAAAATCTAAAGTCAAAAGCGATCCCTTAGAAAAATAATTTTTCATTATTTCCACTTTCCTTTTTAATAGAATAATTTAATTCAAATTATAAAGTGATTTAAAGTCCTAAAACAATTATATTATATTTATATATGATTTATATTTTCAAAAATTTACTATTACATGTTTTACCATTGATATAATATTTTATTTAACATTTTATTCTAAAATTACCCCCCACCTTGAGTATAAATAACCTCTCTCCATCCCAATGGAAAACCACCCATATCTCAATTGAAAAAAAAAATTTATTCCAAAATAAAAAAAAATTAAGACCTTATCGTCCTTAGGGACATTATGGAGTAAACTAACTCTATTCTTCAAGGAAGTCTAGTGTCATACAAGAGAAGCCACACTAAGGAAAGGGTATTTTTTTCAAACTCTTCTCTCATTTTTTTTATTCTTATCTCTATTTTCCCAATTACTTTAAAAATAAAATATTATAAGATTTAATTAATAATAATTTTAAAATTATATTAATTATGTTAAATTACTGTAAAAAATTATATTTTTATGTATTTATATTTTATACCTCGTTTTCTTCCTATTTGGACAACATTCCCATTAACAGTCGGTTAACTACCATCAAGGATATTTCAAACTTCTTTTCTTATTACCAACCATATGGATGGTTAAAATAAATTATTTATTATATATAAATTTATAAATATATGTATTTTATTTTTCTAGAATTTATCTTACTTATGTATAAATTACCTTGAACAAAATAGAGAGATTGAAGCAAAACATGAAATTTTTAAGGAAAACATGATATCAAAATGCTTCAAATTCATCAATAAAAATTAATAAATATAATAAAATGATTATAATTCATAAATAGTGACATAAATTAATATAATCAACATATAGATAAATTTTTTAATAAACCTAATTCTATTATCCAGGGGACAGAAAAGTGACGAAATAAAGCAGGAATTACTGTATGGGGATTCTCAAACCTAACTCCCTTTATTTGGTTTATCCCACTTTCACATAAGTTTTGTTATTTATATTCCTATAATGTTCCTTAAATATAATTTTGCTATTATTAACTTCTTTTTTTGTGATATACATGTTTTTACCTTGATTTTTAATCCAAACACAAAGATTTTCTAAAAAATACTTTTCTTTCAAAAACACATCTTTTACTCATCTTGATTTGTTTCTTATTCGCTAAAGAATGATGATTTTTATTCCAAAAATGTTTTCCCTTTTTATTTTGGGAACCCTAAGTTTATTAATGAAATTATGCTTTATGAAATCCTTATAAAACTCATTCCTTTCCATGGGTTATTTCATGACTACGATTATTATACGTTCTATGTGGAATGCATGATTATGCAAATATTATGATGTAGTGGGTGGGTCTGAAATTATATATCCCTCCAATATATTGGTTAATGTGATTTATCACTTGAGATAATTTTTATTATTCATGAACGTGATGTTATCTTTGTTCATAATGATGGTTTTATGATTTATGCACATATGTTATGTGTGGACATGATGCTAGATTTGTTCACAACTATGTGTGGTATTTGACTACTATGACATGATGTTCCATTTTTATGCATCTCCAAGTTCCATGAATTTTTCAAATTTTTCCCTCATGATTATGATGATGATATTATTCTTATGATAAGATTATTATTATTATTCTCAACCTTGTTATATTGATTCATGTCCCTTATTCATCCCCTTGCTGGACTTTTAGCTCACTCATTTATTTGATGTATATCCTTAGGTGACAACATAAATAAAGAGAATGTGAGATTTATGAAGGTTAAAGAATATGTATTTAAATAAATTTTTATGTTTTATTATGTATAATTGATTTATGATCCTAATTTTCCTAGGATACTAAACCTTTTGATCCTCTAATGTATAACTATTATGATGTTTATCTTTAAAAGGATATAATAGTAATGTAAGAAAAAGTATGGTCCATCCAAGTGTGATATTTCTAGGATTTTATTAGTGGTTAAAAATTCTAGTGAATAAGTGGTGAATATTCCCAAGAAGGGTAAAGGTAAAAGAGATAAAGTGGTTTGTGGAAGTTGAAATAAGGTAGACCATAGTGTTGTTGAATGTACTCCATGGTTGCCTCAACAAGAAAAGTTATTGAATAATAAAGGGAAATAACCTATGAGATCAAGTTAAATAATTATTTCTAAATAGAATAATTCCACACCAATGAATAAGGTGAAGACCATAATACCCAAAGGTGAACATTCCTATAAATCTAAGGGTGTAGGCATAAAGAAAGATGAACATAAATGTCATGGGTTGAGAAATTTTTCTCAACCCTCTTTCTCATGATAAAGGGATACTTGGTGATCCACCCTCACCCCATACTTTTTTAGGTTTTTTAAATGATTTACATTTAAGGTGATGAAAGTTGGAGAGTATTACCTTGAGGGGGAGCTCCAAAAATTAATGAAGTTTCTTGAATTTTTATATCAACTTGAATTTATAAATCTAGACAATCCCTTTAAATCTGAAGGTTGATGTATGATTTTAATTCTCCATATTTTGTTTTAACATGTACATATTATACTTATCAAGGGTGGGCTGTTTATGTAGATAGTGTATAAGACCTATCACTTGAAATCTTTTGATGTATTTGTTCAAGTGGTTTGAGGTTACTAATTTTTTATTTAAAATAAGTATATAATACCTTGAGAAAATAAGAAAGAAAAAAATGGTATCACATGTGAAAATGTAGGCATATTTTTTATCTAAAATTTTCACTATTATTTTCTACAAAGAGTTATACCACATTTACTTGGAGTTGATTTATTAATGGACAATTTCTAAGATAAATGTGATGCCAAGTTAATTTAGAAGATTCTTTTCTAATTCTCAGTTCCTACATTCACTTACATTGGAAAGTAGTGATTCTGGATAAATTCCTTCTCTCATGGAGTAGTTAGAGAATTTTTTTATTGAAAAAGGGGATTCCATGTTGTGTTTTTCAAAAATGGAATCAGGATTTATAAAAGTTCGATTGGTATCTAAAAATACTACCCTTTTCTCAAGAAGAGCACAAAAATATCCATAAGAATAAAATATGTTGGTGAAATCCTCCAAGATGGAAATCATAAGTTGGGATAGGAATTTGAAGAAGATCATACCTTTAGAGGCCCGAAGCTTCGCATACATGAACATTAAATTACTTTTGTGGAATACTTCATACATAACAAAAACACACACACAAGGACCGTAATAGTTTAGTGTCTTTGGAAACTCAGAATATAAACTTCTAATCATGTTGAAATATCTTCAACAACTCCCATAACGATCTTCCCCTTTTTGTTTCCTTACCTAAAACCTTTCTTTAGTTCCTGGGGAAAATAAAACATAAAAAGGGTGAGCTCAAATGCTCAGTAAGGGCAAACATAGATAACATAAAACAATCCATAAACATTTGGAAGCAAAAACTTGAACATGAAATTTAAACATCAAAATCTTGAGCAAAGACATAAATCTTGGAAGTACGTAAGGCATATATCATAAAAGAAAGTCAACCATGATAAAATGGGAATAAACATGTAATTGTGGAAACCATTCAGCACATGTCATGATTTCCATAGTATCCAAGGCATTGCTGCCAAGACCATCTTAGTGGACAAAGTCCCTTTCTGAATCGAGTTCACTCCTCGTTTTAGTCCTGTAACACTGAACCGGATTAACATACCGTTCCAGCCATGTCTATCTCATGAGATATAAATCTTTACACAATTAATTGGAGGGAGATATAGGTCCCACCCATCTCATAGTGAAATCATTCTTACTTGTGCCACAAAATAAACTTAAAACATTCATCATAACCCAAAGAATAAAATGGGTTTGATAAACATCTTCCCATCATTTCATAATCCATATAAAACAAATGGACATTTCATCATAAGAAAATTGAACCATGTAAATCATAGAGACATTAAACTTGAAACATACACATATCAAATAATGTCATCTTAGATGGAAAATGGTTTTGATAAAACATTTGAAATGAATTCTTGAGGAAAATATCCTTTCTTCGTCAAAATAATTTTCTTTTCAAAAAATGCCATGCACTTTTAAAATAAATGTATTTTGTTGAAAATAGTTATAAAATAATGTAGAGTAAGCTTCATGAAAATGAGGCGTTATGAAACCGTAAAAATCCATTCACGCTGTATAAGTTAAAAATAACATTCTCCTCGTACTTCTGTCGGAAAAGTCAAAAAAAGTACCTCGTAACGTAAACAAAAGAAATATTCCTTACATACCATGTAGTAAAAATAAAAAATGGGTAAAAAGGAATTTAAACATACATGAAAATACTTTTATAAAACATGGACATGGATGTTATAAATAACCCTAGTAAATACTTACGAATAAGCAATCTCAGAAAAAAAAAATGAGATTTGAAAAATTATCCCTTACCTTATGTTTGATATGCTTCGTATGTATCTGAACCGCCTGTATAATAATTTAAATAATGTCATTGACTTATTACAGAATCATATTCATTGTTATGATATCATATATGGTTTACTTATGACTTTATATTACCCGTTCTTTTGTAAATTCTTGTTTAAAGAGCGTTTTGGGTAAAATCATTTCATTTATCGTATGTGTTTCGACTCGTCGTTCTTGATGTTATTACTTATATCTTGATTTACATAATTCCAAAATCTAAAAAATGATTTATATATAATATATATTCATTACATACATATATATTATAGATCGATAAAAGGAATGAAATACACCGTTCATGGAGACGGTAGGTCGTACGTACGCATGAACGTTGTTTTCGTTTCCTTATTGAATTGAATGGAATTGAGTATATGACATACATATATATATATATATACATAAATCCAGTAGCATTATTATGTCATATATTTCATTATTATTCATTATATATACTTTATAATCATTCTCAAATAGTTAATCATGGAAAATGAATCTCATCGCGTTCGTGGAGACGGTATTCCGTACGTACGCACAAGCGATGATATCATTCCCATGATCATCGAATTGTATTAAATTGTATGTATAATATTAAAGAATCAATATCACTTTAAAATAATCATATATATTCATTACTTTCACTATTATACCTATCCAATTAAGGTGGTGGTGGAAAAACAGATTACACCACGGCGTGGAGACGATATTCCGTACGTACGCATACGTGGTGATTTTGTTTTCTGTAGGATGGATAGATGGTGAAATAGGGTTGTTTCATAATTATAATAACATATCAGTATATTATTGATACCGATGTTATTACTTCATAATGAAACAACTAAAGAAGAATATGTCGAAGAAGAAATAAAGTTGAAAGAATCGGTAATGGACATTATCTCTTCTTTGAAGTGCCTTTTTGAAACCTCCTCTTAGGGCACTAAATTTGGTCTTTGAAGAATACCAGGACCTCTAGGATGTTTCTGGGGAAGTGTAGAAGTTAAATGGGCAGGTATTTGCTGAGGTTGAAGGCTCAAAGTGGTGTGAGGAAGAGAGGGAGGAGGTGCCCTTTTATAAGGGAGGAGAGGGGCACCTTTGGAAAAACTAAAAATGTTATTTTATTATAAAGTCATGTTCGGTTTTAAATAGCTCCAAATTTATTTATTTAGAATATAAGGTGGGTATGGGTCGAAATCCTCTCATCCAATATAATTTAGACAAGTTTAGGTTCCTATTTCAACCTTATCATTTATATTTAACTTTAAGTTAGATAATTTTACTTTTACCATGTCTTTTTGTGTTCTTAAACTATAAGGTTAATAAACTTACTATAACAAGCCAAACGAACCCCATGTTTTTTATTATTAATATATATAACCTTATCTAAGTAATTTGGCTGAACCTTAGATTTTTAGGAATAAAATAACAATTAATAATATAATATTTGTTTTAAAAACTTTTTTTTGTCAATTTTGACACTATTTAGTAATTGATTTTTGTGAAAATCATAACAGAATGATTAATTCTAAAAAAGTTAATTAAATCAATACTAACATGTCATATTAACCTATAAAATTAGTGGAATTCATAAAAAGTCTCAAATTACATTTATTTGGGTATTTATAACATCAATTATGTCAATATTTCATTAATAAGATAATTATTGCATCATCTTTATGTCATAAATAAATTAAATTATTTAATGTCTAAAAATTAAAAATAAAATACCATTATGTAGTAAATATTTTTATATTTTTAATTAATGTTTATAGTCAAATTTATCTTATGTATAAACCTATATTAAAAATTATTTAGTTATTAAACTTTGATTTTAACTATTTTAACCCTTCTTTAAATAAATTAATAATAAATGTCCTAATCTAATCCAAGTGGGCCTAAATGGTCATAGTTTATTCCTAAGGTTGTTTTTGGTCGAATTACACTTATCCAATAGAATTAGGACATGTGTTAGGGTAATAATAATATCATTTTTACCCTTAATTACCCTATTTAATTTTAACCGTGGTAAAAAAGTAAAAAGTTACTATTCACCAAAAATTATTTTCATCACATTGAACCACATTTTACTTACTGACATCAATCGTGTCTCGGATTTTTGAAATTCCACTCCTAGAAGCGGTAAAATTAAGTTTTATGAAAAATTCATTTTTTTAACTACCACTTAGTGGTTTCACTATTCATCAAAAAATGAAAGTTTCCAGAAAAATACCAAAAATTAGGCCTAAGATATATTTTATATTATGAACTCAAAAATGATGTCTATTTTACCAAATTAAAAACATATAAGTTGCATTAATTAATTTAAAAATTAATTCCCGTCGTCAAAACAAATAGCGTGTTCTTAAGAGATAATAACTATCAAAAGATTGACACTTGTTTATGTCTGGCTTAAATGTGAAATTACATCCAATGACCAAAATTGTATTAAATTGTAAAAATATATTCTAAATATACTTTAAAACCACTCAAATTAATAATTTATCACTATTAATTATTTCGATTAAAAAGGTTGTTTTTAATTAAAATTTAGTAATTTTCACTATTCATCAGAAAATGAAAGTTATCCGAAAAGTACCAAAATTTCACCCTAAGATAATTTCGATATTCCGAATCCAAAAATGAAGTCCATTTCGAAAAATAAAATTTACAAAATTTCAAAAATTGGTTATTACTATTCATAATAGCTAGTTTTAATAATATTTTAATAGCATATCGTTGTTTAGTGAAACTCGGTATTGCGTACTACACACACTATCGAGGAAGGTCATGATTGCGTGTAATGCAAGGAAATTCAAGGATGCATGTTGTGCAAGATCCTTTTGGTGTAGCGTACAACACAAGACATTAATGAAATTAAAAAGAATATTTTTCATAAAATCTCGGGGTGTTACATTCTACCCCCCTTAAAATGAATTTCGCCCTCGAAATTCGTCGGGGTTATAAATGGTTTACTACTCGAAAGTTTCTTTAATAGAAACCCACATCGTAAAAAGGAATACCAAAACCAATCTTTAAAAACAAAAGTTTGAAACGTAACGGTTACCCAAATAAACTAATCACTGGGTTTCCACATAGGTGAAAATATGGATATGGAAGAGAAATCTAACCATCATGTTCTGTTGGAGAGTGGTAGAGAACATGGCTATGAAAAAGCCAAAAATCACAAAGTCATAGATTTGTGACGATCTAAGGTACCATCTGATTCGTCGGATATAAGAGCACTAGGACAACATTTTTGGTTTTCAATATCATTTCCCTAAAGTTGAAAATTTTGAATTAGAAGAAATACTTGCTTGATTTTGGTACTATCTCACTGTTGTTCGTGCTTTGAGCAATTTCCACTTCATCTCTTAAATAAATGAAGTTGAATTTGTTATTTGTAAAGTTCTAGCAGATCATGTGATAGAATGATGGGTCATTCCATCTGTTTCAAACAAAAGGTTAGCAAAAGTTATCAAATATACATAAGTCCATCTA
The DNA here is from genome assembly GCA_963277665.1 of Viscum album. Classification (NCBI taxonomy): domain Eukaryota; kingdom Viridiplantae; phylum Streptophyta; class Magnoliopsida; order Santalales; family Viscaceae; genus Viscum; species Viscum album. Next base: position 1,730,274,068 of record OY728157.1, read on the forward strand.
TGGTGTGGTTAATCATATACAATTCCAAAAATGAACTTATACTTCATATATCATACCGCTTAATAAAATAAAACTAGTTTTTACTAACCAGGGACTTCCTGTAGGCCAGTGGTAGGCGATAAAGGCCAGTCGCACTTCGGTTGTGGGTTCGATTCCCACAGCCTTGTCTGACGCGATGAGTTGTCGCCAGTCTTGCAGGTTGTCCTTTTTCTAAAACTACATTACTATAACATCCTATCAATAATATCAAAAAAAGTTCTATCCTTAAACAATACTAACTTATGTCCAACATAATCCATTCCAATCTTTAGGCTTATCTAAAATACTTCGGTCCAAGCTCATAGTATAAAGAAAATTATTACTTTAAATGTCACATAACAATCACATGAAAGCCATCATTTATCCCCCATATATCATAAGATATATCTTGTTGGTAAAATTACAAATATGTGAATACCTTAATCATGTATTCTCTTGAAAAATGAATACCCATTAAACCTTAGTGAAAACATGAATGCTGTCAAAAGTTAACTCTTTCCACATACCAAAATCCATAAATTCTATATACTCAAACCATGATATAACCTTATCCTTATATCAGTCATGATCTCATGAATACTATCAAACATTTAATTTTTTCCTTATCCCTTCATTATGCGCATATCATATACATTCCAAAAATATCTGAATAACCTTTCATGGATACTGGTACCATTAATCATACACTTTCAAAACTCAAGGAAAGACAACAGTGTAACAATCCTTAGATGTCTCTTTATTCCATAGTACCATGAGATTAATTATACAACATTACACTTGATAAACATGTAATCATTCAACTACCTTCTTAAACCATTGGTCGAGCTTCAACAATTCTTTCATCTCACATATCATTTGTAGTCTCTTCATCATCATCAACATAAATACTACCCATACGACCGTACTGATTCTCTTCATGAGACTTTCCCTTAGGGAATTGGTTTGCATAATGCCCGTACATTCCACATTTAAAACATTTAACCATTATTGATGTCGTAGCAATACCATTATCCTCATCCATGGTGTTAACTGAACCTTTTCCTTTGCACTTACTGGATTTGTGTCCTTCTTTTCCACACCCAAAGCATCTTCCAGTTCCCTTGAAACAATCTCCCTGATGCCTCTTCCCACATGATTTACATGAGGGAAATTGAACTTTCTTTCCTCTATGATCATCAGGAAACTCCATCTTTATCTTATTATCTGAGTCGGGAAACTTACCAAAGTTGAGATTATTGATCATATTATGAAATTACTGATTAGGAATAATAATGATGTTTGGACTTCCAAATCCCATTTTATTTGGTTTCTCATGAATAATATCATTCCATTGTCCGTCATATCCTCTATTATCATGAATCTTCCTGTTTCCAGCCATTTTCTAAAACCCAAAAAGAATAGTGTGAGAGGAAAAAATAATGCTAGGGAAAACAACATAGTAAGGGGGGAGCACCCTCAATATCTAACATCTTAGGTTAAATTCTAAGATCGTTACCGTAGTTCCAGGACTATATCCTATACGTATACTTATCCTTAGGGACATCCCTAGACATACCTTAGAAATATCTCTAGGGATCTCACTAATGTTTTCGCATCCTAGTTTCAAAAGGTTGACTAAACCTTCCCTCTGAAACCAACTGTAGAGGCCCGAAGCTTGACGTACATGAACATTACATTACTTTTGTGGAATACTTAATACATAACAAAAACACACACACAATGACCGTAATAGTTTAGTGTCTTCGGAAACTCGGAATATAAACTTCTAATAATGTTGAAATATCTTCAACAACTTCCATAACGATCTTCCCCTTTTTGTTTCCTTACCTAAAACCTTTATTTACTTCCTGGGGAAAATAAAACATAAAAAGGGTGAGCTCAAATGCTCAGTAAGGGCAAACATAGATAACATAAAACAATCCATAAACATTTGGAAGCAAAAACTTGAACATGAAATTTAAACATCAAAATCTTGAGCAAAGACATAAATCGTAAAAGTACGTAAGGAATATATCATAAAAGAACATCAAATATGATAAAATGGGATTAAAACATGTAATTGTGGCAACCATTCAGCACATGTCATGATTTCCATAGTAGCCAAGGCATTGCTGCCAAGACCATCTTAGTGGACAAAGTCCCTTTCTGAATCGAGTTCACTCCTCGTTTCAGTCCTGCAACACTGAATCGGATTAACTTACCATTCCAGCCATGTCTATCTCATGAGATATAAATCTTTACCCAACGCATTGGAGGGAGATATAGGTCCCACCCATCTCATAGTGAAATCATTCTTACTTGTGCCACAAAATAAACATAAAACATTCATCATAACCCAAAGAATAAAATGGGTTTCATAAACATCATCCCACCATTTCATAATCCATATAAAACAAATGGACATTTCATCATAAGAAAAGTGAACCATGTAAATCATATAGACATTAAAATTGAAACATAAACATATCAAATAATGTCATCTTAGATGGAAAATGGTTTTGATAAAACATTTGAAATGAATTCTTGAGGAAAATATCCTTTCTTCGTCAAAATAATTTTCTTTTCAAAAAATGCCATGCACTTTTAAAATAAATGTATTTTGTTGAAAATAGTCATAAAATAATGTAGAGTAAGCTTCCCGAAAATGAGGCGTTATGAAACCGTAAAAATCCATTCACGCCGTATAAGTTAAAAATAAAATTCTCCTCATACTTTTGTTGGAAAAGTCAAAAAAAGTACCTCATAACGTAAACAAAATAAAGATTCCTTACATACCATGTAGTAAAAGTCAAAAATGGGTAAAAAGGAATTTAAACATACATGAAAACACTTTTATAAAACATTGACATGGATGATATAAATAACCCCAGTAAATACTTACGAATAAGCAATCTCGGAAAAAAAATGAGATTTGCAAAATTATCCCTTACCTTATGTCCGATATGCTTCATATGTATCCGAACCTCCTGTATAATGATTTAAATAATGTCATTGACTTATTAAAGAATCATATTCATTGTTATGATATCATATATGATTCACTTATGACTTTATATTACCCGTTCTTTTGTAAATTACAGTTTAAAGAGCGTTTTGGGTAAAATCGTTTCATTTATCGTATGTGTTTCGACTCGCCGTTCTTGATATTATTACTTATATCTTGATTTACATAATTCCAGAATGTAAAACATGATTTATATATAATATATATTCATTACATACATATATATTATAGATCGATAAAAGGAATGAAATACACCATTCATGGAGACGGTAGGTCGTACGTACGCATGAACGCTGTTTTCATTTCCTTATTGAATTGAATGGAATTGAGTATATGACATAAATATATATATATATATATATATATATATATATAAATCCAGTAGCATTATTATGTCATATATTTCATTATTATTCATTATATATACTTTATAATCATTCTCAAATAGTTAATCATGGAAAATGAATCTCATCGCGTTCATGGAGACGGTATTCCGTACGTACGCACGAGCGATGATCTCATTCCCATGATCGTCGAATTGTATTAAAGTGTATGTATAATATTACAGAATCAATATCACTTTACAATAATCATATATATTCATTATGTTCACCATTATACCCATCCAAGTAAGGTGGTGGTGGAAAAACATATTACACCACGGCGTGGAGACGGTATTCTGTACGTACGCACGCGTGGTGATTTCATTTTCCGTAGGATGGATAGATGGAGAAATAGAGTTGTTTCATAATTATAATAAAATATCAGTATATGAGTGATAATGATGTTATTACTTCATAATGAAACAACTAAATAAGAATAAGTGGAAGAAGAAATAAAGTTGAAAGAATCGGTAACGGATATTACCTCTTCTTTGAAGCGCCTTTTTGAAACCTCCTCTTAGGGCACTAAAATTGGTCTTTGAAGAAGACCAGGACCTCTAGGATGTTTCTAGGGAATTTTAGAAGTGAAATGGTCAGGGATTGACCGAGCTTGAAGGCTCAAAGTGGTGTGAGGAATAGAGGGAGGAGGTGCCCTTTTATAAGGGAGGAGAGGGGCACCTTTGGAAAAACAAAAAATATTATTTTATTATAAAGTCATATTCGGTTTTAAATAGCTCAAAATTGATTTATTTAGAAGATAAGGTGGGGATGGGTCAAAATAATCTCATACAATATAATTTAGATAAGTTTAGGTTCCTATTTTAACCTTATCATTTATATTTAACTTTAAGTTAGATAATTTTACTTTTACCGTGTCTTTTTGTGTTCTTACACTATAAGGTTAATAAACATACTATAACAAGCCAAACAAACCCCAAGTTGTTTATTATTAATATATATAACCTTATCTAAGTCATTTGGCCGAACCTTAGATTTTTAAAAATAAAATAACAATTAATAATATAATATTTTTTTAAAAAACTATTTTATGTCAATTTTGACACTATTTAGTAATTGATTTTTTGTGAAAATAATAACAGAATGATTAATTCTAAAAAAGTTAATTAAATCAATACTAACATGTCATATTAACCTAAAAAATTAGTGGAATTCATAAAAAGTCTCAAATTACATTTATTTGGGTATTTATAACATCAATTATGTCAATATTTCATTAATAAGATAATTACTGCATCATCTTTGTGTCATATATAAATTAAATTATTTAATGTCTAAAAATTAAAAATAAAATACCATTATGTAGTAAATATTTTTATCTTTCTAATTAATATTTATAGTCGAATTTATCTTATGTATAAACCTATATTAAAAATTATTTATTTATTAAACTTTGATTTTAACTATTTTAATCCTTCTTTAAATAAATTAATAATAAATGTCCTAATCTAATCCAAGTGAGCCTAAATGGTCATATTTTATTCCTAATGTTGTTTTTGGTCGAATTAAACTTATAAAATAGAATTAGGATATGTGTTAGGGTAATAATAATATCATTTTTACCCTTAATTACCCTATTTACTTTTAACCGTGGTAAAAAAAGTAAAAAGTTACTATTCACCAAAAATTATTTTCATCTCATTGAACCATATTTTACTTACTGACATCAACCGTGTCTCTCGGATTTTTGAAATTCCACTCCTAGAAGCGGTAAAATTAAGTTTTATGAAAAATTCATTTTTTTAACTACCACTTAGTGGTTTCACTATTCATCAAAGAATAAAAGTTTCCAGAAAAATGCCAAAAATTAGGCCTAAGCTATATTTGATATTATGAACTCAAAAATGATGTATATTTTACCAAATTAAAAACATATCAGTTGCATTAATTAATTTAAAAATTACTTCCCGTCGTCAAAACAAATAGCATGTTCTTAAGAGATAATAACTATCAAAAGATTGACACTTGTTTATGTCTGGCTTAAATGTGAAATTATATCAAATGACCAACATTGTATTAAATTGTAAAAATATATTCTAAATATACTTTAAAACCACTCAAATTAATAATTTATCACTATTAATTATTTCGATTAAAAAGGTTGTTTTTAATTAAAATTTAGTAATTTTCACTATTCATCAGAAAATGAAAGTTATCCAAAAATTACCAAAATTTCACCCTAAGCTAATTTCGATATTCTGAATCCAAAAATGAAGTCCATTTTGAAACAAAAAATTTACAAAATTTCAAAAAGTGCTTATTACTATTCATAACAGCTAGTTTTAATAATATTTTAATAGCATATCGTTGTTTAGTGAAACTCAGTATTCCGTACTACACAGGCTATCGAGGAAGGTCGCGATTGCGTGTAATGCAAGGCAAGTCAAGGATGTGTGTTGTGAAAGCTCCTTTTGGTGTAGCGTACAACACAAGACATTAATGAAATTAAAGAGAATATTTTTCATAAAATCTCGGGGTGTTACAATACCCATGATTTACAACAAGTGGTATTAGTTGGAATCTTAACTGGTATTTCATATAGTATCATATTTCAAGTTATATCACACGTTTTTTGGGGATAAGAAGTTAAAAGTTGAGGGAGTCCTACCATATATCCATCTTGATAATTAGAGGGAGAGTAAAGTGAGCCTTAAATTAACGGGTAATATTTTCCTTCCCTTCGCGTTTATTGTCAATTAGGGTGAGTGAAATTACATTGACTAATGAAGATTATTTGGAAATTATTGGAATTGATAACAAACATAAGATAGGAGATTGAAGTTCCCATAGGTTTTTGCTTGAATTTTTTCAATTAAGGTGTTAATATAATAAATTAAAATAAGATAAGTTCCTGTTTATGGATTGAGAATCCACCCAATTTAAAAATAAGATCTGATACCTATATATAATGGGTAAAGAAGAATAAATATTTGGATTCCCTTGAATACTTTGTTGGACAGATTAAATTAGGAAACCCCATACATCAAAGGATTGAAAGAGATGATCTTCATGCCCATGAAAAGTGTTGAAGGTGGAGAATCCTTGTATTAAACAAGTTGAATGGAAGAGTTTTTTGCTATTGAACTTATATCTAGAAACCCTATATAGCTATAGATAACACATATAAATTCAGTTCAAGTATGAAGTAGAGCTAGACAACTAGGAGGACCAATTCAAGGACTACAAAGCACTATTTGTCAAACAGATAGTCCTTATACACCCCTAGTTCAAGGTTGATGTGAATAGTGATAGATCATGATTGATTGAAGAATATCCACACCTGATATGGTAGAATATTTCAAGTAAATACTCTACCCTGAGTATTTTATAAGCTGAAATACCACATAAATTAATTAGAATTTTTTTATTATTATAATAATTCTAATAATAATTTGATGAATTTACAAGGTAATTTGAAGTGTTTTCGGATGGCTAGGATTATTTTGAATTGAATTAGAGAATTCCTAGTTTGAAAGGGATAGAAATATAGAAAAATGGCTAATTCTAGATTACATGTACATGAATTCCATTATAGGAGAATTCCTTTATAGTTTAATCCACATAGAAAAATTCACTGAATATAAAAATATTTTCTTACATGAAGATCCACATACATGAATGTAGCTATATAGTTGAATGACCCACGTGTGAAAATTTTCATAGACAAAATTAGTTGTGTATCTAAATTCAGAAATTTGATTCACGAATAAAGCTCTATATGTCTAAATGAATCAACATAATTTAATTCCTAATGAAATCAATTTTAGTGGCATATATGTACTTCACATAGTCAAAGTCTTATGCATATCTGAAATCAGATCCACATATATGAATGAGGAATCACATACGAAAATAGGCATAAGATCACCACGTATCCAAATTCTGATATGTGAAGCACTGCATAAGGTAATTCTTCATGTATCCAAATCTATGTATGTGCACTGGAAATTCAAAAAGCCAAATTTCCCTTACATACTAGGATAAAATTAAAGAATTCTAGATTTTGAGAATCTGAAGGATATATCAGTTGGGATGAAGAAAGAGTTGTTCTTCAAGGATTAAAACATCATAAATGCCTTTAATGGTATGTTATTCATGTTTTGATAAGAAATAAGAATCCAATATCTATCTATGGTGAAGGGAAGATCAAGAAAAATTGAAAATTTGACTTTCTATAATTATTTCATTCTGAGGATATATATATATATATATATATATCGATAAAAAATTCATTCTTTTGAGTTCATAATATCATGATACTTAAAGAAGCTAAGACCTGAGTGTGTTTTAAGCAAGACAGAATGAGTATAAACATGGCATGTATTTCTTGAAAAAAAAATTGAAGTTATTGTGTTTTCAGGAATAATGTAGATGATATTACATCAAACCTTGAGTTGTTATTAATCAAATCCTACATCGGTTTGATTTTAGGTTGGTTGAGTGTTTATGAGTGATTGAGATTGAAGTTTGGTAATTTTCCCAAGATTTGATTTATGAGAATAACTATTGTGTGTTACCATCAGTGAAAATGAGTTCCATGCTTCATCTGATTGTTTTGTATTTTATAAAGTTATATAAATTTTTTGTGTGAATTTTTAGTGGATATATTTTGAGGAATAATAGGTTGTTCCTACTATAGATATTTTATGAATATCTTATTATTATAGTTCCAAAAGGTAGAATAACTAAATGAGGGTATTTTTAGAATACCATTTGAGTTGAAAAATAAGCACACATGTAATTATGGGAACCCAAAATGGGTATTCTATTATTGTTCTTTTGTGATGGATTCTACTTTGTCACATTAACATACCATTTATAGGGATTTTAAATTAAATAAACATTTAATGTATTCACCCATGCATGTGGGAATGCATAAATATTGAGGTGGAAGAAATAGAAAAAGAATATGAAACCATTATGGCTATTTATGAGGAATTTTTGAGTATCTGAGAGAAGAGAACCTCTCAAAGAAAAAAAATAGAATAACTTGCTATATGATTTAGTGAGGAGGATTAGGGGGAATATTCAACATCATTATGAGATTAGATTGAAGTATGTTGAATTAGTGAAAAAAATATGATCCTAAAATAGCCATTTTTGTAGAAGTTGAGAAGAATGTGAGGAATCCAGATGAGAAATTTTTAAAGATCTATAAAGCTGAGCTATGACTAGGAACCGAGTTACATGCATTTTTTTAAGAGATTATGGCATTTGAAGATCCTTTTTTAGAAGGAATATATCTATTATTTGGATACATAGGCATCCTTGTGTTAAATTGAAATTGAATTCCTAGGAGTATATTAAAGAAACTATTGTGTATACATGGTGCAAAGACATAGAACCTATGAGACTCAAGGTATGAAAGGATATAACTATGTGAATTTGTTAATGCAGTGGGATGTTTTTGAAAAGGTCCAGTGGGAATCTAGATAGACCAGTCTTGTAAGACATAGGCAAAGTGGCTGATGTGAATCTGACCGAGAAAATATCAATGAGACTCTGATATGGTTATGGTGTGTGAAGAACCCTCCACTTGTAATTTTAATATTTTATTATAGTGGATAATCCTTTATTGGGGTTCATAACCAATAAAGGTAATGAGTAGTTATTTGTACCGAACCTTGTAAATCCTTGTATTCTTGTTCCTTCATTTAGTAAAATATATGGGTGAGGTTTTGAAACACAATTAGGATTGGATCTAGATTGAATAATTCTATGAGGTTGAATTAAAGTTAATAGATCATAAAAAATTTAAGTAACCACTAATTCACCCTTCTCCTTTCAGTGGCCCATTGGTCCCCTGTGAATTTCATGAGACAAATGGATTATATTACATAGTGATAATTTTTATGTTTTTTTTTGATGATGCAGCATTAACTTCTTCCTCTTGGGTGCCTTTACATGTTATTTGTAACATCCCAATTAAGTAATAAATAATATATATTCTTATCTATGTCTATTTATGAATTAGATAGTGTTTTATAGGCTTAAAATGAGAATAAATCCAATCTTAAACATGGAATACTCTAATATTTTTAAAAGATTGTTTTACCGCCTTTTGATGGCGAACCATTTTTAAATATAACTTTTGACAATTTTATAAGCTATATTTTTCAAAATAAACTTATTCTTTATGATTGGGACATTGAAATTTACTTTGGATAAATTTCTGGTATTTTTCTGATAATGTTCGTTTTTTTAATGAATAGTGAAAAGTGTTGTATTTTAATTCAAAACCTATTTTTAATCTAATTTATTTATATAGTTAGATTAACTTTTTAATTGGTTTTAAAGTGAAATTAGAATATATTTTTACTAGTCAATCCAATTTTGGTCATTAGAATTAATATCACTTTGAGATTGGACATAAACGAGTGTCAATCTTTTGATAGATATTGTTTCTTAAAAACACACTATTTGATTTGACAGTGGGATTTAATTATAAAATTATTTAATGAAACTTCTATGTTATGAATTTGGTAAAATAGACATCATTTTTGAATTCAGAATATCAAATATAGCTTAGGGTGAATTTTTGGTATTTTTCTGAAAAACCTTAATTTTTGATGAATAGTGAAACCACAAAGAGGTAGTTACAAAAACTGATTTTTCGTTTAAATGTAACTTTACCACTTCTGTGATTTGAATTTAAAAAATCCAATATAAATTATTTTCATTATTAATTAAAATTTGGTTCAATGGGATGAAAATAATATTTTATGAAAAGTAACTTTTAAGTTTTATTAATCGCGATTAAAGGTAATTAGTGTGATTTAAGGTAAAAATTATATTATAATAAAATGAAAATATCTTGAAACTTGTCCTAACTCTATTGGATGAGTCATGGCCGAACAAGAAAACCCATGGGTAGATTTTTTGGACCCCATGGAGCCACTTGGGTAAGATAATGACTTTAATGCCTTTTATTTAAAGTAAAAGTAAAAATGGCACAAACATGTACTGTTTTACTAAAACAATTTTTACATGGGGTTATACAAGTCAGATTTTTGACTATAAATAGTCATTGGAAATATAAAAATATTTCATACATAATAGTATTTGTTTTATAATTTTTATACATTAAATAAATTAAATTATTTAGGACATCATGATGATGCAGCGATTACCTCATTATTTAACGATTCAAATAAAATGAAAAGATAATGTAAAATATAAGACCTAAACATTTAAAAAACCTATTGGATGGGTGGATTTAGAACTATTATTACCTTATCCTTGAAATACATCAATGCGGTACCTTTAAAATCCGAAACTCATTTGAAAATAAAGTAACATTTTATACCTTTCCAAGAGTGCCCCTCCTCTCCTCTTATAAAAGGCCCCCACCTCTACCTCCTTAACCACACCTCTCAAGCCATTGGATCAGCCAATATCTGATAATTTTGTCTCTCTACATACCTCTCCTAATCCTAGAATACTTACATTAGGCAGGAAGCTCTTCAAGAAACCATTTTGGTTCAAACCAAAGGGAGTTACCCGATTCAAAGGTAAAGTCTTCTCTAATTCTCTTTTGTTTTATTTTGCTTCTCCAACCCCCTAAACTATTTTTATTCATTTATTTTGTAAAAACACCAGTATATTCCATATAATAGGATGTTCTTATAATAATTATTCGAGTTACACTTACACACACCTACATCTAATGGTAAATGAGCATACTGTTTCCGTGGATGGTGAATTTTTGCCTTACGAAATGATGATTGTTCAATATTCTTCTAACACCTTAAAAGGTGGCCATTAAGATGACACTATATTTATATATGATATATAATATGTTTATGTTTTCCTTAAGCTTCTGTATTTTTCATTTTTTCATACCTTTATGGTTTCCATTATGGGTAAACGCGATATCTTCATTTTAGGAAGTGTGGATTACCTCCCCCTCAAAGTGATTTGATTCGTTAATGCCATATGTGGTACGTATAAAGGATAGAGTTAATGATATTATATATGATATTATACTGGAATTATAATATATCTTTATGTCATTATGATTTCATTCCATTAAATACGAAATAGAAATGAAAGTAGCGTTCATGCGTACGTACGACTTACCGTCTCCATGAACGGTGCATTTCATTTCTTACCTCAAAATGTTATGTAATATTATAAATGCATGAATATACTAGATATATATGATATATATGATATCTAAATCATGAATATAATTCTGTATATAATGGATATTTTACTACATGAACAACTTGTAATTATAAAGAGTTTATTTTTGACTCAAGTACCAATGATCAACAAAACGACCATTATTAACTTAAATAATTACACAGTGTTCATGAAATGGTAATAAGTGATATAAAAGGAATAATGAACTTGAAAAATGTTCTCATTCAAGTAGAAATTAACTCAAGTTTATTATTTAGGAGGTTATATAACGATCGAGTCAAGTCGGACCCGAGGTATGGGACTTCGTCTCAATCTCCTTTCATTGAGGCATATTTTGTTTTATACACAACTTTATTTTATATGGTGTATAAACCCCTTTGAATTTTACGTTTATTCAAAAGGAATATTTTTTATAAGAATCGTTTACTAAACGACAAAAGGGAATGTTTTTATTTGTCGTACGTATGTGGCGAAAATGACTTCTCCGCCGTCGTGACCATTATTTGAGTTTCGGCTTCCTCTACAAGCCATAACTTTTTTGAATGAAAAATAAATACCATGTTTTACTTTTATTTTATTTTGGTATTGAAAATTTTTTTCATAATGATTTTATATCAATGTGTTGTATTGATATATTGTGATTGAAAAGTGGAAATGTTATGTTTCCTTTATGCATGTTTTATGTGATGCGATTATGTTATGGTTCTTGGGCATTGCTATGAAGACGGGTGGTTCCATGATAAACTATGGGAGGGTGAGCCCGATATAGCTCTCCAATGCATTGGGTAACATGAAGGAGTTAAACGTTTAGGTTTCTCTGAAGAGATTTAGGGAATATACTGTGATGGGTATTCCAAACGTAACCAAGAGGGTTACTCCCTACGTAAGAATGTTACGAATGCCTCAAGTTACCTTTATGTCTTATGATTTCTATGATTAATTCATGATTTGATGAGGTATGTTAACGTTATTATGTTTTATGAGTAAGGTATGATTTCATTGATTCTTATGTATACATGTACTCATGTTTTCTTTCCATATTTTTATATCCCTTACTGAGCTTCTTATGCTCATCCCAAGTTTTTGAAATGTTTTTCACAGGTCAAGGGAAAGGTACATGATATGATGATAGTGTCAAGTAAGTGTCAAGAAAGAATCCATGTTTTATTTTAAATATGTTTCCGTTGATGGGAAAAAATGAATACTATCCTTTATTGTAACCACATTGTTTAAATGTGTGATGTAATGCATGTTTTATGATCTAATTATCTAAAACTCTAAACCTGAAAAGATCCTCAATGTGAATTATTCATTTAATTCAATATTAAGTAAGGTTTAAGGCCGGGGACTTATATTATTAGAAGTTGATATTAGAATTTAGGAAACCCCACCTAATTTCACTGAAGAATAAGAATAAAGGGTCACACACATAGTGTTTATATTGATATAAATTAAATTATATTTGAATTTAGTTATTATAATAAATAATATTCTCTAGTTTGAGAAATAATATTTCTTTAGGATTTACTAATCGCAACTATTTTGGAACTATATTTATGTGTGATTTTAATATTAAAATAAATACTTTTCTATAAGACCATGTATAATATAAATTTTTATTTATTTATAAAATTACTAAAATTTATTATTCAAGATTTGGTAAATACCAAGGAGGAAATGATGACCAGATCAATGGTTCTAGCAGGAATGATATTTATTTATTTGTGATACATGCACACATTAATAAAATAATAATATTATTATTATTAGATTAAAGGTTTTTAGGATTATGAGAATAATTAAGTGCCTATGTAAAATTGTTTATTCTCTAACATGGCTCTATACATACCTGGTTATATCATTTCCTAAGGTAGTATGTTGCTGTTCACAACACATCCACTCTATATATTCTTTTGACACTAGAGAGAAAATTCTCTAGAATGATCTTAAGAACAGAGAGCAAGATTCCTCCTCCTCCTCCCTCTCCTATCTCAAGATAAGAGGAATCAATCCTTTAATCCTGAAGAATTGTATTATGATCAAAGGGAGTGGTGAAACATAATTGGTACCAACGTGCTATCACCTGGAATACCATCGACAATGCTTTGAGATCTAAAAAACATGTGTGGATCATTGCTAGAGGGATTATACTTTATATCCCATCAATGTAACTATAATAAAATTGAATGTATATTTGAATAATCAACACCTAAATAAAAGAAAGGATCTGAGACCAAGGTAATTACCTATTATTAAATTAATTAAAATTTTCATGTGAAAATATCTTCTCTCTAGTTCGAGGATTATTTCATTATGATTATTAAAACTTTATCATGAGACATGTCATTCTTTGTCATGTTCTTATGATTTATTCATTGGATTTAATGAAAACCCATCATTAGTCATGGGATAAACTGGCTTATTTTTACCCAGAACCTTCATGTGGTATCAGGCTTGTCACGTTCAAATTTATATTTATTTATTAAATATTGATCGACTTATGAATTTTCCATTATCTTTTCATTTACGATTATTAATTATTTAATATGAAAGTTGATATTTCTTCTTCATTCACAATCATATGGACAAGAACAATTTAAAAGAATATGAATAACATCTAAATAACCCATATGAAGGTTCCAAGGATTTTGGTCAGATAACATAGAACTATACATTATGTAGCTCATTGGTGCACATCGTGTATCCATGTTCATTCCACCAGGACAAGATTTGGGTTTATTCCAATATATCATGTAATAAATGACATGTGGCGTCATTACACGCCATGTGTTGACCAATCCATAATAACACATGGATTTATAGATTATAAGGTGTTTATCTAGAGTACATGATATATAGTCCACATGTTTTCATGGTTGAAATTTCATGGTCAAATATGTGTCGTATATTTATTACATAAAATTCAGGACTAGAATCCATGAAAGAAAGTGGTTTGATAATGTGTATTTGTCATGTAAAAACTGTGTACCTCATAAATTTTCATAGAAAAATGCACACCCAATCCCTGGGTTTGTATTGTATACAAATAGGAAATGATATACATGGTGTGAGGTTGCATTATAGACACCATGTAACCCTTAATTGTTTATGTAGTAAGAAAAATTAGTTTATTACTCCATTAAACCTAATAAACATTTTCTCATGTGTCATTAATTGATATTACATATTGTGTGATAGGTTTTATATAATATTAAATTCTTAATTAATTTCCACATAAAATTAAGAACTACACATCATCTATGGACCTTATATGTTATGTACTCTACATTAAATAAAATTAGTGAACACCATGTGATGCAACATGTGTTATTGTGTAATTTATTAATACTTCACACCATGTAATTACATGATAGTTCATATATATTACATTCTGTGTGAGTTTATAGTACATGAAAAGGATCATATCAAGTAGTTTGGACCGATACATGTCATGTTGCCTCAAAGAACATGTTGTGTTGCCTCAAAGAAAACATCCTGTACTTAATTAAAATTAATTAAAATTAAATTAATTAATTTTTAAAAAATTATATTAGGTGGGAATCTCCAAGAATTCTTGGATGGACATAAGATAAATTAATTAATTAATTAATAAGATAATTAATTATTTTGTGTTATTTATCCTAATTAAAGAATGACTTGAACGAATTATAGTTTATTAAATGTGTATATATCTTATGTATTTGAATAATAATGAGATTTATTATCCAATGTATGTGTTTTATTTATTTTAATTTAATTTCATGAGTTTTATTATTATTAAATGAAAATGGTGTTTTTTTGTCATCCCTCACACCTTTATTATGTAAGACATGTGTGCCCATGATTTATTTTATATAAACTCCCCTTAACCATCCCAATGATTCCCATCGCCTATGTGTGAGTTTAATAATGTGTAAATGATAGGTTTCCAAGGAGATATGTCAGTTCAGAACATGATCTAAGGTTAAATCAACCCAAAATATGTAAATTTTAATGGTGCAATGTTGAAACTCAATCCAAGACTTAGTCAAGAATTTTATTCACCTAGGTTCATAGGTTGATTTATTATACACTCAATAAATCAACCATTAAAAATATCATTATAAATTCATTTTATTTATTTTACTTACGTCTATTGAATAGTTAATTTTATAGATGCTTTATCATGACCACATAAATTCATGAAAGAAAAAGCAAGCAAGATGGAATTAAAATAAAATTTAATTATGGGTAATTTTATTTTATCTAATACATGATTAATTAATTATTTAAAATCCATATAATATTAAAAAGGCATGTTTATGTATAATAAAAAAATCCCTCAATAAAATATTTATTCTAACTAAGTCTTCTATTGTCGGGTTTAAGATGCTCTCATAGTTAAAGTGCCACACAAGCCTAAGTCGGGGCACTTTCAATTATTAGGAAATCATAACAAATATAATGGTTTTACCTAACTAAATTGGTATTGATTAAAATTTATTAATTCTATTCAATACCTTTTTGATGAAATGTTGAGGAAATCCAAATCAATATTTTATGATTTTGGAGTCTACTCAATAGATCAAGGAGCTGTAAGCTAACATTTGGAAAGATTTCATACCTAAATACCTTTGAATAACTTGTCAAACAAATTTCTAGGTTATAATAAGGGAAATATAGATCCTTTACACTATAATATCTATGAAATAGGACATTTATAGTCCAATTATTAGGGTTATTAGTACTTCATAAAATAGTGGGAGACCATTAAAAATTAAATTATTTCATCTCACATATTTTGGCAATCAAGATAAAGTACTTATTTTTTCTTTTATATTATTGTACTAAAATATAAATTTCATCAACCACATTATCCATGTGATCAATTGTGTATAAAGACAATATATTTATTGGAAATAACTTCCAGGAATGGTATAGGTGCTTGCACATTGTATTACACCATGAACAGAAGATTTACGTGATAGAATACCAAATTACCAATCTGCCTAATAAGGAGGAAAGTAATGAGAACATCACTATATATGAAAAAAAATGGATTATATTCTAGATGTACAGTGTTTGATATTTTCTTCCATATTTAAAAATCTCATGAAAGCATGGATTCTTATAGCATGTTCAATCATCTCTGTGATCTTTATCATAAGAGATCTAAACATGATCATTTTGAGATCTCCAAATCACTTTCATGTGAAAGATTAGAGAGGGAGTGTCATATGGATATCACATATTCAAGACAATTGGCTACATTGAGCATTTAGACATTCTAGGGTTTAAATTACCTAATGAATTACAAATTTATCTCATTATTTCCTCACTGTATCAAATCTTATCTAGTTTTTTCATACATTTAAATATGAACAACATTGATAAGTATATCTAAGATATCTTTAATTGTATTTTCCATGTTTATAGTAACATGAAGTGGAAAAAAATCATTTTTTTCTTATAGTAAACATGAGGATGGGAAAAGAAAAGATCCCCAAAACTAATACTAAGTTTAAGGCTTCTTTAAAATGATCATCTAAGATAAGGAAGATCAAGGGGAAATCAAGGTAACAAGATGATTTTTGTATCAATTTTGGTAATAAGGTTCACTGGAATAAGAACTGAACCACTACAAAGAATCAAAGGGAATCTTTAGGTGGATTCTTTATTTAATGAAATCTATCTATTTCTAAAAATTGAGTATTATATATAGCTTGTAGTACTAAAATTTTTATCCAATTATTGGAAAAAATTATATTTATAAGAGTTTCATGAGTTGAGATATATCTATGAGCTTCTAGCAGAGCTAGACTCACGGTAGTGTCTGTTAGAGACTACATGTAACATATATAGATTTTATGAAATATATTCTTATAAATTAATTTAAATTATTTAATAGATTTTTTTACACGCAACACATAGTTTATCTTTCATCACATGAAATTCCATTTTTATCTTGAGTTTCATGCAACATAAATTCCCTATGATGACTTATGTTACACACAAGGCTGAGACTTACTGGACAACAATATACTATTAATACTATTAATTTAACATAATAGTTATCACATAGCCATTAGAATAAAGAGAATTAAAATGATTAACTAAATTATTAAATCAAAGTTTATATATGTTTATAAAATTAATTCACTAGTTACATATTAATTATAAATGAAAATTAATTCCAATTGAATATAAAGGATGTGTTTTTATGAAAACTATTTTTATGAGTAGAATGACGTTTTATCTTAATGAATTAAATTAATAACTGTTATTGAAATATATTAATGAAATTTATATTTTATATATTTACTAAAAAAATTTAAACTAATACAATAAGTTTGATAGGGTTAATATAACAATAAATCTAATTTTAAGCATAAAGAGCTTTATATTTTTAAAAGGCAGTTTTACCGCCTTTTAAATGCGCATCTATTTTAAATATAATTATTGAAAATTTTATAATTTATATTTGAAAAAATAAAATTTACTTTTTAAATCATAATATTAAAATTTACATTTTTTAAATTTTTGGTATTTTTCTGAGAACTTTCATTTTTTGATGAATAGTGAATGACACCGAATTTTAATTGAAAACTGCTTTTTATTCTTAATAAATTATAGTGTTAGATTATATTTTTTATTTTTTTTAAAATTATAATTAGATAAATTTTATATCATTTAATCCAATTTATTTAATTAGAATCATTTTTATAGTGATTTTAGATATAAAAACTTAGTAAACTTTTGAACAAATTCACTTTAAACCCCCGCTTTGTTGTCTCGTCTGTGAGATTAATTTTAAATTAATTTCTGTCACTTATGTAATTGTAATTTGGAAAAATAGATTAAATATTTATAATAATGATATTTTCTAATTTATAAAATGTTCAACTTAGTTTTTGAACGAAAAATATTAGTGAAAGTAATAGAAATTAATTATAGCGATTGAGGTAAAATTGAGTTTACATAGTGGTTAAACCATAATCTTAAGGAGAAAAATGACCTCAAAACTATCCCAAATCCCATTTTATAGACATTATTAAACCATATACCCTGTTTTATAGAATTTGTATCATTATTGGAGTCATTTTATTTAATGGATACCTCTCGATAGTGTTTACCTTTTTATATTTACAAGAATCACACTCCCTCTCCACTATAAAAAGGTACTCACACTCCCCACTTAATCACACCTATAAATCACTTTCGAACATCCAAAAAATGCCCATATAATCTCCCAATATCCCTCTCCTCACCCTATAGTTGTCAATTTGGGTATAAATTCATCCAAGGAAACACATTGGTGCAAACCAAAAGAAGTTACTTGAAAAAGAGGTAAGATTCTTCAACGTGCATTTATGTTTTATTTATTTCTCCCCACATTAAATTATTATTATTATATGATAATATAATAAAATAATTATCCTAAATATACTTATATGTTTTTATATTAATTTTTTGAATTATGCCTACAGACACTTCCGTCAAATGGGTAACTAAATTATCGTTTGTGTGTACAGTAGACTACCGCCTCGCGAAATGATGTCATTCGTTTTTCCGTTACCACCTCTCATGGTTTGGAATTGTGATAGATGCAAAATTTTTATATGTTGTATATGATATTTATGTTTTATTAATACTTATTTAATTGTTATATAACACATAAATTCATGCATTTTGTTTTGTGTAAATATGATAACATCGTTTGTGGACGAGTGGACTACCGCCTCCTCAAAGTGATGTGATGCATTCACACATTAAATAAAATGTATTAAGGATGGTTTTAATAAAAACATATGATATAAATGAAATATATATGATATTAATTACATAATTATTATTCTTTATGTGTAATATATCATTTTATTTATAACCCTTTTCACACAATAAAAAGGTGATAACTTTATTCGTGGACGTGTGGACTACCGCCTCCTCAACGTGATGTGATTCCTTTTACATCACAATAATTTTATATATAAGTATATATGATTAAATAAAATGTTATTTAAGATATATTTATCATTCTGTAAATATAAATGTTACTTATATTCTTTCCATAATGATCATTAAAAAATGTGAACATTACTCATGTGTAGGTGCGGACTACCGTCTCCATGATTATAATGTTGGTTGATTTTTCATAAAAATCATTCATTATTAGTTCTAGAAGTTTAATTTATGTATAAATATGAGAATTATGTAAATTATTTTTCTTGATATGTTTCAATAATGACCCCTTTGACCATATTTGACCTACTAAAGTTGTTTCTGACACATAAACTGGATACGGTCAAAACATCCAACTTAAACATTATTGATTAAGTAATTGTATATAACTTGTTTATAATTGAAATAAAAGTACTAATAAACTTTTAAAGTATATTAATCAAGTATATAATTAACATAAGTTTATTATTTGAGAATATATAGGACAATCGTGACAATCGGTCTCAATGTAAAGGATTCTTGTCTCACTTTTACTTTCATGAGGTATACGTCATAATCACAACTTATTTCTTTTATGTGCTGTATATAATACCGCGATTTTATTTTATATCATGAATAAATTTATATTAATTTTATTTAATGTTTCATTTGAAGTTATTTCTTTCATGGGGATTATGAATCAAAAGTTACCAAGTAGTAAGGGATTTCTTGACTCAGTATTCATTCGTTGGGTTAAACTTATATGTAATTGGTTATATAATACAAATAATATGTGTGAAATGATCTCTAATTGTATTATTTGGTTTCTAAACATTTATTTTTTTCATTTAATATTTTCACACATAATTATTTCATTTATTTATTCTCACTCCAATGATATGATCTTTATAAGGGTGTTTCTTATCTCACTTTTATTTCTCTGAGATATATTCCATATTCACCGCTTATTTTTATTCTGTGGTGTATCTACTACCCATGAATGTATTTGATGATTATTATCCTTAAATTTATGGGGTTTTAAATATCCATTTTATTATCTCTCTTTCATGAGGTTTATGGTTTCAAATTTACCAAAGAAGTAATGGATTTTTGTCATAATCTTCCTTCTTTGTGACGTTTGTTATGTTATACACCTATCTTATTTTATGAGGTGTATATAATTATACTTTGACATGTTATATCATGAATATACTTATTCTAATAAAATTATAAGTTTATTTAATTTTATTTATTCATGGGTCTTGTAATTAAAATGTTTCAAAGTGGTATGGGATTATTTGGAATGTTTAAAGATTATTTTCCTCGAGAATGTTTTTAATGATATTTTAATGATATGTCAATTAATCAATGTTAAAAAAACCTTGTTGTTAATTATCCTACATTGGGGATATTTTTTATTAATTCCATCTTCATTATTTATTTGGATGGATTATTATTATTTCAAAGATATTATTATGAAACCCATTTCTTTTCTATGCATTATTCATTTCCTAAAAAGATTGTTAGGGAACCCATTTATTTTCAATGGGTTAATCTTATTTCAAAGTGATTTTTATTGAACTCATTTCTTTTCCATGGGTTAATCATGTTTTGAACATATTTTGATGAACCCATTTTTTATATGGGTTAATCATGTTTCCAATAGACTGTTATTGAGACCATTTATTTTCTATGGGTTAATCATGTTCTAAAGAGACTGTTATGAACCCATTTCCTTTCCAGGGGTTATTCATGTTTCAAAGAGATTATTATGGAACCCATTTCATTTGCATGGTTTATTCATGTTTCAAATATATTTTTAGGGAAGCTATTTAATTTCCATGGGTTAATCATGTTTCAAATAGATTTTTATTGAACCCATTTCTTTTATATGGGTTAATCATGTTTCGAAGAAATTATTATAGAACCCATTTCTTTTCCATGGGTTAATCAAGGGGTTATTGGTTATTCTAATGATTTTATTCAAGTTTTTATGTGTGGTGATTTTTTAATGTTACTTGGACATTTTATGGGTGGTTACGTGATAAACCAATGATGGGTGGTTCTATGATAGACTAAAAATGGGTGGGTCTATGATTTCCCTCCAATGCATTAGGTATGGAATTTGGTCATATGGTATTCCATTTTTAAGAGTGACATGTATGGAATTTGACCAAATCGTTATTCCATTTATAAGAGTGAAAATAATAAATATGTTACAATATATATTTATGTTTTTATTTATTCTTATTATAGGTTTATAATGTTTCTAATGATCGATATTGATATCACAAGGCTTATGATTATTAATTCAGATGACTCTTTCCATTTCCATGTTTTCATATTTTATGGTCCGAGTATGGATGGGTATGAGTTATTTTATGATTCTCTCATGTACTTTGACTATTTAATTATACCCTTATACACTCTTATACTCATTGATGAAATTTAATTATTAGTGATTATGTTTACCTTTACAAATCATTTTATATAACCCTTCATATGTTTCCTTTTCCACAGGTTTTAAATAATTATGTTTATGAATTGATGTAAAATAAGAAAAGTTTGATATAACGGGAGACGATGTTCAAATTTATGATCTAATTGTTTATGATTCCAAGTTGATATGAGTTGTTTATGTAACAGTTTTTCCTAATTATCTAAAACTATAAACCTAAACGGTACTCCAAACTGTAAGTGATCCAAGTTTTACTTTTGATGTTGTAAGGTTTTTATAGGAAAATTTGGGTCACAACTATCAATATCATAACCAGAAATGTAAAGTTGTGGATTTAAGCACTGGATCTAGGAGTGTGGGTTATGAGTTGTTACAGTTGGTATCAAAGGTCAATTTAGATAATTTGAAGATTAGGATGTTTTCATATGAGGTTATCATATGAGTTATTCATACCATCATGGGACTATAACCTTAAGTTTGATCATATGTTCAAAGTATTAAGGCACAACATTTGAGGTTTTAAGTGGTAAATATTTTGAGGTTATTTGGGATATAGGGTTATGAAATGATTTAGTTTCTATTTTTGGTATTACAATCTAATTTTAAAGATTATTTTATCATATAAAGGTTTTTTCATTTTGGTAATTATCTTACCATGTGATACCCATTTTTTGGGTTAATGGATAAAGACTGTTAGAATATCTTGACTATACCTTTTATAGTTATGTGGTCTTTAAAAGTTTATTTTAGTGCTTCAAGGATTAAAAATTCTTCTTTAATACTCATTGTTTGGAGAAAAAGATGATATTTTGGTGAAAATTGACTAAAGTATGCAGTGTTTCACATCAAGTAAGTATATTTCCTTTTTTTCTATTAATCTATATGGTAATAGAATTATTTAACTCTGTGAAAAGGATCCTGATATAAAAATTATTATCCTAGTACCATCAATTTTGATCAAACGATGTCATTTTCAATCATCAAACATTTCTGTTTTTTAGGCCCTTAAATTTTCATTGTTCATTAACTTGTTTGTGATCACTGACCTCAACAACTCTCAATAATTATTTATTATTTTCCTACATTACCACCTATGTTAACCCTATGTGAATCCTAGTTATGCATAACTTCTGGTGAACCTTATGTTTCCCACATTCCCTTTTTAATAGTTTGTTTTATTAACACTTTTTATGATGTGGTTTTCAATAAAGTAATTCTAGAAATGTTAATCATTTGATAACCAAGATTAATTTTAACGGAGAAATTTATTCTAAGGGGGATAGGATGTAACAACTTGATATTTTCTAAAATATATGCTTTTAAATTAATTTAAATTAATTTAAATTATTTAATAGATTGTGTTGCACACAATACATATTTTATCTTTCATTAAACACAACACCATGTTTATCTTTCATTGCACACAACATCGAGTCCCTCTCATGACTTATGTTACATGCAAGGCTGAGTCTTACTAGTCAATAATATACTATTAATGTTATTTATTAAACATAATAGTTATCACTTAGCTATTGTGATGGAAGGAATGAATATGATTAAATAAATTATTAAATCATAGTTTAAATATTTTTATAAAATTTATTCATTTGTTACTAATTAATTATAAATGAAAATAAAGTCCAATTGAATATAAAGGATGTGTTTTTATGAAAACTATTATTATCGACAGAATGATGTTTTATATTAATAAATTGAATTAATCACTATTATTGAAAGATATTAATTAAATTTATATGTTTTATATTCAATAAAAAGTTTTTAAATTCATCTAATAAGTTTGATAGGGTTAAGAAAATAATAAATCCAATTTTAACCATAAATGACTGTATATTTTTAAAAGGCAGTTTTACTGCCATTTAATAGCGCTCTGATTTTAAATGTAATTTTTGACAATTTTATAATTTTTATTTGACAAAATAAACTTCATTTTTGAAATTATAATATCAAATTTTACTTTGGGTTTGAGAACGTTCATGTTTTGATGAATAGTGAATGACTCCAAATTGTAATTGAAAACTACTTTTTCATCATAATAATTTATAGTGTTAAATTATATTTTTTATTATTTTTAAATTATAATTAGATAACTTTTATATAATTTAATCCAATTTAGGTAATTTTAATCATTATTATAGTGATTTTATAAATAAAAACTTAGCAACCTGTTGGAAAGTTAAACTTTAAAAACCCGCTTTGTTGTCCCGTCTGTGGGATTAATTTTATATTAATTTATGCCAATTATGTGATTTAAATTTGGAAAAATGGATTAAATATTTAAAATAATAAAAATTTATAATTTTAAATAATTTTAACATATTTTTTTACCAAAAAAATTAATGAAAGTAATTAAAATTAATTAAAACAATTAAGGTAAAAATGAGTTTACATAATGGTTAAACGTTAATCTTAAGAGGGAAAATAACCTAGAAAATTGTCCAAAACCAATTTTATGGAAATTATTAGACCATATACCGTATTTTATATAATTTTTATCATTATTTGAGCCACATTATGTAAATACAGCTCCCAATATTGTTTACCTTTTTATATTTACAAGAATGTCACTCCCTCCCCACTATAAAAAGGCACTCACCCTGCCCACTTATTCACACCTCTCAAACCCCTTGTCTCATAAAAAAACTACCCCAATAATATAAAAAATCAATACTATATCCCTATATTCCTCACTTTGTTAATAAATCCATTCAAGGAATCCGTTTGGTACAAACCAAAAGGAGTTTCCTGAAAAAGAGGTAAAATTATTCAACGTGCATTAATGTTTTATTTCTTTCTCCACACATTAAATTATTCTTATTCCATTCTCATATAATAACATAATTATCCTAAATATAATTATATTTTGTTGTGTTAAATTTTATAAAAACACCTACACACACTTCCATCAAATTGGTAACGAAGTTATTGTTTGTGTGTACGGCGGACTACCGCCTCACGAAACGATGTCATTTGTTTTTCCTTTACCACCTCTCATGGTTGGGAATTATAATAGACATGTTATTTCAATTTGATATATATGATATTTATATTTTATTCATACTTCTTTAATTTTTATATAATACGTATCTTCATGCTTTCCATTTTTGTGTAAATATGATAACATCATTTGTGGACGTGTGGACTCCTGACTCCTCAAAGTGATGTGATACATTCATACATTACATGGAATATATTAAGGATGGGTTTAAAAAAAATATGTGATATAAATAAAATATATATTTTATTAATTACATAAATACTTTTCTATAAGTATAATATATCATTTTTTATTACGCTTTTCACACACTTAAAAAGTGATGATGTCATTCGTAGATGTGTGGACTACCTCCTCCTCTACGTGATGTGATCCCTTTTACATCAAAAGAATTTTATATATAGTTATATTTGATTAAATAAAATTTTATTTATGATATAATGATAATTATGTAAATATAAATGTTATTAACCTTCTTCCCATAATGATCACTAGAAAATGAGAACATTACTCATGCGTACATACGGCATACCATCTCCAAGATTGTAACATTGGTTCATTTTTCATAATTTTAATTCTTTATTAGTTTTAAAAGTGTGATTGATGTATAAATATGATAATTATTTAATTATTATTATTCTTTAGATTTTTTATTAATGACCCATTTGACCATAGTTGACCTACCAAAGTCATTTTTAACGCATAAACTGAATACAGTCAAAACATCCAACTTAAACATTATTGATTAATTAATTATATATAACTTGTTTATAAGTGAAATAAAAGTAAAAATAAACTTTTAAAATGTTTTGAATCAATTATATAATTAACATAAGTTTAATATTCAGGAAGATAGAAGAAAATCATGACAAATCATACTCAAGATAAGGTATTCTTTTCTCACTTTTACTTTCATTAGGCATACGTCATAATCACCACTTATTTCTTTTATGTTGTGTATATACTAACACTATTGTATTTTATATAATTAATACATTTATCTTCATAGTATTTAATATATAATTTCAATTTCTTTCTTTCACGGGGCTTATAATTAAAAAGTTACAAAGTAGTAAGGGATTTCTTAACTCAATATCTATTCATTGGGTTAAACATCTATGTCATTGGTTATGTTATGACAAGAATATGTGAGAAATTAACTTTTATTGTATTATTATGTACTTAAACTTTTGTTTTTTGGATTTAAAATTTTCATACATAATTATTTCATTGATTTATTCTCACTCTAATGATACGATCTTTGTAAGGGTGTTTCTCATATCACTTTTATTTCTATGAGATATGTTTCATATTCACCACTTATTTTTATTATGTGGTGTATCTACTACCCATTAATGTTTTTTATTATTATTATCCTTAAATTTATTTTGTTTTACATATCCATTTTAGGATCTCTCTTTCGTGGGGTTTATGGTTTCGAAGTTACCAAAGCGGTAATGGATTTTTTGTCATAGTCTTCCTTCTTTGTGATGTTTGTTATGTTATACACGTATCTTATTTTTGAGGTGTATATACTTCTCCTTTGACATGTTATATCATTAATCTCCTTATTATAATGATATTATAAGTTTCATTTAATGTTATTCTTTCATGGGGATTATAATTCAAATGTTTCAAAGTGGTATGGGATGCTTTGGAATTTTTAAAGATTATTTTTCTCAAGAACGTTTTTAATGATCTTTTAAGGATATTTCCATTCATCAATGTCATGAAAATGTTGCTACTTTTCTTTCACAGGAGATATTTTGTATTGATATCATCCTCATTTTTTCTTTGTATATATTATGATTGTTTCAAAGAGATTTTTATGAAACCCATTTCTTCTCCATGGGTTAATCATGCTATAAAGAGATTGTTATGGAACCCATTTCTCTTCCATGGGTTAATATTATTGCAAAGTGATTTTTATTGAATCCAATTCTTTTTCATGGGTTAATAATGTTCTAAAGAGATTACTATGAACCCATTTCTTTCCCATGGTTTAATCATGTTTCAAGAAGATTATTATTGAACCCATTTCTTTTTCATGGCTTAATCATGTTCTAAAGTGACTGTTATGAACCCATTTCATTTACATGGGTTATTCATGTTTTAAAGAAATTTTTATGGAGCCCATTTCCTTTCCATGGGTTATTTATATTTCAAAGATACTGTTATGAAACCCATTTCCTTTCTATGGGTTAATCATATTTCAAATAGATTGTTATTGAGCCCATTTCCTTTCTATGGGTTAATCATGTTTCAAAGATATTGTTATAGAACTCGTTTCTTTTCCATGTGTTAATCAAGTGGGTTATTGGTTTTTACAATGAGTTTATTCGAGATTTTATGTTTGATGATTTTGTAATGTTACTTGAAAATTTTATGGGTGGTTACATGATAAACCAATAATGGGTGGTTTCGTGATAGAACAACAATGAGTGGGTTTGTGATATCCCTCTAATGCATTAGGTAAGGAAGTAGACCTTATGGATATTCCATTTATAAGAGTGAAATGTATGGAAGTAGACCGTATGGTTATTCCATTTATAAGAGTGAAAAGTATAATTATGTTCCAAGATACCTTTATGTTTTTCATTATGATTTCTATAGTTTTGTAATATTTCTAATGATTGAGATTAATATCACATGTCTTATGATTATTAATTCTGATGACTCTTTCCTTTTCCATGTTTTCATATTTTATAGTCCATGTATTTATAGGTATGAGTTCTTTTATGATTTTCTCGTACACTTTTACCATGTCATCATACCTTTATGCACTCTTACACTCATTGATGAAATTTAATTGTTAATGTTTATGTTTAGCCTTACTGAGAGTTTGAGCTCACCCTTATTATGTTTCCTTTTTCCCTGGGTTTTAAATAATTATTTTGATAAATTAATATGAAATAAGAAAATTTATGTATAACGAGAGATGATTTTCAACTTTATGAACCAGTTTTTTATGATTCTATGTTGATATAAGTTGTTTATGTAAGAGTTTTTTCTAATTTTCTAAAAATATAAACCTAAAAGTTCATCAATAATATAAGTGATCCAAGTTTTCTTTTTGTTGTTGTATAGTTTTGATGGAAAAATTTTGTTCAAAATTATTAAAATCATAGCTGGAAATGTAAAGTTATGGATTTTAGCATAGGATAGGTTATTACACTACAACCTCACATTGTCGACTGGAATGATCTTGGTTCTTAAGAACTATTATATGCCATCAGTCACCCAAAACATTGTTTTTGTGTTCTGTATTGATATGAATAGATTTATTTTTAAATTTGGGAAAAACAATTTCTAATTTAACAAGTATAACATATGTTATGGTATGAAAAACCTAAATAACGGTCTTTATGTGTTGGATTTCACAAACCAAGTAATAGAAATTGATAAAGAATCTAGTTTGTATGAATCATATCACCCTTAACTATGGAATCACTGAATAGGTCAGGTAAATGAAAATAATTTGAAAAAATTATACCAAGAGGGATATTTAGATTCTTTTTAACTACAGCCAATTAGGATATGTGATGCTTATTTTCAAGGAAAAATGACCAAATATCCATTTAGTGGAAAAGGTGAAAGGGTCATAATGATTCTTAAGTTGGTTCATACTGATTTGTGTAGACTATTTCTAGTTGAAGAAATGGGTGAATTCTCATATATTATAATTTTTATTGATGAATTTAGTAGATATTGATATGCTTAATTGATAAGGTATAAGTTGGATTTATTTAAGAAATCCAAATAATATAAGAATTAAGTTGAGAATAAACTTGGTAAGAAAATAAATAAACTCTACTCAGACTATGGAAGATAATATCTTAAACAATAATTTATTTATTATATATAGGATTTTGGGATTTTATCCCAAATCATTCCTCCCTGAACATCGTAAAGGAATTGTGTGAGTGAAAGGATGAAATGCACCTTGCTTGAAATAGTAATATCAATGATGTTTTATGCAAGTATTATGTTATCATTTTAGAGATACACATTATAGAGAGAAACATGTACACTAAAATGATTGAAAAATAAATAATAAAATGGTGTTATATTACAATTATAGAGTGGAAATAAACCTAAGTTGTCAAATATATGAATGTGTGGCTGTGAAGCATTTTTTAAGTCCATTTTTAGGGACAAACTTGTACTCTAAGTCACTAAGTGTATCTTTATGTGAAGTCCTAAAAAATAAATTATATTAGTTATATGACCACTCAGATAATAATGTTATGGTTAATAAATTCTCCATATTTCTTGAGAGGTATCCCATGAATAAAATAGATTGTGGGAGTGTGATAGATATCGAAGAAGTCATGGATCAAGACACGCATGAGTTTCCACATGAGCATATTCCAAAAATCCCAATGAAAGATCAAGTTCTATAGATATAAGTACTATATATGAGTAAAAGAGAGATTAGAGAATATGAAATATAGGGTTTTGTAGTCATCAGAGATGGTGATTCATTATTAGTTGATAATAATGATCATGTAACCTACAAGGAAGTAATAAGTGGCATAAAAACTTCCAAATGGAAATAATCCATGGATTCCATATACCAAAGCCATTTTTATATTTTGGTAAATCCTCCAATGGATGTAAATCTTGTTGGTTGTAAATGGGTATTCAAGAATAAACTATACATATATGAAGAAGCCAATACCTATAAGGAATGTCTAGTTGCAAAAGGGTTTAAACAACATCAAGGTATATACTATGATGAAGTATTTTCACCATCTATTATGTCGAAACCCATCAAAATTATACTTTACATAGTAGCTTACCATGACTATGAAATTTTTCATATGGATGTTAAAAAACATTCCTTTATATGAAAAAATATGGATCTTGTTGTTTGGAGTGGGAATCTTAAGAGGGATGAATTGAGTTTCCAATTAAAGTTTATATTTAAAAAAATTTAAAACTAATTTCACCAGTTTGAAATATATCCCAGTTAATTAATACAGTGGTTATATCTAATTTAACTCTTTTAAATAACTCTCAGAAGTTTAATAAAAACTAAATTAGAATAATATTATGACTATCTTAATTTTTTAGATTAATATACTTACATTAAATAGTAGAAATATCACTGGTAAAAAATAACCATCAATATATAGTTTTACAAAATAGAATTTAAAATAGTTTTAAAAAAGGAAGAAAAACTTTGAAATACACAATGGAGTGAAAAATAAATAGTATCAATATCAAGGAAATACCTATCCCTGTCCACTTAATAGTCACCTACTACCAATAATATTTATTAATAAATAAATAGATCTACAACCTAGATTATATTTTACAAACAACAGCATGCAAGGTTGTTCAAGATTATACATGGCCTCTTCCATAGTTTTTGTGGGAGTATATACAATAATAAAGAATATGAGAGAGTATTTAATACTATTTAATATAGTTCATGAGAAATTGTTAATAAATATATAGTTTAATATAAGTGCAACTCTAAGGTAAGCTAAAATTGAGAAAAATAGAAGAATAAATAATTTGATGTGAAATAATATTGATGTTATGTTGTTCTATAGATGTTTCTTCTCTTCATGAAGTCATCTTTGGGTTTGGTGATGAGATGAAAATATGTGATAATATTCTCATATCATACAATGAATTTCTAATAAGAAATAGAGTATCTTGTAGTTTGTGTTTCTTATAATTTTAAAAAGTATCATTACCATGTGTATATGTCTGTCAAATTTTTATCTAACTTAATTCATCCATAAAAAGACATTTTCTCCAAAAAGAGAAATTGGAAACATATCATTATAAATCCTCATACTTTACATGAAATTCATGTGCATTATGTTCCTATGGTTGAGCATTTAATTCTATATATAAATTAGTTGAAAAATATTATATTTAAATATAATACCCAGTTTTAGTCATGATAAAATTAAGTGTTCCATGTCATCTAATCCATTATAAGTACAACCCTTAGTGAAAAACTTGATCTGATTCTCTAATAATGTTATATGGTCGATTGATTTTGAACTCATTATCGATCTAATACTTTGGAAAATTTTGCGTGGTCTCTTGAAGTATATAAGATCTCTTATATAACTTTCCACAAATCTAATTTTTCACACAGTCACTTCAACTCAACATGAGGTCGCTTGAAGTCTCATGATAGTTTCAATAGTTTATCAAAATCTATAACTATCACGATAGCTTTGATTTCTTCATGTGTTCTCTCTAAGACCTAGCGATATTTCTAACAGATAAAAAAATCATGAGGTCTCTTAGTTATTCATGAATTTGATCAAATATTTGGTGAAAAATCTACCATAGTTGATCTAATCGATTTTTGGTCGATCCAATTGATGTGTGGTTGATCCAATTTTTGTGCATTCGATCCAATACTTTGCGAAAAATATGATAGTTTTGGTTTCTTTGAAATATAACATGTGTTCACTTGAGTCCTTTATGATATTTCTTTTATGGTCAATTTGATAGACATGTGTTCGATGAATTTTTCATCCAGTTACTTTGGTGATTGAAGAAATTTGACCTATTCAAATTCCTTTAAGCATTCAATTGAGTCTTTATATGGTTGATTCAATGCTATGTGTGATTTAGCTTCTCCAAACTCATAATTAGTAGTCTAGATTATTTGGATTTATGGTCATTCCAAGACTTTGTGAAATTTCCAAAATTTCCCAAAAGAAATATTTTACATCTATAAAACATATAAAATATTAAAAACATGTAAACATGATTTATGATTATTAAAATAAGAAAATGTTATATTAAGTCAACAATATCCCCCTTTTTGATGATCTCAAGTCATAAAATTAATAAATATACATGGTTCACTAATTATAGAATAGTGAGATTAATAATGTAAAATTAGGTTTTAAGAATTATATACATTATATAAAAAAATCCATACTTTACACCCCCTTTTGAGATTATCAAAATAATATAGAAAGGGTGAGAAAGTAAAAATTGAGAGAGATTAAAATAAAGTGTATAAAATAAAAAAATAGAACAAGATTAATTAAAAATATTTCATTAATAGATCAAATAGTGTATTACAAGAACCTATCAGAATCTAAATCCGAGTCTGGAATGATTGAAGGATCAATCGGGTCTTTTCCTTTCCTAATGATAGGAGTAGGAGGAGGTGTAGGGTAAGTTGTAGCAACCACTCTTAAAATCATGAGGGATTTGGCAGCATGTTTGGTCTATCTAATATCCTGAGGTAGTTTGAGACCAAAGGGTCCTGTAGGAGGTATACTAGGAGGAGTAGAAGAAATAGGTGTAGAGGAATCTATAGAAATTGAAGTAGAAAATGGTGTTGTAGATTGGTGGAAGGAGAGATGATGGGTACATGTAGATCTAGAAGTACCAAAACTAGAACATTTTCAACATACATATAAGTATTGAGGAGCTTGGTAATATAAGTTAGTGCTCTGTACCCATGCTCAATAATCTATATAAATTCATCCTTCTCTAACATGAATTGATCAAAAAGGGGTGCCATAATCAACAATTTGTCTATAATCCCATTGAAAGTAACTGTTATAGGAGTTATCTTAAGATCCGTTTCCAAAGATTAAAACTAATTTTTAAACCTGATTTGGTGTAGATCTGGTTAAGATAATATTGTATCAATCCCTTTATTATTGCCTTGTCTTTGGTGGCCTTGACTAATTCTAACCAAAAAAGTCCAGTAAAAAACAAAGGCTTATGACCATTTATTAAAATTGAAATAAAAAGGTAAACAAGGAAACATACGAGGTCAAACAAAGGGATTAATTCTGCTTTGAGCACATCATAGATATTCTCTACATGGGAATCTATATCCATTTGAACTTTATTTCTAATGTCCTTAACACTATCTTCAATACTCTAAATTTACTTATGAACCATCCTTCTGATAAGATTTTCATCAGTTGGAACTGATATAGGAGTAGAAGTTAAAGGTCTGGAAGGACATGTAATTACTAAAGGGTATTTTTGTCCATTATAGAAATCATATCCAATAGATCGGCTTGAAGAGATCTAATATATCCTCTTAAGTATTATATCTAAGTTCAAAAACTCCCAATCTCATAAGACATATGATCTAGCTTTAGAAACAACAGAGGTTTTAGTTACTACAAATTCAATTTTATAGGAAATGTCTTCTTTCCTATC
Organism: Viscum album; assembly: GCA_963277665.1. NCBI lineage: Eukaryota > Viridiplantae > Streptophyta > Magnoliopsida > Santalales > Viscaceae > Viscum > Viscum album. The sequence goes on from OY728157.1 coordinate 1,730,307,217, forward strand.
ATGCTCATTGGCTCTATTGATACTTAGAAACAATTCTTTCAGTACTTCTAAAATATCATTCTTAAACTAGATAAAATTAATAGAATTGATACCTGAAGAGGGAATAAAAGGAGGTGTAGCTTGTTTATGGTGAACTAAGTATGGTGAAGAGTGTGAAGCCTGAGGATATGAGTTATAACTGAAGTCACTAAACACATACTTTAAAGGTATCATTATAGATCGTTCATTTTCTGAAAATATACTTGGAGGTATCTCAACTTCTTGATAGTTTTATTCTTCCATAACCAACACCTTAGTTCTGGGAGAATAATCATAAATTGGATCACCTTCAAAAAATCTATTTGATCTATGTTCAGGAGAGGAAGGTGTAGCAAAAAGTTGTGATATTTTCGTATAGGGATCAAATATGACTTGTTCCTCTATAACTGGTGAAAAAAGGGCTTGAAAAAACGTGATATAAAACTCTATAGAAAACAATAAATATAGGCTCATATCAATTAATTTAACTATCATCACCGTTGACTTTTTCATCACCATTCCTAGGAGAAGAAAGATCCAGATCAAAGAAGAGATTATTAGGAGAAGATTCTTCCCTTGGATGTGTGGAATAAATAATTGGGGATCCCCCTATCTCAAACATTTTATAGCTGTCTCTAGTTGGATAAGTTTTAATATCAATTTCATAATTAGTGAGAACTAGTCTAAATAATAGAGATCTAGGAGTTCTCTCTACCTCAGTAATTACTACTCCTTCTCTTATAGGTTCAACTTCCACATGAACTTCTGAAACATTTGAAATTTCTAGACCATAAGAACATCTCATTCTCTCTTCATAATAATTCTTAACTTATTCAACTATATCCATTGTAGAATGAGAACCATTTTCATCATAGGAATTTTCATCCTATAATATATGTTTCTTATCCAAACTTAAATCTATAGCATCAATGGGTCTAGTTGGGTTTCTCACATAATTGAACTGCTCATATATCCTATCTTCACCAGCTACCCATATTTTCTTCCTAGGATTTTATTTGGTCTTCATCCTTTGGATTTGGTTTGATTAAGGAAAACAGTACCAGAGAGAACTGGCCTTTCTACTCCTTTTGGAATAAACCTTTGAGATACAAGAAGAGTATAAATAAGCTTAGGGTAAGTCAAAGAATTAAATCTTAAAGATGAATTTATAAGCTAATTCATATGCCTCATCAAAAATGTAGGTAGGTTGGTTTGAATTCCACAAACCATCAGGTAGAGTTGAAAAATTTATTGATATCTAATGGTGAGAAGATATCCATTTCTAGGGAAGATAATGTGTTGTATTAACTTCAACAAAAGCTTATACTCACAATTCATCTCAATAGCATTAGGCCTTCAAAGGTTTTTATCACTAGTTAACTCTTCTAGATCATTTACAGTATCAAAATGTAGATGATTCATAAGATATGATCTTTGTTAATCCTTGTACTCACTTTAATGTGGTGCTTTCAAACATTTAGCCCAAAAAGTTGATGAGAACTTATATTCTTGATTATCCACAATAGTTATTATGATATTTTCTTCAAATCCAGCATTGAAAATAATATTCTCATAAAACTATTTCACTAAGTGGGGATAAAAAGGACAATTATCATCCAAAAACCAATCAATACATCCTTTATGAAGTACTTCACTCCAAACTAGAGAACGAATCATCATAAACCACTCCACATCCACTTCTTTCTCTAGAAACACTTCACACTAAAAAATGCAGTTTCGAAATATTTTTGGATTCACTAGTGATTTACTTTTATATTTTAGGATCATTAGAAGATTGAGAAGAATATTTCTCAAATGATCTCTTCATATTCAGAAATCAAAACAAAGATTCTAAGGAAGAAAGGCTAGGGTTTTAGCAAAGTAAGGCTCAAAGAAAGGGTTTGATTCGTGTTTAAAAAGAAATGTGATGGTTTGGATTTTAATTCAGAATATTAAAATAATTCAGGGATCTATTTTATACAAATTCATAGTAAAAAAAATAAATTATAATTTAAAATATATGTGGTATCTTTAAAGAAAATGCATAACTTTTCATTGCATAGTAATTGTATTCATATGAAGTGATATCTATCAAATAATTTAATCACCAAATAAATTGAATATATTTAATCATTCATAATTCATGTTTGATATAATTTAATATCTCATAATTCATAGGGTTTATAATATGTAACCAAGATGATGTTATGTACTAATTAATTTAATAGTGATATCCTATTTTTGAAAATAATCTCTCAAAAAGTGATAGCTTATATCAATGCTCTTTGTCCTAGGGTGTGATATAGATTTTTTAGAAATATTAATAGCACTTGTATTGTCACAATTTATAGGGATTTGTATGAATTGATATCCATAATGTATTAATGTGTGTTTCATACAAAAAATCTATGCACAACAGTTGTCTGTAGTTATGTATTCAACTCCAATAGTGGATGATGAAATAGAATTTTTTTCTTATTACATTGTGATACTAGAGACTTGCCAAAAATATGTCATGTTCCATAGGTTTTTTATCTAACTTACAACCACGAAAATCAGTATCATAATAACTAATTAAATCAAAATCATGTCTTCTATAACAGAATAGTCCAAAATTGGTTTTATTTTTAAGATATTTGAACATTATTTTAATATATTTTAATTGTGATTCCTTGGGATTTTCTTCAAACTGTGCACACATGGAAACACTATACATAATATCAGGCTAGTTATATTTTAATTAAACTCCAAATCATTCCTTTGTAAGTTATTTAATCAACTATTTTTCTAGTTTTATCAAGATCCTGTTTACAGGAGGTACTCATTGGTGTATCACTTACTTGTGAATTATCCAATGAAAAATGATTTAAAATGTATTTTTTGTACTTATATTGATTTAAAATAATTCCTTATTTGTTTAAAAAAATTAAAACTAAGAAATAATTACAGTTCACCCATAAAACTCATTTCAAATCCATTTTGCATAAGTTTTGAAAATTTAGTACACAAAGAATGTTTGGATGATTTAAAATAATATCATCTATGAAAACCCTACTCTTTATTACACATTAATACATGATTTATTATATAATATTTCACTTAATAGAACCAAGAATATCGATAAGTATAGTATATTTAGGAATTAGGTACATTACATAACAACTTAAAATAAGAAATATATCATCTTTATTGAAAACTTTCTTAACATGCTTGTACTTAAAACTACATGAGATAACCTAGGGATATATATAAGAATGGGGTGAGCTATAAAGCTCAGTAAGGGAATAAATATGGAATAACCTGAATAAAGTAATACATGTGGGAAAATAGTCATATCAATGGTGCATTAAAGGATTGAGAATCATAAACATGAATAATGAGGTGTGATATAGAATGACAACATAAATGCAATATGGGAAATGTGGAAAAAACATAAAACACTATAACATAAAAATATGTCAAGGATAACTACCAATACATCATGATAGAAAAATTCCCATTAAGGAATTAGGTTTACTCCCTATCCTGACATAATTTCTTATAATAATAAACATTACCCAATGTATTGGGGCACTATATAATTTTGGGTGTACCCGTCACATTCATTTCATTATCTTGTTTAAGTGTGTCACATGGATCATAAAACATGGAATCATTTATCATCACATTGTATTCCATGATCATGGAGTATGAAATAAATACATTTAAGTACCTAATCAATAAGTATAATTTCATAAGGTTTAACACCCTTGATAGGAAATGGGTACAGGTATTCACTACACAATTGTTCGGCATGGAAAATCTCGATGGAATTTCGATAGCATGACGGCATCACATAAAAATTCATAAAATGAGTTAATGAGAGTGAAAGGGGTATCTCATAATTTTTATAGAAAATGGAAGTTAATAGGGATATGGAAAAAAAATATCCCAGCAATATTAATTGTAAATAGAAGGCATAAGATAATGAAGAAACTTGAATAAATAGGAGAAATAAAAAATCCCTTACTAAATTTCGGCATGGTAACTGGTGTACCAAAAGGTTCACGGGAGGGATTAATTAGAGTGAAATGAATATATAATAATTTATAAATTTAATTTCAAGTAAGGGTATATTTTAAAACATATATCAATATAAACAAATGGAAATTAATAGGCATAACATAAAAGGGGTTCTTGAATAAAAAGAGGAGAGGGAGATCCCTTACTAAATTTTGACATGGTAACGGGTGTACATAAAGGTTAATGGGAGAGATTAATGAGAGTGAAAGGTGTATCTCATAATTTATACATCAAATTTATAGTAATAGGGATATGTAATAACATATCCCAATATTATGAATTGGAAACAAAAGGCATAAAATGAAGAAGATGCTTTAATTGAAAATAGGATAGAGAGGTCCCTTGCCTTGAGAACGTGATTCCAAAAGCTTTTGAGGAGATTATTGAGAGATTAGGGAACCTTGGAAGGGCCTTATAGAGTTAAGGTAAGAGTAAGGACTTATTACACAGATTTTTAGTGAATATAAGTTGGATCTTGGGTGGGTTTATATAGGAAATGAGTGGGGAATTCTTTATCATTTCTCAAACATAGGTTTTGGACTCTATATAATAAAATAACCAAAACCGCAAAACTTCCAATGATTTTTACCCTTTTTTATACCAAATAGGGGTAGTTTTTATTATTTTATTAGTAAAAGGTCCGAACATAATAAAATAGTACCATTTTTTTTGTAGAATTTAGTCATACTCTTAAAGAAATTATTTTAAAACCTTAAAATATATTAATAGTTTTTGAGGATTCATAAAGGCTTTATAAAATTAATAAAATAAAAATCAAATCACATTATTTTAAAGAATAAAAAATAAATTTATTCTTGGATACCCTTTATAGTATTTATTGCATCATTTTTGGGTCATTATGATGTCATAAAACACACGGTATATTTATATGGTATTTAATTTTTACCCAAAAATTTGATTTTCTCAGAAAATTATGAAAAATTCACTATTGGATAATTTAAACTTTAAGATTCTAAAAATAATATTTATTTTATACAAATAATTTTATAAATATGTTAATTTTTACTTTTAAAATAATAATCGATATTTATTAAGAAATGATGGATTTTTTGACAATAACAGTTTTCGAACCATTATAGAAATTAAATTTGACATAATAAAAATTATATTATCATTTATATTTAAAAACATAATTTAATAATATTATTTTATTAAAATATAATTTATTTAAAAATACATTAATTCATCAAAATAAACACCTTAATTGAAAATGAATATTAATTAAAAATAAAATTTATATTTTATTGTATCAAAATAAAAAATCATTTATAAAGTAACAACAATAAGGAATAAATATAACCATAATTTCATTTAAAAGTAAATATAAATATTCATACTATTAGGGTTACTTTTTTCTAGTCTTTGTTAAATTATTTTTACCCTTAATTAACATATTTTCCTTTTATCATTATAATAAATATTTACTATAGTTAATATTCATATTGTTCAAAAATTAAGTTGACATTATTACCTAATATTAATTATAATTATTCCAAATATGAAATATATTTTATCAAAATAAATTTATAGAGGTGGAATAATATAATTTAATATAAAACCCTTATGCATGATAGAAAACAGTTTTCTGAAAAATCCCAAATTTTCACCCAAGGATAATTTTGATATACTGATATTAAAAATGGATTTTTTTTATCAAATAAGTTTCATAAATGGTCTAGAAAATATAAATAAAAAACATTTTTCAAGAAAACATGGTTTTAAGAACAAAATGAAATTACCAAAAATTGATTTATTATTTACTAAGCATTTTCCAGTATATTTATGACATATATATATTTCATAATGTATTTAATCCTAATAATATATTCAAATATAATGGAAAGGTTAAAAAGGTAACATTTAAATAATTATTATTTTTTGAGGTTCAGTGTTGTGTATCACATATATTATTGTACATTTTTTTCTCATTTGAAAACTCAGGGCGTTACATTCTTCCCCCCTTTAATAAATTGTGTCCTCACAATTTATAATTGAAATCAGTTATTTCTATTTCTAGCCATTGACTAGAATAAAGGAAAAATTAGGGTTGATTGTTTTTAAACTATTAAACACAGAAATGGTAATTCAATTAACATCAAAGAGATAACTTATAAATTTCATGTATTTCCTTAACTTATGAATCTCTAGGATTCAATCTATGTTATCCATAATATATTTCCTAATATATATTCTGATGGTTATTTTTCCCTTAATAATGGCTCGTAATGAGCTTATGAATTTACCGAAGACTATTATCTTGAAGTTTCAAACTAGGTGTGTAGCAAGACCCTTTGTCATGCACCAGTTCCTAGTCGAGTCTAGCTCAACACGGTGTTTTCGAGTTTTACCCCTATGTACATCTGTTCCAGATTCACATCCACTTATAGTATCCAAATAGAGATTTATTTTCTTGATAAAATAGTTACTATATACTTAAAAAAATAGGTATGTTTTATTATACTTAGTCTTATCCCTAAGTCTCCACTAGAGTTTTTTAATCCTAGTCCCAAAAATAACTAAACTTTTCCTTTGATACTAATTATGATAGCCTTGCTCTTTATTACACATCAATACATGATTTATTAGATAATATTACACTTAATACAACCTAGAAGATCAATAATTCTAGTGTATTTGGGAATTAGGTACATTACATAAAAACTTAAAATAGGAAATACATCATCTTTATTGAAAACTTACTTAACATGCTCGTACTTAAAACTACATGGGATAACTTGGGTACATACATAAGAAAGGGATGAGATATAAAGCTTAGTAAGGGAATAAATATGAAATGACATGAATAAATTAATACATGTTAGACAATAGGTATATCAATGGGGCATAAAATGAATGAGAATCATAGATATGAACGATGAGGCATGATATAGCATGATAATATAAAGGTAACATGGTAAATGTGGCAACAACTTAAAACACTTCATCATAAACATAGGTCAAGGATAACTACAAATACATCATGATATAAAAATTCTCATAAAGGAATAAGGTTTACTCCTTGTCCCAACAAGACATCTCATGAGACTAAACATTACTTAATGCATTGGAGCACTATATAATTTCAATTGAACCCATCACATTCATTTTATTCTCATGCTTAAGTGTTCCACATAGATCATAAAACATATAATAATGTATCATCAAATTTTATTCCATGATAATGGAGTGTGTAATACATACATTTAATTCTCCAATAAATAAGTATAAGTGTATAAAGTTGATAACCCTTGATAGGAAATGGGTATGGGTATTCACTACACAATTGTTTGGCATGGAAAATCTTGGTGGAATTTCAGAAGCATAAAGGTGTCACTTAAAAATTCATAAAATGGGTTGATGAGAGCGAAAGCGGTCTCTCATAATTTGGATAGAAAATGGATAGTAATAGGGACTTGGTAAAACATATCCCAATAATATTAATTTAAAACAGAAGGAATAATATAATGAAGAAACATGAATAAAGAGGAGAAGGAAAAGATCCCTTATTAAATTTCAGCGCAGTAACGGGTGTACATAAAGGTTCATGGGAGGGATTAATGAGATTGAAGGGGGTATATAATCATTTATAAATATAATGGATAGTAAGGGGGATATTTAATAACATATCCCAACATGAAAAAATGTGAATTAAGAGGCATAAAATAAAAGGGGTTCTTGAATAAAATGGAGAGGGGATACCCATTACTAAATTTTGGCATGGTAACGGGTGTACATAAAGGTTCATGGGTGGTATTAACGAGATTGAAAGTTTTATCTCATAATTTATAAATCAAATGGATAGTAATATGTATAGATTAACATATCCCAACATTAGAAATTGAAAATAAAATTCATAAAATGAAGAAGATTCTTGAATTAAAAATAGGAGAGAGAGGTCCCTTACCTTGAGAATGTGATTCCAAAATCTTTGGATGAGATTCTTGAGAGCTTGGCGGAACCTTGGGAGGAATATAGAGAGTTGAGGGAAGGGTAATTACGTGATATAAGTATTTTTAGTGAATATAAGTGGGATATTGGGTGGGTTTACATAGAAAATGAGTGGGTAATTCTTTATCATTTCCCAAAAATAGGTTTTGAACTCTATATAATAAAATAACCACAACCAAAAATCTTACCCTTGGTTTTTTACATAGTTTATAACAAAGAGGGGTGGTTTTCATTAATTTATAAGTGCAAGGGATGAAATTAATAAAATAATACTTTTTTTGATGTGAAAGTGAGTCATACTCTTAAAGAAATTATTTTAAAACCTTAAAATATATTAATGGTTTTGGAGGATTTGTAAAGGATTTATAAAATTAATAAAATAAACATAAAATCACATTATTTTAAAGTTAAAAAATATATTTAGTTGTGGATACCGTTTATAATATTTATTACAAAACTTTTGAGTCATTATGATGTCATAAAACACACCGCATATTTATATAGTATTTAATTTTTACCTAAACATTTGACTATCTCAGAAAATTATGAAAAATATTCTATTAGATAAGTTTGATGTTCTGATTCAAAAAATAATATTTATTTTATACAAATAATTTTAGAAATATTTGGATTTTCTCTTTTAAAATAAGAATTGATATTTATTGAGAAATGTTGGGTTTTTTGACAATAACATTTTTCAAATCATTATAGAAATTACATTTGACATCATAAAAATTAAATTATCATTTAAATTTAACAAACATAATTTAAAAACAATATTTTATTAAAATATAATTTATTTTAAAATACATTAATTCATCAAAATTAACATCTTAATTGAAATTGAATATTAATTAAAAATACAATTTTTGTTTTATTGTATCAAAATAGAAAATCATTTATAAAGTAAAAAAAATATGGAATAAATATAATCATAATTTCAATTAAAAGTAAATATATATATTCATACTTTTAGGGTTACTTTGTTTCTAGTCTTTGTTAAATTATTTTTACCCTTAATTAACCTATTCCTTTTACCGTGATAATAAATATTTACTACAATTACTATTAATATTGTTAAAAAATTAAGTTGACATTATTACCTAATATTAATTATGATGATTCAAAATATAGAATCCATTTTATTAAAATAAACTCATAGAGGTGGAATAATTTAATTTAATATAAAACCCGTAATCATGATGGAAATTAGTTTTATAAAAAATACCAAATTCTCACCCTAAGATAATTTTGATATGATGGTATTAAAAATAGAGTTTGTGTTATCAAATAAATTTTATAAATTGTTTAGAAAATAGAAATAAAATACATTTTTGAAGAAAACATATGTTGAATAACAAAAAGACATTACAAAAAATTGATTAATTATTTACTAAGTATTTATCAGTATATTTATGACATATATATATTTCATAATTTATTTAATCCTACTCATATCTAAAAATTTGATGGAAAGGTTAAAATAGTAGTATTTAAATAATCATTGTTTTTTTGGGTTCAGTTTTGCACATTACATATCTTATTGAACATTTTTTTCTATTTTAAAAACTCGGGGTGTTACATCATCACTATAAATTTGAACTACTAAAACATCTTTTGAAATTATTTTTATAAATAGATTAGGGTCAACAACACCTTTTATAAATCCATTTGAAATAAGAAAAGTGTTGATCTTATCATACCAATCTCTATAAGATTGTTTTAAACCATACAAATATTTAGTTAATTTAAAAATATGATTTGGAAAAATGAGGATTTGAAAAGCTAGGTTTTGTTAAACAAAAACATCCCCAATAATATAACCATTCATAAGGGTACTATTAACATCCATTTTATATAATTTTAAATTTAGATGTGCTGCATAAGAAAATAGTATTATGATAGATTCAAGTATAGATATTGGTCTAAAGGTTTCTTTATAATCAATAAATTCTTCTTAACTATAAAATTATACAGCCAATCAAGATTTATTTCTAATAATTATTAAAAAATCATCAACCTTGTTTCTATATACCCATTTAGTGTCAATAGTTAGGTATTCTTTAGGTCTATTTACTAATTCTTGGACTTTATTTCTTTTTAATTGATTCAATTCTTCTTGAATATCCATTACCAAATGCCAATAATTGATTGCTTCATTGATGTTCATAGGATCAATCTATGACAATAAGGCTTGACATTCAACCTAGTTTCTTAATGAGGCTTAGGTTTGAGTATGTTTGTCCAAGTCTCCTACCACATCATCCAAGGGATTATTTTTTGGGGTTCTAATGGTTTTAGGGACTGAAATACTTTGTTCTTCCAAGTATTCTTCTAGATGAGAAATAATTTGAAGTTCTCTACTAGTAGATTTATCTAGAAAATCAGAATAAACATCACAAGCTTTAAAGGTATTATTGATATTCAAATTTCATATATCATCCTCAAGATTTTCTATAGTAGGTTTGAGTTTGTGTGGATTTGTATCATCAAAAGTGACATGAATAGTTTTTTCCATAACTTTAGATTTTTTTAAAGACTCTATAATATTTTCTAGTGGTTGAATAACCAATAAAAAATCCTTCATAGATTTTTTTTGAAATTTGTTTCCAAGTTCTCCTTTATATTTAGAATATAAACTTTTCATCCAAAAACTATAAAGTAATTTACTTTGGTTTTTCAACCATTATATAATTCATATGGAGTCTTTTTCAAAATAGGTTTGATAAGAACTCTATTAATTACATAACAACATTTGTTAATAGCTTTATCTGAAAAGTAGATAGGTAAGTCATATTCACTTAGCATAGTTTATGAAATTTCTAGAAGGGTCATATTTATCCTTTCAATAACCCCATTTTTCTGAGGTTCTCGAGGAGTAGAGAAATTGTGAGTATATCCATATCATGAGCAGAGACATTCAAACTCTTAATAATCAAAATCTCAGTCATGATCACTTCTCAAGGTTATGATGTTGACTCCGATAAGTTTCTCTACTAACTCTACATATTTTTCAAAATAAGTAAGTGCTTCACTATTATGAGTAAGGAAAAACACCCATGTATATCTTGAATAATAATCAAAATTAATATAAACATGGTGTTTTTATACTAAACTAGAAACTCTAGATGAACCAAATAAATCCATAACTCTAGTGGTTGAGAGGTAGATACCTTGTTCTTTGGTTTGAAAGATATTTTTTGTTGGTTTCCCTTTTTTTATGGATTGCACACTTTATCTTTAGGCAATTCTAGCTTAGGTATATCCTTGAATAAGCCTTTATTATTTAGATTTTTAAGTGAGTATATATTTCATTCTCCTAGTCTTCTATGCCACAACCACGATTTTCTATGAAAATCACTTAAATAATAAATGTTTTGAGAAAATAAAGAATCTATATTAACAGTATAAATGTTATAATTTCTTAAATAAATAAATAATAAATCATGCTTGTGATCATAAATCTTACAAGTATTAATTTCAAATTTAACATTGAAACCATCATCATATAACTAATAAATACTAAGCAGATTATATTTTAATCCATAAATGAACAAATATTAAAAGTAAGGATAGATTCAGAGTTTCCAATTTTTCTAATCCAAAAATATTTCCATTTTCACTATCACCAAAAGTGACATGCCCACCATCCACCTTTATAAGATTCTTGAAGCATGAACATTCTCTATTCATATGTATATAATATCTATTTTCCATACACCATGGATTTTCACTAGATCTCTTCAAGAATTTTTCCTAAGTACAATCCAATAAGAAATGATTTTGGTACACAGATTTTCATGGGTCCATAGAAAGAATTAAAAATTATTTTACAGGTTTTCTTACAATATAAATAACATATTTCGATAGAAAATCCTTTTTAGGTCCAAAATTTTTAGAATTAGTTCCAAAACTACTAGTTTCTTTATAAACTGAAAAAAAAAATTGGAACTAGGAATGAAATATTTTTTATACAATCTTCTTTCCTGTCCAGATCCATACCTGATTCCATATTTGGATTTTGGAATTTTTTTGCTCACCTGATATAATATTCAAGGATTTTATACTATCAACAAACTAATTTAAATATATTTTATTTTTTTCATTTATAAATTTCATATCAGTGTTTTCCTTTAACAGATTGGCATTCTTTTCTTTCTCTATACTAAGATTTGATTTATCTACAGCACATAAGACATGAATCTTTTTCATGGTTTTTTCTAACTGTTATATCATTCATGGTATCTTCTAGTATAACATAGTAATATTATAATTCTTTATTATATATTTCAAAATCATCAGAGATATGAGTAGAAGTAGATGGTACATCAAAATCAGTATCTATAAAGCATAGATTTTATTTTTCATTTGTATCTTCTTGGCCTGAATATGTTCCACTAAAGCTATATTTAGATGCAATACAAGGGACCTTAATTTCCCTTTTTTGTGTTCTCCCTTTATCCCTATATCTTTTCTTATACTTGATCTTTGGATAGTCATCTTTTATATGTTCTTTCCTCTTACATTCATATAAGGTAATATCATTATAGGAATCATCATTTTTTCAATATTTTCTCTAATTTATTATTTTATCATACTTTACTTTATAGTTTGACTTGTGAAAGAATTTATTATTTTTATAAAACTTCATAAATCTTCTGGGTAATTAAGACATTTCCCCATCACTATCTATATCTGCTTCACTTTTACTTGTATAATCAGGTTTTACAACTTCCTTAGCTTTTGATTGTGATTCTTTAAAGGAAACAGATTTCTTATTTGGATCATCATCTTCATTGTTCATTTTTATCACTTATTCATACATCATAATCTTTCTAATTAGCTTTTTGACTAGTAGTTTAAAGATGTTACATGATTCCTGGATAGAGACTATGGTACCTCTCCATCTATCTGGTAGACACCTTAATATTCTTATCACTTGATCTTTGTCAATCATCTTCTCTCCAAGTGTTATCATAGTATTTATGATCTCATTAAACCTGAGATAAATGTTAGAGATATATTTATCAAGATTCATTTTGAATATATCATACTCAATAGTTCACATATTCAATCTCATTTATTTAACATTAGAAGTACCTTTAGGAGACACAAAAAAGGTATCCCAAATTTGATAAGAAATATCATAAGTACATATCATATTAAATTCATCCTCTCCTAAAGCACAAAACAAATGCATTCATGGATTTATAGTTTGAATCATAAGTGGATTTAGTTGGAGAATCCCATTTTTTCTAAAAATTTCAAGTTTTTTAAATTTATCTTAAATAGATCCCCAAATATTAAAACCCATACTCTCAAGATGAATTTTTCATTTTTATTTTCCACTGACCATAATTTTGATTATTAAATTATGGAGGTCTATTTATAGCATAAACTTCATACTTATCATCAATAATAACAAATTAAATAATAAGTAGAAACTAAAAATATCTTACTAAAAACATTATTAATCTTGAAGGTAAACAAAGATAAGAAAAAAAGAATACCTTTGATACTAAATTTCGATCAGAGTGGATAACTCTAGAAGGGGTGAATTGATTTTCTAATTAAAATTTATTTTTAAAGAAAATATAAAACTAAATATCTCAGTTTTAAATATATCTTGGTTAATTAATATAGTATGTATATCTAATTTAATTATTTTAAATAACCTCTCAAAATTTCAATCAAAACCTAGTTAAAATAATCTTAGGACTATCCTAATCTTTTGAGATTAATCTTCTCACATTAAATAGTATTAATATCACTTGTAAAAACCAACTATCAAAGTATAGTTTTGAAAAATAGATTTTAAATATAGTTTTCAAATAGGGGAAGCAAACCTTAAAAATATACAATGAATTATAACAACATGAGGTCTAGTATCAAGTAAAGACCTATTCCTCTACCCATATCAGTCACCTACTACCAAGAACGTTTATTAATAAATAAATAAATTCATAAATTGGATCAGATTTTAAAAAAAATGTCTCACAAGGCTGACCGGAATTATAAATTTCCTCTTCAACTATTTATGTGGGAGTACAGATAAGATGAAAGAATATGAGAGAGTATCTAATACTCTCCAACACAGTGCAAGATAAAGTGATAATAATATCCAACATAATACAATCATATCTTGAAGGTAAGTTAAAACAAAGAAAATATGAAGAAGAAATAATTTAATGTAGAAGAAGATTGATGTTACATAATTTGGTATATGGTTCTTCACTTCTTGAAGTCTCGTTATGGTTTGGTGATGAGATACGAAGACGCGATGATGTTCACATATCTTATAATTAATTTTTGATAACAAATAATTTATTTTTCGATTATCATTTCTCACAATTTTAAAAAGTCTTGTTGTCACGCATATATGTCCATCACATTTTTCTCTAACTCTAGTCATCTATAAAAATACGTTTTCTCCAAAAAGAGATGTTTTAATTTCATCATTATGAATCCTCATACTCAATACAAAATTCAGGTTCATTAAATGTCTCTGATCGAGCATTTAATTTTTTGTAGAAAATAGTTGTAAAATATTATATTTAATATAATACTCACTTTTGAACATGGTATCTTTAAGTATGGAATGTCATATAATACACAGTAAGTCCAAAACTTAGTGAAAAACTTGATCGAGTTCCCTGAGAATGTCATAAGGGCAGTTTCTTTTAAACTCACGGTTGATTAGATACTTTGGAAAATTCCATGCGGTTGATTGAAGTCCATAAATTTGCTTTAATACTTCAAAAAAATATAATTTTCTACATGATTTATAGCAGTCTCACAGTAGCTTCATTAGTTTTTCAAAATCTCGAACTATCATGGTAGCTTCGATTTTATTGTGCAGTTGCTCCAATACTTAGTGAGATTTCTAATAGATGAACAAACCATGTGGTTGATTGGTTGTTCATGCAGTTGACTGAAGATTTGGTGATAAATCTTCCATGTTCAATCCAATAGATGTGTGTTCAATCAACTTTTCTTTCGATCGATCGAATATTTTGTGAGAAATCATCCATGGTCGATCCAATATGCATGAGGTTGATCCACTTATCTTGCGGTTAATCCACTTTTTGTTTGATCGATCCAATCCTTTATGAAAAATCTAATGTTTACAGTCACTTTGAAATTTAACATGCAGTATCTTGAGTCATTTGTGATATTTCTTCCATGGTCAATCCGATAGACATATGGTTGATGAATTGGTCATGTGGTCACTTTGGTACTTTGAGAAATTCAACCTATGTAGATGAATCTAAGTAGATGACTGATTCTTCATGTGTTTGGTTCAACACTTTGTGGGATTTATCTTCTCCAGAATCACAATCAGTAGTTTGAATTATTTTGATTTACGGTCATTCCAATACTTTGAAATTTACAAAATTTACCAAAAGAAATTTTTTACTTGTAACATCTCAGATTTTCCATGTATTGTTTTGAAATATTATATTTTCGAGACCAGATGTTGAGACGACATGCGATTCTGAGACTCGGTGTGCCCAGAATAAATTTTTGAAATGTATTAAATATATTAAATAGAACAAACACGTGGTTTCCTTGAAAAGTTGGAATAACTTCTAAAAGGGTTCCCGGATCAGAAATTTGAGGGCACCGTTGAGTTCATATTGGTGTTTTTATCCTAGGTGTGACTTAATATTAGTCAGCGCAGGTCATTTGTAGAAAAGTTTTCATAGGTGTTAAAATGAATAAAATTATTTTTATACATTTCGTTGTTGTGGAAATTAGTAGATCTTTAAATATATCCTTGTGTCATAATTCAAGGGTTAGCCACATAACCTTGGAACCTCTATAGGATCGTTGGAGAGAGCCTTGGAGAATTCTATCAGGTGAACGATGATGGATCATGGATCGATCGATCGACGTAACCTCAGATTTGATGGATATTTCCAACAAATATTACAATGCATTCTTTCTTCATTATCAATAAAACTGAATTGAGTTATGGTATGTGTTTTATGTGGATGTCTTCCCTATTCTTAATTTCTATGATGAACATAGATCAACCGATGAATGGATTGATTTTCTAATTGGTTGCCTTGTGGGATGGGGTTATTTAGCAAGAATTTAGCAGGAGAAATTATTGCGATTAAATTGTTGATGGATTCAATTTTCATTCTAATTGAAATGAACCAAGACTAACATGAACATCGATCGAGGTTCATTCCTATCATTTTTTCTTGTGCTTCTCTCCCCTGGTTCTGCGATTCACCACAGGTGTTCTTCATTTGGCTCAAGGTTTGACTATTCCTGATCAATCGATCATTGTGCACCCATTTTTTTGGCACAACGATCTGATATCATATATCTTGGATCGTCATGGAATGAATGAGGTGTAATGGTAGAGATGGAGTGATTTGGATGACAGATAATTATTGATTTTTCATTCTTCAGCATTCTTCGGCACGGAATGAATAACGTAAATTCAATCCATTTTGTACAAATATATAGTGGTTAAACATGTTGATTTGGTAATGGAATGGAAAAAAATGTTGGATCTTGAGTTTCACAGCATGGCATTCGACAGATTGGAGGCCAGATGATTGATCGAGGTGTGCGGAGGAAGATATGGGATTTTTGGAAAATCCCATAGAACACGACGTGTAATCCGAGATTACACAGTGTGTGGGGGACATTTAGCAGTGTCTAGTGTAACGCCCCGACCCCAGCTACCCAGAGTCGGTGCATTACTTCGTAACATTGGCATGATCACAAGAAGATCAAGTCTCGAAAGACCGATTGGTTTAGTAGCCTTGGAATAACTAGATATATCCATAAATTTTTACATTACATCATAAAAAAACATCTTGTCTTCATATCCCCTCATACTATCCCTGCAGGTCATTCATAAATTACTTCTTCATAATCCTGGGAAAAATAAAACATTGAAAGGGGTGAGCTCGGATGCTCAGTAAGGATAACATTATAGCAGAAGCTTTCATAAATAAGCATAAACACTTAAGGCAATCTATAACAAAAGCCTTTTAAATTTGAACTTCAGCATAAAATGGCAAAGGTAGAATGAAATAATGCCATTTACTTACTCACATGGATATTCTACTAGTCGAATGATCACATGAAATATCAATAACCACTTTCATAATGATGGAATGCATAATGCCAGACTATCATAACCACATAGCCAAGGCCTCGTGCCAAGACTACAAATAAGATTTTGCCAAGGCCTTGTGCCAAGACACTAGTTTGTCTCATGAGACCTACCGATGCATCGAGGAGCTATAGCGGGCTCCACCCGTCACATATTAAGTCCAATGCATTCCCATATGAAAAGGTTTAAACATAACATAAACATTCGTATTAAAACTAGCATACGAAATGTCAATACTTTCACCATAAACTATGAATGGTATAAAAATAGCACATCCACAATCAAACAAATCACAAAACCTTCAATACAATATAGAAGTTTTGTATCATAATAAATCAACTTCAAATAAGCTTAAAATCCATCAAAGGATGTTGACATAGATGAAATCAAAACTATTTGAGAGAAATATCTCCTTTTTTGAAATCATTTAAAAGTCACACTATTTGTCAAGAAGCCATTTAAAAGTAGATTTTTGAATCAAAGTGTCCCATACCACTTTGAAACTTTTTAAAAGGAGTTTTAATTTCTAAAACTTTAATGTCCATATAAAAAAATCCTTAAAACCATTTTTAAAACATGGACATTAATGAGCAAGATTTAGAAGAATAAGTCTTTAAAACATTTAAAAATGGTATTTTAGTTAGAGATTCTAACCAAAAGAGACACTTGAATACAAATAATTGAGGAAATCAAAACTTTGTAATATCATGAGAATAAAGGGATTCATGATATACTATTTCAAAGTACATTATATACACCACATAAAAGTGATTTGGTGTATATCAACAAATAAGTCTCAATGGAATGTAAATTGAGATGAAATCTCTCATAAAGGCCGTATCCTTAGGTTAAGGATAAATCAACGACATAATTATGTGTGACAAATATAAATACAGTAAATATGATTGTATATTCAGTGTAAAACAATCAAAGGATATTCACACATATTCTTGTAAAAACAACACCAACGAATTGGATGTTTAACTCAACAAATGGTGAATGAGTTAAAATTACTCTTATCAAATTCATATCAATGACTTGAGAATTATCAATGGAGTGATTATGTGTATCAAACTTATATCCATAGGAAGGGGAGTGGAAATTATGACATAATCAAATGAATAGTGATTTCACACATAATCTTGGGGTAATATAATCAATGAAATATGAGTAAAGCCAAATGAGTGGAAATTGAAATTTCAAATTCCCTTATCGATTAGGTAACATACGAAACATACACCCATGAAAGAAGTATCATACCATGATGATGTAAATACCCATAATTTAAAGTATATTACACAATGAATTCAATCATGGGTAGTACACATACACCACATGCAATAATTAAGTGGTGAACAATGGAATTCTCACGAAATTAAAAGTGAGATTAGAAAATCCCTTACCACGTTAATCGACTGAGTCGCATGGCCAAAAGTTAATAACCACCAAATGATTTACAGAATAACATGAATATAAAGTGAATCATGATAATATATATCAAATGGCCATACACAATACACCACTTTCAATAATTTAGTGGTGAATAATGGAAATCTCGCGAAATTGAAAGTGAGATAAGAGAATCCCTTACTTTGTACTTTTTCCGTGGTCGATGGTAGGTTTACCTCCTGTATAATGGTGAAATAATTTTTATTGAATAATACAAGAATCATTTACTTTAATATGATATCATATATGATCTTTTAACATTGATTTGTTAATAATATCTTAGAATTATCGTCATTTCGGGTGTTAACGGGTTCATTTTACTTTATATTATTTGTTATGTGAGCCATATTCATTATTAATGGGATGTATATTATTCATATCCATAATGATATCAAGTCCTTAGATACTATTTCTAAATCATCAAATTATAATTATACTTGAATGGATATGATGGACAATGAATCTCATCGCGTTCGTAGAGACGGTAGTCCGTACGTACGCACGAACGCTACTTCCATTTAATTTTTCATTTTAAAAGTATTGAATCCAAATGATACATAGGTATATTATTATTCCAGTATAATATAATATTTTATATATGTTAATTAATTTCATTAACACCATCCTTTATACGTTCCATGTGTGGTATGAACGAGTCATATCATTTTAAGGGGGCGGTAGTCCGCACTTCCTCAAATGAAATTATCGTATGTATATACAACATGAAACGAATAATGATATGAAATAAAATGGAATTACAGAAGCTTATATATAAAATATATATCATTAATATCATATTTAATTACAGTTCCATCATAATGGCCACCATGAGAGGCGGTAAGATGTATTTGAACAATCATCGTTTCGTGAGGCGTTAGTTTGCCATCCACAGAAACATTATGTTCATCATCCATTAGATGGAGTTGTGTGTATGTGTAGTTTGAATCCTTCTTATAACAACATCCTAGTATATTGTGGATACTGTTGTTGTTACAAAAGAAAGGAAATAAAAAGAGTTTGGGGGTTGGAGAAGCAAAATAAATGAAAATAATTTAAGAGAAATCGTTACCTTTAATTTAGGTAACTCACTTTGGTTGGAACCAAAGGACTTCTTTAAATGCTTTCTGCCTAAGGGGAAGCTTCAAGGAGGAGTAGAGGGATGTTGGGAGCTTATTTGGGCAGGGTTTGGACGAGCCAAGTGGCTTGAGAGGTGTGAGGAATGAGTAGAAGTGGTCTCCTTTTATAAGGGA
Source organism: Viscum album (assembly GCA_963277665.1). Classification (NCBI taxonomy): domain Eukaryota; kingdom Viridiplantae; phylum Streptophyta; class Magnoliopsida; order Santalales; family Viscaceae; genus Viscum; species Viscum album. Next base: position 1,730,327,104 of record OY728157.1, read on the forward strand.
GAGGAGGGGCTCTTTAGGAAAGAGTGAAAGTATTACTTTATAATATATTTATATTCGGTTTATAATGGTCCAAAAATCATTGAGGTCGAAGATAAGATGACTCATTTTCTAAATAACATCAACCAATAAGAATTGGACAGGTTTTAGATAATATTTTAATCATTATAATCTTATTTATTTAAATGATTTATTAATGAGGTAAACATTGCATCATTATTGTGTCATTAATAATTTAAATTATCTGATGTCTAAAAATTATAAATAAAATATCATTATGTAGGAAATCTCTTTAGCTTTCTATTGAATATTTATAATCGAAAATCCAACATGTATAACCCTGTGTAAAAATTGTTTTGCTAAAAGATATATGCTTGTGTCATTTTTGTATTCATTTTAACTTAATTAAAATAAAGTGTCATTATCACCTACAAGTGGATCCATGGGGTCCCAAAATCGACCCAAAGATGCCCATGGTCGACCATGTATCAACCAATAGAGTTAAGACACGTTTTAGGGTAATTTAGTATTATTATAATATTATTTTTTAACCCTTATTTACCGGATTTACCCTTAACCATGGTAAATAAAATATTTACCGCAGTAATTATTCAAAATGTCTAAAAATAAAAGTTACCTATTTACACAATTTGAACATCCTGATTCCAAATATGGAATCCATTTTCCTAAATTCAAAACACAGAAGTGGCAGAAATTAATTTAAAATTAATTCCCGCTGTTAAAATAAAAAGCGTGTTTTTAAGAGATAATAACTATCAAAAGATTGACACTTGTTTATGTCTGGTTTAATTGTGAAATTATGTCCAATGACAAACATTAAATTAAATGGTAAAAATATATTCTAAATATACTTTAAAACCACTCAAATTCATTATTTATCAATATTAATTATTTTGATTAAAAAAGTTGTTTTTAATTAAAATTTAGTAATTTTCACTATTCATCAAAATATAAAAGTTATCCGAAAAGTACCAAAATTTCACCCTAGGCTAATTTCGATATTCCGAATCCAAAAATGAAGTCCATTTTGAAATATAAAATATATATGATTTCAAAAATTAGGTATTACTATTCACAACGGCTAGTTTAATTAGTTGTGGTGTGTGTTAGAACTCAAGGTTGCGTACAACACACGCTATCGCATTATTCGAAGGGAAACGTACCGTGGAAGCTTGGGTTGTTACATTCTACCCTCCTTCAATAAATTGCGTCCTCGCAATTTTTAAAATTTTGCTTGGGAATATAATGGAAAGTCCCACATCGGAAAAATAGTCAATAAAACTATCACTTTAAAAGAAAGAAAGAGAGGTATAAGGGTCATCGAAGATAACCCATACTAGGATTACATGTAAGAAAACATGGATATGGATGATAAACTAAGTGTCAAGTTCTGATGGAGAGGGATAGAAATCATGATCAGGAGAAAGTTAACAATGAGAAAACCACAAACTTGTGTTGGGACAAACGACCATTAGTCTCCTAGTAGGAAAGTAAACGGACAACATTTTTTTTTAAGTTACATTACATAAGGAAGACGAATTCATTTATGATATTGACTAAGAACATTATGAGATATACTTACATTTTAAGTAGATTTTCATTTTTTAATAAATTTCCACCACTAACTCAATTTTTTTTTTAAACGATGAGTATTCAAGAAGACTTGGTCACACTGGAAGAGCTAGAATAAACTTCTATAGAATCACATGATCCATGCAGGATAAACTATATATTTACATTGTCTTTGAAGATTAATCAAAACCAAAATGGTTAGTGAATGATCTAATGATCCCCCAAAAGGATATTCATTGAGATAAATATGCACTAATCTTAATTTCTAAAATTAAACCAACAATACCCCAAAGTTAAATAGATACCATTCAATAACCAATTGTCCTTAAAATCCTTTAATATAATCCAAACTAATATTGAAACCCAAAACATAGAAGAATTTGATTATGTAGTCTCCCATGTTACATTGTATCTCCAAATGACATCAAATACTCTTAAAGTCACATACTTAAAAGTAATTAACATTATCACATATTCTCTATTATAGGTTAATCATTTCCATAAATAACCCAAATCACTATAAATCAACAATAAAAACGTAGATAAAAATCCACCATTACTCTACAAATGAAACCCCATTGTATTCTATTTTCCTTGGGCATATAGTGTTCCCAACAAAGCGAACATCTTCCAAAATAACATTTATCACTTAATCACCAAATCATTTTCCTATACCAAGGGTATTCATTTGATAAGACATAAGATCCCAAATCATCTTATTATTGATCACTAAAATCATTTAACCAAAAAAAAATAGTCACACTAACCAGGGACTTCACGTAGTCCAGTGGTAGGCGATAAATCCCAATCGCACTTTGGTTGTGGGTTCGATTCTCACAGCTTTGTCCGACGCGACGGGTTGTCACACGGTCTACGTGTTGTCCTTTTTCAAAAACTATATTTTATAATATTACCAAAATGAGATAAATTCCTCAAAATAACATAATTTAACCACAAATGTTATATCATACTTTTCATTTTCATCCCAAATTATAATAACTTATCATTTTCTCAAACCCCAATGATCATATAAAACCAAATGGTTATTTATACCTATATCCACAAGAGAAGAGACAATTCTTCCTCAAATATCATTCTCACATGGCAAACTGCGGGGTTACAAATATAAGAGAAAATTATTCCAATGTAAACCCATCAACAAGTAGTGCTAATTTTTCTCCAACCATTTATTTCCACATAGCTTCTTCTTTGACCAAGAAAATATCCTATAGAATAGGACATTCACTCGGGTAATGGCCAGGTCCCCTACATTTACGGCAAATGACTGTAAATGGACTCTTGGGACCATTTTTATCTTCTTCCATAGTACTCTTCATTTTTCTTCGGCAATTCTTCACTTTATGTCCTTCCTTCCCGCACATAAAACATTTCGTTGTCCCAATGAGACACTTTCCTGGGTGTCTCTTTCCACATTTCCTGCATGATGAAAATTGAGGGTTCTTTTCTCCATAGTCTCCATTGCTGGAGCTCTTATCATTTATCACCTTTCTCTTCCTTGTTGAGTCTGGGAGTTGGTTAATATATATGTTGTTGATCATATTTTTGGAAAACTGATTTGGCATAAAGACGATATCTTTTACGCCTATCAACATTCCATTTTGTTGCTCATCGCCACCACCGTTCCCACCTTGTACATCATTGTCAAAGTCACTATGACTTCCTTGGAATCCAGCCATTGACTAAAACCAGAAAGCATTGTGTGAGTAATAGTAGTCATAAAATCATTTAGAGATTAAAATGTCACCATATTCTCAATTTGAAACATATTAGGATTAACCAAGGTCATTTACTCTCATCTTACGTATATATTACTTAAATTGGTTTGTAAAGAAAATGTAAATTATCCTAAACATATCCCCCGGGAGTGTCGTAACCAAGAGTGCAGCAAGGCCCGTTGTCGTGCACCAGTTCCCGTTCGAGTCTAGCTCAAAGCGGTGTTTTCGGGTTTTACCCCTAGGTACATCTGTGCCAGAGCCGCCTCTACCTGCTCGTATCCAGACAGGGATGTATTGCTCGGAAAACTCACAAAATCTCTACAATACCAAAATTCTAGGAAGTTCTTTTATACTAATCCTCAAAGTTCATCTTAGGTCTACGTGCTCTAATCAGAGTTTATCTAAATCTAGCTACCAAGGTTTGTACTAAACTTCCTATGAAACCAACTGTAACGCCCCGACCCCAGCTACCCAGAGTCGGTGCATTACTTCGTAACATTTGCATGATCACAAGAAGATCAAGTCTCGAAAGACAGATTGGTTTAGTAGCCTTGGAATAACTAGATATATCCATAAATTTTTACATTACATCATAAAAAAAACATCTTGTCTTCATATCCCCTCATACTATCCCTGCAGGTCATTCATAAATTACTTCTTCATAATCCTAGGAAAAATAAAACATTGAAAGGGGTGAGCTCGGATGCTCAGTAAGGATAACATTATAGCAGAAGCTTTCATAAATAAGCATAAACACTTAAGGCAATCTATAACAAAAGCCTTTTAAATTTGAACTTCAGCATAAAATGGCAAAGGTAGAATGAAATAATGCCATTTACTTACTCACATGGATATTCTACTAGTCGAATGATCACATGCAATATCAATAACCACTTTCATAATGATGGAATGCATAATGCCAGACTATCATAACCACATAGCCAAGGCCTCGTGCCAAGACTACAAATAAGATTTTGCCAAGGCCTTGTGCCAAGACACTAGTTTGTCTCATGAGACCTACCGATGCATCGAGGAGCTATAGCGGGCTCCACCCGTCACATATTAAGTCCAATGCATTCCCATATGAAAAGGTTTAAACATAACATAAACATTCGTATTAAAACTAGCATACGAAATGTCAATACTTTCACCATAAACTATGAATGGTATAAAAATAGCACATCCACAGTCAAACATATCACAAAACCTTCAATACAATATAGAAGTTTTGTATCATAATAAATCAACTTCAAATAAGCTTAAAATCCATCAAAGGATGTTGACATAGATGAAATCAAAACTATTTGAGAGAAATGTCTCCTTTTTTGAAATCATTTAAAAGTCACACTATTTGTCAAGAAGCCATTTAAAAGTAGATTTTTGAATCAAAGTGTCCCATACCACTTTGAAACTTTTTAAAAGGAGTTTTAATTTCTAAAACTTTAATGTCCATATAAAAAAATCCTTAAAACCATTTTTAAAACATGGACATTAATGAGCAAGATTTAGAAGAATAAGTCTTTAAAACATTTAAAAATGGTATTTTAGTTAGAGATTCTAACCAAAAGAGACACTTGAATACAAATAATTGAGGAAATCAAAACTTTGTAATATCATGAGAATAAAGGGATTCATGATATACTATTTCAAAGTACATTATATACACCACATAAAAGTGATTTGGTGTATATCAACAAAGAAGTCTCAATGGAATGTAAATTGAGATGAAATCTCTCATAAAGGCCGTATCCTTAGGTTAAGGATAAATCAACGACATAATTATGTGTTAAAAATATAAATACACTAAATATGATTGTATATTCAGTGTAAAACAATCAAAGGATATTCACACATATTCTTGTAAAAACAACACCAACGAATTGGATGTTTAACTCAACAAATGGTGAATGAGTTAAAATTACTCTTATCAAATTCATATCAATGACTTGAGAATTATCAATGGAGTGATTATGTGTATCAAACTTATATCCACAGGAAGGGGAGTGGAAATTATGACATAATCAAATGAATAGTGATTTCACACATAATCTTGGGGTAATATAATCAATGAAATATGAGTAAAGCCAAATGAGTGGAAATTGAAATTTCAAATTCCCTTATCGATTAGGTAACATACGAAACATACACCCATGAAAGAAGTATCATACCATGATGATGTAAATACCCATAATTTAAAGTATATTACACAATGAATTCAATCATGGGCAGTACACATACACCACATGCAATAATTAAGTGGTGAACAATGGAATTCTCACGAAATTAAAAGTGAGATTAGAAAATCCCTTACCACGTTAATCGACTAAGTCGCATGGCCAAAAGTTAATAACCACCAAATTATTTACAGAATAACATGAATATAAAGTGAATCGTGATAATATATATCAAATGGCCATACACAATACACCACTTTCAATAATTTAGTGGTGAATAATGGAAATCTCACGAAATTGAAAGTGAGATAAGAGAATCCCTTACTTTGTACTTTTTCCTTGGTCGATGGTAGGTTTACCTCCTGTATAATGGTGAAATAATTGTTATTGAATAATACAAGAATCATTTACTTTAATATGATATCATATATGATCTTTTAACATTGATTTGTTAATAATATCTTAGAATTATCGTCATTTCGGGTGTTAACGGGTTCATTTTACTTTATATTATTTGTTATGTAAGCCATATTCATTATTAATGGGATGTATATTATTCATATCCAGAATGATATCAAGTCCTTAGATACTATTTCTAAATCATCAAATTATAATTATACTTGAATGGATATGATGGACAATGAATCTCATCACGTTCGTAGAGACGGTAGTCCGTACGTACGCACGAACGCTACTTCCATTTAATTTTTCATTTTAAAAGTATTGAATCCAAATGATACATAGGTATATTATTATTCCAGTATAATATAATATTTTATATGTGTTACTTAATTTCATTAACACCGTCCTTTATACATTCCATGTGTGGTATGAACGAGTCATATCATTTTAAGGGGGCGGTAGTCCGCACTTCCTCAAATGAAATTATCGTATGTATATACAACATGAAACGAATAATGATATGAAATAAAATGGAATTACAGAAGCTTATATATAAAATATATATCATTAATATCATATTTAATTACAGTTCCATCATAATGGCCACCATGAGAGGCGGTAAGATGTATTTGAACAATCATCGTTTCGTGAGGCGTTAGTTTGCCATCCACAGAAACATTATGTTCATCATCCATTAGATGGAGTTGTGTGTATGTGTAGTTTGAATCCTTCTTATAACAACATCCTAGTATATTGTGGATACTGGTGTTGTTACAAAAGAAATGAAATAAAAAGAGTTTGGGGGTTGGAGAAGCAAAATAAATGAAAATAATTTAAGAGAAATCGTTACCTTTAATTTAGGTAACTCACTTTGGTTGGAACCAAAGGACTTCTTTAAATGCTTTCTGCCTAAGGGGAAGCTTCAAGGAGGAGGAGATGGATGTGGGGAGCTTATTTGGGCAGGGTTTGGACGAGCCAAGTGGCTTGAGAGGTGTGAGGAATGAGTAGAAGTGGTCTCCTTTTATAAGGGAGAGGAGGGGCTCTTTAGGAAAGAGTGAAAGTATTACTTTATAATATATTTATATTCGGTTTATAATGGTCCAAAAATCATTGAGGTCGAAGATAAGATGACTCATTTTCTAAATAACATCAACCAATAAGAATTGGACAGGTTTTAGATAATATTTTAATCATTATAATCTTATTTATTTAAATGATTTATTAATGAGGTAAACATTGCATCATTATTGTGTCATTAATAATTTAAATTATCTGATGTCTAAAAATTATAAATAAAATATCATTATGTAGGAAATCTGTTTAGCTTTCTAATTAATATTTATAATCGAAAATCCAACATGTATAACCCTACGTAAAAATTGTTTTGCTAAAAGATATATGCTTGTGTCATTTTTGTATTCATTTTAACTTAATTAAAATAAAGTGTCATTATCACCTACAAGTGGATCCATGGGGTCCCAAAATCGACCCAAAGATGCCCATGGTCTACCATGTATCAACCAATAGGGTTAAGACACGTTTTAGGGTAATTTAGTATTATTATAATATTATTTTTTAACCCTTATTTACCGGATTTACCCTTAACCATGGTAAATAAAATATTTACCGCAGTAATTATTCAAAATGTCTAAAAATAAAAGTTACCTATTTACACAATTTTAACATCCTGATTCCAAATATGGAATCCATTTTCCTAAATTCAAAACACAGAAGTGGCAGAAATTAATTTAAAATTAATTCCCGCTGTTAAAATAAAAAGCGTGTTTTTAAGAGATAATAACTATCAAAAGATTGACACTTGTTTATGTCTGGTTTAATTGTGAAATTATGTCCAATGACAAACATTAAATTAAATGGTAAAAATATATTCTAAATATACTTTAAAACCACTCAAATTCATTATTTATCAATATTAATTATTTTGATTAAAAAAGTTGTTTTTAATTAAAATTTAGTAATTTTCACTATTCATCAAAATATAAAAGTTATCCGAAAAGTACCAAAATTTCACCCTAGGCTAATTTCGATATTCCGAATCCAAAAATGAAGTCCATTTTGAAATATAAAATATATATGATTTAAAAAATTAGGTATTAATATTCACAACGGCTAGTTTAATTAGTTGTGGTGTGTGTTAGAACTCAAGGTTGCGTACAACACACGCTATCGCATTATTCGAAGGGAAACGTACCGTGGAAGCTTGGGTTGTTACATCTAGAGTTTTAGGATGAAGATAAGTATCACACGGCATGTGACCAGTATCACACAGTGTGTGGCCCTCCCTGGTTGACTCGGTGTGTACTCCGGAGAGTACACAGACATGGGTTGGAGTACACGGGCACAGATAAGCCATGTACTCCCACACCAACATGGCTTGGCGTACACAAACCAGTACATGAACATGGATTTGGTACATGGACATGGCCAGGTGACACTAGAAGGATATTGTGTGTCTCTATACATTATGTATACCCTTCTACACACCATGTGTATGGATACTACATGTTTTTTGAGTCTCTTCTACACTAGTAGGACTTGGGATAGCTGGACATGCCATGTACCCCTTACGGAGCATTGTATACTCCCATTAAGAGTGCTTGAGGCTCTTTGTTTTCTTATTTTGGACCAGTTTAGGTTTATTTTGTTCCCTTGGTCCTATCCCTCAAGGGTACGGTGTGACATTACATCCACATCACTAGATTGTGATCCCCTCTAAAGGCTAAGTCTCAGATAAAGTTGTGGTGTCCCTTTATGAGACTGGAGTGTGATCCTCTATCATTTTTTGTTCTCTAATTAGAGTTTTTGGAATCGGAATGACCTCCTTGAGTAGGTAATTGATCTTTAATCTAGCAGGTTGTATCGGTAGGGTTGATGGAATCATTGACATATGATCCCCTATGTAGTGGGTTAATCCAGATTGGGTTCATGGTGTCCCCTAGTGCTTTTGGGCATGACCCCCTATCTATGTATCAAAGTCTTCTTATACTGGTAGTTCTCTTTTGTGTCATGACCCAATGATATAGACCTCTTCATCGAGTGTCTCCGATGATAGCATGGCTCATGAAGTGAGTTCTCTCGAAACAAGCGTTTCTTCGATCAGAATCATGTGGCTGACAGTTGGTTATGAACATCTGATGGCGTGGTGTCTTTCTTAAGTATATATGGGTTTTTTTTTCTATTATACATTTATTTTTATATCTCGTATTGAGATTACTATACTTAGTGCTTCGTTTTTAGTATTTTTTGGGTGTCCTACTAAGTATTGTTATACTCACCCCTGCACGAGATTTGTCCGCATGTGTTGTGTCTTGTGTAGACGATGACCCTTTTGACGGTGTCCTAGGAGGACAGGGAGTATGTGGAGTGGAGTTGGATCTTGATAGACCAAGGTGTTTATTGAGAGCATACTTTTTACTTAGTCCTCATCCTTGGAGCATGTTTGACTCTTTACTATTTTGGTTGGGATTGTTTTTTTCCCCTTTTCTGTTTTCAGTATTTTATTATCGTACTCAATTATGGTATCTTAGATATATGCATGCATTATTTTAGTTGTTTTAGATTTCATCATTTTTTGGGCTTAGAGATGTGTGTGTGTGTGTGTGTGTTTGTGCAGGTACTTTAGGATAATGCCTCCAATTTGTGGTATATTTCTACTTGGAGTTGGTCGCCATCCTCTGGCCTATTGGAGGAGGGATTTGGGTAGTCACAGGTCGGACCTCAGCGGGTCTAGTCATGAAAGAGTGATATTAGAGATGGTCGGTTTTACTTTAGTATTAGTATTCTGTGAGATTGGTTTGGGGAAACCGTTTTAAGTGCTTCGAATTCGGATTTCAAGTCAGGGAATCCAATGTTGGTGTGGCGGCTGATGTATCTATATACCAGGACTCTGATCACATGTTTTTCAACTCATTACATGATAACACTGGTTGTAGGAAAAACAATTGTACATGAATCATGTAGGAATAAGTTGTGGTTTACATGTCCTTCTTAAGTCATCTCCTCGGATATACTCTTTTAACAATGGTACATCTTGTTTTTTTCCATGATGCATCCACATAGACAGCTATCTAGGATTCCATTGTGTGATCACAAGGATGGTCTGCCTATTGACGAGGCATCTATACAAGGTTTTTTACTGAAGATAGCACATTCGGGTGGTTTACCAGCAATACCACCACCTGTTAACCAGCAACTAGCGCCAGTACTACTAGCTGAGGATGACTGTAGGTTGAGTTTATTGCACAAGTTTCTGAGATAGTGACCTCCCGGGTTTGGGGGTGATCCATACCCCTGGGTGGCTATGGACTAGCTAGAGTCATCCACTTGCATTTTTCTCCATGTGAGGACACCTACTGATTAGATGTAAGTATTTATAGTGAGTCTTCTTCAGTGATCTATGGGGAAATGGTGGATCTTGGTGAATCAGTCACACAATGAGACAACTCTATCCTAAACAGACTTCGATCATATCTTTATAGAGGAGTATATCCATCCACTTTGTGATCAATATGCATACAGGATCTTATGTATCTACAGTAGGGAAGTATGACCATGAAAGAGTACTTAGTGAGGTAAACTGGTCTCTCGCGTTACTCCTTGGATATGGTACGGTACTAGTTCTTCAGGGCTCAGACCTTGGAGTAGGGATTTCACCAGGACATCAGGGTGTCAGTGATATATCTTATCATTTCCACCTATTCTACAGTTCTTTAGCGATCCTTGTTGGTAGAAAGATTTCTGGTAAAGTAGACACCAGTAGTGGGAGATAGTAGTGGGAACCTGATAGCCGAAACCTCAATAGTAAGTAGATGAAGGCATTCATAGGCATCCAAATATGTAAGATGCTTCATGAGGTGATCCTAGGACTCATGGTTAGTGGTTAAGGGATCTCAGTGTGGCATGAATCATCCAAGGGATGGGTAGTGTTTCTCTTACGATATTCTGGAACATCTGGCATGAGATTGCCTGACCCATCGTATAGCTGATCGGGAGACGGTGGAGGGACCATCGAGATAGAGAAAGAGGCAGGATTAGGGTGGTCCACAAAGTAGTGAACATGGAAGAGGGGGCATAAGGGCAGTAGTAGGTGGTTGTAGGTTTAACCTATTATCACCACCACCCCCTGGTGGTCCACGCCAGGCTCAGGGAGCTTGTGGTCAGGGATGAGGCTAGTTAAAAGCTATGGAGGCCAATAACCTCGAGGCTCCATGGATGATAAGAGGTATGATTTGTGTCTTTTATACTTTATTTGTAGTATTTATAGAAATAGGTGCTATCTATTCCTTCTTTTCCAATTCTATGATTCAATACTTTGAGATTCTGGTTGTTCTTTTGATATGACCTTTGGGGTTAGAGACTCCAACAGGCAGTGAATTAGTGATTTTTAACTTGTATCGACAATGTGTCCAGGTGCTTGGAATTGAGAGTTTTGTATGGGATCTCTTTTTTATAGCAATTAGGCCTCGTGAAATCATCTTAGGTATGGACAAGATATCTACAGTTCATTCTCGTATTAACTGTTTTAGGTGAAGGGTGCGGTGTGTCCACGATGACAGGACCAAGTTTTCATTTTTCGTAAAAAGAAAACCCAAGAAATACAGGATGAAATCATGCATAGGAGGGTGAATTCGATTACTCATATTTTGGATAGCTTAACCCTTGGTACAGTGGATGTTGTGAGTTCCTGGTTTCCTGTAGTAGTGGCGGAGTATGAGTACGTCTTTCCTGAGGACGTACCAGGTTTACCTCCCTGCTAAGAGGTATATTTTCTGCATCGACTTGAATCCTGGGATAGAATTGATATTTTCACCAGCATATCAGATGGATCCCTTAAATCTTCAAGAACTGAAGATAAAGTTGGAGAATTTGTAGGAGAAGGGATTTTTGAGACCCAACATTTCCCCCTGGTCAGCCCCAGTGTTGTTTTCCAAGAAGGGAGATGGGATATTGAGGTTATGTGTGGATTACCAGTACTTGAACCAAGTGACCATGAAGAACAAGTATCCACTACCGAGGATATATTAACTCTTTGATCAGTTGAAAGGGGAATGATGTTTCTCAAAGATTGACCTCAGATCAGGTTATCACCATTTTCAGGTACGGGATGAGGATATACAAAAGACAGCCTTCATATGTCGTTATGGTCACTATGAGTAGTTGGTGATGTTTTTTGGCATGAAAAACGCCCTAGCATTGTTCATGGAATTCATGAACCAGATATTTAGACCTTTCTTATACTAGTTCATGGTACTCTTCATCAATAACACCCTAGTGTATTCAGTGTCTCAAGAAGAGTGTGTGAGACACTTGAGGATGGTCTTGGACACACTATGAGAGCACCAGCTTTACAGGAAGCTCTCGAAGTGTCAGTTTTGGATTCTAAAGGTCCACTTTTTGGGATATGTCATCTCAGAGGCTGTATTAGCAATGGATCTAGTGAATATTGAGGCAGTGCTTGCTTGGGATCCACCCAAGAGTGTCACTAAGGTGTGTAGTTTCTTTGGATTAGTTGGGTACTATTGGAGGTTTTTACCAGAATTATATAGAGTGGAATCACCCTTGATGAACTTGACTGGGAAAGGGAATCCTTTCATGAGGATAGAAAAGTTCAAGTAGTTCTTTCAAGAGATGAGGTAGAGGTTTACAAGTGCACCCATCTTGAGGTTACCAGAGGAGGGTGTTGAGTACGTTGTGTTCTATGATGCATCAAGGACTGGACTTGGTTGTTTTCTGATTCAGAGGAAAGAAATTATTGTTCATGGTTCATGCCAGTTGACACCACATGAGTAGAACTACATGACCCATGACCTTGAGTTAGCAATATTAGTTTTCACATCAAATATTTCACGACACTACTTGATGGGAGAGCGATTTATCATGTACTCTGACCAAAAGAGACTCAAGTATATATTCTCTCAGAAGGATATTAACTTGAGATAGAGGTGATGGATAGAGTTCCTCTAGTACTATGACTTTGATATTGTTTATACACCTGGAAAGGGGAACATGGTATTATATTTTCTTAGTAGAAGATCTAGTTTGCTGTTGTTGAACAAGGCATCAGAGCGGTTATCCTTTTTGTAGTTATCCTTTGTGGATAGTGATGGAGAAGCTTATCTACATTTTATGGTTTCCACCCCCCCACTCTTACAATGATTCAGGGAGGCACAACTTGAGGATAATGACTGTGAGACCTTACATGCTCAAATATCCACGGGGAATGCTCCTGATGGGTTTTCAAAGGTGGGGGAGCATGTCATTCTTTTAAAAGGATGCATGATGGTACTAAAGACGCTGAAGGAGGAGGTTTTGAGAGATTTTCATATATATCTCTTGGTGGTACATCCAGGTGTGAAAAATATGTACCAAGACCTTTGACGTCAGTTTTGGTGGTCAGGGATAAAGAAAGGAATTGCAGAGTTTGTCTCTTGATGCCTTACTTGTCAGCAAGTGAAGGCTGAGCACCAAATTCCAGAAGGTTTAGCTCAGCCCCTTAAGGTGCCAAATTGGAAGTGGGATGAGCTATCTATGGACTTCATGACGGCCTTACCATGTATGTCTAGGGGAAATGATGTCATCTAGGTGATCGTAGACCAACTCCCAAAGTCGAACCACTTCTTAGCAATCTGATAACAGAGTTCATTAAAGAGCTTGGGACGCCTCTAAATGAAGGAGATAGTTTTATTCCATAGAGTTACATCAATGATTGTTTTTTATTGTGATGCTTGATTTACTTCCCGAATGTGGAAGGGATTATAGGAGGCATTTGGGACCCATTTATGCTTGAGCATCGCATTTCACCCACAAACTGATGGCTAGACTGAGTGGACCATTCAGGTTCTGGAGGACATGCTGTGATCTTTCATGTTAGACTTTGACCATAGTTGGGAAGATCACCTACCAATGGTGGAGTTTTTGTACAACAATAGCTACCATTACACCAATGGTATGGCACCATTTGATGATTTGTACGGGCAACCTTGTAGCTCACCACTTTGTTGGAATGATCCAGGTGAGTTGTCACCCATGGGCTCAGAGTTGGTGCGAGCTACAACAAAGAAGGTGCATATCATACAAGAGTGTATGAATACTGCATAAATTCGTCATAAGTTTTATTTCGATAGGTGACGGAGGCCTTTGGAGTTTGAGGAAGGAGACCATGTGTTCCTGTGGGTCTCACCTCAATGTGGATTGTGGAGATTTGTTTGGGGAAAAAGTTATCTCCAAGGTTCACCGTCTCTTTCCAGATATTGTATATATTTGGCGAGGTGGTATACTTCTTAGCTCTACCTCTGTAGTTGGATCAGGAACACAATTTCTTCCACGTGTCGCAGTTAAGGGGTTATGTGCATGACCCATCGTACGTTATTGATTATGGTGAGATGGACATCCAGGATGGAGAGACCTGATTATCCTATAAAAACATATATTTTAATTACATTTTAATGGTATTAAATGTTCATTTTTGATCTTATGGGCGTGAGTTAGTGCATTTTCATTATGAACATCCATTCTCATCATTTGTGCACTTCATGCATAATATACACCAATTTAGGCCCAATGAGTCATCTGATTCTAAGGAATTTAATTATCAATACTTTAATTTCATATTTTGGGAACTATATCTACACTTAAATGTGAAAATTTTTCATTCAAGGATCAATGGATGATTCATAAACAATGATGGAGATATTTGGAGATGAATGGAAGCAATTCTAAGAGAAGACAGATTGGAAACCAGCCCACTTATGAGACTTTGGGGCCCAACATAAAGGCCCAATGAATCCCAAATTTTGTTAGATTCTATAAGAAATGTATAGGAACACATAACTCTTCATGATCCAATGCTAATTCGGCCTCTATGGTAGTCATTAAGGCGGTCCAAGTTAGAGATACAATTTTGGGCCAGATTCTGGGGCCCAAAAAAACAGCCCACTAATTTGATCATATCTTTGAATCCACAACTCCAAATGGGCCCAACTTTTAAAGGAGGTTATAAGACATCCGTATCTCCATGTGCTTCTTCTATGGGCCACTCTGATTCTTTCATCTAGAAGGTCTTCCAGATGAGTCTGTTCGGTGAAGGAAAGTTGGCTGCCACCTCGGGTCAAGGGTGGAAAAATCAACTCTCCCTTACTTTCCACCCACCTATGGCCTACCACAATTAATTGAGGATACTTGGACTGTTGGAGGCTCGACCCAAGGTCTCAAAATGTGTATTTAAGGCAGTTGTGTTGGAGGATTGAAGGATCTTTGGTGCTTGGCTTCATTGTAGTGTTATGTTGCCGCTTTGTGTTTGTAATCACATTTCTTTCTCATGTAAGCTGTTTAATTCACCTTAGTTTCTTAATAAAAGTTCTTCATTTACTCTTATTCTTTTCTTATAATTATCACGTTGATACCGTTGGTTAAAGGTGTGAATTTATTCACACCATACTTTGTGATATTTATCACACAACGGAGGAGTGATCTTTTTTTTAATTACTTCTTCAATTCCACCCTTGTAAGTCTACTTCCCGCTTCCGTTGAAGACATGTCATCAATGGAGGGATAACTCTTTTATGAGTTGATCCAAGGGAGTATAAAGGGGCTGGATTGGATTTTATTTATCACTCCATTAATGGCTAATAACTTCTTTTAAATGATATTTTATTTGATGATTTTAAAACATCTTCATCCTTATTGAAATTAAGGTCACACATTTCAAGTGCTAATACGAACCTCTACCTTGGAGTGCTCAAAACTTTGATCCTTAAAGTGTATAGGTAATTAGTATTAGGTTGTTTAGGCATTAAACTAGTAAGTGATGATTTCGTTTGATCTTCTTAAATGAATCCATCTCAATTATAATAAATTGAAATCATTAAAAAAGTAATTCATCCAATCCACCCCAAGCGATAACCTAGGATCAACTCATTCTTTTAAATTGAATTCACTTAAATCTGTTAGTTATCATTTAAAACCATATAAAATCAACCCAAGTTGGCCACTTCATAGCCAAAAACATTCCATATAATTTACGTGTCTATAGGTTTCTTCTTAGGTCTCTGAGGATTCGATAACCCAAGCTAAACTACAAGGACCGTTCTACCTTTATCTCTTGGGTAAATTTGAGCGAGAATCAAATTTTGGCATCATTGCCGGGGACCCAAGTAAGTCATCTAAACACCCATTCTATTCTCCCCCATTTCTTATTTTCTCATCCAAATTCTCTTATCTTGTCCCTTTCTCGTTTTTTTTTCTTTTGGCGCATGTCCACCTACACCTGCGATCAATCAAACCGTCTATTTAGGGTGGATAGTTCTGGGGTTAGGGAGTCAATTACACCAAGGAAACTCATTCCATTAGATTCTAATCTTCCTAATACTATAGATTCTAAAATTGAGCCCATTTCAATGGAAGTTTTTCAAAGAAACCAACTCATAAACCTGGGTGGGAACCAAAATGGAAACCCAAATGAGGCATCCCCAAACTTGGGGAATGCAATTGATCAAACCATGAATGACTACCTCACACCTTCCTAGACCAATGCCCCCTCATGCATTAGACATAATTCCCTAGGAGATGCCAACTACATCTTTAAACCCCATGTCCTAAACCACCTTCCCACATTCCATGGAATGGAGTCCGAGATGCCATACCTGCACATTAAGGAGTTCAATGACATTGTAGAAACCATGTGTCCCCCACATCAACTATAATCAGCTAAGATGAGGCTATTTCCTTTTTCTTTAAAGGATCGAGCTAAAAATTGGCTATACAATTTGAGACCATCATCCATCAACTCTTGGGACCAACTACAAAGAGAATTCTACAAAAAATACTTTCCCCACCACAAAAAAATTGCACTTAAAAAGAGTATCAAAACTTTTTTTGAAAAAGAGGGAGCGTCATTCTATGAAACATGGGAGAGGTTCAAAGACACTCTAAACATGGTTCCACACCATGGTTTTTCTATTCCTGAACAAGTGAGAATTTTCTATGAAGGGTTGGGTCCGGGGAACAAACAATTCATTGACATGATGTGTAATGGAACCTTTAAAAACAAAGCCCCAAATGATGCTTATGAGTATCTAGAAAGCCTTTCTGAACAAAACCAAACATGGGGAACTTCACCTTATTCTGAAAAGCCACAGAGAACTACTGGAATTCATACACTTAGAGAAGAGGAAAGCCTTAGGGCTAAAATCGCAGCACTCTCTAGGAAGGTTGAAGAAATAGACCTTAGGAAAGTCCATGAAATCCAAACTGTTGACCCTGTTTGCACAATTTGTGACAAACATGACCAAAAGACAGACAACTGCCCAACCATTCCATCCATCAAGGATGTTCTTTTAGGAGGACCCCCAGTGGAAGTAAATTCTTTGAACTTTCAAAATCCTCAATACCAAAACACCATCAACCCAAGGTATAACGACCACCCAGGCTTCCGCTGGAAGGATAACCAACAACCTATCCAACCACAGGGACAAAATCCTTACCCCATTTAGAACTAACAAACCCATAACCAGTTCCAAACCCAACCTATCCAATACCAACAGCCATCGGTCCATTTTCAACAAACCACCCCACCTCAAAAATATCCCCCCGGGATAAACCAATCTTCTCAAGCACCAACCCAAACCGTTCCACAAAGCCTACTAGAACAACTATGCAAACAAATAGAGAGGATGGAATCTGAGGTCTATTCCCTAAAACAAGAACTTAAAACCATCAAAACTGGAAAGGCACCCATTCCTAATTAGGCGGTGCCATACTCAACTTCAAGGGGAGATTCAAGTTGTACTCAAACAACTCATGAACAACTAAAGGTTGTGACTGTTTTAAGAAGTGGGAAATCAATTGAGAAACCTGAACAACTAATTCAAAACCCACCTGAAGATTCAAACTTGGATGAAAATCCAAATGAACCAAATGATAAAATTGAAAATCATGATAACATTGTCAAAGAAACAACTCTTCAACAAACAACCCCACAACCTACACCATTTCCTCAACGTATGAGGGGGAAAACCAAGCCTGAATTGAGTGAAACATTGAGGGAAATATTTTCACAAGTAAAATTGAACATACCCCTTCTCGATGCCATCCAAACCATACCTTCCTACTCAAAGTACCTTAAGGACTTGTGCACTTTTAAAAGAAAATTTTCACATAAAAACCAAGTCCTTTTGGCTGCTAATGTGAGTACCACCATTCAAGGGACCATTCCTCCTAAGTTGAAAGACCCGGGTTGCCCTTACATCAATGTTGAACTAAGAGAGAGAAAATTTGTCAAGGCCTTGTGTGATTTAGGTTCTAGTTTCAATCTCATCCTATATTCTGTGTACTGCTAGTTAGGCCTAGAAGAACTCCAACCCACATCTGTCACACTTCAACTTGCTAATCGTAGCATTAGGGTTCCAAAGGGGATTTTAAAGGACGTTCTGGTAAAGGTTAAAAACTTCATCTACCCTGCTGATTTCATTGTCCTTGAAAACCATCCAAACTTAGGAAATAAGGAACAAACCCCAATCATTCTTGGTCGTCCTTTCCTTGCAATAATCAACTCTGTTATCCGAGTCCGAAATGGGAACATGACCATCACCTTTGGGAACATGAGTCTAGACTTGAACATCTATAATGCAAGCTCACAAATAGGGGATGATGAGGACATTCATGAAGTAAACATGATAGGAAGCATTGATAATGAATCCATAGAACATCAAGTAATATTTGATGAATGTTTAAGTCAGGATGAGATTGATTTCCTTTGTTCATATGAAGGAAGCTTATCTCCTTGGCTTGAATCATTTTCAAATTTCTCTTATGATGAAGTCTTAAGTCCAACAATCAGTGAAACCTTTCAAGAAACCACCTTCATGAAGACCACTCCAAATTCCTTCCCTAAAGCTGATCAAGCCAATCTAGTAGTTGAAACTTCTACATGTGGGGAATAAATCCTATCTTAAACTCTGAAAAAGTAAATTGAACTTGATCCAATGTCCCAATATTCTTTTGAAATTCCAAACCAAGCTGATCTCGAATTGAAGAAACTTCCTTCTACACTCAAGTATGCTTTCCTATGGGACAATCAAACACATCCTATTGTCATTTCGTCTTCTCTTGAAGCCAATCATGAAAGGATGCTTCTAGATGTCCTTAGGAAGCATAAGAAATCCATTGGTTGGACCCTTTCTGATATTCCTGGGATTATCCCACTTATCGGGACTCATAGGATTGTTCTGGAATCTGATTCAAATCCATTTCGTCAACCTCAATGGTGACTCAATCCTAATCTCATGGAGGTAGTAAGAAAAGAACTCTTGAAATTGCTAAAAGCTAGTATCATATATCCCATAGCTGAGATTGAATGGGTGAGCCCAATCCAAGTGGTTCCAAAAAAGGCTAGAATCACAGTGATAACCAATGAGGATGGAGAGATTCTTCCAACAAGGGTGAGTAGTGGATGGAGGGTCTGCATTGACTATAGGAAGCTAAACTCATTCACCAAGAAGGACAATTTCCCCTTACCATTCATTGACCAAGTTCTTGAGAGAGTGGCAGGTCATGCGTTCTACGGTTTCTTAGATGGGTACTCAGGGTATAATCAAATTGAGGTCTCCCTAGAGGATCAAGGGAAGACTACATTCACATGTCCTTTTGGAACCTTTTCTTTCAAACGCATGCCCTTCGGGTTATGCAATGCCCCTGGAACCTTCCAACGGTGCATGATGGTAATCTTCTCAAACATGGTAGGGGATTTTCTAGAGGTCTTCATGGATGACTTCTCTGTGTTTGGGGATATATTTGAAGGATGTCTGCAGAATGTGGAGAAAGTCTTGTCAAGATGTGAAGAAAAGAATCTGGTCCTAAACTGGGAAAAATGCCATTTCATGGTTAAAGAGGGACTTATTCTAGGCCATCTGGTCTCGAGTCGGGGGATTGAAGTTGATAAAGCAATGGTTGACATCATTTGTCACCTTCCATCACCCAAAACTGTCAAGGAAGTGAGGTCTTTCTAAGGACATGCTGGTTTCTATAAAAGATTCATCAAGGACTTTAGTTCAATATCTCGTCCCCTTTGTGCTCTCCTAGTAAAGGATGCTCCATTTGTTTGGACAGATATCTGTGAGGGTTCATTCTCAACCCTCAAATCCTCTCTCACCTCTCCTCCCATTATGAAATCTCCAAATTAAAACCTTCCTTTTGAACTTATGTGTGATTCCAGTGACTTTGCTGTAGGAGCTATGTTAGGACAACGTTGTGATAAAAATCCTTATGTCATTGCTTATAAAAGAAAATCCGTAAATGATGCCCAAATCAACTACACCACCACTTCAAAGGAGTTACTTGATATTGTGTTTTCCTTAGAGAAGTTTAGGTCCTACCTCTTAGGATCCCCCATCACTGTGTTCACTGACCATTCTGCACTAAAATACCTCTTCCAAAAACAAGATGCTAAGGCTAGATTGATTAGGTGGGTCCTTCTCTTACAAGAATTTGACCTCACAATCAAGGATAAAAAAGGAGTTGAAAATGTTGTAGCTGATCACCTCTCTAGGATAGAATTCAAAGACAACACAAATCACCTTTCTGTGTCTGATTCATTTCCTGATGAACACTTATACTCTATGAGTGACTGCCCTTGGTATGCTGACATAGCCAATTTCTTAGTTATAGGAGTCATTCCAAAATTCTCAGGGACTCAAGCTCGAAGAAAATTTCTTTCTGATGTTAGACACTATGTGTTTGATGATCCATACCTCTATAAGTTCTGCCCTGACCAAGTCATTAGGAGATGTGTTCCAGAATCTGAACAAGAGTCCATCCTTAAATTTTGTCATAGTGAGGCATGTGGAGGTCACTTTTCCTTTAAGAAAACATCTGCTAAGATTCTTCAATGTGGTCTCTTCTAGCCCACCCTTTCAAGGGACTCCTACACATTTTGTCAAAGTTTTCCTAGGTGTCAACAAGTAGGGTCCATCACAAAAAGGAATCAAATGCCACTCACTCCCATCTTAGTGGTTGAAATCTTTGACTGTTGGGGAATTGATTTCATGGGTCCTTTCCCAAACACTAGGGGATACCTCTACATTCTCTTAGCTGTTGATTATGTCTCAAAATGGGTTAAGTCCATTCCCAGAAAATCCAATGATCATCAAACTGTGATTAGATTCTTAAAAGAAAATATCTTCTCAAGATTTGGAATTCCTAGGGCTATCATAATTGATCATGGAACTCATTTTTGCAATCGTCCATTCTCATCACTCATGGAAAATATGGAATTTCTCACAAAGTGTCCACTACTTACCACCCACAGACCAATGGTCAAGCTGAGTTAGCCAATCGTGAAATCAAAAAAAATCTTGAGAAAACTGTCAATACTTCTAGGAAAGATTGGTCCGAGAAACTCTTGGATGCTCTTTGGGCATATCATACAGAATTCAAAACCATCCTAGGAATGTCACCATATAGGTTGGTTTATGGAAAATCATGACATTTACCTATTGAAATTGAGCATAAGGCCTTTTGGGAAATTAAGAAAATGGATTATGACCTCTCATTGGTCGGAACAAAAAGGAAATTAGATCTCAATGAACTAGAGGAATTAAGGATGGAGGCTTATGAAAATTCAAGGATCAATAAAGCTAGAGTTCAAGCCTACAAATCTAGGAATATCAAGGTCAAACATTTTGAACCAGGAAAACTTGTGCTCTTGTGTAGTTCAAAACTTCATTTACACCCGGGAAAGTTAAGGTCTAGATGGTAAGGTCCTTTCATAGTGCATCATGTATACCCCCATGGGGCAGTAGAGATTCAAGATCCCACTAGTGGTAACATTTTCAAGGTCAATGGTCAAAGGTTAAAAACATTAATTGAATCATTCAATAAACATGAAATAGATGTTGAGTTAATTGAGCCAATCTATGAACCAGAAAAAAATTGATAAATTTAGGATCTATGTCGGGCTAACGACGTTAAACAAAGCGCTGCACGGGAGGCAACCCGTGGTTTTTCTGTTTCTAATCTTTCTGAATCATATTTATTTTTCAAATAAGATTAATTAATCATTTTTTATATTTAAAAATAAAAAAATAGACTTTTGACCTGTTCTTATATTATGAGTATGGATGGGTATGAAAGGGGAGCACCATATTCATCTGTGTCACGTGGTGTGATCCTTGAGTAATACCTTACCCAGAAATTTAAAAAGAAGACAACGTATCATCAGTTTATTTTGTTGTATTTTAATTATTTTATAGGTTAAGATAAAATAATAAAAATAAAAATAATATAATAATAATTAAAAAAGGGGACACGCCATAGGCCGTGGGGCAAACCCCGTCACAACCGGCGAAGCCGCGGGGACTCGAACCCGAGATCGAAGGGAGACAGGGTCGCGCGGTTACCACTGACCTACGGCTTAATGTGCTTACTTATTCTATAATTTTTATATATATACTTTTATTTTACTTATATATATATATATATATATTGTTTTGTTTTGTTTGTTTGTTTTCCTTTTTCCACTAGGGAACTTTGCAAACGACATGGATATCAAAGGACTAAATTTGAGCGACAAGAACTTCAAACTTCAACCACCAGGTGACTTCATTCCATGATCCTCATATTTAAATTTCCTTATTGAACTCCCCTTTTATTCCTCTACCCCATTCTAAATTTTATTTTTATGAAACTAGGGAGAGTTTCATTCTAAGTTGGGGGGTGTGGAAACAAAATGTTTGTTTAAAAAAAACAATGATAAAATAAAAAAGAAGTAAAATTCCTTTATCATTTATATAATAACATCTTTGCTCACATTAAAACTATATAGAAAATAACTTTTATTTCCTTAACTCTTAATTTAATTCATGATTTAGTTTAAAAGCATTGATTTTGGAAGTTTGGTTGTCCAATGAAAATTTTCATCATTTTTATTTTCATCCATTAAATCAAAATGCCACAATGCACGTTCTCTAGACTGTGGGGTGCTAATTTGAATTTTTGGGGTCCCATAATAAATAGCATAGGCTGGTTTGATTTTTATGAATAATATGAGTATTCAAAAAAAATTAAAAAAAACATTTGCATGTAGAGCAATGGATTGATAAAATGGGAGGCTTTCGGCACTTGGGGATCGTGACTCCAGAGTTGTCTAGCCCTAAGTTTTTCAATCTATCTCTATTTATGGTAATATGACTTTGTTTTTTATTAAGTTAACTCGAGACGATGCCCGAGTATGTGCGTTTCACTTGGTGCCCTAAGGCCTTTGAGTCTGGGAGTCATCGGCAAAGTCTTGCTACATGGGTTAATTTGATTAACTCCAATCTCAATTACTATAGAAATATTTCAAAAAAAATCCAAAAAAAAGAGGAATGAATAATACTCATATTAGGATTAAATGTGATTCCACCTATCGCTTCCATGATTTCCCCCTTGAATGAAAATGAACCCCCATATCTATTGTGATTCACAACACATCATTACACCTAATTGAGTTGGATGAAGTATGATGATGGATTTGATCAAAGGAATGGGCTTGGGATTGGGATCTGCTTTTAAATTAATCTTGTTTTAAATCATCTTTATAGGTTATAAAAATATATTTGTGTGCAGTTTACATTGTGAGCACTGTTTGTTATAATGTGTTTGAAGAAAGGAATTCAAATAAAATCATTGAATTATTTGCTCGGGACTAGAAAATCTCAAGTTGTGGGGTGTGATTATCTAATAAAAACATATATTTTAATTACATTTTAATGGTATTAAATGTTCATTTTTGATCTTATGGGCCTGAGTTAGTGCATTTGCATTATGAACATCCATTCTCATCATTTGTGCACTTCATGCCTAATATACACCAATTTAGGCCCAATGAGTCATATGATTCTAAGGAATGTAATTATAAATATTTTTATTTGATATTTTGGGAAATATATCTATACTTAAAGGTTAACATTTTTCATTTAGGGATCAATGGATGATTCATAAACAATGATGGAGATATTTGGAGATGAATGGAAGCAATTCTAAGAGAAGGAATATTGGAAACCAGCCCACTTATGAGACTGTGGGGCCCAACATACAGTCCCAATGAATCCCAAATTTTTTTGGATGCTATAATAAATGTATAGGAACAAATAATTATTCATGATCCAATGCTAATTCGGCCTCTATGGTGGTCATTAAGGCGGCCCAAGTTAGAGATACAATTCTAGGCCAGATTATGCGGCCCAGAAAAACAGCCCACTAATGTGATCATATCTAGGAATAAACAACTCCAAATGGTCCCAAATTTTATAGAAGGTTAGAATACATCTGCAGATCCATTTTATTCTTCTATTTCCCACTCTGATTCGGCCATATAGAAGGTATTCTAGACGCGTCTGTTCGGTGAAGGAAAGTTGGCTGCCACCTCGGGTCAAGGGTGGAAAAATCAACTCTCCCTTACTTTCCACCCACCTATGGCCTACCAAAATTAATTGAGGAGA
Organism: Viscum album; assembly: GCA_963277665.1. Lineage (NCBI taxonomy): Eukaryota > Viridiplantae > Streptophyta > Magnoliopsida > Santalales > Viscaceae > Viscum > Viscum album. Next base: position 1,730,351,500 of record OY728157.1, read on the forward strand.
CTTGGACTGTTGGAAACTAGACCCAAGGTCTCAAAAATTCCTATTTAAGGAATTGGTGTTGGAGGATTTAAGGATCTTTGGTGCTTGGTTTCATTATAGTGTTATGCTGCCGCTTTGTGTTTGTAATCGCATTTCTTTCTCATGTAAGCTATTTAATTCACCTTAGTTTCTTAATAAAAGTTCTTCATTTACTCTTATTTTGTTCTTATACTTATCACGTTGATACTGTTAGTTCAAGGTGTGAATTTATTCACACCATACTTTGTGATATTTATCACACAACGGAGGAGTGATCTTTTTTTTTGTTTTTACTTCTTTAATTCCACCCTTGTAAGTCTACTTCCCGCTTTCGTTGAAGACATGTCATCAATGGAGGGATAAATCTTTTATGGGTTGATCCAAGGGAGTAGAAAGGGGCTGGATTGGATGTTATTTATCACTCCATTAATGGCTAATCACTTCTTTTAAATGAGATTTTATTTGATGATTTTAAAACATCTTCATCCTTATTGAATTTAAGGTCACACATTTCAAGTGCTAATACGAACCTCTACCTTGAAGTGATCAAAACTTTGATCCTTCGAGTTTATAAGTGATTAGTATTAGGGTGTGTAGGAATTAAACCAGTGAGTGATGATTTTTTTTGATCTTCTTAAATGAATCCATCTCAATTATAAGAAATTGAAATCATTAAAAAAGTAATTCATCCAATCCACCCTGGGCGATAACCTAGGATCAACTTATTCTTTTAAATTGAATTCACTTAAATCTGTTAGTTATCCTTTAAACCCATATAAAATCAACCCAAGTTGGCCACTTCATATCCAAGAACAGTCCATAGAATGTACGTGTCTATAGGTTTCTTCTTAGGTCTCTAAGGATTTGATAACCCAAGCTAAACTATAAGGATCGTTCTACCTTCATCTCTTGGGTAAATTTGAGCGAGAATCAAGACCTTTGTTGAGTACCCAGTAAAGATTGAGGATCATTATGAGAGGATCCTTCATGGGGATTGATTCCTTTGGCGTGAGTCTAGTAGCAGCATGAGAATCTCTAAGAGAGCACATGGGAGTGAGAGGCTTAGATTCATGCTCGGTACCCACATCTTTTTTAGTAGCCCTTGTTTTGGATTTTCGAGGATGTAAAGCCCCAAGGTGGGGAGAATGTAACATATTATATTTTCCATGTATTATTTTAAAATATTATATATATATTTTTCAAGATCAGGCACTGAGATGGTGTGTCATTCTAAGGCTCGGTATGCCCAGAATAAATGTTTGAAATATATTAAATATCACACGCTCACGGTTTTCCTAAAAAAGTGAAATAACTTCTAAATAGGTATATGGATCAAAAATATGAGAACACCATTGAGTTTAGAATGGCTTTTTTATCCTGGATGAGACTTAACATTAGTCGGTGTGGGTCGTTTGTAGAAAAGTTGTCACGAGCGTTAAAATGAATAAAATTATTTAATAAAATTATTTTTATACATTTCATTGACGCAATGATTGGTGGATCTTTTAATAGATCCTTATGTTAGAATTATAGGGTTATACACATAACACTGGAACCTATGGAAGATCATTGGATAGAGCCTTGGAGAATCCTCTCAGACGAACGACGAAAAATCATGGATCGATCGATCAACGTAACCTCAGATTCGATGGATCTTTCCAACGACGATGACAACGCATTCATTATTCATCGGTGATCAAATAGAATTGAGGTAGGGAATGTGTTTTATTTATATTTCTTCCCTGTTCTTAATTTCTGTGATGAATGCAGATCATTTGACGAACTGATTGATTTTCGAATTGGTCGCCTTGCGGGATGGGATTATTTTGCAAGAATTTATTGGGAGAAACTCTTGAGAGTAATTTGTTAATGGATTAAATTTTTTTCTAACAGAAATGAACTAGGATTGACACAAACATCAATTGAGGTTTGTTCCTCTCATTTATTATTGTGCTTCTCTCCCCCCTATTCCACGATTCACCACTGGTGTTCTTCATTTGACTCGGGGTTCGACTATTCCTGATCAATCGATCGTTGCACACCCGTTTCTTGGTGAAACGATTCGATATCGTAGATCTGGGATTGGCACAACATGATGGAGGTGAAACAATGAAGACAGAGCGACTCAGATGATTAGTGATTCCCGATTTTGCATTCTTCAGTGTTCTTCGGCATGGAATGAAGAATGTCGATTCGATCTGTTTTGCGAGAAGGTCTTGTGATTAAACGTGTTGATTAGGTGATGGAATGGAAAAATGATGTTAGATCTTGAGTTTCACGGAATGGAAGTTGATGGATTGAAGGCTGGAGGATCAGTCGAGGTGGGCGGTGGAAGATTTGGGATTTCTAGAAAATCCTACAGAATATGCGTGTGTAATCTGGGATTACACGGCATATGGGGCCTATTCAGCGGCGGCTAGGGTTTCGGGATGAAGACAAGGATCACATGGCAAGTGACCACTTTCACACGACGTGTAGCCCTCCCCAGTTGACTCAGCGTGCACTCAAGAGAGTATGTGGACATGGGTGGGAGTACATGGGTATGGACTTGTCGTGTACTCCCACATGGACACGACTTAGCGTACACGGACCAGTACACAGACACGGCTTCGATACACGGACACGATCAGGAAACATGGGCAGGATACCGTGTATCTCTACACGCTGTGTATACCCTTATGCATGTCATCTATATGGAGACTACATGTCGTGTGAGGCTCTTCCACACGAGCAGGATCGACTTGGGATAGCTGGACACACCATGTACCCCTTGGGGCACGCAGTGTACTCTCTTCAAGAGTGGTTGAGGTGCTTCATTTTCATATTTTGGACTATTATAGGTTGAGTGTGTTCCCTTGGTCTTATCCCTCAAATGTATGATGTGGCATTACATTCACATCACAGAATTGTGATCTCCTATAGAGGTCGAGTTTCCAATAGAGTTGTGTTGTCCCTCCATGAGACTGGAGTGTGATCCTCTATCATCCCTTGTTCCCTAGTTGGAGTTGGTGGAATCGGTGTGACCTCCCTGAGTAAGACATTGATCCTCTATCATCCCTTGTTCCCTAGATGGAGTTGGTGGAATCAATGTGACCTCCCTGAGTAGGACATTGATCCTCCATCTAGCAGGTCGTATCAGTAAGATTGGTGGAATCATTGACGTACGATCTCCTACGTAGCGGGTTGATCCATATTGGGTTCGTGGTTTCCCCCAATGGTTATAGGCGTGACCCCTATCTGTGTATCAAAGTCTTCTTAGACTAGTATGTTCTCTTTGGGTGGGGTCCAATGAGATAGACCTCTTCATTTATCATCTCTGATGATATCATGTCTCGTGGAGTGAGTTCTCCCGAAACGAACGTTGCTTCGAGCAGAATCATGTGGTTGACTATTGGTTATAACCCCCTGATGGCGTGGTGTCTTTCCTGAGTATATTTGGGTTTTGTTTCTATTATACATTGATTGTTATATCTTGTATTGAGCTGGCTATACTTGGTACTTCGTGTTTAGTGTTTTCGGGGTGTCCTACTGAGTATTGTTATACTCATCTCTGCACGGGTTTTTCATGCACGTGTCATGTCTTGTGCAGACGACGACCCTTTTGACATTGTCCTAGGAGGACAGGGAGCAGGTGGAGCGTAGCTGGAGATTGATGAATCGAGGTGTTTACCGGGAGCATATTTTTGACTTAGTCTTCATCCTTGGAGCAAGTTGGACTCTTTACGGTTTTGGTTGAACTTGCCTTTGGCCCCTTTTCTATTTTAGGTACTTTACTGTCGTACTCTACTGTGAGCTCTTAGATGTATGCCTGTATTGTTTAAGTTGTTTTACATTTCATCATTTTGTGGGTTTGGAGATATGTGCGTGTGTACAGGTATTTTAGGCTAGTGTCTCCCATTTGTGGGATATGCCTACTTGGCGTTGATCGCCAGCTCCTGACCTATTAGAGGCGGGCTTGGGGTGGTCACGGGTCGGATCTCGTCGTGTCGGGTCATGGCATTACTTCCATAAAACATAGAAAATATTATAAACACGTAAACATGATTTGTGATAATTAAAATAAGGAATTTCTGGATTAAGCCAAGATCTCTATTTTGATGCATGTTTGTCACATCTTTTTATGATATTTTGATGATTTTTATGTGTAAATGATCATTCAATGGTAAATAATCCATTATTCATCATCCTGTATTGAAATTGTAATCCTTTCAATATATTTCTTTAAAATGATTATTTCTGGTGCGTAATTGATATAAATTTCTTTGGTTAAATTTTCATACATTTCAAGAATTATATTCTATTTTTTTGTAAGTTGAATATTCATTGAAAATTCATCTTGAATGGATTAATGTTTCAAAGTTCTATTGACTTTTATTTCAAATATCTTGTGTTGGAACTAATTTTAAATTCATTCGTTGAATTGTGAAATACACGATTAAGGTAGTATGAAACTTTAGTTGTTTGCAATGAAACTTTTATTGAAATATATTTTTGAAGTGTTATGGCTATTGAATTTTTGATTCCCAAAGTTCCTTGTTTTGATTCTAAATATTCTTGTTGGGGTATATTTTAAACATGTTAATGAAGTATTAAATCTCATATATTACCCTGTTGCTAAGTTTATTTCTGATTATTGAAATCATTTAGTAAGATATATCAAGCAACACAATATTTGATACAGTATTTTTTCCATAAGAAAATTTTGGCTGGTTGTGGAAGAATTTTTTTTATGAAAAATGACAATTCAGGATTAAAATTGACAACTAATTACAGTTTGGAGATTGAAAACATGAGAAAATGTCATTAAAGGGTAAAAAAGATTATATTTTTTCAAATGAAATAACATTTTACTTTGGTTTAAAAGTATGATGGTCCTTGCCCCACCGTTGGTGGTGGGGTGGTAAGGGCTTGGGGGCGTGAGGGGTAGGTCACGGGGTCATGTCCTTGGGCTTGCGATTTTCATGTCATTTTCTTACTTGTGTGTGTGTCGTTTTCGTGGTTATACCCAATTTTAAAAGTATGATGGTCTTTCACAAAAATTGGGGTCTGTTTCGGTCCTCGCCTGGACAAAGAGGAACCAGAGTCGGCAGTGCTTGGATGAGGTCACCCAAGCTCGGTTGATTGAATGTTGAGGTCAGTTTTCGAATTTGAGGAGGACCAACTGAAGTCGTACTTGAAGGAGATGATCAATCGAAGGTTGTGATCATTGGTCTTTGGGTTTTGGAATGATGACCTAAGCTCGATCGAGGAAGATAACTGTGCCAGGTGAGTGGGTCAACCGAACTAATTAAAGCTAAGCGGATGAAGCCCTGTTGGAGATGAATCAGTCTCAGTCAATAACGAAGAAGGTCAGTCCCGATTCAAGTTTATGTGTATTAATGGAGGATCTGTTGTTTCCACTGAAGAAGATGGTGCTTCCCAGTAATATATGTTGATGGTGAGGTGTGGAGCAAGGAGTTGATGTGGGACTGCATTCAAAAGGAGAAGGACCTGCACATTCATTTAATCATCACACAAACACTTTGACGGGAGGACGCGACATGAACCAAGAGATCGCAGCAGCGGAGAGAGAACGAAGCTGAGAAATTGGGGCTTCTCGACAGAGAAGATCCATTTCTCTATTTTGCTTGTTTTCTTATTCCATTTTTTGTAATGAATTTGGTGATGCAATACATTTTTTTTAAACGAATATAGTTGTTGGCTAGACTTCTTAAGGGGAAATAAGATTGTTTTTTTGTTCATCTTTTAACATCTCTCTGAAACATTTTCTTGTAGTTCTGTGTTTGTCAAGATCAAATGATAATTTTATCTTGAAAAACCCAATTTTAACATTCTCTGGCTCAGGGAATTCAGTGGTTGAAGAACTGCTAAATTCATCCAGCTGAGCACTGGCATCTTCAACAAGAGATTCTAGTGACACGTTTGAAAACTGGAAGCCTAGTTTGGCATTTTCTAAGAAGGAAAATCAATTGAGCAACAATCAATAGAAATTTCCCCTCTCTATCCCTCATTTCTACCTTGAACATGTTGCTTGAAATTTACCCGTCTCTTAATAGTTTCACACTAGTTTCTTCACCATTATTTCATCTCATCTTACACATCACACCATCACCATTGTCTTGTTGCTTTTTTTTGAGTTTTTATTGTTTTTCTTGAACTTTTCTCACAGTTTCTTTGTAGGTTCAACCATGCTTGGTGCTACACTAGTTTTAAGTAGAAAAATAAATAAATAATTTGACTGTCTCAACGACACTCAATCAAATTTTGGCACTATTGTCGGGAAGGACACGTGTGACCAAGAGAATCTCAAAAAAAAATCAAAATAAACAACAAATCTGTTTTCAAAAGAATTTGTAAAAAAATGAAATCTGTTTTGTGTTGCTTTGGACATTATTTGAAAATTTTTGCATGCACACAAGAACAAAAACAACGTACTTAGAGCCCATTTTCCTAAAATTCCTAGACACCTTAGACCTCTAAGGGAAAAAATCTGAAATTGAAGAGTTGAGAGAGTGAGTCCCTATGGGGAATGAACAAAACCTGTAACCTGACATTATTCCAAACAATTTTGAAAGGCCTGGGGTGAGGAAGTTTCAACTTTTTCAAGTGTCAAACAACCCATATTAATTTAGGCTAACCCCTAAAGCTCAAAACAATGAGTTGAAACAGTCTTCTCTTTCACTATGTCAATCATTTCATGGATTATCAAAAAGAGGGTTCTTTAGCCTTCATTAGGGACTTCTATAATATAGTGTAACAATTATCACTTCAAGGGCTTGCTAAAAATGAGCTTAAAATGAGGGTCTTACCTTTTTATCTAAATGGGAATGTTAGGAACTTGTTCTTAGCTCTTGATGAGAGCATCTTTGAAACTTAGTATCAGCTCTATAAACCATTTTAGTGAAATTTTTCCCAAAGAGTCGTAAATGAGAATTTAGAAACAAAATTACTAGTTTTTAGCAAGAGGATGAAGATGCTTTCTATGAGGCATGAAATAGATTTAGGGACCTTCTCAGGCAGTGTTCCTATCACCGACTCTCTACCCACCTCCATATAGAAGTCTTTTATAAAAGGTTGTCATCTTCAGAGGAAAATTTGGTTGACCAAACTGCTGGAGGTAATTACACTTAAAATACAGATTAAGAACTAAGAAAAATCTTTTATACTCTTTTCCTAAATTCACAATACAAAGATTCTTGGAGAAGAAGAGGGAACATGAGTGAGTTCATCACTGGTTCAAGGTTGCAAGTGCATTCATAGCTTTATAAAATGAAAGAACAAATCCAGACCGTTATGAACTTGGATTCTAGAAAAAGTTTTAACCAAATTGGAAGTCAAATAAAAACCAATCACTTAAGAGAAATGTCATCAATGTGGAATGGTCAGTCACTCTAGTGGTTGTTGTCCAAACTTTAAAATGCCAAACCAACCTTTAGAAGATGCAAATTTTTCTAGGTATGGTCCTAGGATGCAATATTGAGATGACCCATTTTCAAACAACTATAATCAAGGCTACAAGAATCACCCTACCCTATCATAGAGAGAGCAAAGAGTGCTTAGAAAAATTTTTCCTCCTAGATTCCCCCTACAACCTAGGCAACGATTCCAAAACCAACATAGGGATGACTCTTCCAATTCCTAAGGTAATTTTGAGGGGAAATTATTTTATAGGATTGATCAAATGTTAATTAGAATGGATTCTTAGAATTCAAAACATAAAGCTGAACTTGATTCATAAAATCCCAACTTCATTCAGATTAAGTACAAACAGATGCTAGGATGCATAATTTAGAGTTAAAAATGGTGCAACTAGCTAGGGGAATGAATGCAAGAGATAAAGGGAAATTGTCTAATGCAACTGATGTGAATCCTAGGGAAAACTTAATGGATATCGCCACCTCAATCTCTTGGTCTTATGCCAATTATGGCTATTTTTCCCTATTTTTGGGTTTTCATCAGCTTTTGTGACTACTACAATTTGAGCTCAAATCAGAGGTTGATATTCAACAAGTGGTCTTCTCTAAGCATAATGTGGGCGGTCTTTAGACTCTCTCTTAAAGTCATACACTTTCAGTAGGTGTTTGTGTTGTGTGGTCATGCTGACTTACAATGCATTAAACTAGAATTATAATAAATGTTTAAATTGTTATTTCTTTATAATGGATTCCTTCTCAAGTTGAGAGTGACCCATTGATGATGTTAATACTAGACTTGCGACCACCATGTAAGGTGGTCCCAATTATTCTTAAAAAATGAGAAATCGTGAGGTGACACAAAGGGCACCCAAAAAATGAATAATAATTTTGTGTGTCTATATATGTTCTAAAATGATTCATAGAATGTGAATCAGGGTCATGTTAGGACCTTCTTAAAAATCAATAAGTGAAATTTTGTTAAAGCATGGAATATAGACCCAATCCTTATTATATTACTATGGGTGGATACTGACTCCCAATTCTTATTATGTTATTACGGGTTGATGTTGTCCCATGATCCTTATTATGTTACTATGGATGGATGATGACCCCCAATCCTTATTATATTACTTTGAGTGGATGATATCCCCTAATACCTTGTATGTTACCAAAGGTGGTTGTTGGCCCTTGATTCTCATTATTATTGTAATCAGAGACATTCGATACTAAATGAAGCAGGTATGGTCATTTCCCAGGTGTCACCCTAGAACCCAAGGATCAACAATGGTTTATTTAAAAGTTCTTCCGTATTTAATAAACACATCAACATACAGTATTAATCAGACAATATATATTTATAGAAATCATTGGTGGTGACCTACTAAGTTGTACTCACACCCCGCTCTAGTTGTCTTTGGTAACCGAGCAGAATTCATAGTTTCAGGTCGAGACAAGGGAAATCTCCCCATGATAGAGGGATGATAATTACTGGAGTGGAGCATGGGGATGAGACCGATCTAGGAATCAAGACCAATTTTTCAGTCTTTTCCCAGTTTTGTATATTTTGATTCATTAGGAACATGTTGTATATGATCCTCCATAAGGTATCCTATCATTGTATGTATGAATTTCCTGAAATGCGTATAACTTCATTTTTTTATAGCATGATTTATATTTCAAATATTGGAAGTTGAATCACTTCCTTTTGAGTTATTCAAGAAAAAATGTTTTAAAATATCTTTTGTGTACTAACTTTGATTTAAAATAATTACTTATTTATTTTGAAAATTTTGAAAAACAGGAAAGAATTTTAGTACACACATCAAACTCATTTCAAATTCATTTTACATAAGTTATGAAAATTTAGTACACAATGAATGTTTGGATGATCCGAAAATAATATCTTCACCGTAAATTTGAACTACTAAAACATCCTTTGAAATTATTTTTATAGAGTCGGGTCGAAACACCTTTTGTAATCCATTTGAAATAAAAAATGTTTTGAGCCTATCATACCAAAATCTTTGAGCTTTTTTAAAACCATACAAAGATTTAGTTAATTTAAAAACATGATTTGGAAAATGAGGATTTTAAAATCTAGGGGGTTATTCAACAAAAACATCCCCAATAATATAACCATTTAGAAAAGCACTCTTAACATCTATTTGATATAATTTGAAATTTAGATATGTTGTATAAGAAAGAAGTATTCTAATGGATTCAAGTCAATCTATTGGTGAAAATGTTTCTTCATAGTCAATACCTTCTTCTTGACTATAACATTATGCAACCAATCTATACTTGTTTCTAATAATTGTTCTAAATTCATCAAACTTTTTTCTATATACCCACTTAGTGTCAATAGTTAATTAGTCTTTAGGTCTATCTACTAATTCCTAGAAATTATTTCTTTTAAACTGATTCAATTCTTCTTGAATAGATATTACCTAATGCCTGTCATTGATTGCTTCATTGATAGTCTTAGGTTAAAGCTGTGACAATAAGGTTTGATGTTCAACCTGGTTTCTTAGTGAGGCTTGAGTTTGAGTAAATTTGTACAAGTATCATACCACAACATCTAAGGGATGGTTCTTGGGGGTTCTAATGGTTTTAGGGACTGAAGTACTTGGTTTTTCCAGGGCTTCTTCTAGATCAAGAATAATTTGAAGCTCCCTGCTAGTAGATTTATTGGGTAAATTAGCAGAAAGAGTAAAATCTTGAAAGGTATTATTGATATTAAAATTTGATATATCATCCTCAAGATTTTCTATAGTAGGTTTGAGTTCATGTGGATCTATTTCATTAAAAGTGACAAGAATAGTTTCTTACACAACTTTATATTTTTTTAAAAGAATCTATAAGCTTTACTAGTGGTTGAATAACCATGAAAATTTCCTTCATAGATTTTTTGTGCAAATTTTTACAAGCTCTCCTTTGTATTTAGAATGTATACCTTGCATCCAAAAACTATAAAGTAATTTACTTTGTATTTTAAACCATTACATAATACATATGAATTATTTTTCAAAATAGGTCTGATAAGAACTCTATTAATTAAATAACAAGTTGTGTTAATAGCTTCAGCCCAAAAGTAGACATGTGATTCATATTCACTGGGCATAGTTTGGGAAATATCTCGAAGAGTCATATTTCTTCTTTCAACAACCCCATTTTACTAAGGAGTTCAAGGAGAAGAGAAATTTTGAGTATATCCATATTGTCAGTAGAGAGATTCAAACTCTTGATTCTCAAAATATCGATCATGATCAATTCTCAAGGTTTTGATGGTGAGTCCACTAAGGTTCTCTACTGACTTTTCATGTTTTTCAAAACAAGTAGGAGCTTCACTCTTATAGTAAAGTGAAAAAACTCATGTATATCTTTATTAATCATAAAAAATAACATAATCATAGTGTTTTCTACTAAACTAGAAACTCTAGACGGTCTAAATAAATCCATAATTCTAGTGGTTGAGAGGTGGACACCTCTTTCTTTGGTTTGAGAGATATTTTGTATTGATTTCCCTTTTTATAGGGATTGCACACTTTATATTTAGGGAATTATAATTTAGTTTGATCTCTGACTAAACCTTTCTTATTTAGATTTTTAAGTGAGTATATATTTTAATATCCTAGTTTCCTATTCCACAATAAAGATTCTCTATGAAAATCAAATGTTTTGAAAAAAATAAGGAATCTAGATTAAAAACATAAATATTATCATTTATTAAAGAATTTAATACTAAAGCATGCTTGTAATAATAAATATTACAAGCGTTACTTACAATTTTAAAATTAAAATGATCATAAAAAAATTGATAAATACTGAGCAGATTATATTGTAAACCATCAACAAATAAAACTTTAGAAATAAGTACATATTCAGATTTTTCAATTTTTCTAAGTCCAATAACCTTTCTATTTGCATTATAACTGAAAGTGACATACCCACCATCCACCTTTATAAGATTCTTAAAGCTTGAATATTCTATGATCATATTTCTAGAATATCCACTATCCAAATATCATGGATTTTTGTTGTATATCTTTAAGAAATTTTCCTAAGTATAATCAAACATGAAATGATTTTGGTACCAAGATTTTCTTGCGTCTGGAGAAGGAATACAAATTTATCTTACAATATTTCTTGCAATATAAATAACATATTTAGTTAGAAAATCCTTTTTAGGTCCAAATTTTTTATAATTAGTTCCAAAACTATTAATTTCATTAGAAACTGAAATATTTTTTTGGGAACTAGGAATAAAATAATTTTTATAAATATTTCCTTCCTATCCAGATCCATACCCGATTCTATATTTTTATTTTATATTTTTTTGTTCAACCATTATAATATTCAAGGATTTTCTACTATCAATAAATTAATTCTAATATGTTTTAAACTATTCATTTATTAATTTTAGATCATTATTTTCCTTTAAAAAATTGACATTCTTTTCCTTTTCTATACTAAGATATGATTTATATACAATGCATAAAACATGAATATTATTCATATTTTCGTATATATCTTTTAGCTCATTCATGGTATCTTCCAACATAACATAATAATCTTCTAATTCTTCATTCTATATTTCAGAATCATCAGAGTTATGAGCAGAAGTATATGGTACATCAAAAACAATAACCGTAAAGCATATATATATATTTTTTCATTTGTATCTTCTTAGCTTCAATATGTGTCCACTACTACAAAATTGGGTTTATCTAGCACTATAGATTTAAAAATTCTAGTTAAAATCATTGATAAATACCTTCTATGTCAGTGCTTTTAAGAAAGCACTGATAAACCCCCTATATGTGCTAGAAGAAAAAAAACACCCATAAAGGCCACACTTTATCAGCATTTTTTTTTCTAGCACTGATAAAAGGTATATTTCATAAAAAAAATATTTCATTAAAAATAATAGATTAGTATATAAAAATAATTTATATTTTTAAAATATGTTCTAAATAAGTCTAAATAGACATTTACACTTAATATATAAGATATTTAGTGAAAAAAGATTATGATATAATTACAAAATATTATTAATTAATAATTTCTTAATTATTATCAAGTAATAATCATTTAATAATAGTAGAATGACATAAAAATTAAATTAATTAATGATAAGTCTAAGATAAGTTGAAAACATGACTTGATCTTCAAACGACCACAACTTTTGATCCGGATGTCCATTTAGGATCTACCACATATAAAATTAAAGCTTGCGACGATATCTATACACAAGTGATTGGAAAAAAACATTAGTCATATTTTTTGAGGAAAAAAAGTCCCATAATAAGTTCAAAACTATGTTTTAGTCGGGGGTTTCCCAATTTTTTAACATTTGATGGAATTTCAGCTTCGTTTAAGAAGGTATAATTGTCTTTTTTCAGTGGGAATTGAATTTATTCTCAAGGATTACACTAATATTGATATTATGGTTTTGATTTTTTATCATGTTTCACAATGTAGTTTTATTTATAATTAAATAAATGCATATTTTCTTATATTTACTTATAATAAATCACTTGTATAAATACATATATCAACATATTTACATAGAAATGTATTTTTAAATATATAAACTAAATATTTATTATTTATTTCATTTAAAGTAAATAATTATCCATTTTATTTACCATATAAAAATACACTAATTTTTATATATATACCTATACAAGTAATGTTTGTATATAAACATGTATGTGTCAATAAACAAATATATATGTATATGTATATTCTGATATATGTAAATAAATATATATTCTAAAAAAGTATTTAAATCAATATCTAACAATTTTTTACATTATACAAATATATATGTAATGTTTATATATACATATATGTGTGTATTAATAAACAGATATATATTTATATTATATTTTAGTATATGTAAATGAATATAATATATAATATATTTAAATAAATATAAGTATATATATATATATATATATATATTTATATCACACATACACACATATTTTATAAATGTATTTAAAATAATTAGATAAATATATGGATAAAATATATATATATAAATATATATATAAAAATAAATAAAAATATCATTAAAGAGATAAGAAAAAAACATAGTGCAGTGGTAAAGGCATTCCATATTCAAAAGAGAGGTGAAAGGTCCAAATCTAAGAGTGTACAAGAGGCTAGAAATTTGAAAATCGCTATTAAAGGGATCATGGGGTGAAAAGTTTTGATGGGGGGTGGAGCACTGTTAAAGGGGTCGTGGAAGTACAGATAAAGGGGTTGGGTTCATAGAGATCCGAAAAAATATAATTTTACCCCCTTTAACAATGTTTTTTGTGAGTGATGATAAAGCCCACACTTTAACATCATTTTTGTAGATAGCACTTTATAAGCATTATTAAAGTCCTTTTACTAGCACTGTTAAAACCCAGTTTTGTAGTGGTGGTCACTAGATCTATCTTCAGATACACTCCAAGTGACCTTCATTTCCCTTTTTTCTATTTTCTCTTTATACCCATATCTTTTCTTATACTTGAGTTTCAGATAGTCATATTTTATATGTCTTTTCCTCTTACATTAATAGAAGGTAATCTCATTAGAGGAATCATCCTTTTTCCAATCTTTTCTCCCATTTCTGCTTTTATCATACTTTCTTTTATATTTTGTCTTGTGATTTTTGTTTGTATTTCTATAAAACTTCTTAAATATTTTGGGACGTTGAGCCATTTACCCATCACTATCGGTATCATCTTCACTTTCAATTGTACTTTTAGGTTTGAAAACTTCTTTAGCTTTTGACTATGATTCTTTAAAGGATGCAGATTTCCTCTTCAGTTCATCAATGTCATTATTCACTTTTATCACTTCTTCATACATCATCAGTGTTCCTATTAGCTCCATGACTAGTAGTTTTCTAATGTTACATGATTCCCAAATATAAAATTTAGTACCTCTCCATCTATCTTGTAGACACCTTAATATTCTTAGCAATTGATCTTTTTCAGTCATCTTATGTCCAAGTGTTATCATAGTATTTATAATCTCATTAAATCTAAGATAAATGTTAGAGATAGATTCATTAAGATTCATTTTTAAAGTATCACACTTAATATTTTATGTATTCAATCTCATTTATTTAACATTAGAAGTTCCTTCATGAGTCACCAAAAGGGTATCCTAAATTTAATAAGTAGTATCACAGGTAGATATTCTATTAAATTAATCCTCTCCAAAATCATAAAACAAATTCATTCATGGATTTATAATTTGAATTATAAATGGCATTAGTTGGAGCATCCCATTTTTTTCTATCAGTTTTAGGTTTTTTATAATGATCTAAAATGGATCCTCAAATATCAAAACTCATACTCTCAAGATGAATTTTTATTTTTATTTTCCATTGACCATAAATTTGACCAGTAAAGTAAAGATATATGTTTGTAGCATAACCTTCATACTTAGAATCTATAATAAAAAATTAAAGACTACATATAAATTAAAAGTTATTACTAAAAACTTGATTAAAGTAAAAGGTAAGCAGAGAGAAGAAAAAATGAATCCCTTTGATACCAAATTTCATTCAAATTAGAAAAATCAAGAGGGGTGAATTGAGTTTCAAATTAAAATTTCTATTTAAAAACAATTTAAAACTAAATCCCTTAGTTTGAAATACAGCCTGGTTAATTAATACAATATGTATATCTAATCTTTTTTTAAATAAAATATCAAAAATTCAATCAAATCTCAGTTAGAATAATCTTAGGAATTTTCTAATATTTTGAGATTAATCTCCTCACATTAAATAGTTGAAATGTCACTTTTAAAAAATAAATATCAAAGTATAGTTTTACAAAACATACACTACTATAAATTTAAGCTATAGCCACGGACCTATAGCCACGGTTTTATAGGTCCGTGGCTATAGACTGTTTATAGCCACGCTTTAATTAAGCATCCATGGCTAAACATCTAAACATTGGCATTTCTTTTTTTCTTTGGATTTCGTTGGCCTCTCCTCTCCTCCTCCCCCGATCCACGATGACCTCTCCTCTCCTCCCCCGATCCGCGACCCTACTCTCCGAACCGTCTACAGCTCTCACCACGGCGCCCTCCTCCCGACGCTCCCAATCAATGCAGTCTCTCACACTGTCGTCGACCTCTCTCACCACGACCCTCCACTCCGAACCGTTGACCTCTCTCACGAACTCTCTCACACTGGTCACAGCGGCCCTTCAGAAGGAGGAATCCACTGGCGCTTCAGCTTGAAATTTCTTTGTACTTTATGAATCTCCCTCTTTCTATTTCCCTCCCACTATAAATACCCCAATACACGAAAGTTTTACATCCTTCACCCCAACACTGGTGAAAGTTGAATTATGAAAAAAGTTCCACAACCTATGAATTTATTAAAAATCGACCCGTAGTAGCTTGTTGGTATTCACAAGCATTGAGTTGATGACATGCATCGTAGTAGCTAGCTGTTATTCACAAGTATTGTTACACGAGTTCATGAATTTTATACCACTCATAAGATTTCATTGTTTAAAATTTTTATTGAATTTTCACTGATCAAAATAAGTTTTAGGGTTTTCTTTTTTCTCTCTTTTTATGACCGCATAAAGTTTACATGAGTGCAGTGTAATGGTATTAATTGTGGAAAATGGGTTTGATTATTTAATATCTCTTTTATTTTTAAAGAAAATGAATAATCTGTTTACCCTTTTTTTGTGAATGTATTTTAATTTACTAATCTTTTTCTTATAGATTTATTTTGGAAGATTCTTATTTATCAAAGGCTAAAATGGAAAAGATATTTTCTAGTAGTGTTGCTTTGTTTATTTTGCTAACTTTCTATAATCTTTTGTATGTTTGTGAGTTACTTTTAGGATGGAGAGAACTACTTAATTAGGACATAAGGATATATTTGGTTTACATGTACTAAATGAAAGAAAAAGAAATAAAACAGAATGATGTTTGAATTCATGCATTTTATTCCAATTGTCAGTAAGAAGTGGGGGTTTACCAAGTTTAACTGCACCAATTAATTTAAGTGGTAGATAAGTAACAATATTGTTCCTGATGGTGTTAATAAAAATATTTTGGGATCACATTTATTAATTTTTTTGCTTAGGTAACAGGTTGGATTCCCTTACCCATGTTATTATTCACTTTACACCTATTTGTTTCCCCTGTTTTGTTGTCTTCAAAATTGTATGCCACTGTTGTTTTGTTTGGTTGTTAAATTTGTATCTGATTTTATACTCAAATTTATGGAGTTTGTGACCTTCCTTCTTGTTTATATTTTTGACATTTCGTCATTGTTTCATTTTTCTGGGTTGGATGCAACTGCATTTATTCGGATGCTATTGCATTTTTGGATGCCACTGCATTTTCGATATTGTTATTTCCCCTGTTTTGTTTTGCATTTTGGTTTGTATTTTCTTGGATGTTGCTACATTTTTTGGATGCCACTTCATTTTGGTTTGAATTTTGGAATTGGATGGTGTTTTTTGGAAGCCACCCTTCTGCTGCATTAGGTTGGGTCTGGGTCTGGGGGGGCTGTAGGGGGTTGGGGGAGGGGGGCTGCCGAGGGGTAGGGGTGGGGAGATGGAGGGGCTACTATAGGGGGCTGAGGGGGCTGGGGGTGTATGGGTCTGGGTTTGGGTTTAGGTGCATCGGGTTGGGTTTTAATCATATAACTTGACCCAAACTGACCCAAACCATGACAGGTTGGGTTGGGTTGAGTCCTTTGGCCATGTGTCAGGTAACCTGACCCCATCGGGTTGGGTTAGGTTCTCACAAAGCACGTGATCGACCTAATCTTTTTTTGTTGGGTTGAGCCCCAAAACACCCTCGACCCAACACACAAACACCCCTAAAGCCCGACACTATTATGAAGAGTCATCTCTTGGACTTGACATTAGGTGGATCTTTTCATTGTTATGAACCTACTTCACACTATCTATGGTGGTTTTTTCAGCTCCATGGAAGATGTTCTAGAATTATTTCATATGTTGAAGGTACATGAAGGCCTTTGTTGATTAATTAATACACTTTTGAATTTGAAGTCATGGGAAACATCGATGTCTCCTTCATGTTTTATTGCTTGGAGTACTGGGTGTGGGGTGCGGCAGGGCTCAGGGTGCAGGGTGAGAGATCTCTATTTTTTTCTAGAAACTAATATGTAGACACGGTTTACAACCATGGTAGTATAACTAGTTTTTGGAAAGTACAGGATTTGGAATAAAAAAATGATATTCAAGAATGGTGTATAGTTGTTCTCACTATTAATTTTTTAGATCCTTTTGAGAAAAATGGTTTTTAAACTACATATTATAATTTTTTAGATGCATTAAAATGTTTTTTCCTAGAAAAAGGGGCCATGAAAATGTGATTCATAAATAAGATTTGGTGGAAACAATGTGTAATGTGGATGAAAGTGTGATCAAACTGGTCTATGATGTATCACCGCGAGCCAGGTAGTTTCTATTATTTAATTAATATCCATTTCATTATATAATTTAGATGGACTTTTTCTATTTCATATAATTAAAAAAACATATTTTTGCCTCACCTAAACTGGTTATAGGTACAATCCATAGGTTAGAGATATCATAGTAGTGCATGTTATTGAGGTAGAGTACCACAACTAAATTCATTTAATAATAAAATTATTAGATGTGGGTGATGAATTTATATTGTTTCCTGATTTTTTTAGTTGGTAATAATTAAACCATTGGTAATTTAACATCCTTCAATCCGCCTCATATTTTTGAGCAACAATGTTTTAATGATTTATTCTTGATAACTAATTAAGAGTGTTAATGTTTAGGTTGCTCCAAAGTGATGAAGGATGGAGATCAATTTTATATAGGATGTGTTTTTTAGGCCATCGACATCCTTGCAATGAAGCTCACTAGGGTCTCAAATTACGGTATGCTCATAGAACCAGGATTAGAAACTGGTTCATCTATGGTGAGGGGTGTTGTCAAGCTTTGGGACATGGGGTTGGGTAAGAAGAAGATGTGGGGGTTGAGGAAGAAGAGGAGGGTATTTTGGACCTTTAAAACTTGAACATCCATTCCACCCTCGAAGTTTTAATTTTACCAAACATAATTTATAAACACCATTTTCCACAAACTAAATTGGATTACCCTGATCCGAGCACCCAAGTCAGCCTGTGGAAAGGCTCGAGGGTCATTCTCAATCCCTTCGAGCTAACAACAATTGTTGAGGCATCAGATTATGCTTTATGAGAATAATTTTCCTAGATAAATATTATTCAACAATTATCAGAATTCTATCAAAATTTCAGCATGGTGCGTCCATTCCTTAGATGTCCTCGCATAAAAAAATAAGTAGTTTCAGGGGGGCAGGGGGCAGGGGTGCAGGGGGCTAGGTTGGAGGGGGCAGGGGGCAGGTTGGAGGGGGGCAGGTTGGAGGGGGGCAAGGGGCAGGGGGAAGGGGGCAGGGGGGTAGGGGGCAGGGGGCAGGGGTGTAGGGGTGCACGGGGGTAGGTTGGAGGGGGGCAGGGGGCAGGTTGGAGGGGGGGCAGGGGCAGGGGGCATGTTGGAGGGGGCAGGGGCAGGGGGCAGGGGGCAGGGGGTAGGGGCAGGGGGGAAAGGAGCAGGGGGCAGGGGAAGGGGGCAGGGGGAAGGGGGAAGGGGGCAGGGGTGCAGGGGGGCAGGGGGGCAGGTTGGAGGGGGGCAGGGGGAAGGGGGCAGGTTGCAGGGGCAGGGGGGGCAGGTTGGAGGGGGGCAGGGGGCATGGGGCAGGGGGGCATGTTGCAGGGGGCAGGGTGTAGGTTGGTGGGGGGCAGGAGGGCAGGGGGCAGGGGGCAGGGGGTAGGGAGCAGGGGGGCAGGGGGGAGGGGGGAGGGGGGAGGGGGAGGGTGGATGGGTGCAACTGTGCACAGTTTAACAACAACCCCTATTCCAGGTTTGAACATAAAAATTATTTTCCCTTTTCTTTTCTTTTATTTTGTTTAGTTATTTTACTATTTAATAACATTTTTCTTGTGTTATCTGGGCATGAAAAAAGCTGGACAACACCTCATGTACCTGTTGAAGATCAAATCATACTGTTGTTGGAATCATAAACAAACATCCAGGTTCGTGTTTCTAGTTAGTTTTCAATGTTTTTTATGTTTTCCACCTTCCTCTTTAAATTGTATGTGTGGCATTGCCCATTTAATTTGAATGTTTCTGTAAAATACATTTAATGTGTGAAGGTGCATATACCCAGTGGGGGAGCAACAAATTTTAGTTAGAAAGATCCAACACGCCGTAGTCACGCCGCGGTCACGCCGTGATCACGCCGTGATTTGACCCTGCTCCGGCCACATCCAGCCCACACCAGCCCCCTTTCACCTTCATTTCAGCCCACTGCCACCAGAATTCCAACCCGCAACAGCCCCCCTGCCACCTTCGAATTAGCCTGCACCATCTCCCCAACACTTGCAACCAGCCCCATTTCACCAACATTCTAGCCTCCTCCCACTCCTTTCGCTCCTGGCCAGAAGAGGCTGCCCTGCGGATGTCGCTGGACCGGGCCAACATGCCGCGGTCACGCCGTGGTCACGCTGCGGTCACGCCGCGGTCACGCTGTGATTTGGCCCTACTCCGACCACATCTTTCCCACACCATCCCCCTTCCACCTTCATTTCAGCCCGCTGCCACCAGCACTCCAGCCCGGAACAGCCCCCCCTGCCACCTTCGAATCAGCCCGCACCATCTCCCCAACACCTGCAACCGGCCCCCTTCCACCAGCATTCCAGCCTCCTCCCGCTCCCTTCGCTCCAGGATGGAAGATGCTGCCCTGCGGATGTCGCTGGACCGGGCGGTCATGCCGCGGTCACGCCACGGTCACGCCGTGATTTGGCCCTGTTCCGGCCACATCCAGCCCACACCAGCCCCCTTCCACCTTTATTTCAGCCCGCTACCACCAGCATTCTAGCCCGCAACAGCCCCCCTGCCACCTTAAAATCAGCCCGCACCATCTCCCCAACACCTGCAACCAGCCCCCTTCCACCAGCATTCCAGCATCCTCCCACTCCCTTCACTCCTGGCCGCAAGATGATGCCCTGCAGATGTCGCTGGAACGGGCCAACACGCCGCGGTCACGCCGCGGTCACGCCGCGGTCACGCCGCGGTCACGCCGCGGTCACGCCGCGGTCACGCCGCGGTCACGCCGCGGTCACGCCGCGGTCACGCCGCGGTCACGCCGCGGTCACGCCGCGGTCACGCCGCGGTCACGCCGCGGTCACGCCGCGGTCACGCCGCGGTCACGCCGCGGTCACGCCGCGGTCACGCCGCGGTCACGCCGCGGTCACGCCGCGGTCACGCCGCGGTCACGCCGCGGTCACGCCGCGGTCACGCCGCGGTCACGCCGCGGTCACGCCGCGGTCACGCCGCGGTCACGCCGCGGTCACGCCGCGGTCACGCCGCGGTCACGCCGCGGTCACGCCGCGGTCACGCCACGGTCCTGCCGCGGTCACGCCCCAGTCACGCCGTGATTTGACCCTGCTCCGGCCACATCCATCCCACACCAGCCCCCTTCCACCTTCATTTCAGCCCGCTGCCACCAGCATTCCAACCTGCAACAGCCCCCTTCCACCTTCGAATCAGCCCGCACCATCTCCCCAACACCTGCAACCAGCCCCCTTCCACCAGCATTCCAGCCTCCTCCTTCTCCCTTCGCTCCTGACCAGAAGATGCTACCCTATAGATGTCGCTAGACCGGGACAACACGCCATGGTCAAGCCACGGTCACGCCGCGGTCACGCCGCGGTCACGCCGCGGTCACGCCGCGGTCACGCCACGTTAATACCGTGATTTGGCCCTACTCCAGCCACATCCAGCCCACACCAGCCCCCTTCCACCTTCATTTCAGCCCGCTGCCACCAGCATTCCAGCCCGCAACAGCCCCCCTTCCACCTTTGAATCAGCCCGCACCATCCCCCAGCACGTGCAACCAGCCTCCTTCCACCAGCATTCTATCCTCCTCCCGCTCCCGGCGATCCTAGTCGGAAGATGCTGCCCCGCGAATGTAGCTGGACCGGGCTAACACGCCACGGTCACGCCGCGGTCACGCCGTGGTCACGCCACAGTCACGCCGCATTTATGCCAGGATTTGGCCCCGCTCCAGCCACATCTAGTCCACACCAGCCCCCTTCCACCTTCATTTCAGCCTGCAACAACCCCCCAGAATCAAGATGGTAGCCTCACAATAATTCCTGGGTAACAAGATTATTAGGATGAATTGGTTTTAGTACTGAAGGTTGAGGATATTTTTATCCAGCTTTAGATTTATGAGTCTCTTAAGGTTGTTTTTGTAACCATATCACTAGAGGGTTCGAGTTATAAGTTGTGGAAAAGAGGCTGGGGAGTTCATCAACCCAAATAAAATGTAATGGAATTCATAATTTCCATTGTGTGTACGAAACACTATCTTTTTAAGACCCTTATTGATACTCATATCCAGTGGAACCTAGATTTGAAATCCCATATTGAGAAAAATGTAGCTCATTTCAACTCTTACAATTGTTCTTCAATGATGGTAATGAGGAACCTATTTGGAATGGTATGTTTATTAAGTGCTTGGTAATTAATGAACATCTTCTAAGTCCCATATTTTTTCCTTTACAAGAAATATGGGACTATAAAATGGGATTCCACCATGTCAGGTTATTCATTTACCCAACATGTCATTAACATTGTGCTTGAACTCATTATTTAGATAATGATCTAGATTATATGGTCAAATAATTAACAGGGTCGTCCCAAGCACCAGATAAATAGCGTGGTTGGGTTTCCAATATAGTTGTAGGCCCTACAGTTTTCTAAACATAAACTGGATTTTTTTCTAAAATTCACCCGAATAAAACCAATCGACGAGCTTACGGTTTGATTCTTATTCTAGAAACTGAATCCACACTTACCAATCCCATCACTCAATAATATTATTCTTTGTTGAATGTGGTTTTGAAGTCCCCATGGTTACACTATAGCAGTTTAATTTACATAGAGATTAATTTCCTACCCCTACTATAAAAATCCCTTGGTTTTATAACCCTATCTAGTCAAAACACTATGCAGTATTGTTATCCATTATATCCTAAAGACTACATATAGTCCTATAGGGTCAAAAACAAATGTATCAACTTTACTGATGAAATTCACTATACTGACCTAAATCTATTTTCATAGGTCTTGTAAAAAATAATGAGGACCACAACCATGAGTAAAAACAAATGGTTTGGTAATTAAAACCTTAAAGTTTGTGAGTTTGGAAAGATGTATAGAAGTAAATAGATGGATTTCTCTTTTATCTAGTAAAAGAACTACCATAACACTTGATATATGTCTGGTGAGCATCATCTAATTTTCCTTAACCTCATGCATACTCTGGAGATTAATCGATTCTCTTTCTCATTATACTAGTTTCCTACCATGTTTTTATTCTCAAGATTCTATGACCAAATATTTTTCTTTTTCCACGTCTCCCTCCTCCTTAAATTCCCTAAGTTCTCTGAATTCCTGGATTCACACTCGAAAAAGATTTTTAGGGCATTTGTGTATTGGTCTGTATGGTTGGCCACGGTGGAAGCATAACCCATTCAACTTCTATTCCCCCAATTCATGATGACTCATATCTCTCACACCATTACATTGTTCATCTCTATTTACGGTATTCATAAAGTTTTCTCATTGGTTTCATTAAAAAATAAGTCATTTTGTGGGTTAATTTGTAATCCATACTAATGGATTGTCTCCAAATAATGTTGGAAATTCTACTAACTGTGAGACGCTTCATAACTCTTCAGATTGTTTGACAACCTCTGTAACCAGAAATGTCTCAAGGAGTACGTCGCACTCCATCCATCCCATTTATCTGAATTATGTATTTTTCAGTGCTTATCAAGTTTTTTTTCATTTTCTAATCCTCACTGCATATGTTTCTCAATTCTATTCAAACTCTCAAGAGTTTGTTCTTCTAAATCACAAACTAATAACATCATGCTTTTCTTCTATGCCTCATCCAGAGCCATATGTTGGCTCTTGTTCTACCCTCTCATATTTTATTCCATGTTTTATTACATCGATGCCATATTTTCTTTAATACTCACCATAAAAAAGTATATCTAAGCCACATTTGTTTCCATTCATGTTTACCTAAAAATATTAATACACAATTTTCCAACCTAAACATAGGTAGAGATCAAGTTGTCTTCCACCCAATGTGTGTGTGAAACTACGATTTGTGAATTGATGATCGTCACATTGTTGTTTCTTTGAGTTTCCATTAGATTCATCCTCACCTATTTCCATCCAATAATGATCACCCCATACACAAATACATCATCTTCGGTTGATCCATTAAACTCATAGTTCCCCATTAGAGTCACTAAAACATTATGATTATGTGTGTGTTCTTGGAGAGAAATAAGAACACAAGCAAAAAAGATGAATTATAGGGGTATTAATGTTAATTCATGTTACCAGATTGGTAAGATAAATCGGGACAATGGTTTGGAGCTAGATATTCCTCCTTGACGTCCACCTACTGGAAGAATGTAGAAGAACAATACTCAGACCACTTCCATCTATAGGTGTATATTCCAGCATGATTTCTTTTCATTTCTAACTGAATTTTATATTGTATCACAATCCATGCTGAACATATACTAAACCATGTTCCCTATCAGTACCACTAACCAACATAGGATTCTTTTCCCATTCTGTACCTCCTCCACTGATAATTATGTTTAATGGGAGGGCTTCTGGAGAAAGGGGTAACACCACCATGGCTCGGACCCTGGTAGCTACCAACTTCTATTGAGCCTGAACCTCAAAATTGATGTTGAGCCTGAACCTGAATAGTTTAGTTGGTCCCACATTTTCCTTTCCTCCAAAAATTTAAAACCTCATCACCTCTAACCTGACAATTGGGGCAAGGGGTGTGCAAGGGATGTGGGGGGGGGGGGGTGATGTCCAGCAGGGGGGGCTATCCAGGGGGGTCTTGCAGGGGGGGCTTCTATCCAGGGGTCCTGTAGGGGGGGGGGGGGGGCTTCTGTCCGGGGTTGTCCTGCCGGGGGGGAGTGTCCAGGGGGGTCCAGCAGGGGGGGCTGTCTAGGGGGGTCCAACAGGGGTGTGGGGGGGGGGGGGGGGTTGTTGTCCAGGGGGGTCCAGCAGGGTGGGGGGGCTCATGTCCAGGGGGGTCCAGCGGGGGGGGGGGGGGGGGTGGGGGGATTCTGTCCAAGGGGTCTGGGGGGGGATGTTGTCCGGGGGGGTGCTGTCCAGCATGGGGGGCTGCTGTCCAGGGGGGTCCTACAGGGGGGGCTTCTGTCCAGGGTGGTCCTGCAGAGGGG
Organism: Viscum album; assembly: GCA_963277665.1. Taxonomy (NCBI): domain Eukaryota; kingdom Viridiplantae; phylum Streptophyta; class Magnoliopsida; order Santalales; family Viscaceae; genus Viscum; species Viscum album. Next base: position 1,730,376,292 of record OY728157.1, read on the forward strand.
GGGGGTGTCCAGGGGGGTCCAGCAGGGGGGGGGGGGCTGTCCAGGGGGTCCAGCAGGGGGGGTGGTGTCCAGGGGGGGGCTGTCCAGGGGGGCAAGGGGTGTGCAAGGGATGTGTGGGGGGGGCTGTCCAGCAGTGGGGGATGGCCTCTGTCCAGGGGGCTTCTGTCCAGGGGGTCCAACATGGGGGCTACTGTCCAGGGGGGCTAGGGCTGCTGTCCAGCAGGGGGTGGGGGGTTGCTATCCAGGGGGGTCCAGCAGGGGTGTTCACGGGATGTGTGTGTGGGGGGGGGGCTGCTGTCCAGGAAATATATGACTAAGACCAGGCTCTTAATGGAAAGCAGGAGAACTTCAGAACTACTAAATTTGACTCTGATGAAGTTGTCCTGGACTCACAAATTCCTACTACGACCATGCCTATACATAAGGTGAAAATCAATAATTCAGGGTAGGACCTACATGGTTTAGGCGAGTCACTTGGTGGATAGTAGGAGAACCTCAGTGCTACTATATATGGCTATGATGAAGTAGTCCCAGACACACAATTGGGTAGTGCTGGTTCTGGGCATGCATATGCCTTACCTACTTCATATTTGGTTGGACATGATTCTCATAAAGGGGACTCTTTTACTCAGGTAGAGCCTGCAAAATCAGGAAGAAGGTGAGTTTCAAGAGCCAAAGACGTAGGCTTTGCTCACTCTCTAAATAAATTCTTGCCTCTAAGTGGGAAATCATGGGTGGAAGATGTAGATGACAGTGCTCCATCCAAAGATATAACAATTTAAATAAATGGGAAGGATGAATCTCCCCCTTCCTCTAGGGAAATTGATGAATTTCCTGAGGATAAGGCCTCTAAAGGCAAGGCTAAAGAGAACACTCAATCCGATAAACAGAAAAACATGAAGAAAGGGGGGCCTCAGACCAGAGGCAAGTCAGCTCTTAATAAATGAAGATTTTTTCTGGAACTTCAATGGGCATGAGAACCCTCCCACAGTCAAAGCCCTTAGGCACATTCTTATGACCAACAAACCTTTAATGATTAGCATTGCTGAACTGAAAATGAAGTTCTCAAGCTAGAAATCTATAAAATGGTCTTCAATTGGATACTCACCAGTCTCATAACATGTGAATGAAAATGCAGATGAGGATTTTGTTGGATTGGTGTTGCCCAATCCGATTGGGCCTTGGATACTGTAGCAATACTGACCACTGTAGAAATGCTGACCGACCGACACCGAAAGAAACTGTAGTGGTGCGGACTTCGAGGTCAACTTCATTGTAGCGCTTTTGACTTCCATCCGGTAGACATTGTAGTGCTTTTGAAAAAGTTGGCCGCCGATCACTGTTGCAATACAGACTTCTATTTTGGAACAGTGGACCGTCTTCTTTATATGTAGCCCATTTCGGGATAGGGTTTGCTTCAAAAATCCTCTGTAATTTTGTGCTCCCGATATAGTGAATTCTGCATCTCCCATGGACGTAGGGATTTTTCCCGAACCACGTAAATTGTTGTGTCCCTTGCTTTCTTTCCTTCATTTTTCCTCGTTTCTGTCATTGTGTCTCCCGGCGATTCTGCAACAAATTTATGGGTCCTCAAGCATGAAAGTGTTCATATTCTTTCCTGCACTGATGATCATTAGAGTGTCCCGATTGATATGGTGTTCCATGATATTGGGATATCTATAGTCTTTGTTTATGCCTCTAACTCCTATCTCAACAGAAGGGAGCATTGGCAGGATATCACTTATATTTCTAAGAAAATGTCACACAGCTGGATGTCATTGGGTGATTTTAATACTGTGCTCTGACTAGAGGAGAAAACTGGTGATAACTTCAACATGATGGCTGCTTTTGACTTCCTTTCTTTCATTGACAATTTTAGGCTAGTTGAAGTGACCACTATGGGGGTGATTACACCTGGAGTAGGTACACCATTAATGGGAGGCAAGCCAGCAGTATTGATAGATGCTTAGCCTGCATCGATGAAGGGAATGGGCCCTTGATTATTTATGGACTCATCTTACCAAAGCATAACTCTGATCATAATCCCATCCTGATTGATGTATGTGCTAGAAATGTGAGGTATTCTTCTTTTCCTTTTAGACATAACAACTCATGGATTGTGTGCAGGGGACAAGGTGAGGGGGTAGGGGTGGTTTGCTGGGGGTAGGGGGTTTGCAGTGGGTTGGGGGGAAGTGCAGTGGGCAGGGGGGAGGTGCAGTGGGCAGGGGGCAGGGGGCAGGGGTGTGTGCAGTGGGCTGTGGGGAGTGCAGGGGGTAGTACTGGGGAAGGGGGAAGGTGGGGCCGTTTTTTTATGGAATAGGGAGACATATAGCCACATTTTCAAAAACCATGGCAATAGACCTATAGCCACACTTAAGATTCTGCCACGGTTTGAAAACTGTGGATATAGGCTATTGTCGTGGTTCAAACTGTGGCTATATGTTTTACCCTATAGCCACGCCAATACCAGCCGCGGTTTATGAAACTGTGGCTATAACCTATAGCCAGAGTTTTTGGGCCTATATCCACAGTTCCAAACCGTGGCTATAGCTTTATTTTTTAGTATTGATATTTTAAATACAATTTTAAAATAGAGGAAGAAAAACTTTGAAATACACAATGAAGTATAAAACAAGAGATTTTGTCTCAAGATGAGACCTAGTCCTCTTCACTTAATAGTCACATACTACAAAACATGTTTATTAATAAATAAATAGATCCATAACTTAGATCGAGTTTTACAAAAAACATTGTGCAAGGATGACCAGGCTTATACACAACCTCTTCCACTATTTCTGTGGGAGTACAAATAAAAATAAATAATATGATAGAGTATCTAATACTCTCCAATACAGTGTAAGATAAAGTGATAATAAATATATAGTTTAATACAAACACAAATTGAATGTAAGTTAAAATAGAGAAAAAGTGAAGAAGAATTTTATGTAGAAGAAGATTGATGTTATGTTGTTCTGCAGATGGTTCTTCTCTTCTTGAAGTTTCCTTTTGGTTTGGAAATAAGATGTGAATATGTTATGATGTTATCAAATCTTAAAATTAAGTTCTAATAAGAAACAAAGTATCTTACAGTTTGTGTTTCTCATAATTGTTAAAAGTCTAATTGTTGTGCATATATGTCCATCACATTTTTCTGACTCTAGTCATCCGTATAAAGACATTTTCTCCAAAAAGAGTCATTGTAAATGTATCATTAAAAATCCTTGTACTTAATACAAAATTTGGGTACATTAAATGTCTCTGACCGATCATTTAATTTTATGCAAAAAGAAGTTAAAAAATGTTATATTTAAATATAATACTCACTTTAGAAAAAATTTATTTAAGAGTGTCATGTCATCTAAGCCATGAAAATTCCAAAACTTAATGAAAAACTTGATCAAGTTCCCTGAGAAGGTCATCCGATCAATTTCTTATAAACTCATGGTCAATTTGATACTTTGGAAAAAATTTCACGGTCGTTTGAATCCATATAGTAACTTCAAGACTTCACCACAAATCTAATTTTCTATGAGGTCACTTGAAGTATCATGGTAGCTTTAATGCTTTGTCAAAATATTGAATTGTCATGGTAGTTTTGAGTTCATCATGCGGTCTCTCTAAGACTTCGCGAGAATTCTGACAGATGGACAAACCATACGGTATCTTGGTTATTCATGTGGTTGATCAAAGAGTTGGTGAGAAATCTATCATAGTCAATCCAATAGATGTGAGGTTGGTCCACTTGTATTGTGGTTGATGCACTTGTCATGTAGTCGATCTAATCCTTTTCAAAAAATATGATAGTTGCAGTCCCCCTAAAATTTAAGCATTCACTTATTTCATTTGTGATATTTCCATCATGGTCAATCTGATCGACATATGGTTGTTGAATTGGTCATGTCGTCACTCTGGTACTTTGAGAAATTCAACCTATGAAAATGCCTTTAAGCGGTCAATTGAGTCTTTATGCGGTTGATTCAACAATTTTTTGGGATTTATCTTCTCCAAACTCATGATCGGTAGTTTTACTTGTTTGGATTTATGGTCGTTTCAAGACTGTGAAATTTTCAAAATTTCCCAGAAGAAATATTTTAATTCCATAAAACACAAAAAATATTAGAAGCACATAAACATGATTTGGGATTATTAAAGTAAATAATTGATAGTTTAAACTAATAGATTTATTTTGATGATGTTTACTACATTTTTTATGATATTTTGATTATTTTTATGTGTAAATGATATTTCAATAGTAAATAACTATAACATTTAAATAAAAACCATTTTATAAGAAAACATATTTTTGAAGCATAAAATGACATTACTAAAAAATTGAGTACCTATTTCCTAAAAATTAATCAATACATTTTTGTTGAGTAGTAAATTTATATATACTTCATAATGCGGTTAATACTATTTATACCAATCTATTTAATTATAAGTTATAACTATAATATTTAAATAATAATATTTCATGGTTCATCTAAGCTCGGTGTTTCATATTGTAAAAATATCGAACATAATGTTATTTTAAAATATCAATATATTACATATAATCTCTAGACTGGTTCTTTATAATGTCTCCCACCATTATATAACTGGTCCTCCTAATGAACTCCTAAATAAGATCTTTAATTTGTTTAGATGGGATTTCATCAACAATGGTCAAATCTTCTCCCCAAAAAAATAGGTATTTTACTGCCAGTAGATGTTTTGAACAAGTTTCATGAATGTTTATGTTATTCCTTCCAAGACTCTGAGTTATATTATTCAATGTGAATGAACAACAACACTTTGTGTTCTTCTTTAATATTCTAAATCATACTCTACGATATAAGGATATTATAGTAATCCTTCTTCTCCTTCTTCTACAAAAAAATGATATCATAGGACAAGTATTCAACCCTAATTCTTATTATTCTCATTTTTCTTCTTTTATGTATAGGTTCTTATTTCTTGAATGTCATCAGTTACTTATCTCTTCAATACACGAAATTTTTCCTCAGGAATTGCAGTATCAGATCACTTCCTCTATATCATTTTATATTCATTGATATTTTTATACCAAAATAGAATCTCGAAAATGTATTTTATGTATTTGAATATGGATATATACCTTGATTAGCTGTAAAATGATATCCTCCATTAATATGGTCAATAAGATCTTCCATATATTTATTCTCATTCAATCTAAGTCAAAGATTCCAAGAGACCAGAGATTATCTTTCTTTAAAACTTCCAAAAAAATATACAAGCATATTAATTTCTCTATATTTGAATGCGTGAATATCATCATTGTAACACCCCGAGATTTTATGAAAAATATTCTTTTTAATTTCATTAATGTCTTGTGTTATACGCTACACCAAAAAGAGCTTTCACAACACACATCTCTGACTTGGCTTGAATTACACGCAATCGCGACCTTCCACGATAGCGTGTGTTGTACGCAACACCAAGTTTCGCTAAACAACGATATGCTATTAAGATATTATTAAAGCTAGCCGTTATGAATAGTAATAACCACTTTTTGAAATTTTGTAAATTTTATTTTTCAAAATGGACTTCATTTATGGATTAGGAGTATCGAATTTAGCCTAAGGTGAAATTTTGGTAATTTTCGGATAACTTTCATATTTTGATGAATAGTGGAAATTACTAAATTTTAATTAAAAACTACTTTTTCAATCGAAATAATTAATAGTTATAAATTATTAATTTGAGTGGTTTTAAAGTATATTTAGAATATATTTTTACAATTTAATACAATGTTGGACATTGGATGTAATTTCACATTTAAACCAGTTATAAACAAGTGTCAATCTTTTGATAGTTATTATCTCTTAAAAACATGCTATTTGTTGTGACAGCGGAAATTAATTATAAAATTAATTAATGCAACTTATATGTTGGGAATTTTGTAAAATAGAAATCATTTTTGAATTCGGAATATCAATTATAGCCTAGGGTGAAATTTTGGTACTTTTCTGAAAACTTTCAATTTTTGATGAATAGTGAAACCACTAAGTGGTAGGTTAAAAACTGAATTTTTCATAAAACTTAATTTTACCGCTTCTGTGAATGGAATTTCGAAAATCCGACAGACACGGTTAATATCAAGCACTAAAATGTGGTTCAATGTGATGAAAATAATTTTTGGTGAATAGTAACTTTTTACTTTTTTTTACCACGGTTAATAGTAAATAGGGTAACTAAGGGTAAATATGATATTATTATTACCCTAACACATGTCCTAATTCTATTGGACAAGTGAAATTCGACCAAAAACAAACTTAGGAATAAAATATGACCATTTAGGTCCACTTGGATTAGATTAGGACATTTATTATTAATTTATTTAAAGAAGGGTTAAAATAGTTAAAATCAAAGTTTAATAAGTAAATCATTTTTAATATGGGGTTTTACATAAGATAAATTCGACTATAAATATTCATTAGAAAGCTAGAAAGATTTCCTACATGATGGTATTTTATTTATAATTTTTAGACATTAAATAATTCAATTTATTTATGACACAATGATGATGCAGTAATTATCTTATTAATGAAATATTGACATAATTGATGTTATAAACACCAAAATAAATATAATTTGAGACTTTTTATGAATTACACTAATTTTATAGGTTACTATGATATATTAGTGTTGATTTAATCAACTTGGTTTGAACATATAATTCTGTTATTACTTTCACAAAAATCATATATCAAATAGTGTCAAAATTGACACAAAATAGTTTTTAAATCAAATATTATATTATTAATTGTTATTTTATTCTTAAAAATCTAAGGTTCGGCCAAATGACTTAGATAAGGATATATATATTAATAATAAACAATTTGGGGTTCGTTTGGCATGTTATAGTAAGTGTATTAACCATATAGTGAAAGAAAACAAAAAGACACGGTAAAAGTTAAATTATTTAACTTAGAGTTAAATCTAATTGATAAGGTTAAAATAATACCCTAAACTTGTCTAAATCCAATTGGTTGATTGGATTTCGACCCATCCCTACTTTAGCTTCGAAATAAGACCCTTTGGAACCATTATAAACCGATTTTGACTTTAATATAAAATAATATTTTGAGATATTCCTAAGGTGCCCCTCTCCTCCCTTATAAAAGGGCACCTCCTCCCCCTCATCCTCACACCAATTTGAGCACTCAAGCTCGGCCAACCCCTGCCATTTTCTCCTCTCCACTTCCCTAGAATAATCCTAGAGGTCCTGGTCTTCTTCAAAGACCAATCTTAGTTCCCTATGTGGAGGATTCAAAGAAGCGTTCCAAAGAAGAGGTAATATCCATTACCGATCTTTTCAATTTCTTTCTTCTTCAACTTCTTCTTCTTTAGTTGTTTCATGATAAAGTAATAACATCAGTATTACTTACATACTGATATGTTATTATAAATATGAAACAACCCTAATTCACCTTCTATCCATCCTACGGAAAAATGAAATCACCGCGCGTGCGTACTTACGGAATACCGTCTCCACGCCGTGGTGTAATCTATTTTCCACCACCACCTTAATAGGATGGGTATAATGGTGTAATGAGTAACTATATATGATTATTATAAATTGATATTGATACTGAAATAGTCTACATACACTTCAACACAATTCCACGGCCATGGGAACGATATCATCGCTTGTGCGTACGTACGGACTACCGTCTCCACGACGCGATGAGATTCATTCTCAATGATTAACCATTCATGAATGATTATAAAGTATATATAATAAGTACTAATGAAATATACGACATAATAATGATACTGGATTTATGTAAATTTATATGTATGTCATCTACTTAATTCCATTCACTTCAATAAGGAAATGAAAACAGCGTTCATGCGTACGTACGGACTACCGCCTCCATGAACGGTGTATTTCATTCCATTTATCGATATTATATATATATATATATATATATATATATATATTCTGAATATATATTATATATAAATCATGTTTTACATTCTGTATATAAGTAATCATGATCCAAGTAATCATATTAATAATTACAAGTTAAAAACACGAACGACAAATGAGACGATTTTACCCAAAACGCTACTTTAACATGAATTTACAAAAGAACAGGTAATATAAAGTCATAAGTGGACCATATATGATATAATAACAATGAATATGATTCTGGAATAAGTCAATAACATGATTTAAATCATTATACAGGAGGTTCGGACACTTACAAAGCAAGTCGGACCTAAGGTAAGGGAAATATCACAATCTCATTTTTATCCGAGATTGTTTATACATTGGTATTTACTGGGGTGTATTTTATCATCCACATCCATGTTCCCTAAATATGTAATATTTTTTCCATCCACTTACAATTGTTTAAATCAGATTTTACCCTTCGGTGAGTTTTTAGTAAATAATATGAAAGGAATCTTTTATCATTTTTCGTACGAGGTACTTTTTGACTTTTCTGACAAAGGTACGAAGAATGTTTTTTTTACTTAAACGGCATGAATGGATTTTTATGGTTTTATAAAGCCTTATTTTCATGAAGCTTCCTCCAAAAGATTTCATGACTATTTTTAATAAAATCTCTTTCTTTTAAAATTGCATGATGTTTTGTGAAAAGAAATTGATTTTGAAGAAGAAAGGATATTTTCCTCAAGAATTCATTTCAAGTGTTTTATCAAAATTATTTTCCATCTAAGATAATAAAGGGTTATGTTTCTATCCATATTTTTACATTGATTTGACTATGTTGTGATGGAATTATGTTTATGAATTCCTTTATCTTATATGAATGGTTTTATGATGTCATGTTGTTTAAGAATCCCATTTTTTATTACATGGGTTATGAAATGATGTATGATTTATGATTTTGTGGCACACATAAGAATGGTATCATTATGAGATGGGTGGGACCTATATCTCCCTCCAATGCATTGGGTAAAGATTTTATATCTCATGAGATAGACATGGCTGGAATGGTAGGTTATACCGGTTCAGTGAAACAGGACTGAAACGAGGGTTACTCGATTCAGAAAGGGACTTTGTCCACTAAGATAGTCTTGGCAATGAGTCTTGACTAACAAGAAATGATTATCTATGATTATGTGTGAATGCCACAAAGTTTCATGTTTTAAGTTATGATTATTGTGATTACATTTCACTGCCATGATTTATCCCATGTTATGAAATTATGCTCTCTTTTGCAGGTTAAGATTTCCAAAAGTTATGTTCTTATGAATATGATGTGATTGATTTTTCTTTTGTTTACCCTTACTGAGCATTTGAGCTCACCCTTTTATGATTTATTTTCCCCAGGATATAAAGAAAGGTTTTAGGTAAAAAAAAGGGAAGATCTTTATGGGAGATATTGAAGATCTTTCACCACGATTAGAAGATTACGTTCCGAGTTTCCAAAGACACTAAACTATTACGATCCTTATGTGTGTGTTTTTGTTATGTACTAAGTATTCCGCAAATGTAATGTAATGTCCATGTACGTCAGGCTTCGGGTCTCTACAGTTGGTATCAGAGGAAAGGTTTAGTCAACCTTTGGAAACTAGGATGCGAAAACGTTAGTGAGATCCCTAGAGATATTTCTAAGGTATGTCTAGGGATGTCCCTAAGGTTAAGTATACGTATAGGTTATAGTACTAGAATTACGCTAACGATCATAGAATTAAACCTAAGATGTTATATATTGAAGGTACTTTCCCTTTATTATGTTGTTTTCCCTAGCATGATTTTTTCCTCTCACACTATTCTTTTTGGGTTTTAGACGATGGTTGGAACCCGAAGGAACCGTGTTGGTCAATGCAATGGACAATGCAATAATTTCCCTCCTGAACAAACAAATGTTATGGGAGATGGAGTGCAAAATCTTATTGCTATACTTACACAAGCTATGAATCATTCTGGACTTCCAAATGAGCAGAGAAGGGAACAATATTCTATTGAGTCCTTCATGAGGCAACGTCCACCTTCTTTCAGTGGGACTTCTGATCCACTTGTTGCTGAACAATGGATCAGTACCACTGAAAAGATATTTTCAGTTCTTCACTGTTCTGAACATGATAAAGTCATCTTAGCAGTATATCGTTTGGAAGGTGAAGCTGATCAATGGTGGAATCTTATCAAGAATACGAGGCCAAGAGATGAAATTGAGTCCATGGAATGGGACGAGTTCAAGAACTTGTTTTTCAATAAGTACTTCCCTCGTATTCTTCGAACAAAGATGGAAAAGGAGTTTCTTGAGCTGAAGCAGAAGGATGATGAATCTGTTGGTATATACGAAGCGAATTTTACAAGACTTGCAAGGTATGCATCTGGCATTATCATCCAACCTGAAAGTAAAGTTGATCGATTTTTCAGTGGATTAAAACCAAGTCTTCGAAGGGCATTGGCTATAAGTGACTTCAGTAGCTATGAAGAAATTGTGCGTTGTGCTATCAAGGTAGAAATGGAAGTTGGTGTTACATATCCATCTCAGGGTTTTGACAAGAAACAAAAGATGGAGTTCAAGGAGAAATCTCATAATAATGGTGAAAAGAAAATGAATGTTTCCTTATGCTCAAAGTGTGGAAAGAAGCATGGTGGAGATTGTCTTAAAGGGACTAGAAAATGTTTTAAGTGTGGAAAAGAAGGTCATCGAGCAGCTGAGTGTCGAAGTAATGGAAAAAGGGTTTCTAATGATGTGAATAAAGCAAACACTGCAGAGAACGCACCACCAACACTTCAATGCTTCTAGTGCAAGGAAATGGGGCATTATGCTAATAAATGCCCTAATCCAAGGGTTAGTGATGATCGACTTGAGCAACCGCTTAAGGTAAAGGATAAAGGTAAGTCACATGCGATCACTATTGGCGATGTTGAATATGAAAACGATGTGGTGGAATGATTAAGTGTTTATGTAATGGGATTCCAAAATAATGTTGTATCATGGAGTATTGGAATATTTGTGTATTGGTCTAATGTGGTATTCAAAGTGATTGAGATATTTTTGGAAATAAGACGATATGCGCATAATGAAGGGAAAATGAGAAAATGAAATGTTTAACAGTATTCATGAGCTCATGATTGATATAAGGACTAAGTGATATCATGGTTTGATTATAAAGAATTTTGAGGATTTTGGTATGTGGAAAGTGTTAACGTTTAACTGCATTCATGTTTTCACTAAGGTTCAATGGGTATTCAAGAGAATACATGATTAAGGACTTTGAATGTTTAGAATGTGACCAACAAGACATATCTTATGATATATGGGGATCAACGATGGTATTAAATCTCTGGTAATCGTTTTCACTATATTATGAGAGTGGACTGCAGTATTATGGATAAGCCTAAAGATTAGAATGGATTATGTTGGACATAAGTTGGTATTGTTTAAGGATAGAAGATTTTCGATATTATTGATGGGATGTTATAGTAATATAGCTTTAGAAAAAGGACAACCTGCAGGATGGGCGACAGCCCATCTCTTCGGACAAGGTTGTGGGAATCGAACCCACAACCGAAGTGCGACTGGCCTTTATCGCCTACCACTGGCCTACAGGAAGTCCCTGTTTAGTAGAAACTAGTTTTATTATACTAAGCTATATGACATATGATGTATAAGTCCATTTTAGGAACCATATATGATTAATCTCACTATAGATCGACTTATGTATATAATCTTTTTTGCTAACCTTTTGTTTGAGACAGATGGAATGACCCGTCATTCTATCACATGATCTGCTAACACTTCACGAATAACAAATTCAACTTCATTTATTTAAGAGATGAAGTTGAATTTGTTAAAGGCACGAACAACAGTGAGATTGTACCAAAATAAAGTAAGTATTTATTCTAATTTAAATTCTTTAACTTTAGGGAAACGATCTTGAAAACCAAAAATGTTGTCCTAGTGATCTTATATCTGATGAATCAGATGGTACCTTAGATCGTCACAAATTTATGGCTTTGTGATTGCTGGCTTTTTCATAGCCATGTTCTCTACCACTCTCCATCAGAACATGATGGTTAGATTTCTCTTCCATATCCATATTTTCACCTATGTGGAAACCCAGTGATTAGTTTATTTGGGTAACCATTACGTTTCATACTTTTGTTTTTAAAGATTGGTTTTGGTATTCCTTTTTACGATGTGGGTTTCTATTAAAGAAACTTTTGAATAGTAAACCATTTATAACCCCGACGAATTTCGAGGGCGAAATTCATTTTAAGGGGGGTAGAATGTAACACCCCGAGATTTTATGAAAAATATTCTTTTTAATTTCATTAATGTTTTGTGTTATACGCTACACCAAAAAGAGCTTTCACAACACACATCTCTGACTTGGCTTGAATTACACGCAATCGCGACCTTCCACGATAGCGTGTGCTGTACGCAACACCAAGTTTCGCTAAACAACGATATGCTATTAAGATATTATTAAAGCTAGCCGTTATGAATAGTAATAACCACTTTTTGAAATTTTGTAAATTTTATTTTTCAAAATGGACTTCATTTATGGATTAGGAGTATCGAATTTAGCCTAAGGTGAAATTTTGGTAATTTTCGGATAACTTTCATATTTTGATGAATAGTGGAAATTACTAAATTTTAATTAAAAACAACTTTTTCAATCGAAATAATTAATAGTTATAAATTATTAATTTGAGTGGTTTTAAAGTATATTTAGAATATATTTTTACAATTTAATACAATGTTGGACATTGGATGTAATTTCACATTTAAACCAGTTATAAACAAGTGTCAATCTTTTGATAGTTATTATCTCTTAAAAACACGCTATTTGTTGTGACAGCGGAAATTAATTATAAAATTAATTAATGCAACTTATATGTTGGAAATTTTGTAAAATAGAAATCATTTTTGAATTCGGAATATCAATTATAGCCTAGGGTGAAATTTTGGTACTTTTCTGAAAACTTTCAATTTTTGATGAATAGTGAAACCACTAAGTGGTAGGTTAAAAACTGAATTTTTCATAAAACTTAATTTTACCGCTTCTGTGAATGGAATTTCGAAAATCCGACAGACACGGTTAATATCAAAGACTAAAATTTGGTTCAATGAGATGAAAATAATTTTTGGTGAATAGTAACTTTTTACTTTTTTTTACCACGGTTAATAGTAAATAGGGTAACTAAGGGTAAATATGATATTATTATTACCCTAACACATTTCCTAATTCTATTGGACAAGTGTAATTCGGCCAAAAACAAACTTAGGAATAAAATATGACCATTTAGGTCCACTTGGATTATATTAGGACATTTATTATTAATTTATTTAAAGAAGGGTTAAAATAGTTAAAATCAAAGTTTAATAAGTAAATAATTTTTAATATGGGGTTATACATAAGATAAATTCGACTATAAATATTCATTAGAAATATAAAACGATTTCCTACATGATGGTATTTTATTTATAATTTTTAGACATTAAATAATTTAATTTATTTATGACACAATGATGATGCAGTAATTATCTTATTAATGAAATATTGACATAATTGATGTTATAAACACCAAAATAAATATAATTTGAGACTTTTTATGAATTACACTAATTTTCTAGGTTACTATGATATATTAGTGTTGATTTAATCAACTTGGTTCGAACATATAATTCTGTTATTACTTTCACAAAAATCATATATCAAATAGTGTCAAAATTGACACAAAATAGTTTTTAAATCAAATATTATATTATTAATTGTTATTTTATTCCTAAAAATCTAAGGTTCGGCCAAATGACTTAGATAAGGATATATATATTAATAATAAACAATTTGGGGTTCGTTTGGCATGTTATTGTAAGTGTATTAACCATATAGTGAAAGAAAACAAAAAGACACGGTAAAAGTTAAATTATTTAACTTAGAGTTAAATCTAATTGATAAGGTTAAAATAATATCCTAAACTTGTCTAAATCCTATTGGTTGATAGTATTTCGACCCATCCCCACTTTAGCTTCGAAATAAGACCCTTTGGAACCATTATAAACCGATTTTGACTTTAATATAAAATAATATTTTGAGATATTCCTAAGGTGCCCCTCTCCTCCCTTATAAAAGGGCACCTCCTCCCCCTCCTCCTCACACCAATTTGAGCACTCAAGCTCGGCCAACCCCTGCCATTTTCTCCTCTCCACTTCCCTAGAATAATCCTAGAGGTCCTGGTCTTCTTCAAAGACCAATCTTAGTTCCCTAAGTGGAGGATTCAAAGAAGCGTTCCAAAGAAGAGGTAATATCCATTACCGATCTTTTCAATTTCTTTCTTCTTCAACTTCTTCTTCTTTAGTTGTTTCATGATAAAGTAATAACATCAATATTACTTACATACTGATATGTTATTATAAATATGAAACAACCCTAATTCACCTTCTATCCATCCTACGGAAAAATGAAATCACCGCGCGTGCGTACGTACGGAATACCGTCTCCACGCCGTGGTGTAATCTATTTTCCACCACCACCTTAATAGGATGGGTATAATGGTGTAATGAGTAACTATATATGATTATTATAAATTTATATTGATACTGAAATAGTCTACATACACTTCAACACAATTCCACGACCATGGGAACGATATCATCGCTCGTGCGTACGTACGGACTACCGTCTCCACGACGCGATGAGATTCATTCTCAATGATTAACCATTGATGAATGATTATAAAGTATATATAATAAGTACTAATGAAATATACGACATAATAATGATACTGGATTTATGTAAATTTATATGTATGTCATCTACTTAATTCCATTCACTTCAATAAGGAAATGAAAACAGCGTTCATGCGTACGTACGGACTACCGCCTCCATGAACGGTGTATTTCATTCCATTTATCGATATTATATATATATATATATATATATATATATATATATATATATTATGAATATATATTATATATAAATCATTTTTTACATTCTGTATATAATTAATCATGATCCAAGTAATCATATTAATAATTACAAGTTAAAAACACGAACGACAAATGAGACGATTTTACCCAAAACGCTACTTTAACATGAATTTACAAAAGAACAGGTAATATAAAGTCATAACTGGACCATATATGATATAATAACAATGAATATGATTCTGGAATAAGTCAATAACATGATTTAAATCATTATACATGAGGTTCGGACACTTACAAAGCAAGTCGGACCTAAGGTAAGGGAAATATCACAATCTCATTTTTATCTGAGATTGTTTATACATTGGTATTTACTGGGGTGTATTTTATCATCCACATCCATGTTCCCTCAATATGTAATATTTTTTCCATCCACTTACAATTGTTTAAATAAAATTTTACCCTTTGGTGAGTTTTTAGTAAATAATATGAAAGGAATCTTTTATCATTTTTCGTACGAGGTACTTTTTGACTTTTCCGACAAAGGTACGAAGAATGTTTTTTTTTTACTTAAACAAAATGAATGGATTTTTATGGTTTTATAAAGCCTTATTTTCATGAAGCTTCCTCCAAAAGATTTCATGACTATTTTTAATAAAATCTCTTTCTTTTAAAATTGCATGATGTTTTGTGAAAAGAAATTGATTTTGAAGAAGAAAGGATATTTTCCTCAAGAATTCATTTCAAGTGTTTTATCAAAATTATTTTCCATATAAGATAATAAAGGGTTCTGTTTCTATCCATATTTTTACATTGATTTGACTATGTTGTGATGGAATTATGTTTATGAATTCCTTTATCTTATATGAATGGTTTTATGATGTCATGTTGTTTAAGAATCCCATTTTTTATTACATGGGTTATGAAATGATGTATGATTTATGATTTTGTGGCACACATAAGAATGGTATCATTATGAGATGGGTGGGACCTATATCTCCCTCCAATGCATTGGGTAAAGATTTTATATCTCATGAGATAGATATGGCTGGAATGGTAGGTTATACCAGTTCAGTGAAACAGGACTGAAACGAGGGTTACTCGATTCAGAAAGGGACTTTGTCCACTAAGATAGTCTTGGCAATGAGTCTTGACTAACAAGAAATGATTATCTATGATTATGTGTGAATGCCACAAAGTTTCATGTTTTAAGTTATGATTATTGTGATTACATTTCACTGCCATGATTTATCCCATGTTATGAAATTATGCTCTCTTTTGCAGGTTAAGATTTCCAAAAGTTATGTTCTTATGAATATGATGTGATTGATTTTTCTTTTGTTTACCCTCACTGAGCATTTGAGCTCACCCTTTTATGTTTTATTTTCCCCAGGATATAAAGAAAGGTTTTAGGTAAAAAAAGGGAAGATCTTTATGGGAGATATTGAAGATCTTTCACCACGATTAGAAGATTACGTTCCGAGTTTCCAAAGACACTAAACTATTACGATCCTTGTGTGTGTGTTTTTGTTATGTACTAAGTATTCCGCAAATGTAATGTAATGTCCATGTACGTCAGGCTTCGGGTCTCTACAATCATGGCCTAGAAACCCATACCACAAAGTGACTTTAATTAGGTAAATTCATGTGTAATACATCACAATTTCAACCATGGTGTGAATGATTCATACGGTTTCTCATTTAAAAATTTCTCAAATGAAACACCTTCTTCCATGGAGTGGCCTTCATCATATTCTCATTTCACAGTCACCAAAATGTGAGATTATTCTCTAGGGTGTAACTATTTATCATTTAACAAAATTGGCTTTGATTGGTATCTCATTATTAGACTTCTTCATGGTGTAATACTCTTTTTTAGGATGTAAATTACATATTCTAAATTCTTTAGCTTGAATCATAAATTCTTCATCAGCTAGTGATAATTGAGATTTAAAATTTGACACAACACCGTCTATGTTTATGATCATATCCTTTAGTGTTATATGTGGATATCATATTCTATGATTCTCAGTAACCTCGTATTTTCTTAACTGTAAATTCTTACAAACTGTGATAAATTCTTATGCATCAGATATAATTCCTTATATATTACATAATGTTATTGAATTATCTAATCTTTAACTATCTAATAGATGAATTTTATATAAGGAATATTTAAACTTATGTACTTCTGAAGGGTTTCTCCCTTTACCACATTTCCTCTCATTAACAAACCTTATATAATATTTTTTAACTCTTATTAATTGTGTAAGGTTTTAAGCTTGACCACATTCCTAATGAAAATCATACATTCTATATATAAAATGTTATATATCTTCCTTAAATTTCTTGTACATGTTTATCCTTTAAAATATTTTTATAATTAACTCTAGAAAATATCTTAAATATAAAATGATATTAACACTTATCCAATTTTATGGTCTAAGAAAAAACTTATGCATCAATACCTTTTTTAAATTTTAGTATGTATTTTAGAATTCTATAACATTTCTAAATCTCCTCAAAGCCTTTTCAAATATCCTCAAGGTATCTCCAACCACTCCAAAACACCATAAGTTACTTTGAAAATAATATGAATATTTATAAATATCTTAAACCTTATTTATAAGGATTTTTATAGCATATAAGAACATTTATTTAATTATTCACTATAACTCCACCATCTCATCAACTCTAGCTTCAACTCAACCTTCTCAAATATTTACCTAAAAGATATTCTCCATTTATTTTATTATTTTTAAAGATCAATAATCTATGAATGGATTATCACTCTTCAAAACATCTTTGTTGTTAATCTTCATAGCTTTTTTATATTTTCCAATGGACATCTCTTCAATCTCATCTGAAACCTATAGTAGAAAGTGGTTTTTTTACCGTCAATATCACATTCCATGAATCCTTATTAAGATCAGAACAATAATAATCATATGTAAATACTAATATCTTGAATATGTTTGTATAAGAATTCCAAGTGAAAGATTTATATCCATCTCCTTTTATATTCATTCATAATCACATACACCCAGTTTACTTTTCCCATATATATATGAGTAGCATCTTCTCTATCTTCACTGGTCTTCTTATCATTACCCAAAACAACACACATTGGCCTTCCTTCACATAAACCTATTGATAAAAAATACAACCACAACTTCATTAATCCATTTGGTTTCTTAAATCACCCCTTTGTATATTTTTTCAATACCCATTTTAGTTCTAAATTCAATGTTATTATCTCCATTATTTATTAAAAATGAAAATGAGGGTGATTAAGGGAATTTCCTCTTCATTTCATGCTTCTTCCATGTTTTTGAAAAATTTAATCTTCTCCCCTTCATTCTCCCCCTTTCATGAGAGATAAAGTCTGATTCTCTTGAGAGAATGGTTGAATCACAATTCACCTACAATGAGTTATAAATCAACTAACTCACTAAGTTTGGTCATTTATTAGTAAAATAAAGGAAATGATTTCATAATTCATAAAATAAAATAAAATAAAATAAAATAAAAGATTTTAATTTCTCTTTATTTTTTAGGTGAAATTTAGTAAAAGGAAAGAAATGATTGTTATTTTTCTTCATCTTGTTTAGTGACATTTTTAAAAGAAAAAAAGAAATTGTTTTGGTGAAAATGACACAATTGTTTTTTAAAAAATAACACATACACAGAGTATTAAAGGTAAAATTTTTCCAGGATAAAAAACCATAGATTAGATCCGCACAGAAAATTCACCTACCACCACATATATAAGGATATTTCCTTAAACATTACATAATCTAGTAAATTCTTTTATAATTCACCTATTTACATTCCCAAATATATTTTTGGTTTATATTTTTAGAAAGTTAGGTCATAATTCATACATATCAACCCACAAGCATACAAAGTGAGTAAAACTTAAAACAATATCTATTTTTTCATAATACCAAAGTTTATAATAAAAATAAGAAACATTTTCATAAAAAGTCTTCACAACATTAATCTTGGATTCTCCTTTTCTCTTACCCATCCTTAAACCCTATGAAAAACATTTTAAAACTTTGGATGATCACAAAAATCTCAATAAGTGATATAAAAAGGAGATAAACCATTCATCGATGAATACTTATAAACATATGAAATCATTTTCACAAAGACATCCTTATCACCCATAAAGTATCATGTACTTACTTTTCTACAAATCATTTTTTTTCATTTCATAAAGTCGGTTTAAGGGTGCTCGGAGCTCCACATCCAACGCAAAACAAATTCCAAAAAACAGAAACAACAAAAGAAGGAAAACAAAGAGTTACATATCATAGTACCCATAGTCATCGCCGCATCCCAAGCATGATTCTTCTTCACCAGTAGCTGATTCCCACTCTGGATGTCTCCAAAAACTTGCACTTTGTACTCGATTCCTAATATTATCAAGAACAAGCATATCCAGGGATGCCTTCTTAACTCCGCTGCCCTTCTTGACCGCAATAACAACTCCACCATTCCCTTTAAGGGCAGACCTAGTCTGCATCATCCGCGGAAGAAAGGAATAATCCTTCCTTGGTCTCCTTCCCAGCATTGCAGATAAAGATTTTCTGCCAGCAGACAGCTTTTGAGTCCCACTTTGGACGATTTCACTGAATGATTGGTTGCAAGGAGGACTCATGTTTTCCTTTCCTCCCCCGGACATCCCCCTTCCTTCCCCGGCCTGCTCCCTTAAAGGAGACCCAGTGCACTCCGAATTATGTCCCGCCCCCTAATCAGTAGAGATATCATCTGACAAGTGTGGCCTCCTGTCCTCCTGAGGTGAGACTTCCCCAGCCATAGAGTCTGGATCCATCACCTTACCCTCAGATATAGGACCCTCCAATGCATTACCGCCACCAAGGATTTCCTTCACTTGATCAGTTTGAACCAAAGGAACAAAGACATTCTATCTGGTTCCATCTCCTAGCCTTTGGTCAGCACCTTTCAATAAGAGATGAGGCCTTGCAACATTATTTGTGTCTTTCACAAAACCTGAAGCAGGATCCTGCTCCATGCAAATAACCTACAGATCATCCAAGGCCTCTGCCTCACCATCATCTCCTGCAAAGACCTCCTCCTCCCGGACCTCAAGTAACCTATCCTCAAAAAGCCCTTCAAACCTGTTACTGGTGGATACAAAAGGTCTGGCCAGAGAACTAAGATGTTTAGTCTTAGCCCTATCCCTATTATACACCTCCACAAAGTTAGATCCTCGAACATCTCTAACCTGTTCTGATTCCAATGCAACAACAGGCCCAACATTCTTCTCCTTCTCCTGAAACCTGCTAGTTCCAGTAGACCCAGCTATTACCCCCTCATCAAAAGAAACCTTCTGAGATCCAGGTGCAGAGGCCTCCCCAACTGAAACAGCCAACTGAGAGCTGCTCCCTCCAATATTCGGTCCTCCAGAAGTTTGAGTAGGACCCCCCTTCACACACTTGTCCAGAACCTTGCTTCATGAACCCTCCTCAGCGCTCGCAATGGTATCCTTCCCACTACAATGATCCATCATCGATTGGGAACTATGTTCACCTTGACAGGACTCAACTGGGTGACCCAAATGCTTGCAAGAACCATATAAGTTAGTCCAGTTTTCATACACAACCCTCTGCTTGCAACGGTACTCCTTACCAACCGTGATCCAGATGAAATCGAAGGGAATGCAGGATGCATCCATTTCAACACATACCCGAGGGTTTACAGAATGGAAAACCACCTCAGTTCGGCTATCAGAACAAAGGTATCTACCAACCATATTACCCAACATGCGAATGATCGACGAATTTTGAAACGGTAAGGGGATTTTAGGGAAGCTTACCCAAACCGCTATGGAAGGCGGATCTCGGTTCATATAGAGGTCGAAGGACCAACGCAGGAGCATGAAGTGAGATCCATTGAAGTTGCGTGGATCCCTTTCCCAAGCTTGGATAAAATCTGCCTCCGATTTAAACCTAATCGAAATTTGCTTACTGTCCAGTAACCCCACCACCGCTCGTTCCTGAAGATCCCAAGCACCGAAGACAAATCAGTTGAAATCTTCGACTGAAGGCCTTCTGTGCTTAAACCGTGCCACCAAAGTAAGATTCAGTAACGCCGAGGATTCTGTAAACTCAGATAATGTAAGAGGGAGATTCGGCAGTACATCGACTAAATCTGGCACTTTAGGGTTAATCAAAATTTTTGGAAATAGAGGAAGGAACTCTAAGTTGGAGAAAGGCCTGAAGGACCTCGCTCTCCCATGAGACGATGATTCCCCCTCCCCCACTGAGGGGGGAGGGTTCAGCACAAGAGCCACCGTCGTCACCAGAAGGGGAGGAGAATCCGAAGGTCGAGGGTTCAGGCGAAAGGAAGGGAAGCTCTTAGAATCATGTACTTACTTTGTGAAACTAGATATTTCCATAAAACATATAAAACATAAATAAATCTATGTAGGTAACCTGGGGAATTACTTATATAATATTGTAACCCTCACAGCTACCTTATGATTTGTAACCTTCATGGCTACCTTACAATGTAACCCTCATGCTACCTTATGGTGTAACCATCACAGTTACACTTGGATTAACCATACAATCGACCTCCAACTTAAACATACCCAATGAATTGGAGGGAGATATAGGTCCCAAAATTCATCATAAATAATGCACAATAACCATAACATAATAATAAAGAATAATACTTGCATAAAAACATCCCTTTTGAATTTTATAAAAATAGAAGTTTAAAAGAGGATTTTAAAAGAAAAGTCCCTTACACATATCATATAATTTAAGTGAGAATTAATAGAATGAAAGGAATATGTGTATACACTATAAATCTACATAATAAAATATAATATAAACAAAATTAATTACACAAATAATCTTAGTAAAACATAATTAGTGAAGTAAAAGGTTAACCTAAAGAATGGAAATTGGTTTAATAATTCCCTTACCTCAGGCTCGTCTTACTTAAAATGCATTTAAAACTTCTGTATAATGGTTAAAATAGTGTTATTAATATTTTATAGAAACATATTCATTTTTATAACACCTTATATGATCATTTTATAACATAATTCCACCCATTTATTAAAAATATTTTGTTATTTCTATTGTTTCATATCCATTCTTTACATGGTTTCCATGATCGTTTCATAATGGATTTTCTTATTGAATGGAAGAGAAACTCCAGGATTGGAATGAAATGGTATTAATATTTTTTAATAATATTATATGATACCATAAATCATTTCTTTTCCAGATATGATGATGAATCATAAGATAAAACATTAATGATATTCGTTTAGATCATTTGGGCGGTTCTTCGATTATCACAAACTAGTTTCGTTATATAATTTAATATTATGTATATATATTAATTCCAGAACATAAAAGAGGTTAAAATAAATTTCAATAATTAAAATGGTTTTATGACCAGACATTAAGAGGGTAATGGAAATTTAAGACACATCATCCATGATGTCGGTAAATTGACACATCACATACGACATTTTTATTTTTAGAAAAAAAGGAAAGGAGAAGAAGTATGATGATGAATTTTTACATAAAAATGATAACATTCCAGTATATATTAGATATTGTAGTTTTCATGCCTCTTGGATAAGGGGAGGTGAATAGAGTATAAAAAACAAAAATAATTAAAAATAAAATAAAAGAAGTTGATTTTTACCTCTTGAATTATCCTCCTTGAGAACCTTCTTAACGGCTTTGGTTTGGGCCTTTTGGTGATACCAATAGGTCTTGAATGTGGGGAAGAGCCTTGGGAATAGGATTAGGAAGAATTTTGAAAATTCTCAAAGTTTGAAAGGTTTTATGAGAATAGGGGTTGGGGTGGTATTTATAGTGGAGGAGAGAAGGGTTTTTGATTATTTTATTCATTAGTTTATTAATTTGGCTCAAGACTATGAATAGTTTGAGAATTATCATAAAATATATTAAAACAATCAAGGGAATTTTGTGATTATGGTACATACATCATTCATGATTTTATGAATATTTTATTTAACTTATAATGTATATATACTGTAAATTACCATATTTCACTATTCACCAAAAAATCAAGTATTTCAGAAAAATATAAAAAGTTTAACCCAACCATTTTTCAAGGTGTATAATTCAAAAATGAACTTCATTTTATCAAAATATATTTTTTTAAATATGATAAATTCTATTTTTAAATAAAAGTATAATTTATTCTAAAAAATATTTTTAAAACTGTAATTGATTTTTGAACACCTTGAAAAATTAATCTAGGTCTCATAAAATTATATTATAACCATAATACTATAAAATATTAATTTATTATTCTATTTTATGAAAATAAATTTTTTTTTAATTCATTAAATTAATTATAAAATTGTAATTAAATGTTTATGACTTACAAAAAATACCAACACTTAGTTTATCATTTCCAAAACATTTATTTACTTATTCTATGATATACATATATCATGATTACACCTATAAGATAAAAAAAATTTATTTATACTCTCATAATTGAGGTTATTATTCTATTGGAAAAAATTACTATTCCAAATGGTCATTTAACTATTTCTAAGGTCATGCTATTATTTCATCAATTTAAATTAATTGATTTCTATAAATATTAACCAGTTCATTATAAATTTATAATGAATTTAAATATTTAATTATAGAATTAAAACAAATTATTTTATAAGTATTTGGGTTGTTACATTCTCCCCACCTTTTAGAAATTGCGTCCTCAATTTTTTTATTTACTAATTAAACAAGTGAGGGTACCTTTCCATTATAGCATTCTTAGATTCCCATGTTGCTTCTTCAACCATGTGGTTTCTCCATAAAACCTTAACCTAGTGGATTAACTTATTCCTCAATAAATGATCTCTACGATCAAGAATATGAATAGGTTTCTCTTCATAAGAAAGGTTCTCTTCCAACTGATTTACTTCTGGGCTCAAAACATGAGATAGATCTGGAACATACTTTCTCAACATCAATACATGAAAAACATTATATACCTGAGATAAACTCAGAGGAAAAGCTACTCAGTAGGTGACTGTTCCAACTTTCTCTAGGATTTAATAAGGTACAATGAACAATGGACTTAGATTTCCTTTTTTACCAAATTGCATAACACTTTTCCAAGGAGTGATTTTAAGGAAAACATGATCACCTACCTCAAAAGAAAATTATTTCCTCTTGTTATCTGCATAACTTTTCTGCCTGATCCAAGCTATCCTCATGTGTTGCTAGATCATCTTCACTTTCTCATCCACTTCCTCTACTAATTTCGGTCCCATCAACTTCTTTTCCCTAATTTCATCCCAAAAAGCTGGAGTTCAACACCGCTTTCCATATAATGCCTCAAAAGGTTCCATCTGTATACTATAATGAAAACTATTATTTTAAGAAAACTCTACTAAAGAAATATATTGATCCCAAATTCCTTGGTAAACCATTGAAAAAGATCGAAACATGTCTTCCAATGTATGAATTGTTTTCTTGGTCTGTCCATCAGATTGAGGATGAAAGGTTGTGCTAAAATTTAATTTTGTGTCCAACGACTTCTAAAGGCATTTCCAAAATTTAGACATGAACCTCGGATCATGTTCAGATAAAATGGAAAGAGAAACTCTATTTAACCTAACAACATCTTTGATGTACAATTGAGAAAGTTAATCCAAAGACATAGTATCTCGAATAGGAAGTAAATGTGCAAATTTAGTCAGTCGGTCAATAATAACCCAAATCACATTGTTACCTTAAGAAGTATTTGGTAGTCCCACCATGAAATCCATGGATATATTTTCTTATTTCCACTCTGGCACTGAAAATGGCAGAAGCATCCCCTTTGGTAGTTTTCGCTCTGCTTTAACCTATTGACATGTCAAACATTTCACAAAAAAATATGCAATATCTTTTTTCATTCCATCCCACCAGTAATACTTTCAAAGGTCTCTATACATCTTAGTGCTTCCAGTATAAACTAAATCTGGAGAACTATGAG
Organism: Viscum album; assembly: GCA_963277665.1. NCBI lineage: Eukaryota > Viridiplantae > Streptophyta > Magnoliopsida > Santalales > Viscaceae > Viscum > Viscum album. The sequence goes on from OY728157.1 coordinate 1,730,401,197, forward strand.
CTTTACACAACAATTCTTTCTTTATCTATGAATCACAAGGCATGCATAATCTCTTTCCAAATCATAAAACACAATCTTTATCAATGTTAAATTCTAAAAACTTATCCCTTTTAACCAATTATACCCTTTTCTGTAACTCATGGTCTTCCTTCTATGCTTGCATAATTCTATCTGATAAAGAAGACTACACTAAAACATGAAACAAAATAGATGAATTTCCTAGACCAACAAATTTCAAGCCAAAATTCATCAAATCATCAATCAAGGGGTCTTGTTCCCAACGTAACATGGTTAATGTTGCATGATTTTTTCGACTCAAGGCATCAACCACTTTGTTTAATTTTCTTGGATGGTAATTGGTCATGAAATCATAATCCTTTATCAATTCAATACATCTTATCTACCTCATGTTTAATTCCTTCTGAGTGAATATATACTTCATACTTTTATGGTCCATATATATTTCACATTTGGCTCCGTATAAATGATGCCTCCAAATTTTCAAATAAAATACCATAGATGCTAATTCCAAATCATTTGTGGGACAATTTAACTCATTTGGTTTATGTTGTCTTATAATATAAGAAATTACCCAATCATTCTGCATTGTAACACAACCAAGTACCTTTAATGAAGCATCACTATAGATGAAAAAATCACCATTTCTGGAAGGCATGGCCAAAATGAAGCATTCACCAAAATCTCTTCAGTTCTTGAAAAAAACATCACATTCTCCTATCCAAATAAATTTAACCCATTTTCGTGTTAACTTATTTAGCAAGATAGATAATTGTGTAAATTTTTTAACAAACCGTCAGTAATAACCTGCTAATCCAAGAAAACTTTGAATCTATATAACATTTCTAGGTCTTGACCATTCATCAACCACTTTTGTTTTGGTAGGATCAACTATTATTCTATCCTTATTTATAATGTTCCCAAGAAAAGAAATCTATTACAATCAAAAATCACTTTTAATAAATTTTTTGTATAACTTATTTTATTTGAAAGTTTTCAAGGCAATCTTTAAATGTTTTTCACGATCCTCATAAATTTTTTAAAAGAATAAAATATAATCAATAAAAAACAAACTTATCCAAATATTCACAGAATATTCTATTCATGAGATCTATGAATACAGTAGGGTCATTTCTCAAACCAAAGGTAATAACAACAAACTCATAATGCCCATATCTAGTACAAAAATCTGTTTTTGGGATGTCATACTCCTTTACCTTTAGCTAATGGTACCCAGATCTCAATTAAATCTTAGAAAAATACTGAGCTCCCTAGATCAGATCAAAAAAGTCATCGATATGAGGTAAAGGATACTTATTCTTAACAGCAATGTTATTAAAATCTCTATAATCAATGAAAAGTCTCATGGAACCATCTTTCTTTTTAATAAACAAAATAGGGGCACCACATAATGAAGTGTTGGGAGGAATGAAGCCTTTATCAAGAAACTCCTACAACTGATTTTTGAATTCAATAAGTTCCACTTAATCCATTAGATAAGAGAGTTTTGAAATTGGATTAGTATCAAGAACTAAGTAAATGATAAATTTAACTACCTGATTATGTATAACACCAAAAAACTCATCAAGAAAAACATACAGGTATTCATTTACCACTGACACATCATTAACCTAAATAGTTACCTTATTTTCAATAATATGAGAAAGATAAATTTCATTTCCATGTTTTAATAGTTTCTTAGCTTCCTGATATGTTATCAATTTTATGGGTTTATTCTTGTATACAAACTGAAACTCTTTCTAAAAAAACTTTTTTAGCTCTATAATCAATCTTATCATGATAAATAGAAATTCAATCCATACAAAGAATTCCATTAAACTATAATAAGGGTAAAACAACAAGGTTTTTAGGTAATGTCTTTCCATAGATAAAAACAAGAAGATTCTTGTAAATCCTTTTTTTTTGCTGTAATATTTCCCCATGGTGTTTTAACTATAAGTTCCGATCTCATTTCTTGAGGTGAAATTTCCAATTTACTAGAAAATTTATCAAAAATAAAGGAATGTGTAGAACTCGTATCAAACAATACATTAACAAAATATCAGCAAACAAACGAAGTACCTGATTCCACTTCATTGGATGGCCTGAAATCTATTGACGTAGTCAAAAAGGATCTCACTGCACCTTTCTACTTATAATATTTCTATTTTTCATCATTCAAATCTTTATTTGGGTAGGTATTTTGCATAATGACCCATCTTACCACATTTTAAACACTCTACAGTTTTCTTGTCAGAATTGATCTTAAGTTTATTTTCATTAAAATATCAGTCCATATGTCCAAACTTACCACATCGAAAACACTTCCCAATTTTGTTAAGGCATTCCCCATGGTTTTTTTACCACACTTTTCAAAAATTGGAAACTGGACTTTCTTACCTTCAGATCTCTTTCATTGATTCTTACCCATCACTTACCATCTGGGTGTCTTCTTCTTGTTGTTTTCAAAGTACACATGATCATCTTCAAACTCCATTTCTACCCTCTCATAACATCAGATGATTTTCTCATAACTTTTAAATTCATAGGAATCTAATTCCCTTTGATATATTGGATTCAATCCTTAGTAAAAATGATTGATTTTTCTATAAAGACCATGAATAAGATTTGGAGCGTACCTTACCAATCTAGTGAAGTTTTCTTTATAAGAAGCCACTGAATCCTCCTCATTTTGTTAAAATTTAAGGAATTTCTTTTCTATCCTAAGTCATACAACCTTAGGAAAATATTTTTCAAGGATTTTTTTTAAATTAATCCCATTATAAGGAATCAATATCATCAATATCCCTAATATTATTGACCATTGACAACCATTGGTCAGACCTTCAAAACAATAAATGGAAAGACTAGAATTTTGATTATATGAATACCACATGACATAAAATATCTTTTCAAAGGATTTAATCCACCCTTCAGCCACCACTGGGTCAGAAGATCCACTGAAAGCAGGAGGGTGTTGCATCATAAAGCGTTCCACTATCGTCATGTTCCTTTGAGGTAGTTCTTGTTATTCTCTTGCATGAATGCCACCACCATTTATTTCCTATGTCAGCTGATCCATTACTATCACAAACTTCTCACTTCTAATCCCTACTATTCGAAGTTGCATATTTGGAAAGATATCAACCTCTCTATTCCTTGTAACTTCAGCTTCCTTATTTCTTCTGTGGAAAAACATTCTAAACAGACATATCTTAGATGAAGCAAAATATAAATATTGAAATTCTATATCATTTAAACATAAACATAAGGTAAAAATATTTTATGGTATTCTATTAACATCATCCTAACCCATAAAGTTATTTAAACCGTTCTCTGATACAAACTATAAGGACTCGACCTTAAACATTACATATTCTAGTAAATTCATTTAAAATTAACTTCTTTACATTCCTAAAGATCTTTTTGGTTTAAAGTTTTATAAATTTAAGACATATTTAATATATATCAAGAAAGAAGCATAAAAAGTGGTTACAACTTAAGAAAATATCCATTTTTTCATAATACAAAATTTTATAATAAAAACATGAAATATTTTCATAAAAAGTATTCAAAACATTCATCTTGGCTTCTCATTTTCTCTTACATATCCTTGAACCCTGTAAAAAACATTTTAAAATTTGGTATGAGCACAAAAATATTAGAAAGGGATATAAAAAAATGAGGGAAATGATTAGACCATGAATACTTATAAACTTATGAAATCATTTTCACAAAGACATACTTCTCACCCATAAAGTATAATGTACTTTGTAAAATGATAGGTTTACATAAAACATAGAAAACATAAATAAATCCATGTATGTAACTTGGGGAATTAATTACTTAATATTTTAACCCTCACAACTACCTTATGATTTGTAACCCTCACAACTACCTTATAATGTAACCCTCACAGCTACCTTATGGTGTAACCATCACAGTTACACTTGGAGTAACCATATGACTGACCTCCAACTTAAACATACCCAATGCATTGGAGGGAAATATATGTACCACACTTCATCATAAAAAATTTCCATGAACCATAACATAATCATAAAGAATAATACTTGTATAAAAACAACCTTTTTTAATTTTATAAAAATTGAAGTCTAAAAGAGGATTTTAAAAGAAAAGTCCCTTAAAAATGTCATATAATTGAAGCGAGAATTAATAGAATGAAAGGAATACGTGTATAAACTATAAATACACATAATAAAATATAATTTAAACAAAATTCATTATAAAAATAATCTTAGTACCACGTAATCAATTAATTAGAAGGTCAAACCAAAGAATGGAAATTGGGTTAAAAATTCCCTTATCTTGGGCTCATCTTACTTAAAATGTGTTTAAAACTCAAGTATAATTGTTAAAATAGTGTTAGTAATATTTTAAAGAAACATATTAATTTTTATAAAACATTATATGATCAGTTTATAACATCATTCCACCCATTTATTAACAATATTTTTTTATTTCCATTATTTCAGGTGCATTCTTTACATGGTTTCCATGGTTGGTTTGTAATGGATTTTTTTGTCGAATGGAAGTGAAACTCCATAAGTGGAATGAAATGGTATTAATATGTTTCCAGAATATTAAATTATATCATAAATAATTTTTTTTAGATATGATGATGAATCATTAGATAAAACATTAATGATATCCATTTAGATCATTTTGGCGGTTCTTCGATAATCACAAACTAGTTTCGTTATATAATTTAATATTATGTAAATATGTTTATTACATAACATAAAAGAGGTTATATCATAAAATTTACAATATTTTTCAATAATTAAAATGGTTTTATGACCAAACATGAAGTATGTAATGGAATTTGGAAACTCATTGTCCACGATGTTGGTAAATCGACACATCACACACGATGTTTTTATTTTTAGAAAAAAAGGAGAGGAGAAGAAGTATGATGATGAAATTTTCCATAAACATGACAAAATTAAATTATATATAAGATAATTTAATTTTAATTACTCTTAGATATGGGGATGTGATGAGATTATAATAAAATAAAAATAATTGAAAAGAAAATAAAAGAAATGGATTTTTACCTCTTGAATTATCCTCCTTGAGAACCTTCTTAAAGCCTTTGGTTTTGGCCTTTTGGTGAGACCAGAAGGTCTTGGACATAGGGAATAATCTTGGGAAGATTATTTAGTGTAATTTTCACAATTCTCAAATCTTGAGAGGTGTGAGGAGAATAGGGGTTGAGGGGTGGTATTTATAGTTGAGGAGAGGAGGATTTTTTGATTATTTTATTCATTAGTTTATTAATTTGGCTCAAGACTATGAATAGTTTGATAATTATCATAAAATATATAAAAATAATCAAGGTAATTTTGATATTATGATGATTACATCATTAATGATGTTAGAAATAGTGTATTTAAATTATAATGTATATATACTGTAAATTACAGTATTTCACTATACACAAAAAAATCAAGTATTTCAGAAAAATCTCAAAAATTCACACCAACTTTTTTTCAACATGTAGAATTAAAAATGGAACTCCATTTTATCAAAATGTTTTTTGTAAATATGATAATTTTTTTTAAATAAAATAATAATTTATCTGAAAAATAACAATTTTAAAACTATAACTGATTTTATAACACTTTTTAAAAATTAATCTAGGTCTCATAAAATTATATTATAACCATAAGACAATAAAATATTAATTTATGATTCTATTTTATGAAAATAAATTTTCTTATAAATCATTAAATTAATTATAAAATTTTAATTAAATATTTATGGCTTACAAAAAAATACCAACACTTAATTTATCATTTCCAAAATATTTATTTACTTATTCCATGATATACATATATCATGATTACACCTATAAGATACAAAATTTTTATTTATACTCTCATAGGTGAGTTTATTATTCTATTGGCCAAAATTATTATTCCAAATGGCAATTTTACTATTTATAAGGTCAAGCTACTATTCCATCAGTGTAAATTCCTTAATTTCTATAAATATCAATTATTTCATTATAAATTTATAATGAATTTAAATATTTAATTCCAGAATGAAAATAAATTATTTTATAAGTACCTGGGTTGTTACAATGTATGCCCAACATCATCACTTTATGTGAGATGACACAAACACCCCTTTTAAAAAATGTATTTTTATTACCTTTTTTATAATAGATCAAAAAATAAATTTTTTGATTTTAATCAATCATTATCTTCTGTATCACAAAAATTATGTAAAAAATAAACTACAGACATATATTAATAAAATTTTATTTAAAAAATAATAATTAAATATTGTCAAAATTATTAATTCAAGATAATCAAAATTATTTATAAATTATTTATATAATTTATTATTTCAAAATTATTAATTCGTGATAATCAAAAAATTTAATTCAAAATTTTTATTTCAATAGAATTATTAATTCAAAATAATTATTAACTCAAAGTTATTAATTTAAAATTATTTATAAATTATTTATATAAATTATTAATTCAAGATAATCATAATTATTTATAATCAAAATTATTTATAAATTATTTATGATTATTTATATACACATAATTATTTATAATCAAAATTATTTATATACACATTATCAATATTATTTATATATGATTGTTATTAGTATTTATAAATTACATTGAACTTGGAAAAATCAGTATTTATAAATTACATTGAATAATATATTTAGATACACCTGAAAATATTGTGTTTTGTTATTATTAATAATGAAGAATGTGTTCATTTATATAAATATTCATTCAATAGAATATTATATCCATGAATAAGACAAACATTTATCTATTTTTAGGAAGTTCAATGCACCATAAATTTGAATTTATCAACCAAATACATTTTATTTCCCCTTATAATGAGTATACATAAATTATCAAGGAAAATAGTATAACCATGCATGTTATCCACAAGGTATTTCATAAGTACCTCAACTTTTTTTAAGACTTAAACATGACTAAACAAAAAAATCAATATATTCGTATAACATTCAAATAAAAAATATAAAATACTCATAATGAAAAATATTAAATGATAAAAGATGACACAATGTACAGGAATCTAATCAAATGATACCATTATTCAACGTTTTAATAACTAAAATTAATAACCAAAACATCTTTTATTACAAACACAAGACGACATAACTCGAATAAATGACATTGTTTGAAACTGAGAGTTACCAATGATTTTGGGGATCATGCATCATATCATCTAAAGTAACCTTCCTAAACTCCACCAGACAATTTAAGAATCGAGTTGTCCTCTTTGGAATCTTGGTGAGAAATAAACATGTATCTGTAATAAATTCTAGATTAATTCCTATTTCTTGTAGTTCTTGATGCACCTCTCCACCTGATAACCATCCTTGAGTTTTGTCCAAATAAGAATTTCCCTCCCCCATAATAGATACAGCTTCATGCAATGTCATCTTTAGTATTTAAATGTATTTTTCATTATCATCTGAGCTCTTTAGTTTATTTTTTTATAATATTTTCTCCTAGAAGAGACACTTCATCTGAATCTATATTTGGTATATTGAAATTTTGTAAGTTTTCTCCATTTTGAAACAGCATTTCATCAATATCTTCAATTGTATCTTCATTGGAATTATTGGATGAGTAGTTCCTCTCTTGTGATTTATCTTTAGCGGTTCGTGCACCTGCACATATTGAAATGTGTTTTCCAAAAATTTCAACAACTTTCTATTAATTACCAATAGGAGTATGCTTCCATTTATCCGCATAAATATTTTCCTTTTATGGAAATACACACACACACACAAGAAAAAAAAGTTATAATTGTGCATAGTTTTTATTTTTAGGAAAAAAATTAAATTAAATTACAATACATACCTCAATCAATGTCTTCCATACTTCAGTTTCAGTAGTAAACATTTGTGAGATTGAAATCCACACAAAACCACTAGTATACTTAAATAAATCATAACATTCCACAAAATGTTCCTTAACTATATTTAGTCAATTCTTGATCTTAGCCTTATCCAAAGATAAGTTAAACTTCTCTCATAGTTCTCTAACAATATTATCATATGCTGAAGTAGTGAAAGAACTATTGATCATATTCCCTTCAACATGTCGATGATATAAAGATTTAATTAGTGGATTGTCCATTTGATTTTTCTATGAAAAATTTTCTCTTATTCAATCCTCTCACTTTTGCATTTTTTTACTCATTGAAAAAACCTACATTAAAAAAAAATAAAAAAGTAGTCATAACCAATAAATAATTAAAAGTTTTTGATATCTCCAACAATCTATCAAGATAAAATAAAATCATAAAGATTAAAAATTAAAAACAAGGAATATAATACTTGAATAATGAAATCATGTTGGTAAAATAACTACAAAACATGAGATAAACATGGTTTGTATTTAATTATTAACATAATCAAACCACATATGAGCTTCAATTTCATCCTTAATTTGCTCCGCATTTTTTTCATCTTCATTAGTGTCTCTTAGCTCACTAGCTACTTGTTTAACTTCATAGTGATTTTCAAGGCCATTATCCACCTCAACAAAAAGATTTTCATCTGGATATACACCCATTATAAAGTTGTGTAGTATGCAACAAAATAATATAATATTTGATTGTGTCTTGACCAAATACATAGAATCTGTTGTAGTTGATATAATTGGAAATAATTTCTTTAAAACGTCAAAAGCTTTCTCAATAGCATTGTGCAAGGAAGCATATCAATTATTAAATAACTCTCGAGAATTTTCTGGAGGATTCACTACTACAAAACCAGACTTTAACAATGCAGTAAAATCACTAACTACATGAGCGAGGTCAAAATCTCTGGTCTTTTATCATCTCTTTTTGAGTACTAATAAAATATACCTTTATCGGGGCATTTAAAATCGCTGATAAAGGGCCACACTATAGTGTGCTGCAAAAACACACTGTAGCACCATAAACACACCAGATATCAATAAAAAAATCCCAATATAGGATTTAAGTGAGATAAAATTTACAAAACAAACATAAGAAAAAAACACTATATTATAGACATTTCAAACATTGGTTCATACAATTACATAAATACAAATTATTACATACATTCAAAAACATCAATGTTCCTTTATCTTTTAATCCTAACCCAACTCATGATATTTATAAACAAACCACCCCTGAAAGAGCAAAAGAACACACCTATATAAGAAAACAATTCTTATGTTAGTAAAAATATAAAGAAATAAATTAACATAAAGTGTTAATTTTACTAAAATTGATGTCAATTTTAAATAAATAGATTCACTTGGAGTCATATCGGTCACACCGTGCCTTAGATTGAGGTGAGTGTAATTCAAACACATCTAAAATGACTTTTGGATCATTTTCCTAAAGTATCAAACCAATCTAAATGTGTTTGTTTGGTTCTGAGTACTTCAATTGTCTTTTTTACTAAAATGTCATTTTAAACTGGAAACACACACTTTTGACTCATTCTGATCACATCATGTATCAATTTGACATAAAATGGATTCCTACACATCAAAAATTACTTATGAATCATTCTACTAAATTATCAAGAAAATTTGAGTGCGTTTGATCAGTTTTTAGTGGGTGACACTTTTTGAACTAAAATGTTGATTTTAAACTAATAACGGACACTTTGAGTCATACTGGGCACATCGTGTATCATATTGAGGTGAGAATAGTTCCTATATGTCATAAATTACTTATTAATCATTTTTAAAAGTATAAAAATAATAAAAATGTGTTTTCTCAATTTTGAGTAGAGAAATTATCAATTTTACTAAAATTAATGACAATTTTAAATAAAAAAGACACACTTTGAGTCATACCGGTCACACCGTGCATTGGATTGAGGTGCAGTTGATTCCTACACATCCCAAATGACTTATGTATCATTTTTCTAAAGTAAAAAATCAATATTAATGTGTTTTATTAGTTTTTAGTATGTCACTTATCTTTTTTACTAAAATGTCATTTTAAAATTGAAACATGCACTTTGACTCATATTTATAACATTGTGTATTGGATTGAGGTGTGAATGATTCATACACATTACAAATAAATTATGGGTCATTTTCCTAAAGTATTTAAACAATTTGAATGGGATTTCTCAGTTTTGAGTAGTTCAGTTGGCCTTTTTACTAAAATTTATGTCAATTTTAAATAAAAACACACACTTGGAGTCATATTGGTTATACCATGCATCCGATTGAGGTGCGACTGGTTAATTCATGACTCAAATCACTTATGGATCATTTTATTAAAATATAAAAACAATATAAATGTGTTTTTTCAGTTTTGAGTAGGTCGGTTTTTTTTACTAAAGTTGATGTCAATTTTAAATATAGAATTTAGAGTCATAGCGGTCACATCGTGCACAGGATTGAGGTATAGTCAATTCCTACATGTTCCAAATCACTTATGGATTTTTTTCCTAAAGTATCGAAAAAATATAAATTTGTTTTCTTAGTTTTGATTAAGTCACTTGTCTTTTTTACTAAAATGTCATTTTAAACTTGAAACACACACTTTGACTCACAAGGATCACATCGTGTATCAATTTGATGTGAGATTGATTCCTATATGTCACAAATGATTTATGAATCGATGACCTAAATTATTAAGAAAATTTGAACGTGTTTTCTTGGTTTTCAGTGAGTGAAAATTTTTAAAGTCAAATGTCGATTTTAAACTAATAACAAACACATTGAGTCGGTTGTCTTTTTTACTAAAATTATTTTTAATTTAAAATAAAAAGAAGTAATTAGAGTCATACTGCTCACATCGTGTGTCGGATTGAGGTGTAGCTAATTCCTACACATCCCAAAGTCTCAAAACAATCCTAACTGTCATTTTTACCATAATTTCCATTGACTTTATTTGTCGAACTACCAACACTGCATGAGAAGCTTCGAACAAACCACATCAACTGGAAAAAAATCCACCTATATAAGAAAAAAATCATTATGAGTAATACTATAAATAAATAAATTAAACATAAATATGAAATAATACATTAACTATATGGATAATGATTTTACTGTACAAATATTAAGATCAACTGTATGATTTAATAGTGGAGGGAACATGAAGGAAAGTGATAAATGTCAACACTATAGGGGTGAAAGGTTTTGAGGGAGAAGAAGTCTATGGAATTTTTGATGCAGAAAGGGATGAAAGATGGAAAGAGCACCCGAAATCGAACAAAAGAATCCACATGTATAAGAAAACATTTATTATGTGAGTAATACTAAAAATAAATAATTTAAACATAAATATGAAACAATACATTAATTATATAGATAATAATTTTACTATTCAGATATTAAGATTACCTCTGTGATTGAGTAGATCCAACGACATTTCTCTTCCTGTAAAGGTAGTGGAGTAAACTTTAAATAAAGTGATAAATGCAACATTGTAGGGGTGAAAAGGTTTTGAGGGGAAAAAATAATGAAAGTTGGATAGAGCACCCCAACTCAAACAAAAGAATCCACCAATATAAGGAAAAAATTATTATGTGAGTAATACTAAAAAAATTAAACATAAATACGAAACAATACATTAATTCTATGGATAATGATTTTACTATGCAAAAATCAATATTACCTCTGTAATAGATCAGAGGCATCTTCATTTCTCTTCCTACAAAGGAAGTGGAGAGAACTTGAAAGAAAGTGATAAATGCAATATTGTAGGTGTGAAAAGGTTTTGAGGGAGAAGAAGTCTGTGAAAGTTTTGGTGCAAAAAGGCATGAAAGATGGACAAAGAATCCCAACTCAAACAAAAGAATCCACCTGTATAAGAAAAAAAATTTATGTGAGTAATACTAAAAATAAATAAATTAAACATAAATATGAAATAATTAATTAATTCTAGGGAAAATGATTTTACCGTGAAAACATCAAGATTGCCTCTATGATTGAGCAAAGAGATAGCGTTGTTGCTCTTCCCACAAGGGCATGACATGTGGAAATAAATATTATAAAATAAACAAAATCTATAAGGAATAATGAAAATTAAATAAACTTCTCATTATATAATTTTTCAGTAAAATAGATAAATTATATTGTAACATTACCTTTACATCTTTACAAAGGGTTTCTTTAGTCAAGATATAAGTTAATAACAAAACTAAGGATTCTCTATGCACTTTATTATGGTTTAGAAGACTATATGGATATCAGGAAACTATAAGATAATTAATGATATTGATTTATATTTGGCTCCATTGATCAATGGATCCAAAACAAGGATTGGTTGTGCATCACTCACAAAGTTAATAACAAAACTAATAATTCTTTGTGCACTTCACTATTGTTGGTTAACTACCGCTTAGCATAGCATCTGACCTAAACATCCTACCTGAAATCCCCATGATGTTCTCATCCCACACATTCTTTCCACCATCTCTATCATATCACCATTCAGCATTCACTTTTCCTTCTCTTGTAATTTTATTCATTATTTAAACAAGTGGGAATATTTTTCCTTCATATCATTTTATGATTATCATGTTGCTTCTTCAATTATATGTGTTTTCCACAAAAACTTTACCTAATGAATTAGCTTATTCTTCAAAGTTTTCTATCTATATTCAAGAATCTAATTAGTTTGTTTCTCTTTATGTGTGGGATGAGAGCATCATGGGGACGTTGGGTAGGAAGTTCCGGTCAAATGCTATGCTAAGCGGTAGTTAACCAATAGTAGTGAAGTGCACAAATAATCCTTAGTTTTGTTATTATCTTTGTCAGTGATGAATAACCAATCCATGTTTTGGATCTATTGATCAATGATTCCAAATAGACATCAAAATTCTTACAACTCTTCCAGACTAATTTTTCTTAAATAACAACAACATAAACATGGACATAAGATTTTAGAAGGGTCTTCGACATTATATCTTGAAAACTTAATGAACTATTTAACTGTATCTTCATATTCTTTTTTCAAAAAATTAGTTTGGATCCATTTTCAGTTCATATCCATCATATTGGGTTCATAAAAGATTAATTTTATACAACATATAAATAAATACACATAAGGTATTCATTATCAAAAGTGAAAGTTATAAAAAATTCTAATAAGGGAAAGTCAACATTTGATTATTTTAAAGAATTTAAGTATGTTGAAGAAAATGGGTAATTGAATTTAAGAAAAGAATTAATCCACATGAAATATTTATTAAATCCCCTAAACAAATGAAAATATAATATAGAAAATTAAGGAGTAATAAGAAACTTTAATATGATAAACAAGAATAATAAAATCTCATTCAATCAACTAGAAGATATAAAAATGTATTGAAACAAGTGATGAAGCAACATAAGGAATTATTACATTTAAAATTAATGGTATATCAATATTTGAAAACATATCAAAACTCTTAGTATGTAATATCACCACACCAACCCATCCCAAGGAAATTAAAGGTACTCCAACTAGATGTAAAATTAGCATTTACTAATGGATTACACGGTTAGGAATTACATCAAACAAATAGATAGTTTTCTCATTATTTAATATAGAATAATGTTTGTAAATTTAAAAAGGAGATTTATGAATGTAAACAAGAACTAAGAGCTTGGTATTAAAGGTTAGATGAATTATTAAAGAAACTTTAATTTAAAAAATGAGGCATTGAACATAATCATTACATAAAAAATAATTTTTTGGATAGATTGAAAGTGTTTATCAATGTGGATGACATAATATTTAGAGGTTCAAAATATGAAAGATGATAATAATTTTCTACATTAACAATGACCAATTTTTACATGTTGATGATTAGTGAGTTGACATTTTCCTTAGTTTATAGGCAACTCATGGAATTCATGGGATACTAATTTTTTAATCCATGTATGTGATGGAAGTGTTTTATATATTTCAACAAGAATATTGAAAACCCATGTTGAAACCCATTAAAAATTGAATAAAATTTTCAAATTTTGTGGGGGGAATGTCAATATATATCATGGAGTGTGGTAGATTCGTTATATATCAACATTTTTTTATAGTAAAAATGTTTGACATACTATTTTTCTACATGTTATATAGCTCGGTATTAAAGCGATTCCATAGAAATACACTTGTTATTAGTTAAATAAATGATCAAAAGGGGGTGAAATTCTTGAAAATATACATTTCTGAGCAAGAAATTATAATGTCTTATAGTGGTATATAGATCTCAAAAAAGTGGAATAACTAGAAAGGGGTAATCTCAAAAGGATATTTTTTTTTTGTAAATTATTGAGAGGGGGGGAGTAGGATGATGATGAAAAATTATAATGTAGTTGGAAAATAGTATGACATCAAGGTATAATATTTCATATATTATTATTAAAAGGATTTATAAATAATGTTGGATTAATCTAAAGAGGGATAAAAATAAAATAGTTTTTTTAAAGTATAGAGACATAAGAAGTTGGATTATTGAGAAAAGGTACGACACATTTAACAATAGATATAGTTTCCAAAAAAATACCAAGACAACCATATATAAAACACCTGAGTTGGACCATGATAGTGTCTAAGGGACATTTTCGATCCCCCTCGAGCTGACAACAAGCACCAGTGCATGAAAAACAACACCGTGGGAATGATTTGGCCCAAAAAATAAATAAAACTAGTAGAAATAAAATTTAAATAAAAACTGTCATGATGCATCCATACATTGGATTACCACACAACCCAAATAAGTATAAAAAAGAATATATGAAGTAGTATAATATAAAATAAATCCCTTAACCTACCTTAAAATCCCTTACACACAAAATCCTCAGTTTCAATTTCTAAAATTTCACATGCATGGAATACATTGATTAAATAAAGAATGAAAAATATGTATGATAACTTTGGGAAATCAATTTGGGAAATGTAAACAAAATAAAAAACCAAATAAACTCCATGTGTCACCATCAAGTCCAAAAAAAATAAACTCTCCATGAGCGATCAAGAGTTGAATCAAAATTGGAAACTAAGAAAACCGAAAGACCTACCTTGCTGGTATACAATCACCAGACCACAAATAATGACATCATCAAAGAAGAAATCAAAAATAAAACCAAAAATCATAGAGAAAATTGAAAGGACTACCTTGCTAGGTTCAAGAAAATATGAGACCCTCTTCGAAAACCCTAACTGTAATCGAAAACCATATGTAAGGCCCCAACCTTAAACATTATATAATCTTGAATTAAGTTAATAATTCACATTTAGTATCTTTTCAGGTTTAGAATTTTAGAGAATCAGGCCATAACTATTACATTACATCTTTAATATTACAAAGTAGACACTTCTACTCAGTATCCATTTTTTTCATAAAATAAAAAATCTTAAAAGAAAACAAGATTTCTTTTCTTGATATAAATCTTCTTGAATTCTTCCTTTCTCTTACCCTGCCTTATACCCTGTGAAAAACATTTCAAAAACTTGGGATGAGAATAAAAAGCTCAGTAAGGGATATAAAATAAGGGAAGAAACCATTATTCCATGAATATATACAAAACATAAGATCATACCTCATGAAATCATAATATTTATGAATAATACATAATAATCATAAATCTTAAAGGTAACTTATGGCATCCAAAACATACTTACATTGTAGCTTTCACAGCTACATTGGGAGTTATGTTTGGAATAACCATCACTGTATATTCCTTAATCTCTTATGAGAAACATTAAAATTTACCTCCGTCACATTACCCAATGCATTGGAGAGCTATCTCGGGCTCACCCGACCTAGGTTTATCACAGAACCACCCATATACGTAAACAATTCCCAAGAACCATAACATATTCACAACACATAAAACAAAAATAAAGGAAAGATAACATTTTCACATTGCAATCAAAATATATCATTTAAATATATTGACATAATCAATCCATGATCAAAACCATTTTCAATACCAAAATATGTAAAAGAGTATATGGTAATTATTTTCCTTTTAAAAACATTATGGCTTGTTAAAGAAGCCAAATATAAAATAATGCTCACGGTGGCAGAAAGGTCATTGTCACCACATACATTAAAAGGAAACATTATTTTTTTCATTTTGTAAAATAATTCATAGGGAAAATATTTCATTTGAATGAAATAAAAAGTCAAAGGGGTTTATACATTGTATAAAAGAAAGTCATGTATAAATCAAAATATGCCGTAATGAAAGGAGATTGAGACGAAGTCCCTTATCTCATGTCTAACTTGACTCGTTCATTCTTTAATCTCCTGAATAATAAACTATAGTTAATTTCTACTTGATTCAGAACCTCTTTCAAGTTTACTATTCCTTTTTATATCACTTATTTACTTTTTATAAACATTACATAATTATTTAAGTTAATATCGGCCATTTTGTCGATGTTCAGAACTTGAGTAAAAAACGAACTTGTTATGATTACAAATTGTCCATGTGGTCAAAAGTACATTATATCCAGAATTATATTAATGATTTAGATATCATATATAACATATATATCCAGTATATATTTATTTATAACAGTCCATATCATTTAGATATATGAAAATGAAATGCACCGTTCATGGAGACGGTAAGCCGTACGTACGCATGAACGCTACTTTCATTTCTATTTCATATTTAATGGAATTAAAAGTTAATGATACATAGGTATACTATAATTACTGTATAATATCATATATAATTTCATTAACTCCATACTTTATATGTTCCACATATGGCATGGAAAAGTCATATCACTTTGAGGGGGCGGTAGTCCGCACTTCCCCAAATGAAATTATCGCATTTACCCATTATGGAAACCACAATGGTATGATATAAATGAAAAATACAGAATAATATAAAAAATATAAATATAATATATATCACATATAAATACAGTTCCATCATAATGGCCACCATGAGAAGCGGTAGGAGATAATTGAACAATCATCGTTTCGTGAGACAGTAGTTCGCCGTCCACCGAAACAGTATGTTTGTATCCATTAGATGGAGGTGTGTGGAAGTGTAGTTAGAATATTTCTCATAAAAACATCATAGTATATTTAAGATACTGGATTTGTTATAAAATAATGGAATAAATAGAGTTTAGGGGCTTGGATAAGGAAAATAAAATAAAAGAACTTGAGAGAAGACTTTACCTTTAAATCGGGTAACTCCCTTTAGTTTAAACCAAAAGACTTTATTGAAATGCCTTCTGCCCAAAGTAAGGCTTCTAGGTGTGATATAGAGATGTTAGGAGCTTATTTTATCAGAGGTTTTATGAGTCAAGGGGCTTGATAGGTGTGAGTAATGGGTTAGAGGTGATGACATTTTATAAGTGAGAGGAGGGGCTCTTTATAAAAGTTTGAAAGTATTATTTTATTATAAAATAATTTTCGGTTTCAAAAGGTCCAAAAGTCATTAAATTAGAATATAAGATGACTATTATTATAAATACTCTCAAAAAATAGGTTTTATACACTTTTTGATTCATTTTTAACCTTATCATTTAGCTTTAACCCTTAGTTAACTAATTTAGCTTTTACCATGTCTTCTTGTATATTCATACTATATGGTTAATATAGTTACTATAAAATTAAAATCAACCCAAAATGGATCATTAATGACATATTTTACATTATATATGTTATTTTAAAGAATATTATATTTTTAGTACTATTTTTTAATTTAATAAAATATTAATTGATTTAAAAAATCATTTATATCAATTTTTATACAATTCATATCATGACTTTTTTAAACTCCATAAAAACTTGATCAATTCGAAAAAATACCATTAATTAAAATATAACAAGTCAAAATCATCCTTAAAATTCGTTGATAACATAAAAAGTTTCAAAATAAATTTATTTTAATATTTATAATCTCATTTATTAAAAACATTCATTAATGAGGTAATCATTACATCATCATTGTGTCATAAATAAATTTATATATTTGATGCCTAAAAATTATAAATAAAATACCATGATGTAGTGAATCTATTTATATTTTAAATGAATATTTATAGTCGAAAAGATAACTTATATAACCCCATATAAAAATTGTTTTACTAAAAGATATATGTTTATGTTACATTTTCCTTAACATTAAATTAATTTTTATAAAATGTCATTTTCACTTACAAGTGGCTCCATGTGGTTCCAAAATTGACCTAAGGATACCCATGGTCGGACATGTATCATCCAATATGTTTAGTACATGTGTTATATAAGGACCCAGCCTTAGACATGTCATACAAGAGGACCTTATTCCGGTCTAGGTTCTGGAAATAGATACATGTTTAAAAATATCAGAGTTACACCGAAAAACTAAACAAACTGCAAGATCATCACCGCTTCCGCGCGCTACAACAATGATGACCAATTCTAGAAACCTGTGAAAAATATTTCAAAAACTTGGGGTGGGCACAAAATATGCTCAGTAAGTGGTTTTGAAAATACTTAATACGGATTTTGAAAACATCCTTTGAAAATACTTGCACATACTTAAAAATAATTCTTTTAAAGAAAATGTCATCACTTTTCAAAGGTTGCTGGAAACCATTTAGGAAATTCCACACAAGCATTTAAGCATTCAAATTAAGACTACTAAAATATCATGTTACAAAGTAAGCATGCTGGTACAAAAGAGCATGGATTCGCACTGAATATAAAGAAGCATAACATGCAAAGTATGCAAATACTACAGAGCATGAACATTATCAGAGTTTCGCATAAACAATTTCACTACAAATTATAAAAATGCACATTATAACATGATAAATGTAATGCTAACATTTTCATTAAAATCCTGGAAAGGAAAACTGATCATACTGCAACACTGTCCAATCATATGCCATGTGCACTTAATCTCATACTCATAGGTAATGGTTCTTTAACCAAGGATATTCCTCTAGTCAAAATAATCACTTGGTTGGTCATATACTAAAACATAGTGAGGAAACTTATAATGCTGGAATCATGTCTGAATGTCAAGGCCTTGTGGCATGACCAAAGGGTAATAACCCAATATGAATGTCTCGAGAACTATTGATGCATCGTGGAGCGTACTTTTACTGGTCTCCAACCCGAAGGGATTACTTTTACCAGTCCCTAACCTGGAGGGCTTACTTTAACCAGTCCCCAACCTGTAGGGCTTTCTTTTAACTGGTCCCTAACCCGGAAGTCCAATACATTTCTCATATGTCAATATGGTCTAATATTCAATGTGTCTCATACCACTTTGAATATTTAATTTTATTTCTCATTACCCAAGGTGTCCCATACCTCTTTGGGTAATTTAGTTCTTAGTTCATTATCATGGTATTCCATATGCATGAATGAACAATAAGGAAACCAATATACATTTGATTTACAATGACATGATAGATAACAATGTAAATATAGAATAATAATCAAAATCAGGTACAATTTAGTAAAAATTCTAGGTACACATGATAATTACTAAAGTACATCAATTGGTATGGTTTTCCACAAGGGAAGCTAAATGATAGCTCTTTTAAATTCCAATACATGATAATGAAACACCTAAAGAAAATACTAGACATTAATTATTGTGATAAACATGTCTTTGAAACTTCCAATTAAACCATAACTAGATTAACCACTAATAATCACTGCAGTAGGATTGATAAATGGTTACTACATAAACATGTAAATTCTTAGTCCCTTAATATCAATTTAAATCAAACCAGAGTACAATCTTTTAAATATTACATCAGGGAATAAGATAGAATGGCCACTTTAGTTAAGCAAGTTCAATAGTGTGTACTCATATACAAAATGCATATTGACTAGGTAAACACTAAAACATTAACTAAATCCTGAAAATTGCATTTGAAAAATAGGGTTATTATATATGAAACCATAAACACACATAACATATAAAAACTAGGGTTTTAAAACCATAACATAATTACACTTAAACCAAAATCCTAATTCACATTTAAAATATAATTTAAGGGTTAGTAATCAAGTCCTGAAAATCATAATTGATTGCATTTGAAAACATATATATGTAATTACATAATTATACATTTATTTATACAAATTTTACAAATAGGGATTTTCATATTAAAAGTAAATTCAAAATACCCTTTATGTGTATATAATCCTTTGAAAAACTTACTGATTTATTTGAAAATCTTTAAAATAGATTTGGGATGGGGTTATATACACACACACATATATATATGTATAATTACAAACCTGAAAATATATATATAAGACATATAATGGAAGCCTTCCAAAACTAAACCTACATAAATTATTTGAGTTCACAAAACATAAACAACCTCCCTAAAAACCCTTAATCGGGAAGGGTTTTAAGGTGTATACATAATTATATACACTAATTAAATATATATATATATATATATATGTATGTATACAGATTTGTTACATACAGGTTATAAATAGAAACCCAACTTAAACAATCCTTTAAATCATCTAGGAAGAACCATACTAAACCCATACACCCAATTTCAAAAGAGGATTGATGCTCATACTGAAAATATATATGTATATATATATACATACATAATATATAACCGATTATACACCATGTGTGTATATCAGGTCTTGCATCATAAAGTAAGGTAGATATATCCCCTTACATGAATTATATGAATAAATAACATCATTTAAATAAAAATGTTCATCATTCAAAAAACTTAAAACAGAATAAGTTTTTTATTTATATATAAATGTATATACACATACATGTATATATGGGTTTTACAAACAGAAAACTAAATAAAACCTTACAATGATAATACTTTAGAAACAGATCCATTAAATCAAGAGAATTTATCATATATGCGATTTGAATTAGAAAGATATAATCTTACATAATTATATAAAAATATATGAATATGTATTTCTTTAAAAAATAAATTGAACCCCTACAAGATATAATTGAAAATAATAATTCTCCTTACTTGATTTTGGAAACTGAATGGGGAAAGGGAAAGTGTAGCTTGTTGAAAAACATGAACATGAGGAAGTGATCTGACCCGAGTGTTCTAACCACATGAAGGAGGGTTCTAAATTTATAACAAAACATGAAGGCAGCTTCTCAGGGAAGTTTAACCCAATTCACGGGTATCATAATGATACATTATTATATTTTTTTTGTTCCAAGTCATGCCATCCATTATTTTAATTTATATAAAAAATAATAATGTCAAAAGGTGGTGCAAAATGACTCACGCCTCCCTCATGATTGTCAAGATACTATTATAATAATATATCATCTCACGCCTCCCAAATTGACATTCATTATTGGATCTAATAATATTAATATGTTGTTTATTATAATAATAATATTATATATAACGATTAATATATAGTGAAACATATAATATATAATGATCTATACATGTAATATATAATATCACAATTTATAATATATATATAATGAAACATATAAAATGATTATATATTGAAACATATAAAACGTTATATAATGAAATATATAAGGCATTTTGAATTTTGAATTTTTTTTAATGAAAAGTCACGTTTTTCCTTCATTTAACCACTTTTGACTTTTGAGTTCAAAAATGACATGCCTACAGTATTAGATTCATTAATATGTTATTCATTATTATGTTATTCATTTTAATTACAATAATATAATAATATGTCATGCCTCATGTAGTATCATTAATATATATATTTATTTATTTATTCATTTTTATTAATATATCAAACCATGTAAACTATATTTATAAATTCGTTATATATATATATACCATGTTAGCGTTTTAATATATATATATAAACATATATAATTCATTTTTATAATTTTTTGAAATTACATTTTTTTAAACATAAATTTATTATGCATTTTTTTTTCTTATGCTTGAGGGGTCAAAACTAATTCCACTTTTACACTTTTGGACTTCTTATCCCCAATGTCACGCCACACACACAGATCAAGCAATATATTATTATTAAAAAAAGTGGTTCAATTAAGCCTCTCTCTCCATTTGTATTCACGCCTTTCTTATAATAATAATATGATATTATTAGATTTCAATAGTAATGATATGTTTTCTATTATAATAATAATAATAATACTATTATTATTATATTATGTCGCTTTATTCTTTTTAATACAAATATATTTATTTATTCATTTTATTAATATCTCAAAATGTTTAAACTATTTATAAATTATATATATATAAACACACACCATATTAGCATTTTTTATATAAATATATATATATATATATAAAATTTGTTTTATTAAAATAAATATTTCAAATTACACATTTTTTTATTTAAAACATATATATTATACGTTTTTTTCATGATATAACTATTTAATTTATAAATTTTATAAAAATAAAAAATAATATATCTCATATATTTATAAAATATATTATCTTAAAATAATAATAATAATAATTCTAAATGACATGTATAATAAAATTATAATTTTATAATAATATTAGTTTTATTAATAATTTTATATAACTTAAAACTAATATACATATGTATATTTCATACTTTGAAAAGAAAAACAAATTGATTATATTAAATAAAAATTTTGATAAAAATATATATTAAAATATTCTTTAAATATTATTTTTCTTTTAGAAACAAAATTAAATTTTACTTTTAATAAAACAGTTGTTTTTAAATTACCATTTCAACCAAAATTATCTTAAAAATATTTAAAGAATAAGTATATTGACTTAACAAAATATAATAAAAACTGGGTTTAGATTTTATGGGTTGTTACATTATCCCCCCCTTAAAAAGAATTCTGTCCTCGCAATTTGATTATTGGACTAAAAACAATTCTAAATTTTCATATTTAGAATTTAGAAAACTAGGACCGCTAGATTCCTAAACACTAACGTTAAACGACAACATCTATTTCCAAAGTTTTCTAGACCATTCCTCTGATACCAAGTGTAAGGACCCAGCCTTAGACATTTCATACAAGAGGACCTTGTTCTGGTCTAGGTTCTGGAAATAGATATATGTTTAAAAATATCAGTGTTACAACGAAAAAATAAACAAACTGCAAGATCATCACCGCTTCCGCACGCTACAACAACGATGACCAATTCTGGAAACCTGTGAAAAATATTTCAAAAACTTGGGGTGAGCACAAAATATGCTCAGTAAGGGGTTTTGAAAATAATTAATACGGCTTTTGAAAACATCATTTGAAAATACTTACATATACATAAAATAATTCTTTTAAAGAAAATGTCATCGCTTTTCAAAGGTTGCTGGATGTAAGGGTTGGTGGCCTGATAACCAACAGTTTTGTACTTTGATTACATGAATGTTCACTTATTGTATTATTCGTTATTCTGCATGACTATAATATAATAATGTCCTGGAATATTTGTTGCATTAATAAGGTCATGGCAGATCATCGCTATGATGAGAACCTTGAAATGCTATAACAATATTCTTAAATAAAGTTCTGTGGTTAGATGACATACTATTATAGGACATATAGTATATAGATCGTCATGTGTGAGTACTTGTAAGAAGACGAGACTCTCTCTCATGGAGTTTGCACTTGGTAATCTCCAAGATGGGAGATCATGAGAACAGACCCACCAGTAGCAATTCCACATGTCTTCGTGTCATCGGACATTACTATCTACGAACATGTGTAATGGTCCTTAGACTGGAAGATTATCATTAACTCATGTCATGACTCACACACTTAGATTTACTGACGAAAACCATCACGCAGACATTTGGTGGGAAGTAGGGTACGTTGGGTGCGTCACGAGTGACATTTTGTTAATGGATAAGTTGAGGAAGGATTTGTCCCTTCCATTTATGGAAGTTGATATCTCGGCCCTTTTATTGAAATAGAAATTTCGCATTAAATTCCATGGACATGGTGTGAACAATGAGTTTATTTTAGGTAGTCAAATAATGACAGATCAAGCATATAGGTTTATGACACTACCATGAAATCTGCTTGATGAGATATCGAGACAAAGGGATTAAATTACACTGTAAGCATTCGTATGTGGTGATACGTCAATGCGGCGTCAACTTCTTTCTCTTGGGTGCCTTGACCCATTGCTATACAGTAATCTTGGACTTTAGGCAAGCCCGCCTAATGCCAACGAGAAAGTGGCCTAGAGGGTCACACACTAAGTGTATTCAAGTATCTCAAGTAGAATAAAGATTATTCCTGTACGTGGTTTAATAATTATTCAAGGAAGCCTAAATTGTTTTAATGTTGGAGGAATAATAAAAATAAAACAAGTACACGCCGTGTATCAATAATTACACGCCGTGTAGTTTTATTGTTAAAACAAGTACACACCGTGTATTATTAAACGTACACGCCATGTAGCTTTCAATGAAAAACAAGTACACACCATGTATTTATTAATACATGCTGTGTAGTTTTTCCAGTCGGGATTTTGAGGATATAATATTGTTTTAAATGATATTTATTATAATCAGCGTGGGTGCATGTCAAGGAATTAATTATTCGACATGGGGGTTTTAAATAAGAGTCAATGAAATAAATAAAACGTGTAACGCATTTATTTACTGTCATAACTCTACAACCTCAAACCTGATTATAAATATCCTCACAACCCCAACTCTTTTCCTACACCTAAGAGAATCATTGTGCACAACAACTCTGGAGAATTATTTCAAGGCCGAAAGAACCTCTTCCTCTAATAATACTCTCAAGACCGAGAGAGATCCTCTTCTATCAGATGAATACAATCTAAGGCAGACAACACAAGCAAAGGTTTCTCCACGCTAGCACCTAGAGACTCCTTTGGCGACGTCCCGAGATATGAGGTACATGTGTGGATCACTGCTAGAGGAAGTATACACTTGGATTTTGCGACACAACGATGAATCACATTGGAACGTGATTAAGAACATCGACTAAGAAAGAACACCAAAAATGTATTTATTTTCAATTGATTAAATTAATTATAATGAACTTGTAATGATCCTTATTTGTGGTTTCGGGACAAAACTTCTTCTTTGTCTTTTTCTGTGATTCGATCCGTGGAGACTGGCGTTTATCGTCGTATTAATCCTGGATTGATCATTGCTAATGACAAAAAGCCAACTGGGCACATCCACCCACGCGCCTCTGCTGTGCCCAGAACCTTCAAATGGTATCAAAGGGAGGTTACAACATTTATTATAGTTATTTAATTTTCATTAATAATTTACGCATTTATATTTGATTCAATTCGATATATATCATTATATTAATCTGAATAAATGAGATATATTCTTCATCCTTCGTGTCTCGATTCATATCACAGAAACGACCTTTTAATTTTAATTTTTGATTAAAATAAAAACAAGGAACTCATCCGGAGGAGCCGCTCTTTCTGTCTGTACAACACGGGATTATATGGCGTGTAATTAAAACTACACGTCGTGTACTTAAGTTCAATGAACTGGCACTGGTCCGCCAAACCATGTCGTGTAAATTGAATATGCCTAAGTATTAATCACGCTGTGTTGACCAGAATTGAACGGTGCATGGAACCGGAATACACGGCATGTATGTTGGATCAACACGCCGTGTAGTCCGTTCCGTCCCAGGTGAAACCGTGTACAAGGATAAGCCGCGTACCGCGTACACGGGATCGTCAGTCCGGTTACCTCGTTACAAGGAAGTACACTCCATGTATGATTTATCTACACACCGTGTACTCCAAAATTTCCAAAGTACAAAAAACACGCCAAAGCCCCCGGCGTGTACTTTGGATAAAGGGTGAAAAGAAATACACGCCATGTAATTATAAACTACATGCCGTGTACTTTCCAGAAATGGAATTTCACCAGGTTTCCTCCAATGTACAAAGACCCATACAAGGAATATGGATGAGAATAATCTCAAGGAAATTCAAAAAGGAATTTAAGATAAAGAATTGATTAATTATAAGATCATAATTAATTGAATTCAAGTGAGACTTATCTTAAATGAAAGAACGATTAAAAGAATTTAAATTCTAAATATGTGTAAATATCGTTGCATGCTATGGATGATCATGAGCTAGACCAAAGACCCTTTGTATGTGTATGGTTTCATTTAAATTTATTTAATTTAAATTTTTTGTCCTGCGAGCCTTCTTCCAATAAAATGCAGGGCCTGCGTGCCCATGGTTTCTTTAATATAAAACCATGTAATGGAGGATCTCCCAAGCCAGAGGAGATGGTTTAAATCCCAAAGACGAGGCGAAACTGATGCAAGAAGATACAAAGGTGGACAGGTGGGAGCTGCAAAACACAAACCACCAGGTTCAAGGTTTTTTCCCTAGGTCAGGGTTAGCTTATCAAAACCGCTAGATAAGCTAACCAATAGAAGCTCATGATCATGCCATCTTATTTTATTTCTGTCTAAATTGCATGGTTTATTTATTATGTATGTGTTGTCGTAATAACATAGTTAATAAAATGAACAAGCATGAAAAGATGGAATAAAATAAAAACCGGACTATGCGTAAACATTATCGGAACATGGTTAATCACTTAAGCAAGCATCACTTAATATTAAAAAGCATGTGATAATGCGAAACTATGCATAAAATATTAAAATCCCTCAATACCATATTAAGTCAGACCAAGCCTTTCGTTACTTGATTAAGGGAAAGACTCAATAAAACTATGTGTTTGACTAATCCTTGTTGGGACACTTACTTTTATAAAGGAATCCCTTATGAAAGGTTTTAGGTTGACTTAACCATATTACATCAAGAGGAGTATCCCTTGCTAGACTTGATGTAATATTGGAGGCAAGAGTTGAGGAAATCCAAGTCAGGATTTCAGGATTGGGGAGTCCACTCAACAGATCAAGGAACTATAAGCTCACAGTTGGCAAAGACCTGCCTACCTAAATACCTTCAAATAGCTTGACCAACCCTTGTTGGGGTTATGCGAAGGGGAATATGGATCCTTGCCACTAGAATGTCAAAGCAACTGGACATTCCGAGTTCAATGGTGAGGGCCATTGGGACTTCATAAAATAGTGGGAGAATTAATAAATTCATTTATTATTTTTATAAAATGTAATCAAGAAAGTATTGATAAATCTACTCTTTTAATTTGTAGAATAGAAATGAAAAACTCGTCAACCACATTTTCTCTATGCTCAATTCTGGAAAAAGAAAATATCCTCACTGGTAGTAACTTTCAGGAATGGTTTAGGTGCCTTCGGGTTGTCCTATGCCATGAAAAAAAGTATTACGTGCAGGAGTCCTCACTTCTTGATTCCCCTGCCCCTGGGGCGAGTGATGAAGATTTTCAAGTCTATGATCAACATTTGAACGATGCACTCTACGTTCAATGTTTGATGCTATCATCAATTTCTAGTGAGCTCATGAAGTCTCATGAAGACATGGATGCCTATAGCATGCTTGAGCATCTCCGTGGTCTATACCAGGAGAGATCAAGACAGGAAAGGTTTGAGATCTTCAAGGATCTATTCCAGAGAAAGCTTGGAGAGGGTGCCCCAGCTGGGCCTCATGTAGTCAAGCTCATTGGTTACATTGAGCGCTTGGAGGTTCTAGGGTTTAAACTCCCCGAAGAACTGGGTACCGATCTCATTCTTGCATCACTCCCCCAGAGCTTCTCAAACTTTGTTGTGAACTTCAACATGAACAACATTGAGAAGTCTATGTCTGATCTTCTTATCCTTATTCACCAAGTGGACAATGACATGAAGAGTGAAAAGCCTTCTGTCCTCATGGTGAATAAAAGGAAATGGAAGGCGAAGAGATTTAAGCCCAAAGCTTCTTCAAGGCCTTCCAAGAAAAGGAAGATCAAAGGGGAGGCAAAGGAACAGGATACTGTTTGTTTTGCATGTGGCAAGAAGGGCCACTGGAAGAAAAACTGCACCCAGCCAAGGAAGCAAGGGGAAGCTTCAGGTGCGTTTGTTATCGAATGCAATCTATCTGTTTCTACTAATTGGGTATTAGATATTGCTTGTGGTTCTCACATCTGTATCCAAATACAGGAACCAAGTAAATTCATAAAGATTGACCGAGGTGAGGTGGATCTACGAGCAGCCAACGGAGCCAAACTCGCTGTTGTAGCTGTCGGAGACTACAACCTCACATTGCCTATTGGGATGATCTTGGTGTTAAATGGTTGTTATTATGTGCCTTCTGTTACTAAAAACATTATTTCAGTATCCATATTAGACACTGATGGATTCATATTCAATTTTGGAAATGAATGTTGTTACTTTTATAAAGATAACATTTGTTTTGGTAGGGCACATTTATATAACAACCTTTATGTGTTAGACTACACAAACCAAGTAATGGAAATTGATGACAAAGTAAATTCACATGACTCATACCACACCCAACTTTGGAATCACCGGCTAGGTCATGTCAATGAGAAACATTTGACAAAATTACATCAAGATGGGTATTTAGATTCTTTCGAACTAAAACCACTTGGTGTATGTCATGTGTGTCTACAAGGAAAAATGACCAAAGCCCCATTTAGTGGGAAAGGTGAAAGGGCTAAAGAGATTCTAGAATTAGTTCACACAGATGTGTGTGTACCATTTCCAGTTGAAGCAAGGGGTGGGTTATCATACTTCATAACTTTTACTGATGATTTTAGTATATATGGATATATCTACTTAATGAGGTATAAGTCAGATTATTTTGATCGGTTCAATTAATACAAGAATGAAGTTGAGAACCAGCTTGGTAAGAAGATTAAGAAACTCCGCTCAGACAGAGGAGGAGAATATCTTAATCAGGACTTCATTGATTTCTTACGGGAGTTTGGGATTCTATCTCAACTCACTCCTCCTTACACGCCACAGTGGAATGGTGTAAGTGAAAGGAGGAACCACACCCTGTTGGACATGGTGAGATCAATGATGAGTCATGCGAGTCTTCCATTATCCTTTTGGGGATATGCATTACAAACAGCAGCACACATACTAAACCAAGTACCAACTAAATTGATAAATGGTATTCCATACGAGTTATGGAGTGGAAACAAAGCCATGTTATCGAATTTACATGTGTGGGGTAGCGAAGCATTTGTTAAGGCCTCTTCAGGTAACAAACTTGCACCCCGAGGCACAAAGTGTATCTTTATAGGATATCCCAAGGAAACAAGGGGATATTACCTATACAACCCCTCAGACAAAAAGGTTATAGTGGCAAGACACGCCATATTCCTTGAGAGGGAGCACATCTCCAAAATAGATAGTGGGAGCGAGATATACTTCGATGAAGTCGAGGCTCAAGATGCACAGGAGTTGGTACAAGAATAGATTCCACAAAGCCCTATGGAAGAACAATCTATTCCAGAGACACAAGAACTGCGTAGGAGCACGAGAGAGGTGAGAGAACCAGAATGATATGGTTTTCTTGTCACTGAGGATGGTGACTCATTATTGGTTGACAATGATGATACTCTTACCTACAAGGAAGAAGTTGAAGGCACAAACGTTGCCAAGTGGCAAGAAGCCATGAATTCTGAAATGGATTCCATGTACCAAAACCAAGCCTGGATTTTGGTAGATCCTCCAGTTGATGTAAAGCCTATTGGTAATAAATGGGTATTCAAGAAGAAAATGGAAATGGAGGGGCAAGTCAGCACCTATAAGGCACGACTAGTTACAAAAGGTTTTAGACAACGTCAAGGAATTGACTATGATGAAACCTTTTCACCAGTTGTGATGCTTAAATCCATCAGAATCCTATTGGCCATTGCCGCTTACCATGACTATGAAATTTGGAAAATGGATGTCAAAACATCTTTCCTTAATAGGAACTTCCAGGAAGTTTTCTACATGACACAACCTGAAGGTTTTGTGACTCCAAAGGATGCCAACAAGGTATGAAAGTTGCATAAATCTATTTATGGATTAAAGAAAGCATCAAGGTCATGGAACATTTGTTTTGATGAAGCTGTAACGGAATTTGGCTTTGTTAAGAACGAATGTGAGCCTTGTGTTTACAATAGGTTTAGTGGGAGTGCATTCATTTTCCTAATAGTATATGTTGATGACATATTACTAATTGGAAATGAAGTACTTGTCTTATATTCAGTTAAGGCATAGTTTCATAAATGCTTCTCCATGAAAGACTTGGGTGAGGCAGCATATATTCTTGGGATCAAGATCCATCATGATAGATCCGAGAGAATGTTGGGCCTGAGTCAAAGTACATACATTGACAAGATACTAAAGATATTCAGTATGGAACAATCCAAGAGGGGATTGTTGCCAGTGTCACATGGAATTCATCTTTCCAAGAAAATGTGTCCTCAGACACATGTGGAAAGAAAGAGAATGGAAATGATCCCTTACGCATCCGTGATTGGGTCAGTCATGTATGTTATTCTATGTACGAGGATAGATGTTGCTTACACATTAAGTGTGGTAGGAAGATATCAAGCTAGTCCAAGAGACCGTCATTGAATGGCAGTCAAGACTATCCTTAAGTATCTGAGGCGTACTAAGGATATGTTCCTGGTTTATGGAGGAGATGAGGAACTAGTCATCATAGGACATGTATATGCTAGTTTCCAGACTGATCAAGATGACATGAAGTCACAGAATGGATACATCTTCAGTTTTAATGGAGGTGCAGTGAGCTGGAAGAGCTCAAAACAAAGTATGGTGGAAGATTCTATAGCGGAGTCCAAGTATATCGCAGCTTCTGAGACAGCTAAAGAAGCAGTATGGATGCGAAGATTTTTCCAAGATCTAGATGTAGTACCGAGAAGTAAAGATCCTATCACACTCTATTGTGATAATACTGCAGCGGTGGCACTTGCAAAAGAGCCAAGGTCACATCAGCGGAAAAATCACATACTTCATAAGTATCATCAATTGAGGGATTTTTCTCAGAGAGGTGAAGTTGCAGTGAGCAGTATTTCCACGGAAGACAACGTGGTGGACCCCTTGACTAAAGCCTAGACTCAGTAGAAACATGATCATCATGTGAGGTCTAGCAAACTAAAAGTCATAGGAAGTTGGCTCTAGTCCAAGTGGGAGTTTGTAAGGGTTGGTGTCCTGAGAACCAACTGTTTTGTACTTTGATTACATGAATGTTAACTAATTGTATTATCCATTGTTCTGCATGACTATAATATAATAATGTCCTGGAATATTTGTTGCATTAATAAGGTCATGGCAGATCCCTGCTATGATGAGAACCTTGAAATGATATAACAATATTCTTAAATAAAGTTCTGCGATTGGATGACATACTATGATAGGACACATAGTATACAGACTGTCATGTGTGAGTACTCGTAAGAATATGAGACTCTATCTCATGGAGTTCACACTTGGTAATCTCCAAGATGAGAGACTATGAGAACAGACCCACCAGTAGAAATTCTGCATGTCTTGGTGTCATCAGACATTGCTATCTACGAGCATGTGTAATGGTCCTTAGACTGGAAGATTATCATTAACTCATGTCATGACTCGCGCACTTAGATTTACTGACGAAAACTATCATGCGGAAATTTGGAGGGAAGTAGGGTACGTTGGGTGCGTCACAAGTGACATGTTGTTAATGGATAAGTTGAGGAAGGATTTGTACCTTCCATTTATAGAAGTTGATATCTCGGCCCTTTGATTGAAATAGAACTTTCCCATTAAATTCCATGGCCATGGTGTGAACGACGAGTTTATTTTAGGTAGTCAAAGAATGACAGATCAAGAATATAGGTTCATGACACTGCCATGAAATCTGCTTGATGAGATATCAAGACAAAGGGATTAAATTACACAGTAAGCGTTCGTATGTGGTGATACTTCAATGCGGCGTCAACTTCTTTCTCTTGGGTGCCTTAACTCGTTGCTAGATAGTAATCTTGGACTTTAGGCAAGCCCGCCTAACTCCAATGAGAAAAAGGCCTAGAGGGTCACACACTAAGTGTATTCAAGTATCTCAAGTCGAATAAAGATTATTCCCGTATGTGGTTTAATAATTATTCAAGGAAGCCTAAATTGTTTTAATGTTGGAGGAAGAATAAAAATAAAACAAGTACACGCCATGTATTTTTATTTTGAAAACAAGTACACGTCGTGTATTATTAAATGTACATGCCGTGTAGTTTTCAATGAAAAACAAGTACACACCGTGTATTTATTAATACACGCCGTGTAGTTTTTGCAGTCGGGATTTTGAGGATATAATATTGTTTTAAATGATATCTACTATATATACTAATCCTGGCATTCCGGCTTCCACGTGTCGACACAATAAGACTCCACGTCATTTTTTTATATGTGCCGATCATCTGTAGCTCTACGTCGCGCCGCCCCACCGAAAATACTTTTTCCCTCCGCCTCCCACAATCGCTCCCGCTCAGAAACTCACACGACTTGACCTACCGATTCATCTTCCGCCCTCCACTCTCGTCCACGCAGTCGCGCTGTACCAGCCATCTATCTCCGACCACCGCCTCCCAGTTTCAACTCCAACTTCCACGCATTTCTACTCTGACCACATCCTTCCATTTTCTTCTGCAGTGTCGATGTTTACTGGATTTCCTGATCGCGGTCGTCGAAAAAATATTTGTGACCTAAGGTTCCCGCATACTCCCTAAGTGATCGTCATCTACCTCTAGGCTTTTTTAAAGACCGACGTCCCTGCAGTTCATCTTTTTCGCTGCACCGGTTGCAGCGTAGACCTCCATCCTGTTGAAATGCGCACTCAGACGTCCAAGGTTCTTCTCTGCCTACTCCCCGTCTCCAGCAGTCACCATTTCCTACTGTTTCTGAATATCTTCTCCAACCGCTATTCCTATATCCCAGATTTACAATTAGAAATCGTTCCCTCCCCTTGCCTTCGATTTTAGCTTCATCTTCGACCAAGTCTTCTCCTCTATATACCACTGCTCATAGTTCCTTCCTGTAAACCTAGGTTCCTCGCCTCAGCTATCGGCCCCCTCTACCAATGCAGCAACCCATGGTTCCTCTGGCTTCTCCGCCACCTCCTCTGTCTGCTCCGCGTCAAGATCATCCCCCTCCTCCCATTCTACAGCGGCAACCCCAAATTGCAGTGGATTCCAAACTTCTTCCAGTGATTATACACTTCTGTGCAGAGACTCTGAAATTATTCTGGTATTCTACGCCACTACATCGATCCCTTTTGAATTTATTACTGCTATAATCATACATGCTCAGTTCAGCACATAATCACTTCACCAATTGCACATACCATCACATTATTGTTGAATTTTATAAATTATTTTAGTTTGAATTAGTTAATTCTCTTCATGCATCTTTATTTTGGATTTCACCTTTTATACAGCCATTATTTGTTTACATAAATAGGCCTTCAGCTCACAACCTTCATAGCATACACTGGTTTCTCATGTTTTTTGCAACCTTCCCATAAGTGTTTCACATATGAAAACCCAAGGCACATGGGAAAGGAATCATAAATGAACATGTGTCATGTGATCTTAGTGCATTTGATTATTTTAAATTTGGTCCATATAAATCATTCAGGCATTAATATTATTCTTTTCAGGGTTTGGATTTATATACACAAGCATTCTATTGGGAGCCAGATGTTTTGAGGTGTTGATGTTTTTAGAAGAAACTGATTATGAAGGATGAAGGATGGATTCCATTTTGTCTTCTGTTTTTTAACATACAAAACATAATACTGTTTTAACATTATCTTGTCTTCTATTCTTTACAGGATTTTGTCATTTTCTTTATATGTAATTGTTTCCCTATTAGTTATACATAGATATTTCTGGATTTCTCCATTCATTGCAATCCCTCTTTCATACTGCATCTACTTCGAACATCAGGTATGCGGTCATTTATTATCGGCTCACCGCCTTTGACTATGGATCATAACCCCTATTCCATCCCACATGTTCTTTGCAGTTCAGGTTTGTGATTATCTCTTCTCGTCTTGCTTACTCCGACTATGCATTGCATCTCTTATTCCCTCCGGCATCAACTTCATAGTTCAGGTATGAGATTAATTACCTATTCTAAAACCTAACACCTTGATTCTGAATTTTTCATATCATTTCACATATTACATCAGGTTCAAATTTAGTTTTCTGTTTTTTCATGTTCTATTTTAAAACAACAAACATCCACTGTTCTTAATTTTAGGTCTGTGATCATATCTTATCAGCTTGGTTCCTGCATCTCCTATTCGCAGATCAGGTATGAAATTAATATCCTTTTTCCAAACCTAAATCATTTTCTTCTGCATTATGATAATCGAAAATCTAAATGGGATGGGTTTGTGTGTTCTCAAAGGGTTATTCATGTGAGTGCACATAAACAAATAAAATGGTAAGCAACATTTGATATTTGACTATTTCAAACAATAATATATAAACATTTGTTCAATATTGTGGGTGTTTTATATTAATTTTTTGAACCCTATTATGTGGTATTTAAAGAGTTTTCTGCATCCAAATACCTTTTCTCCATATGATTATATATTTATTTGGGATGAAAACTTAGGAGTTCAATATTTTGATGTAGAAGATCAAGCATCACCTTATGATTATAATGTTTATGCAATAGTTAAAAAGGTCAGTGCTATTACCAATGTCGATTTTTAATTTTTTTCTACACATATTGTATGTATGATTGGATACCCATTTCATGTAGTTATAAAAAAACATTACAATATTTTTTTTATTATGATAATCATACATCTGAATGGGAGGGGTTTGAGTGGTCTAAAAGGGCTATTCATGTGAGTGCACATTAACAGGTTTTTTCTCTCATGTATATTAACAGTTATTTTTTTATTTGAATTGTTTGCAACGTGTTGCTTCTATTAATTTCAGGAGATGGTTTCACATTAAAGAACATGTTTTTCTTGGTTTGGTGTCAATACTGATGAAGTATGTACCCGATTGTGATGATACTGTCACAAATTTATTCACATTATTACAACTTTTATGTGTAAATGAATACTATTTTTTAATTCATTTAATGATTAATGACGGCTTACTGCTGTTTTTTCCTTTCAATGGTTTTTGATGTGTGAATTTTATTGATTTCAGGTATGGGTTCGCATTGAAGAAAAAGTTTTTTCAGGGAAAATGTGGTGGTTCAGTTGAATTTAGTACCAGGTAATCCTACACTACATCATATGTAAGGTTATTAAATTTTACAGCCTTTTCATCTCTCAATGTGATGGATTTAATCATGTTGTACATGTTTGGAAAATTGGGATGGATATATTCTTAGCTTTTTGAATACATAACTGGGAATGTTATCCTTTTAATGTCTTCTTTTCATTAATGGTTGAAGATAACATCATGATTCACTTTATATAGCGTACTAGATCTATTAGAGTCTTCTGCTCTACTAGCATCACCTTCAACTCGATTAGCATCCACTATATATTGTTTTATATGCCCTAAAAAACTTCTTCAGATATCCTACATATCTGGATCTCTGCAATAGGTATGTATTCCTAAAATTCTTGAATTAACCTCTCTTCTATAGGATCAAACAAGCAATAGCAAAGACCAGACTTCGGGCAATCTTTGTTTTCATTCTGTAAGTATGATGTCATTGTTCTATTGTGAACAAAATTTAGGTTGTAAAATCATGCTATTCGTCGTCTAACATATTCCTCGGTATTTTTGATAGCTATTGTGACTGACAAAAACAATATCGGATTCAAGACCTACCTCCTCAAGAAGGTAATCATTAATTATTCTTTTACATATTTGAAGCCATTTAGTATGTATTTTCATCAGCAAATAAGTACATATTCATTCTTAGTATCCTAATCTTATAAGGTTCCTCTTAATTCTTAAACATCCCATTTGTAAAAATGATTATTTTTTCTACTAAAATTTGATATTTTGGTGACATTACAAATTATTCATTTTTAACTTTGTCTATAGTGCCTCAACAATCTGCATCTCGGACAACAATTTATGTAGGATCAAACAAGCCTTAGTGAAGACCGGACTTCAGGCAATATTCGCTTTCATTCTGTAAGTATGATGTCATTGTTCTATTCTGAACAGAATTTAGGTTGTACAACCATGCTATTCGTCGTCTAACATATTCCTCGATATTTTTTATAGCTATTGTGACTGATGAAAACAATCTATCAGATTCAAGACCTGCCTCCTCAACAAGGTAATCATGGATTAATCTTTTACATATTTGAAGCCTTTTAGTATGTATTTTCTACAGCAAATAAGTACAGATTCTTTCTTAGTATCCTAATCTTATAAGGTACCTCTTAATTCTTATACATCCCATTTATAAAAATGATTATTTTTTCTAATAGAGTTGAAGGTAAGGTGACATTACAAAGACACATATTTATCATTATACCACATATATTATTTATATAATATCTTTATTATCAAAAAATCAGTGATAGGTTAGTGGAATTGGGAAAAATGTATTAAACCTTAAAGAGAGTAGACAGGAAGAAATCCAATTGTTTAATGTTTAAAGTATTGATCTGAGTCTGCGATACACTAACATTTTGAATGATAGAGAATTTTCAAACCCGAACACTAATGATATGTACAGTCCCGGTTAAGGAAAACAAATCCATTCAATTTTTTTAGTTGATTTTCACTAAAGTAATTTTTGTGTATCTTCAACACTAAAAGTAATTAATTACATCCATCATGATTGCATGTGTGATTTCATTCAAAACAAATTAGTATAAAACATACTGAAATATTTCAATATGCTGTATACTAATGTGATCAACTGTGCACTTTCAGTATGTTGTATAATAATTTAATCTTCCTCCAAATACATGTGTGATGTCATTCAATTTAATTAAATGCATTTCATTACATGTCATAAAGTAGTTATTTGAAGAGGGTGATATAAGCACTCAATTTTCCACGTCATGAACAAGGAGAGAAGGATCCAAAAACAGATTTCCAGAATTAAGGTGAATAAAGATACTTTTAATGTTGAGGGGAGCATATTTAATGCCTTATTTGATCAATTTGAATATTTTTTTAACACTACAAGTCTGAGTAAATACAATTCCTTGAATCATGTGATCACCTAGATTATTACTGACATTCATAAGGTGTTTTTTACTATATAATAACATTTTTATGTGTATTCTGGGCAGGAAAACTGCTGGACAGTACCTCACACACCTCATGAAGATCGAATCATATAGTTATTTCATGACCCTTTCATTTCATTTTATTTCCTTTAGTTATTTTACTACTTAATAACATTTTATTGTGATTTTTGGGTAGGAAAACAACTAGACAGCACCGCACGCACCTATTGAAAATCAAATCATACTGTTGTAAGAAGAAGAAACAAACATCCAGGATCGTGCTTTTACTTTGTTTTCAATGTATTTGACTATTTCCACCTTCCTCTTTAATTTGTATGCGAGACATTTCCCATTTAATGTGCATGTTTCTCTAAAAGACATATAATGTGCAGGTTTCAAGTCACTGTTATCCATGATGTGATTTACTGATCTTCGTAATGGACATTTTAGAGACTATTTAGGTAAATATCTCCTTGGTTGGTGCATTCCACTACGGTTTTCGTTCCATTTTAGAAAACTAACCGAAAAACTCTGATTGGACTTGACATTTATAATAATTGCTTCCATACAATTTTTATGAATTTCTAATTGAAGATCTATGTTTTTACTATTTTTTTTAAATGGTTTTCTTCTGGATAAGGTTCCCATGAAGATTGGAGATGGTTCTTGGTGTCTTCATGGTCGACAGTGGGTGGTCGCAAGCAACGACCACCAGAACGTAGTATGGAAGTGTCCTTAAACAACCCATTCATTCGTTTTTTTTTTATTTCATTTTTTTCACAGTTATCAAATTTATTATTACAACCACTGTCTTATCTTTGATTTATCTATCACTACTTATTTCTGTGCCCTCATTACAGTAACTATAATTTAAATTGAAAATGAATTGAAATCCTCGTAATTTAAAATTTCATAAACATTTACTCTATCCTTTTTCTTTGTAAACTATATGAATTGTGTCTTCATATTCTATGCACTTCTATTCCATTATCATACACCATTACTTTATAATTAAAATTTATTCAATATTACAGTTTCTTTTCAAATTTTGTAAATACTAATCTCTTATTAAATGAAAAACCAGTAATCAAATATGTCGTGCAATAGCACGAGCGAGTACTAGTTTATTATAATCAGCGTGGGCGCATGTCAAGGAATTAATTATTCGACATGGGGGTTTTAAATAAGAGTTAATGAAATAAATAAAACGTGTAACACATTTATTTTTTGTCATAACTCTACAACCTCAAACCTGATTATAAATATCCTCACAACCCCAACTCTTTTCCTATACCTAAGAGAATCATTGTGCACAACAACTCTGGAGAATTCTTTCATGGCCGATAGAACCTCTTCCTCCAAGAATGCTCTCAAGACCGAGAGAGATCCTCTTCCATCAGATCAAGATGATCTAAGGCAGACAATACAAGAAAAGGTTTCTCCACGCTAGCACCCGGAGACTCCTTTGGCGACGTCCTGAGATACGAGGTACACGTGTGGATCACCGCTAGAGGAAGTCTACACTTGGCTTCTGCGACGCAATAACGAATCACATCAGAACGTGATTAAGAACATCAACGAAGAAATAACACCCAAAAGGTATTTATTTTAATTTGATTAAATTAATTATAATAAACTTGTAATGATCCTTATTTTTGGTTCCAGGACTAACCTTCTTCTTTGTCTTTTTCTGTGATTCGATCAGTGGAGACTGGCATTTATCGTCATATTGATCCCGGATTGATCATTGATAATGACAAAAAGCCAAGTGGGAACATCCACCCATGCGCTTCCGCTGCGCCCAGAACCTTTGCTGGAAACCATTTAGAAAATTCCACACAATCATTTAAGCATTCAACTGAAGACTACTAAAAGATCATGTTACAAAGTAAGCATGTTGGTACAAAAGTGCATGGATTTCCACTAAATATAAAGAAGCATAACATGCAAAGTATGTAAATACTATGGAGCATGAACATTATCAGAGTTGTGCATAAACAATTTCACTACAAATTACAAAAATGCACATTATAACATGATATATGTAATGCTAACATTTTCATTAAAATCCTGGAAAGGAAAACTAATCATACTGCAACATTGTCTCATCATATGCTTTGTGCACTTAATCTCATACTCATAGGTAATGGTTCTTTAACCAAGGATATTCCTCTAGTCGAAATAATCACTTGGTTGGTCATATACTAAAACATAGTGAGGAAACGTATAATGTCGGACTCATGTCTGAATGTCAAGGCCTTGTGCCAAGGGTAATAACCTAATATGAATGTCTTGAGAACAATCGATGCATCGAGGAGCTTACTTTTACCAGTCTCTAACCCGGAGGGCTTACTTTAAGCAGTCCCTAACCCGGAGGGCTTACTTTAACCAATCCCCAACCTGGTGGTATTTCTTTTAACCGGTACCTAACCCGACAGTCCAATACATTTCTCATATGTCAATATGGTCTAATATTCAAGGTGTCCCATACCAATTTGAATATTTAATTTTATTTCTCATTACCCAAGGTGTTCCATACCACTTTGGGTAATTTAGTTCTTAGTTCATTATCATGGTATGTCATATGCATGAATGAACAATAAGGAAACCAATATACATTTGATTTACAATGACATGACAGATAACAATGTAAATATAGAATAGTAATCAAAAGAAGGTACAATTTAGTAAACATTCTAGGTACACAGAATAATTACTAAAGTACATCAATTGGTATGGTTTGCCATAAGGGAATTTAAATGATAGCTCTTTTAAATTCCAATACATGATAATGAAACACCTAAAGAAAATACCAGACATTAATTATTGTGATAAAAATGTCTTTAAAACTTCCAATTAAACCATAACTAGATTAACCACTAATAATCACTCCTGCAGGTTTAATAAATGGTTACTACATAGACATGTAAATTCTCATCCCCTTAATATCAATTTAAATCAAACTATAGTACACTCCTTTAAATATTACATCAGGGAATAAGATAGAATGACCACTTTAGTTAAGCAAGTTCAATAGTGTGTACTCACATACAAAATGCATATTGGCTAGGTAAACACTAAAACATTAACTAAATCCAAACAATTGCATTTGAAAAATAGGGTTATTATATATGAAACCATAAACACACATAACATATAAAAACTAGGGTTTTAAAACCATAACATAATTACAATTAAACCAAAAGCCTAATTTGGATTTAAAATATAATTTAAGGGTTAGTAATCAAGTCCTGAAAATCGTAATCGATTGCATTTGAAAACATATATGTGTAATTACATAATTATACATTTATTTATACAAAGTTTACAAATAGAGATTTTCACATTAAAAGTAAATTCAAAATACCCTTTATGCGTATATAATCCTTTGCAAAACATACTAATTTATTTGAAAATCTTTAAAATAGATTTGGTATGGAGTTTTATACACACACACACATCTATATATGTATACTTATACATCTGAATATATATATATAAGACATATAATGGAAGCCTTTAAAAACTAAACCTACATAAATTATTTGAGTTCAGAAAACATAAAAAACCTCTCTGGAAACCCTTAATCGGGAAGGGTTTTAAGGTGTATACAAAATTATATACACTAATTAAAATATATATATATATATGTATATAGATTTGGTACATACGGGTTATAAATAGAAACCCAACTTAAACAAACCTTTAAATCATCTAGGAAGAACCATACTAAACTTATAAACCCAATTTCAAAAGAGGATTGATGCTCATACTGAAAATATATATGTTTATATATACATACATAATATATAACCGATTATACACCATGTGTGTATATCGGGTTTTACATCATAATGGAAGGTAGATATATCCCCTTACATGAATTATATGAATAAAGAACATCATTTAAATACAAATGTTCATCATTAAGAAAACTTAAAAAAGAATAAGTTTTGTATTTATATATAAATGTATATAAACATACATGTATATATGGGTTTTACAAACACAAAACTAAATAAAACCTTACAATGATAATACTTTAGAAATAGATCCATTAAATCAAGAGAATTTATGATATGTGTGATTTGAATTAGAAAGATATAATCTTACATAATTATATAAAAATATATGAATATGTATTTCTTTAAAAAAATAAATTGAACCCCTATGAGATATAATTGAAAATAATAATTCTCCTTGATTTTGAAAACTGAATGGGGAAAGGGAAACAGTAGCTTGCCGAAAAATATGAACCTGAGGAAGTGATCTAACCAGAGTGTTCTAACTACATGAAGGAGGGTTCTAAATTTATAACAAAACATGAAGGCGGCTTCTCAGGGAGGTTTAACCCAATTCACAGGTATCATAATGATACATTATTATATATTTTTTTGTTCCAAGTCCTGCCATACAATATTTTAATTTATTTTAAAAATAATAATGTCAAAAGGTGGTGCTAAATGACTCACACCTCCCTCATGATTGTCAAAATACTATTTTAATAATATATCATCTCACGCCTCCCAAATTGACATCCATTATTGGATCTAATAATATTAATATGTTATTTATTATAATAATAATATTATATATAACGATTAATATATAGTGAAACATATAATATATAATGATCTATACATGTAATATATAATATCATGATTTATAATATATATATAATGAAACATATAAAATGATTATATATTGAAACATATAAAATGTTATATAATGAAACATATAAGGCGTTTTGAATTTTTTTTATTTTTTTTAAGGCAAAGTCACGTTTTTTTCCTTCATTTCACCACTTTTGACTTTTGAGTTCAAAAATGACATGCCTACAGTATTAGATTCATTAATATGTTATTCATTATTATGTTATTCATTTTAATAATAAAAATATAATAATATGTCACGCCTCATGTAGTATCATTAATATATATATTTATTTATTTATTCATTTTTATTAATATATCAAAACATGTAAACTATATTTATAAATTCGTTATATATATATATATATATATACCATGTTAGCATGTTTATATATATATAAACATATATAATTCATTTTTATAATTTATTGAAATTACATTTTTTTAAACATAAATTTATTATGCATTTTTTTTCTTATGCTTCATGGGTCAAAAATAATTCCACTTTTCCACTTTTAGACTTCTTATCCCCAAAGTCATGACACACACACAAATCAAGCAATATATTATTATTAAAAAAAAGTTGTTCAATTAAGCCTCTCTCTCCATTTGTATTCACGCCTTTCTTATAATAATATGCTATTATTATATTTCAATAGTAATGATATGTTATCTATAATAATAATAATAATATTATTATTATTATTATTATTATTATATTATGCCTCTTTATTATT
Source organism: Viscum album (assembly GCA_963277665.1). Classification (NCBI taxonomy): domain Eukaryota; kingdom Viridiplantae; phylum Streptophyta; class Magnoliopsida; order Santalales; family Viscaceae; genus Viscum; species Viscum album. The sequence goes on from OY728157.1 coordinate 1,730,443,657, forward strand.
TTTAATAACAATATATTTATTTATTCATTTTATTAATATCTCAAAACATTTAAACTATTTATAAATTTTATATATATATATATATACACCATATTGGCATTATATATATATATATATATATAATTTGTTTTATTAAAATAAATATTTCAAATTACACATTTTTTTTATTTAAAACATATATATTATGCATTTTTTCATAATATAACTATTTAATTTATAAATTTTATAAAAATAAAAAATAATATATCTCATATATTTATAAAATATATTATCTTAAAAAAATAATAATAATAATTCTAAATGACATGTATAATAAAATTATAATTTTATAATAATATTAGTTTTATTAATAATTTTATATAACTTAAAACTAATATACATATATATATTGCATACTTTGAAAAGCAAAACAAATTGATTATATTAAATAACAATTTTGATAAAAATATTTATTAAAATATTCTTTAAATATTATTTTCCTTTTGGAAACAAAATTAAATTGTACTTTTAATAAAACAATTAGTTTTAAAATACCATTTCAACAAAAATTATCTTAAAAATATTTAAAGTATAAGTATATTCACTTAATTAAATATAATAAAAACTAGGTTTACATTTTCTAGGCTGTTACATGTTAGGGTAATTTAATATTATTATAATATTATTTTTTACCATTATTTACCAGATTTACCCTTTAACCATGGTAAATAAAATATTTACTGAAGTTACTATTCATAATGTCTAAAAATAAAAGTTACCTATTTACAAAATTTGGACCTCTTGATTCCAAATATAGAATTAATTTTTCCAAATTCAAAACATAGAAGTTACAGAAATTAATTTAAAATTAATTCTTGTTGTAAAAACCCAAAAGCATTTTTTTAAGAAATAATAACTATCAAAAGATTGACATTTTTTTATGTACAATTTCAAAGTGAAATTACTTCCAATGACCAACATTGGATTAAATGGTAAAAATATAATCCAATTAAAATTTAAAACCAATTAAAAGGACAATCTAACTATATAAATTAATCAGATGAAAAGACACTTTTGACTTAAAATGCAGTATTTTTCACTATTGCACATGAGCCTCTGCCCAGTTGGTGAGGTATCCTTAAGTGCATCCACAAGACCCAGGTTCAAAACCAGGTAGAGGCATATTTTTCAGGGTACTGTAGCAGGTATTGTAGCAGGCACTGTAGCTGTACTGTAGTAGGGATGTACACTGTGCAGGTACTGTAGTAGAACTGTACACTGTATAGATACTGTAGCAGAACTGTACATTGTGCGGGTACTGTAGCAGGCATTGTTTGGAACTGTAGCAGCTGGAACTATTCACCTTGGGCCACCGGTTTGGGTTTGGAGTCCTTAAGGCTTTCGGGCCACCCAGGTCTTCAGGTCAGTAGGGCTTTCAGGCCACCTTTAAGGCTCTCGGGCCACCTCAAGGCCTTCGGGCCACATGCAGTTGCCCCAGACACACTACAAAAAAGGATCAGCCCTAGAAGAGGATTCAGAGCAGGTGCACTCACTAGAGTAGAGCCAAATAGATTGTCAGAATGAGAAGATATGGCTATGCCATTGGTACCAGCCTGTGCTTGCATGAGAAGTCTAGCCAGACAACCATGCAAAGGTGGAGAGCTACTATCATGACACAGATGCTGGGGAGGGGTAGTTCATTGTAGATAGTTTGATTGAATTCCCTAAGACCTTCAGGTCATGTAATCTCCTAAGCCTATGGACCTTGTAATATCTGAGCCTACGGACCTTCTAAGGGTTCCCCCTCATCCCTTGAAAGGGGGGTTATCAAAAATCAATAAAAATGAAGGCCTTCGGGCCATTCGGGCCAGTAATTTTCACTATTCATTAAAAATGAACTTTATCAGAAAAATACCAAAAATATACCCAAAGTAAATTTTGATGTCCCAATTTTAAAGAAGAAGTTTATTTTGTCAAATGAAACATATAAAAGTGACAAAAACTGGATTTAAAAGGAGTTCTCCATTAAAAGGTGGTAAAACTACATTTTAAAAAATATTAGTGTATTTATGATTAAAATTGGATTTATTCTCATTTTAAGCCTCTAAATTTTATTTGATAAATGTAAAAATATTTAACAAACATGTATAATCATATTGTAGTTAGTTATATCCATTCCCTTCAATACAACGGTTAGACATTAACTACCATTTAAAATAATATTATATTATTAATTTTCAGTATGACTTAGGCTTGTGTGGAACATGTGATTTCGGAGAAACCCATTGTTGTCTGTTGGGTACGCCATCGAACATAGCATCCCCTTTAAAGTAAAATTAATATTTAATTCAAAAAAATTAATAAATATGAAAATGTCATATTCTTTATTTACCTGGGATGTTACGCCAGATGTCAAACGAGATGTTTGAGCAACTAGAGGCAGTCGAGTGGTGTGATTTGAGCTTCGATTCCCTGAGGAGGAGCACCGACAACAGGTTGCTTCTGCAAAAAGATTCTGATATCATGATGGGTTCACAAATGGTTAGGGTTTTTTGATTAGACCAGGACACTTTTATCAGCGCTTATAAAAAAACACTGATAAATAGTCTTTTTATCAGCGCTTATTACTTAAGCACTGATAAAAGAACTCCTTATCAGCATTTTTTAGCACTGATAAAGGTAAATCTTTATCAGTGCTTTATTTAGTGTCGATAAAACCTCATCTTTATCAGTTCAAAAAAAGCACTGATAAAGATTCTTTTATCTGCGCTTATTACTTAAGCACTGTTAATGGATTTATAATTATAATTATAAATAAAAATATTAAATATTTATATATACTTAATACATATATATAAATATAAATATACCAAATATATTCCTTTTTAAATATATTTATTAGAATTTTATAATTATTTATTTATAATTATAGAAATATTTAAAAAAAATACTATTTATATAATTTTATATATTGATATAATTATACATATATATATTTAATAAGTATATATAAATATAATATAGTAAATATATTCATTATTTAAGTAAATTTATTATAAATTTATAATTATTTAAATATATACAATTATTTATTTATAATTATATAAATACTTTTAAAAAATATTTATTTATTTATAATTACAAATATATAATTGTATAAATATAGTAAATGTACTTTTATAAATATATTTATTTATAAATATTTTTTTACAAATATTTTTTTAAAATTATTAATGAATATCTTATTTTAAGTGCATGCATATATGTTAAAAATGAGTGAAATTGAATAAATTATGAATAAGTACACTTTAAAAATATTGAAAAAATGGATAAGTTTTATGTGTGTGAATTTTATATAAAAATGCATTAATTACATATATGTGAAATCAATATAACATATATTTAATCTATGTTAAATTGAAAAATCAAACAACATTTAATTATATGTCAAGTACTATGAAATTAGTTAATATTTTTCATTCATATTAATTTTTAATTATAAAAATTTAGTCAATAAATATATGATTATTTAATGTAAAGTTCATTAATATTTTGTACTATATAAATCATATTTATAAACATTAATATATATCTATGTATTTAATATATACAATTTAAAAACATTAATTATCATAATTATCTGATTAATAAAATGTTTAATATTTAATAATGTATAATCAATTTATTCATTTTTATCAATAATTATTTAATTAATAATATTTGTAATTTTTTTTTTAATAAAATCAATTTTTATTTTTAATTTATTTAATTATTTCATTTTATTTATTTGGATATTTTATCAGTGCTAAAAAAGTACTAATGAAATAAATATTTATCAGTGCTAGAAATAAAGCACTGATAAAGGTTCCTTTTATCAGCGTTAAAAAAAACTCTGATAAAAGGTTAAATTTATCAGTGCTTTTCTTAGCACTGATAAATATACCATTTATCAGCATTGTTTTCTAACACTGATAAATATCAGTGCTGTTAAATACCTATTTTATAGTAGTAATGATTGGAGTACTCTTTCAAATGATAATGTACATCTCTATAAGGTGGTATAAGACCACTCCATAACATATATCCCACATCAACAAGCTAATTTTTTTTATTTAAAATAAAAAATGTCGTTACGTAATATAATTCAATTTACATATCTTATCAATTAAATATTAAGTTAAGCAGAAATTATTGGTCAGTATTTTCAATTTGTCTTTTCTAGATAATTCATTTTTAATAATTCTCGATTCTGATATGGTCCCCTCTCATCCAGGCAACACAAAAGTAAACTTTAGATCAAATGTACATGTACATAATACGTTCAGTGTGGGATAACCTTTTCTACCACAATATCTCAGTGCATCATTATTATAAACTTTGAAACGAACATGTGTTTTATCCCATGCTCCAATACAGTCTTATCATTTAATGTACTTTATGATAAATTTATTAAATATAAAGATAAAATAATTGAAAATTAAAAAAATGATTTCATTATATAAAACGTACCTTAAAATATGGATGAAATATTTCACTATTGAATATCACGGGAGAAACTTCAGATCTATTAGGTTGGCAAAAAAATTATCTTCTAATGAAATAATATCTTAAAAAACCATGAAAATTTATACTTGTTGTTTCATTAGATCAACGAAAAAAACATTTCTATTTTTTAAATTATGTGATAGAATATAAAGACAGTTTGCAACTTATTCTTCAACTATTGAATTTTTTTTCGATTTCATATCGCCATGAATTTAAAGCATAAAACACAAATTTGTAAAATCTTTGGGCCCATACAAATTATGTTACGAAAATCCTTGTCACATTTAAGTTAATAAATTAGTTCAACTCAGAATTTTTGTCATTTCATGCAATCAATAGAGTGGTTTATCAATTTTTTACGATGATAAATTTTAATAGAATACCAAAAGAGAACTACATGACATATAAGTTCAATAACCGCTATCTTTTGGTTTACGTCCCATTTAATCAAATGATTATTCAATGCTTCATCATGTTGATCCATTAGGTTCACAATTTAAAAAAAACAATTCAATACATTTTATTTAATAAAAACATATAAACATATAAATATATAATTGAAAATTAAAATACAATGGAATATGACATATAAAAAATAAATAAATAATGTTTCATATAAAAAATTATCTTATAGCTTTTTAATATTTTTTATTTTATTTAATATAATTTATAAAACTATCTTTATAATATTAATATTCTATATTAAATAAAAATATAATATTGTTTATAAATAATCCATTAATAATATTCATAATTTCACTTAGTTGTATAAATCACAAATTTTATAATATAACCTAATAATAAATCTGTATAATCTATTATAAACTATATAAATCCAATGTCATTATTTATACTATTCATATCTCACTTTTCATAATTCTAATAACCATTTAACATGTATCAAAAAATATATTAATCAATGCATTTCATAAAAATTACAATATAATATTAGTTTTTGTTTTTTGATATTTAATTTATCTGATAGGTAATTTATAATTTAAAAAATAATGGAGTTCAACCTATTGAAAATTAATAGCTGAAATTTCATATAAAACATTATCTTGCTCCCCTATAATCCATTTCATTCTATTTACTATTATTTTTAAAATTATTTTTTACAATATTAATATTATATATAAAACAAAAATATATTTTTTTTATAAATTTCTTATAATAATATAAATAGTCAATCATATTCAACTAATTATATTAATATTAATATTTAAATAAATAATTCATTAATATTATTCATAATTTCACTTATTTCTATAAATCATAAATTTCTGTAATATAACCTAATAATAAATCTTTGATAAACCTATGACACAAATATGAAATAAAATTAACAATAATTAATAAAAATTTGATCTTGTAATTTTTTTAATAATACATAAATTAATATGACCCACACACCAATAAATAACTAAAATGCATTGTTTTTTGTTATACTCATTATGATTATTTATATGTACATTACATAAATCTCTAAAAAATAATGTATGCATAATTTAAATAGTAATTGTACGATGCAAAAAAATAATAAAGTAGAAAATATAAATCATTAATTTAAAAAACAACCAATTATAAATCAATATACCATTAAAATATAAAATATAATAATTTCAAAAACAAATTGGTTGAAGTGGGAAACTGAAAACATGATGGTGAAAAATAGTTACCCGATGGTGGAAGGTATTAATTTTTGGATAATAAAATCAATGGCGGGGATAAATCCGTTTCTCCTTGTTTATGGGGCCCACATTTATCTCTATTGGTTTGACCTTGCCAAACTAGAGAAATCAGCTCCAAATCCTTTCTTTTCCTCCCAAATCTTCACTACCAAACTAAGCAAAAATTAGGATCTATCCAATCAAAGAATAAATCTCAATTCTCCCAATGAAACTAAAATTGGTGTTGAACTCAGATGAAGAAGATAGTATATTGAGGCTGGTAACTCAAATAAGAAGGAACCTCAAATGAGGCTGAGGCCACTGGATCAGTTGATAAAAGCGAACTGGTTGGTAAGCTGGTCGATTAGAAGAGGAACTGAGGCCAGAGAGGAACTGAGGCCAGAGATGAACTAATACTGATCTGTTACAAGGCCACAAATTTCTAGAATCCATATGCTGAGAATGAAGAACCGAGAGCTTGGGAGCTCAATTTTCTACGACATTAACACTGATCGAGACTAATTGTGACACAATGAGGGAAGCCACACTGTCGATCTTGAGGATGAAGTCCAAGACCGATTCAGCTGTGGCTGAATGAGTCCAATCGAAGTTGATGAAAGGGATTTGAGTTTGGATTGACAAATAAGATCTCGATGCCACCTTCTTGAATATTGGAGCTCGCTGATGAAGACAATGACACTAAATAAGATTAAAGATATGGAATAAATGATTTAGTTTTTTTTTGTTTGTTCCTTGTGTTGTTGTTCAGCTATATTCATTTGAAATAATGCCTCCTCCTCAAAATGGGGACATGGTTTTTGAAAAAGAGAAATGCGAGTCAAGGCCGCGTTAATTTAATTCACATGGAGACATGTTTTTGATATAGGAATTAGTGCCTATAAAAAGAGGAGGAAATTACCATGCTTCAATATCTAAAATACCAAGAACGGAGGGGTGCACATGCAGCAGCAACAGAGGGTGGAGGCTTGTGTGGAAAAACATGGACAACAGTTTTGAGTGTAGGTGGAAGCGGGCACCAAAGAATTGGGTTGTGCAACAAGGTGATACAACAACACCGTGTGTTCAGTATTAATCTCTAAAGGGTGAATTTTTTTCACAAACTATTATCAGAGAGGTGATGAAGGTGTATTAAGGTGTGAATTTCACACAGGTTTTTCTATGCTGTATTTTGTAATTAAAGTTTGGGATATTTCTTGGATTATTTGTATTCTCTAATTCATAGTGAATATTATCAATGTTACCCTATGGTTTTTAGTTTTTTTCAAGGAGGGTTTTTCCACGTTAAAATCGGTGTCCCCTTTTATTATTATTTTATTTGGTTTGGTGATTCGTTTACATTGGTGATTCTCACAAATTATTGTTGTCTCCAATGAGTTTTTTTTGAGAAGGTGGTGCCTTAGTCAAAGACCAAGGCACAATTTATTGAATATAAAAAAGGAGTTTCATGAGTCTGAAGGATGGGAGTTTCTTACAATCTTTATCATACAAGTGGAGAAATTCAGGAAGCAAGGCATCAGACCAAGTCAAGTCTTGATTGAGTCCTTTATTGGCAAGGGCATCGACAACCATATTCGCCTCCCGATACGCATGTGTGATGATGTAGTTGATATCCCGAAGCAAATCAAGACATCTCATCTAGCGGGTGGTAAGAGGCCATTCGAGATGGATCACACCATTCCAGATAGCTTGGAAAACTGTGGTCGAGTCACTCTCAGTTCAAATATCCCTCCAGCCTTTTTGATGAGAAAAATTGACAACATGTATCGTAGCCATCATTTCTGCTTCCAAAGAGGCGTCAATACCATAGTTACCATAGAAGCACCCATGGCACTACACAAGGTAGTCTCTGAAGATTTCTCCACAACCCATAGGACCTGGATTTCCTTTCGAGGCCTCGTCAATGTTGACTTTGATCCATTTAGGGAGCGGGGATTACCAGAAAACTTCAAGGGTGTGTTTGGGTTGCCTATAGATTCCATTAATCCGAAGTTTGCGGAGAATCTCAAAGTCACTAATAGAATTGTTGCAGTGCGCTTTCTGGATAGAGGCAGCTTCTTGCACTGCAATGAGAATCTTGTATTTACCTGCATTGAGATTTAATGAGCATTTGTTGTGAATCAAATTATTGCTATCATACCAAACCACATGCGTTAACTCAGCAACAGAAGAGAGTAACATGTTCTTAATTTGCTGAGAGGCATTGTGTTCTACACATCTTTTTAGTTGAGAGGTGATAGAATCAGAAAAAGACCATATGCAATTAAAAATATCAGAAATATAGTTCCAAAAATAAAATTCTGTGGCACATGAAAGAAAAATATGGTTAATGTCCTCCCTGTTTTGATTGCAAAGATGGAACTTAGAACATAATTATATACCAAAATATTGAAGACACACTTTATTGGGGATTATGCTATGAGTGGTTCGCCATATAAGAGTGAGTCTCGAAGGTTTGATCCAAGGTTTATTAAAGGCATTCAACCACCCAAAACAAGGATTAGATTTCAAGAAGTTATGATTGTAAAAAAAAATTGAGTCGAGAATTCCATTGTGATCAGGTTCCCAAATAGGGAAGTCTTCAGAAATTGAATAAGGGTAATTGTCAATTATGTGATTAATGTTATCAGGAATATCATGTCTGCTCGAGTGAACTCTACTAAGTTTATTTTGAAACAAATCTACTTACAACCTAACATCTGGTATTAGAGAAGGTTATCCATGTTTCTTTCTGATTAAACATGGGTGATTCACTCCATGGGATCCCTACCCACATTGAACTATTTAATGGGAAAAATGATTTTTCACTTTGGAAGTAAAGAGTTAAAAATATTATGGTTTGTGAGAAGACAACGAAGGTGTTGGGGAAAAATCAGAGAAACTGAAGATGATGAGCTTTGGTGTTTGGAAGGATATGAGAGAGTTGGTGAAAATCATGATTCAGATGTATTTGGGTGATAATACACTGTGGGGAGTGATGAATCTAACAGATCTAGAGGAGATCTGGGAAAATCTTTAATGCAGGTATAAATTGAAATCCCTCACAAATAATTTATATTTGAAAAAACAGTTGTATCGTTTATGAATGCCAGAGAATATAGATTTAGGTAACCATCTGGATGAGTTCACCAAACTTTTGACAGATCTATCTTAGGCGAAGATCATGATCGATGATGAATGAAACACGATACCTGTTGAAATGGAAGAAGAAGACACAACTTTGTTTCTTTTGAGTTCGTTTCCTGATTCATATGATAATCTCATCACCACACTATTGTTTGAAAAAGATACATTAAAGTTAGATGATGTGATTTCACCATTGTTGATAAATGAGACTTGGTGGAAGAGAAATGATGGTGAATCTTTAGGTAATAGTGGTATTTTAGCTATGGAAGATGGACCTGGTAGTCAGAGAGTTCGATCAAAGACAAGAACAAATGTCAAGTTCTTCTTTTGCAACAAGGAGTGTTGTGTGTAGAGATACTACTATGAATTGAAAAATATTAAGGAAGAAAAGAAGGCACATAACACCAATTCTAAGGATACCAGTGTAATTCTTGTTCAGGGTAAGGGTGATTTACTTTCAATTGGCGTTGATTGTCGTAGGTAATATTTTTACACCAAATGGGTGATTGATTCAACAACACCATACCATATTTCACCAAATAGGGGACTATTTTATTTATATGAAGAAGGTGACTTTGGTAGATTGAATATGGGAAAGGGAAATTATACTAATTTCATTGGTGTTGGTGATATTTTTATCACTAAAAATACAGGTTGTACAGTGACATTGAGGGATGGACAACATGTTGAAGGTATACGACATAATTTTTTATGTATTTGTGCTATTGATAGCGATGGATTCAGGAGTTTTTTTGGTGGTGGAAGATGGAATTTTTCTAGAGGATCGATGTTTTATGTGTGAGGAAAAATGGATGACATGCTTTTCAGGATATATGTAAAGTCGTGAGGTGATGTGATGAATCCAGTTGCAAAGATCACTTCATCAAATTTATGGAAAAAATGATTTTTGTGCATGAGTCGAAGACCATAGAATAAGTTGAAGACGGTTTGGAAGAAAAATCATGTTAGGTCATGTGTTTCATATCTTACACCTAATTCTTTGTCTTTTGAGATTTCCACTATTGAATAAAGAATGGAAATCAAAGATCGGGTTGATGCACTGAGAGTTTTCGACTGCTCGGAGGATGTTGAGTAGAGGGAGCAAGTAATTTCTTTAGGTTCTCCATATTATGTGGAAATCACAATTATGGGGAAGCCAAATATGATTGATTATGGTATTAGTGGTGCAAACACAGATATGATGAAGAATTCAGAATTTAGATTTCTTTTGCAGGGGAATCTTTTAGGTTTCTATTAGAAATGAAAAAAGGGGATGTCATATTTTTTGCAGAGGTTGACAGTTGGTGCGATACCAACCAGTTTTATTTCCAACTAAGTTTTTTATATGTGATCTCCTTCTTCAATGGGATAAAGGGGGGGGGGGATTATTGGGGTTTAGCCTGATTTTTTGGAAATAGTGGTTCCACCTCAAAATGAGGACATGTTTTTTGAAAAAGAGAAATGTGGGTCAAGGACACGTGAATTTAATTCACACAGAGACAGGTTTTTGATGTGGGAAAGAGGTCCTATAAAAAGGGGATATAGTGAACATTCTTCAATATCCATAATACCAAGAGTATAGGGGTGAAAATACAACAATAGTAGAGGGTGGAGGCTTGTGTAAAAAAATGTGGAAAATGGTTTTGAGTGTGGGTGGCAGCGAACACTGACGAATTGGGTTGTACAATGAGGTGATAAAACAACATTGTTTATTCGATATTGATCTCTGAAGGGTGAAATTTTTTCACAAACTATTAGCAGAGAGGGGTTGAAGGTGTATCAGGGTGTGAATTTCACACAAGTTTTTCTACACCGTATTTTTTAATTCAAGTTTGGGATATTGCTTGGATTATTTGTATTATTTGATTCATAGTGAATATTATTGGAGTTTCCCCATTGTTTTTTAATCCTCTTCAAGGAGGGTTTTTCCACATTAAAATTGGAGTCCCCTTTTATTATTCTTATATTTGGATTGGCACTTCATTTACATTGGTGATTCTCACAAATTATTGTTGTCTCAACTGAGTTTATTTTGAAACCAATCCACTTCTGACCCAACACCCTATGTAGGTCGAAGATGAAGATGGCAGGGCCTTGATCATCCCCAATTCACTATCTTCAAGGATGAAGGTCAGCACACACCACTTTTTGATGTAATTACCATGAGGAACCATAGTCGACAATGCTGGATGATGTCACATAAGGTCGGTCGATTGAATGTTGTGGTCGATCATCGAATTTGAGGAGGACCAACTAGAGTCATATTTGAAGGATGTGGTCAATAGAAGGTTGTGATCATTGGTATTTGGGTTTTGGAATGTTGAACTAAGCTGGATCAAGGAAGATAACTATTCCAGCTAAGTGGGTCTACCAAACTAATTGATGCTAAGTAGATGAAGACCTGTTGGAGATGAATTAGTCTCAGTCAAGAACAGAGAAGGTCAGTAGTGATTCAATTTGATGTGTATTGATGGAGGATTTGTTGTTTCCATTTAAGATGATGGTGCTTCCTAGTACTAAATTTTTGAGTCACAACTCAAGATCTAATAAATCATTATTTGAGGTAGTGCTCATAAATGTGTGTTGGGGAATTTAAAATAATCATAGGCACAAGTGATATGAAGAGAAAATAAATGATATTAAGTGTAGAAATATATTTTTGATGTTTGGTGAGGTAATGTTTAGAGGAGAAATGATAAGTGGAGAAATGAAGATAAATATATTTATCTCCTGCTATTGTTTTTAAATATCCCAAAATTAGGATGATTTGGAAGGAAATGATGGTGGAGGGTTATTAGTATTTTAAATTATAATTTTATCTCTATTTTCTACATGTATCACAAAAAAATTATTTTCTTTTTTTAAGAAAAGATTCACCAAAAAAGATTAATAGAAATACAAATCATTTATTCTCTTTTAATAACACAAAGAGATAAATCAAAATCATTTATTTTTCTTTCTTTTATTTTATACACTATAAAATCATTTATTTTCTTTTATTAAAATATCACCAAACATAGAGGTCGTTTAATCACAAGAGTAATCATATCTGGACTATAGGGGTAAAAATGTTATTAAAATATTAATCTAATGGGGATATATATAGAAAGGTAGTGAATCCATCTTGTATTTTTCTGAATCAGAAGAAAAGATAAACTCAAGAAGCTCATCAATGAGGCATGTGTCTCATGTTGAGAAGGAGATGAATCAAGAAGCACATAGGGGGATTCCATCAATTACAGGGAATCTTAACTTGAGTCATAATGGAGGAGAATATGAATAGTGACAAACAACCACTTGAAGAATAGGGATTCACCTTGTAGATGTTGACGGTGAGGTATGGAACAAAGAGTTTATGCATGACTACATTCAAAAGGTGAAGGATCTGTACATTCATTTAATCATCACACAAACACTTTGACGAGATCATGAGGCACGAACCAAGAGATCACAACAATAGAGAGAGAACTAAGCTAGGAAATTGGATATTCTCAACAGAGAAAATACATTTCTCTATTTTGTTTTCTTATTCCATTATTTTTAATGAATTCTGTAATGAAATATATTTTTTGAAAAAAATATAGTTGTTAGATAGAATTATTAAGGGTAAATAAGATTGTTTTTTTCCCGTTTCTAATATATTTATCGAATATTTTCTTATTGGTTTGTTCTTGTCAATATCAATGATAAATTTATATTGAAAAAACCAATTTCATCATTCTATGGCTTAGTGAATTCAGTGGTTGAAGAATTGCTAAATCCATCTTGTTGAACACTGACTTCTTCAATAAGAGATACTAGTGACACATTTGGAAGTTAGAAGCCCAATTTGGCATTTTATAAGAAGAAAGGAAAATAAAATTAGAAACAATCAATAAAAATTTCCCTTATATCTATCCCTCATTTATACCTTCAACATGTTGCTTAAAATTCACCCATCCCTTCACAATTTTACTCTTTTTTCTTCATTATTATTTCATCACATCTTACACATCACACCATCACCATTGTCTTGTTTCTTTTTTTTGATTTTCTTTTTGTTTTTATTAGACTTTTCATATGATTTCTCTATGGGTTCAACCCAACTAGCTGCTACACTAGTTTAAAGTATAAAAATAAATAAATAATTTGACTATCTCAATGACACTCGATCAAATTTTGGAAGCATTGTCAGGAAGGGCATGTGCGATAAAGAAAATAATAAAAAAAATAAAAATAACTAACAAATCTATTTTCAAAAGAATTTTTAAAAAATGAAATCAATTGTGTGTTGCTTTTAATTTTTTTTGAAAACTACTTCATGCACACAAGATCAAAAAACAAAGAACATAGATCCCATTTTCCTAAAATTCCTAGACAACTTAGAACTTTAAGTGAAAAAATATGAAATTAAAGAGATGAAAGAGTGAGTCCCTATGGGGAATGAACAAAATCTGTAACTTGATATTATTTAAAATAATCTTCAAAGGCCTACGGTTAGGAAGTTTCCACATTTTCAAGTGTCAAACAACCCATCTTCAATTAGGCTAACTATTAAAGCTCAAAACTATAAGATGAAATAGTCTTATCTTTAAATACTTCCATCATTTCATAGATTACCAAAAATAGGTCTCTTTATATTTCATTATGGTCTTATATAATATAGTGAAACAATTACCACTTCAAGGACTTGATAAAAATGAGCATAAAATGAGGGTCTTCCCTTTTTGTCTAAAGGGGAATGCTAGGAACTGGTTATTCACTCTCTATGAGAGTATATTTGAAACTTAGTAATAACTCTATAAATCATTTTAGTGAAATTTTACCCAAAGAGTTGTAAAGGAAAATTTGGAAACAAAATTACTAGTTTTTACCAAGAGGATAGAGAAGCCTTATATGAGGTATGAGATAAATTTAATGACATTCTCTGGTAGTGTCCCTACCACCAACTCTCTACCCACCTCATTGAAGTATTTTATAAATGGTTTTCATCTTCAAAGGAAAATTTGTTTGACCAATATGTTGGAGGTAATAAAACTGACAAAACAAATTAAGAACTTTGAAAAATATTTAACACTCTTTCCCTAAATTCACAGTACAAATATTCTAGGAGAATAAGAGGGAATATGAGTGAGTTCACCACTGGTTCAGGGATGGAAGTGCATTCATAGCTTGCTAAAATGAAAGAACAAGTCTAGTCCATTATGAACTGGTATTCTTGATAAAGTTTCAACCACATTGGAAGTCAAAGTAAAAACCAATCACTTAGAGAGAAATGTCATCAATTTGGAATGTTTGGTCACTCTAGAAATTGTTTTCCTAACTTCAAAATGCCAACCCAAACTTTAGAAGATGCAAATTTTTCCAAGTATGGTCCTAGGATGAAAGCCTGAGATGAACCATTTTCAAAAAACTATTATCAAGGCTACAAGAATCACCCTAACTTATCATATAGAGAGCAGGGAGTGTATAGAAAATTTACTCCTCTTGGTTTCCCACCACAACCTAGAAAATAATTCCAAAACCAACAAAGGGATGAATCTTCCAATTACTAAGGTAATTTTGAGGGGAAATTTCTTTTTAGGATAAATCAGATGTTAATTATAATGGATTCTTAGAATTTAAGACATAAATCTTAACTTAATTCATAAAAATCCCAACTTCATTTAGATGAAGAGAAAATAGATTTTAGGATGCATAATTTAGAGTTACAAATGGGGAAAATAGATAGGGGAATGAATATAAGTGATAAAGGGAAACTTTCCAGCACAACTGAGGTAAATCCTATGGAAAACATAATGGATATCACCACTTTGATCTCATGGTATTATTCCAATTATGGCTATTTCCCCCTATTTTAGGGTTTTCATCAGCTTTTGTGATTCCTGCCATTTGAGCTCAAATTAGAGATTGATATTCAATGACTAGTCTTCTATAATCATAAAGTGGGTGGTCTTTAGAATCTCCCTAAAAGTCATACACTTTCTCTAGGTGTGAATGATGTGTGGTCATGATGACTTACTATGCATTGAACTAGAATTATAATAAAATTTTAAATGGTTATTTCCTTATAATGGATTCCATATCAAGTTGAGAGTGACACATTGACGATGTTAAGACTAGACCTACAACCACCATGTAAGGCGAGCCCAATTATGCTTAAAAATGAGAAATCGTTAGGTTTCCCAAGTGGCACCCAAAAAATTGCTAGCAGTCAAGTGTATGTCCATATATGTCCTAAAATGATTCATAGAATGTGAACTAGTGTCGTGTTTGGACCCTCTTAAAAACTAAGAAGTGAAATTTTATTAAATCATGGTATATAGACCCGATATTTATTATGTTACTATGGGTAGATACTGACTCCCGATTCTTATTATGTTATTATGGGTTGATGTTGTCCTGTGATCCTTATTATGTTACTATGGATGGATTATGGACCCTAATCTTTATTATATTACTATGAGTGGATAATATCACTCAATCCTTAGTATGTTAACATAGGTGGTTATTGGCCCTTGATTCTTCATTATTATTGTAATTAGAGACATTCAACACCAGATGAAGTAGGTATGGTGAATTCCTATGTGTCACCCTAGAACCCGAGGATCGGAAATGGTTTATTTAACATCTCTTACTTATTTACCAATCACATCAGAATAAAATATTACTTATACAAGATATGTTTATAGACATCATTGGTAGTGGCCTACTAAGTTTTACTCACACCCCGCTTTGGTTGTCTTTGGTACCCGAGCTGACTTCATAGTTACAGGTCGGGAAAAGGGAAAGCTCCCCATGAAAAAGGGATGATAATTGTTGGAGTGGAGCATGGGGATGAGTCTGAACTAGGAATCGAGACTAATTTTTCAGTATTTTCCTAGTTTTGTATATTTTGATTCTTTTGGATTGTGTTTTATATGATCATTCTCAAGGTATCCTATCGTTGTATGTATGAATTTCCAAAAATTCATATAGATTAATTTATTTATCATGAGTTATATTTCAAATATTAGAAGTCGTATCACTTCCATTTGAGTTATCCAAGATAAAATGTTTTAAAATATATTTTCTGTACTTACTTTGATTTAAAATAATTCCTCATTTATTTTGAAAAATTTGAAAACCAAGAAAGAATTTTAGTTCACCCATCAAACTCATTTAAAATTTATTTTTCCTAAGTTATGAAAATTCCATAAATAATGAATGTTTCGATAATCTAAAAATAATATCGTCAGCCTAAATTTAAACTACTAAAAAATCCTTTGAAATTGTTTTTATAAATAGAGTAGGATCAGAAACACCTTTTATAATCAATTTGAAATAAGAAAAGTGTTGAGCCTATCATACCAAGATCTATGATCTTGTTTTAAACCATACAAAGATTTATTTAATTTAAAAACATTATTTGAAAATTGAAGATTTGAAAATTGAGGGGTTGTTAAACAAAAACATCTCTAATAATATAACCATTTAGAAAAGAAATCTTAACATCCATTTGGTAGAATTTGAAATTTAGATGTGCTGCATAAGCAATAAGTATTATGATGGCTTCATGTCAAGCTACTGGTGAAAATGTTTTTTCATAGTCAATACATTTTTCTTGACTATAAAATTATGCAACTAATCTAGATTTGTTTCTAATAACTATTAAAAATTTATCAAACTTGTTTCTATATACCCACTTAGTGTCAATAGTTATGTAGTCTTTAAGTCTATATACTAATTCATAGTCTCTACTTATTTCAAACTGATTCAAATCTTCCTGAATATCCATTACCCAATGCTTATCATTTATTGCTTCATTTATATTCTTATATTAAAGCCGTGACAATAAGGCTTGATGTTCAACCTGGTTTGTTAGTGAGGCTTGATTTTGAGTGAATTTTTCAAAGTCTCCTACCACAACATCCAAGGGATAGTTTTTGGGGGTTTTAATGGTTTTAGGGACTGAATTACTTGGTTATTCCAAGTTTTATTCTAGATCAAGAATAATTTGAAGCTCCTTACTAGTAGATTTATTAGGTAAATAAATATAAAGATCAAAATATTTAAAGGTATTATTGATATTCAAATTTGATATATCACCGATAATATTTTATATAGTAGGTTTGAGTTTATGTGGATTTTTCTCATCAAAATTTACACGAATAGTTTCTTTCACAACTTTATATTTTTTGTTAAAGACTCTATAATCTTTACTAGTGTTTGAATAACAAATAAAAATTCCTTCAAATAATTTTTGTGATTTTTTTTCCAAGTTATCCTTTGTATTTTGAATGTTGACTTTGCATCAAAAAAATATAAAGTAATTTACTTTGGGTTTTCAACCATTCCATAATACTTATGATGTCTTTTAAAAAATATTTTTGATAAGAACTATATTAATTACATAACAAGTTGTTTTTATAGCTTCAGTCCAAAAGTAGATAGACAATTCATATTCAATGAGCATAGTTTGGGAAATTTCTTGAAGAGCCCAATTTATCCTTTCAACAACCCCATTTTACTATGGTTTTTTAGGAGAAGATAAATTGTGAGTATATCTATATTTTGAGTAGAGATATTCAAACTCTTGATTCTAAAACTCTTGTTTATGATCACTTCTCAAGGTTTTGATGGTAATTCCACTAAGGTTCTCTATTGAATTTAAATATTTTTCAAAACAAGTAGGAGTTTTACACTTATGAGCAAAGAAAAACACCCATGTATATCTTTAATAATCAACAAAAATAACATAATAATAGTGTTTTCTACTAAACTAGAAACTTTAGATGATCCAAATAAACCCATAATTCCAGTGGTTGATAGGTATACACCTATTTCTTTGGATTAAAATATATTTTGTGTCAATTTCACCTTTTACAAGGATTTCACACTTTATCTTTAGGGAATTATAACTTAGGTAGTTAACTAAACATTTATTATTTAGATTTTTAAGTGAGTATATATTTCAATGGACAAGTCTCCTATTCCACAACCAAGATTATCTATGAAAATCACTTAAATAAGAAAGGTTTTGAGAAAATAATGAATCTATATTAACAACATAAATATTATCATTTCTTAAAGAAGTGAATACTAAATCATGCTTGTAATCATAAATTTTAAATGCATTTATCTCAAATTTAATATTAAAATGGTCATCACAAAATTGAGAATTACCGATTAGATTATATTAAAAACCATCAACTAATAAAACTTTATAAATAAGTACAAATTTAGATTTTTCAATTTTTATAAGTCTAATAATATTTCAATTTTCATTATAACTAAAAGCGAAATGCCCTCCATCCACCATTATAATATTCATGAAGCTTGAATAGTATTTGATCATATGTCTAAAATATCCACTGTCAAAATATCATGGATTTTTTCTGGATATCTTTATGAATTTTTCCTAAGTATAATCAAACATGAAATGATTTTGGTACCTATATTTTTTTTGGGTCTGGAGAATGAATCAAAATTTGTTTTACATGATTTATTATAATAGAAATAGTATATTTTTTTAGAAAATCCTTTTTAGGTCCATTTTTTTAGATTTAATTCCAAAATTATTAATTTCTTTAGAAATTGAAATATTTTTTTGAACTTGGTATAAAATAATTTTTATACATCTTTCCTTCCTGTCTAGATCCATACACGATTCCATATTTGTATTTTGGATTTTTTGTTCACCCATTATAATATTCAAGGGTTTTCCATCCATCCAACATTAAATTTTTATTATTCAAACACTTTTAAGGGAAAAGTGAGAACCCTTACATATTGAAAGATTCATCACCAAATGACATGCTAGATTTTTTGAAAAACAAATTGAGTTGTTTGGAACTAATTTCCCTAAAAAATATCCAGTGGATATAATGAACCTAGGAGCCAGGGTAGTCCTTTAAGGTGCATTCATATAGATGAGCCAAGTTGTCCCATGATTTCTTGTATTCTTCCTTGTTGATATTCCATATGTTGAGACCTCTAAGAAAAATACGACCCTACTTATCTATCCATTCAATTTTCTCTTTAGTAGTGGGCACCTAAAATGGTCTCATATTCTTTGATACCTTAATATCCCTCTCTTCCTATACTGTTTCATCTAAATGCATTAGAAGGTCCATGTGTTCCAACACCAATGATGCTTGAGGGACTTCATTGAAGCCTGCATCGAGCTACTTCCCATGATCAAGCAGCCCCGTATCACCCGAGGGAAAGACAAGGGGAACATCCTTCTGTCCTGGATCCACTAGGTCCTTGGAGATGTCAGCCACCTCTAGCTAGTCAGGACCTTTGTGTTTATTCAGGGGGAAGGATTCGCCAACTATATGAACCTTTAGTGTCAACTTAGCCTTGTATGCGGATCTAGTAACTGGAGGACTAGGAATATTGGAGTAGTCCTTCCTACGTCACACCCTATGATTGTCCATAATGAAGCATTCTGAATCCATAATTTTATTCTTTCCCTTCCATGAGGAGGATCTAATTTAATCCTCCTCTATGATCTGTTCCTTAGACTCAACATAACCCAAGGCCTCATACATTTCCTCTTGAGGTGATTCCATATCCACCTGGGGGTCCTCCCCGTTATCCATCCCTTCTACATCCTGGAAAACCTCTTCCCCTAAAACTGCAAATCTGTTTTGAGAATGCAAGGTTGAAACCCCCGACTTAAGCTTCTCCACATAGGAAATTCTAGCCTGCATGACCTGCTTTGGTTTTTATGCATCTCTTGTCTGTTCAAAACCTTGACCCATGAATTGGAAAGCAACTGAGTTGGCCTCCAAATACAGGCACTGGGAAGCCTCACCAGTGTCTTGGGGACCCAAGACACCCCCCTCATGTACCCTCCCCATTCCTTGCACTGCAGTACATAGAAGAGGCTCCTCCTGCTCTGACCCAGGATGCTCAACCTTCCTCCCCTCATCAAGCCTTATTTGGTCCAGTTGAAACTCTTTATCACTTAGCAAATACACCTTCTGTACTGAATTTCCTAGAAACTTATCCTCCACATAGTTACAAGCCCTTTTAGCAACACTACTCGGTGCCCCTTGAGTCACCACCAGAGCACTGACTGGGGTCATCTGCTCAAGCTTGATGCAGGCATGATTTCCAAGAAATTGCTCCACATTAGCACCCGGATCCTATGACGGTATGCCCAAGTCTTGTTTCAGACACTTGAACACAGATTCCACCTTTGGGTTCCCACTCGACCTTATTTCCTTGTGCTATAAAGGAGCCATAACCTGTGAAATAGACTCTTTCTTCCCCACAACCTTCACTGCCTCTGGAGGAGCCAAAAGAGGCCACTACTGGTGAAATTCCTGTGTACTGACCTCTGCACCTGTGGTGTGGTCCAACCCATGAAGAGAAACCCCCCCCCCCCCCCGCCCCTCCATTTTCTTCTACATACCATCAAAAGCCTGCACGTTTTGATTCACAACAGGATCAACCTGCACCACATTCCTCTTTGTTTCACTGATATCATCGTGCACCACCTGTTCCCCCGGCGACAGATTGAGACTAGATGTCCAAATCTGTAACACCCCAGGCAGAATGTGGGCCACGTTTCAAAGGATACCCGTTGTATCTAGCGAAAATATTCTCCGACCGAAATCCATATCCATTCCGTGGGAGCCTTTGAAACATCTTCCTCAATGCATATGTGGGGGGAGATTGGGTGACATAATGCAGACGTTTGTCTATCAGAACAAAGGTATCTACCGACCATATTTCCTAACATTCAGATAATTAAAGGGTTTTGGAAAGGGAGAGAAAGGTCGGGAAAGCTTACCCAAACTACAGACGAAGGCTCATCGCAATTCATGTTGAATTAGAAAGACCAGTGAAGAAGAAAGAAGCCGCACCCATTGATTACACATGGGGCTCTAGAACAGGCGGAAATTAGGCCATCCTCCGATGCGAAATGAATCATCAGATGACACCGATAGAGGAGACCCACCAATGTTCATTCTTGGAGATCCCATGAGTCAAAGACAAACCAATCAAAGGTGTCAACTGATAGATGGAGACCCCTAAAATGGGCTATGAGCATCAATCGGTGAAGATCTGAGGCCTCATTGAACTCTTTTTTAGAGATCGTAAGCTGGGGCGAGCTAGTGAGTAGAGCATGAACCTTAGGGCAGAGCAGGATCGAAGGAAAGGGGGGAAGGAAATCCGGGTTCGTGAAAGGGGTGAAGGGTTGATCCAAAAAGGATGAGGGAATGGCATGAACCCCTCCTCTCATCGGGGAGAAGGGGGCCAGATCTATGACCATCACCGTCAGGGAATTGCCGCTGGGGACGGGCTCCGTAGGTTTTCCTCCTGTTCTCAAAACTGTGATACTCTTCCTTCAAGGGTTTTCTAATATCAATAAAATACATCAAATATTTTTTAATTTTTTCATTTATCAATTTTAGATCAATATATTCTTTTAATAAATTAAAAAATTCTTTCCCTTTTCTATACTAAGATCTAAATTATCTACAACACATAAAACATGAATATTATTCATATTTTTTGTATCTTTATTTTAGCTCATTCATGGTATCTTCCATCATAACATAGTAATCTTCTAATTATTCATTAGATGTTTTAGAATCATCAGAGATATGAGCATTAGTATATGGCACATCAAAAGAAATAACCATAAAGCATAGATTTTCTTTTTCATTTGTATCTTCCTAGCATGAATATGTGTCCACTACTACAGAACTGCATTTATCTAGCACTAGGGATTTAACAGTGCTATCTAAAATCATAATTAAAGAATCCCTTTTTCATTTCTATAAAAAGCATTGTTAAAGGGGCCCCTTTATCAGCACTTGTAAAAAAGTACTGATAAATCCCCCCTTTATTAGTACTAGAAAAAAAGTGCTCATAAATTCCACCCTCTATTATCCCTTTTTTCCTAGCGTTGATAAAGGGTATATTTCATAAAAAAATTCATTAAAAACAATATATTAATATATAAATATATTTATATTGATATAAATATAATATATATGTTTTAAATATGTTTTAGATACAGCTAAATAGTCATTTACACTTAATATATAGGATATTTAATGAACATAGCTGATAAAATAATTAAAAATATTATTAATTAATAATTTCATAATTATTATCAAGTAATAGTCATTTAATAAAAGTTGGATGGCATAAAAATTAAATGAATTAATGAAAAATCTAAGATAAATTGAAAACATGGCTTGAACTTCAAACCACCATAACTTTTGATCCGGGTGCCCGTTTGGGCTTTATCACATATCAAATAAAATCTTACAATGGGCTCTACGCACAAGTAATTGGAGGAAACCCCCCCCCCCCCCATTAAACTTTTTGAGGAAAAGGCCTATAAGATCCCGAAAACTGAGTTTTTAGTTGGGGAATCCCAATTTTTTAACATTCAATGAAATTTCAGCCTCGTTTAAGGGGGTCTTATTTTCTTTTTTAGGATGGGACTGAATTTATTCTCAGGGATTACACTCATATTGATATTATGGTTTTGAATTTTTATCATGTTTCACAATTTAGTTTTATTTATAATTAAATAAATGCATATTTTCTTATATTTACTTATAATAAATAACTTGTATAAATACATATATCAACATATTTTTATAGAAATTTATTTTTAAATATATAAACTAAATATTTATTATTAATTTTATTTAAAGTAAAAAATTATCCATTTTATTTACCTTATAAAATTGTACTATTATGGATATATATACCTAGAAAATTAATGTTTATATAGAATCATGTCTATGTCAATAAAAATATAAATATACATACATACATATATATATTCTAATATATGTAAATAAATAAATATTCAAAAAAATTATTTAAAACAATATCTAACCATTATTTACATTAGAAAAATATATATTTAATGTTTATATATATATATGTGTGTGTATTAATAAATGAATATATATTTGTATTATATTCTAGTATATCTAAAGGAATATAATATATAATATATTTAATTAAATATAATTATATATATCACACACACACATATATTTGATAAATTTATTTAAAAATAATTATATAAATATATGAATAAAAAATATATATGTAAATATATATAAATAAAAAAAATATCATTAAAGAGACAACATAATAACATGATGTATTGGTAAAGGTGTTCCATCTTCAAATGAGAGGTGCATGGTTTGAATCTAAGAGTACATAGGAGGATGGAAATTTGAAAAGTGTTGTTGAAGGGGTCGTGCGGTGAAAAGTGCTAATAAAGAGGGGTGGAGCACTGTTAAAGGGGTCTTGGAAGCACTGATAAAGGGTTCAGGCTCATATAGGTCCAAAAAAATGAAATTTTACTCCCTTTAATAGTGATTTTTGAAAGTGCTATTAAAGTCTTCCCTTTAACATCACTTATGTAGACAGTGCTTTACAAGTGCTATTAAAGGCCCTTTATTAGTGCTGTTAAAACCCAATTTTGTAGAGGTGGTCACCGAAGCTATCTTCAGATACACTCTAAGTGACCTTCATTTCCCCTTTTGGTATTTTCTATTTTCCACGTATCTTTTCTTATACTTGAGATTCAGATAGTCATCTTTTATATATCCTTTCCTCTTTCATTCATAGTAGGTAATCTCATTATAGGTATCATCCATTTTACAATCTTTTCTCCAATTTCCTCTTTTATCGTACTTTCCTTTATAGTTTGACTTGTGAAAAAATTTCCTATTCTTATAGAACTTATTAAATATTTTGGGTAGTTGATCCATTTCCCCATCACTCTCTGTATCATCTTCACTTTCACTTGTAATTTCAGGTTTGAAAACTTCTTTATATTTTGACTATGATTCTTTAAAGGTAGCAGATTTCCTCTTTAGTAAATCATCTTCATTGTTCACATTTATCACTTCTTCATAAATCATCAACATTTCAATTAGCTCCTTGATTGTTAGTTTTTTAATGTCTCAGGATTCCTAAATATATACTATAATACCTATCTATCTATCCGATACACACCTTAAAATTCTTAGCACTTGAGATTTTTTAGTCATCTTCTGTCCAAGCGTTATCGTAGTATTTATAATATCATTAAACCTAAGATAAATATAAGAGATAGATTCATCAATATTCATTTTGAAAGTATCATACTTAATAGTATACATATTCAATATCATTTATTTAACATTAGAAGTGCCATCATGAGACACAAAAAGGGTATCCCAAATTTAACAACCAGTATCACAAGTTGATATCATATTAAATTTATTTTTATTTTCCACTGACCATAATTTTGAACATTAACGTAAAGAGATACATATGTAGAATAACCTTCAGACTTAACATCCATAATAAAAAATTCAAGAGTAAACAAAAATTAAAAATATCTTACTAAAAACATGATTAAAGTAAAATGTAAGAAGATAAAAGGAAAAATGAATCCCTTTGATGTAAAATGTTGGTTAGAGTAGACAAATCAAGAGGGGGGGGGGTTAATTGAGTTTATAATTAAAATTTCTATTTAAAAAAAATTTAAAACTAAATCCCTAAGTTTAAAATATATCTTAGTTAATTGATACAATATGTATATCTAATTTAATTCTTTTAAATAACCTCTCAAAAATTCAATCAAAACTCAGTTAGAATAATATTAGGATTGTACTAATATTTTGGGATTAATATCCTCACATTAAAAAATGAAAATATCACTTATAAAAACTAACAATCAAAGTATAGTTTTTCAAAATAGATTTTAAATACAGTTTTAAAATAGAGGAATCAAAACTTTGAAATACACAACGAAGTATAAAAACAAGAGGTTCAATCTTAAGTTGGGACCCGGTCCTCTCCACTTAGTAGTCAGTTTCTGCCAAACATATTTATTAATAAATAAATAGATCCATAACTAGATCAGGTTTTACAAAAAATAGTGTTCAAGGCTATCTAGGCTTATACACAACCTCTTCCACTATTTCTGTTAGAGTATAGATAAGAAGAAAGAATATGAGAGAGTATCTAATACTCTCTAATATAGTGTGGGATCAAGTGATAATAAATATATAGTGCAATAAAAGTACAACTTGAAGGTAAGTTAAAATAGAGAAAAAGTGAAAAAGAAATAATTTGATATAGAATAATATTGATGTTATGATGGTTCTTCTCTTCTTGAAGTCTTCTTTTGGTTTGGAAGTGATATGTGAAGACGTGATGATGTTATCAGATATTTAAAGGATGTTATGATAAGAAAAAAAAGTATCTTGCAGTTCGTGTTTCTCACAATCGTAAAAAGTATAATTATTTCACATATATGTCCATCACATTTTTTAGACTCTGGTTATCCAAAAAAATACTTTCTGTCACAAACCAACTTGAGGTACCCTCAAACCTGGCACCCGACCCGATCTGTCACATACCCGATGGGCGTTCCCAATCCCCATGGGCTAGAGACAATCACCAAAGTATTAAATAATGAACTAGAGGGATTTATTTTTCCCAACCTAAACAACCACATGGAATATATATACTAAAAATAAGGAACAAAAGAAGACAAACAAGATATACATTCCATATGTAAAAACCCGGAAATTTCAAGGAATTTTTTTTTAAATTTATTTTGGGATTTTACGAGTACGTAGTTTTTGACGGCGCTTGATTCCGAGGTCTGGTGTGCCCGGAATCAATTTCTGAATATTAGCTCGGCTACGTTCAGTGAACGAACGAGTAGGTTTTTCCTAACTTTTGAACCGGTGCTCGGAATCGAAATCCGAGGACACCGATGGAACCGTAGCGCTGGTAATTTCTTAGAAACACCTTTTCCGGAGTTGCGTTTGCTCGGGTGTGGTTCTTAAATTTTTTTGGGTTAAGTAAAGGAATAAAATAAAAGTGGTGCAACAAAATTTTATTTTATTTTTGTTTAACCTAAGCTAAGTGGTTGAGTGGGACCCACATCCTAACTAATCCACTAGGTAGGATATTAGTGGGGTGGCGCCCACACGAGCCCCACCCTTTTAACTTCCTCAACCCCTTTTTTAATTAAGGTAACACACCCGCATCCCCCTTTTTAAATAAGTCAACTCGTGCATTTAGTTAAATATTAAATGCCTATATTAAATTGGGCGGTTTAAATGTTGCAATTAATTCAATTAATTGTTTGATTCGTTTTTGAATTTCAAACTTATGTCATGAGTAATAAAAAAATGGAGACTCTTATTTTATTTTTGTTGTGAGCTTGTTGAGAGAGGATTGGGGGGAAGAAACTCTAAGTCTCGAAGTTCTTCTTCTTCGTCGAAGAACGAGAAGAATGCACCGCCGCCGATGAAGAACACCGACCTCCGACGACGGACAACGGTGAGAGATGCCGAATCCTCAGAGATCGACCATGCGACACCGTGTACCGCGACGCCGTCAATCCTTCTCTCTGCAACTCCAACGATCCTCTTCTTCCACGATGATCAAATCTGCAACGTCCCTTGCTGCGAAAAATCTCGTTCGACGACAAACGCTCGAGGTAGGGATTTTGTTGTTGTTTTTATTCATGAATTCTTCCGTCGTCTTTCCTCGTTTCAAATTAGACCGCTTGCTATCAATTAACAGAAGGGGGCCGGACCGCACAAACACGGCCGACCCTCCTCCCTTAATTCTGTTGTTGACATTGTTGTAGTTTGGAATGGGGATGGCGCAGTGTCGTCGCACCGCATGGGATCATTCAGCAAGGATGTGCAGCACCGTCGCGCCGCGCCGTTGAAGCCGAACAAAGCCGCGGCGCCGTCGCGCCGCGCCGGAAAGCCACGAAGAGACGCGGTTTATTTATTTGGCGTGCGGATCGACGGGCCATGGAAGAACGATCTGAAGGGGAGATTTGAAGACTTTGCAGTGAAGTTCAGGTCCCGGTAGGACCACAGGCGAAGACGAAATTGGAAACGGACCACCAGAGCAATTCCGGTGGTCCGCGGAAGGTGCTGCTGGCGCGCCGCCGGTAGGAGCCGCCGCGGCTTCAGCCGCGGCGAAGGAGGGATCCCGCGGCCATGCGGGATCCGGAGGGGAGACGCGGAGGGTCTCCACATCTGCTGGCAAGGAGTGGCCCCCACGTGGGGGTCGCGGTTTCCAAACAGGGGGGGCAGCGCCCCCCCCCCCCCCCCCCTCCTTCTTTTCGCTCGGCCGTTTGGCCGAGCTGGCCGCTCAAACGCGGCAGGCCAACCGGCCGCCAGCCGGGCCAGGATGCCCTAGGTCGGGCCGGGCCACACCAGCCGGGCCCAGCCATGCCCAAATGGGCCAGACCCGGACCTGGTTTGGGCCGACCTAGGGGGTCTCGGGACGGGTCGGTCCGGGCCCGAAACCCCCATTTTCGGACTCTTTTCGTTCACATGCCTATAACTTGAGATACGGACCTCTGATCGACCCACCGTCATTTGCGATGCGATCCTTGGATCGAGACGGTCGTTTAGGTATATTAAACTCAAGATTTAGGAGAACTTTGGGTATGGCCGGGTTGGTTCAAACCCAAAACCACTCGGGCCCTCGGAGCGAAAACGCTTAAAACTTGAGCTCCGGACGTCCGATTGATGTGTCGTCGACTTTGTTGTATTCCTCTTGATGAGAAAGAACTTTTGGAATACTTAGCCTGATTTTTGGATGCAGTTGGAGTATGGCCGGGTTGGATTGTACCCAAAATCCAACCGGGCCCCTAGAACGGAAAAGCTGATAACTTTCACACCGGATGTCCGTTTGATGAACCGTCAGCGATGTTGGTGATCACGTTGAGAAACGGTCCCTATGAGTATACCCTATGAGAGTTCGGGGTACAGTTGCGATACATCCGGGTTGGTTCGCACATGAAACCAACCGGGCCCCTAGGACGAAAAGGCTAATAACTCACAGACCGGGCGTCCGATTGACGCGTCGTCTGTTGCATTGAGACCCCTATGACGAGGCGGTCCTTTGAGATACTTTGTCGCAGTATTTTGTGATAATTGGAGTATCGAAATGTAGCTCGTGGAGCGGATCCTCTCAGAGACGAGCGTACGGAGTACGGAGATCGTGTAGCTGGCTGAGACCTGACGACTGCTTGACCGACTCGACTTGGAGTGAGTCGACTAGCCTAGTGGACGGAACACTACTTTGTTTGGGTACAGACCCATGGCGGACGGAGCACAACTGAGCTTAGGTGCAGACCCACGGTACTCATCTGGAGAGTACCTCTGTAGGCTATTAGGGGGGATGCACTATTGTTTTTGGGTGGCAGACCCCGGCGGGGAGCACTACTATGTTTGGAAAGCTGACCCGCGGTACTCGACAGGAGGAGTACCTTAGCAGTCTTAGGTTAGTGAGTAGTACCTCGAAGTCGTGATAGGATCACTGTACACTCAAGAGATGGGGCTCTTTATTATTTATAGTTTCGATAATGAAAATCCTAGTTTGAGCTGAGTCTATGACCTTTGTGTTTACCTCATGGTTGAGATGGGTCACTTGATAACTTAGGTATATGTATGGGCATATACCTGGGTAGTGGTTATCCGTTGATTTCATAATCTTTGTGTTTCCTCATGATTGAGATGGGTTACTTGATAACATAGGTATAAGTATGGGCTTATACCTAAGTAAGGGTTATCCATTGAGATCCTTATTTGTGGTTATCCTTGTCGGATTTTGTGAGACCTTGAGGGTCTCGGGGTCCCTACTGAGTATCGTTATACTCACCCCTGCATGGGCTATGCCCGCACCTCGTTGTGTTGGTTGCAGACGATGGGCAGCGCTGACAGAGGCCGAGTGTTCAAGGACTGGATGGTACCTAGAGGTGGACCACATTACGAGTCAGTATCCGGAGGTGGACTTCACGACGAGACGACACTCGGAGGAGGTTGACGGGCGAGAGCGTTGTGGAGGCTATCTGTACCTACACTTCATGTAGGATCTATGGAGGAAGATCCAGGAGCTGTGCTATCTGTACCCACCCTTCAGGTAGGACCGTGGTGGAGGATCCAAGAGTTGCGCTATCTGTACCTACCCTTCAGGTAGGACCGTGGTGGAAGATCCAGGAGTTGAACTATCTGTACCTACCCTTCAGGTAGGATCCGAGGTGGACAACCCAGGAGCTGTTTCTATTCTTCCAGCTGTTTGTCTTCTCTGTTGTACTTTCGTTCAGTTGTAGTTGTACTTTTCAGTTGGGTTTGTATTCTGGCCCTTTTAATTTTCAGCACTTCTTTTGTACTTAGTGTTTACTTCCACTTGTACTCTGTGGTGTTTGTTTACTTTTATAAAGGAAATGTCTTCCCAGTTATCGGGAATTACGCCTTTGGTGCTAGTCGACATCCCCTGGCCTATTGAAGGCGGGATTGGGGTAGTCACGGAACGGGCCCCGAGGACAGGTCGTAACAAATTGCTATCAGAGGAGTCAGTTCTACCGCAGAACTTATAACTCTGATATTTTCTTTCTATGAAGCGATAATGTTAAGAGTACCGAGTGTGGTTTTCAGTTCAGGGAGTCCAGTGTTGGTGCGGGCGGCCGACGTATCCATACATCAGGACCCTGACAACTGATTTCCGACTTTGTGCACGAAAACACTGATTGCGTGTGTGTTTCCAAAGGTTTTTCCTTAAAACAGATCAAACCAGGTTAGCTCACCAGGTATAATCATTTGACCGTGTTACGTCTGTTTATTGCAGGATGCCTTTCCATAGACGACCATCTAGATCCCAGAGGGATGTGCGTACTGACAGCTTGCCGAGCGACAAGGCTTCGGTACAGGGCCCTCTTACAGTAGAGGCACCAGAGGAGGCACCAATGGTACTACCATACGTTGGGCCACCGATGCCACTAGCCCCAGTAGTAGGCGATGCACGCCGCTTGAGAGCACTGCACGAGTTCCAGCGCTAGAGGCCACCCAAGTTCAGTGGGGAGACAAACCCGCAGGTGGCTGAGGATTGGCTGGAGGCTGTGGTGAGAGTCTTCAGGCTAGTGGGGACTCCAGCAGACTTCATGGTGATCTTTTTTGCCAGCCTTCTTTAGGCAGCAGTAGGTAGGTGGTGTAGCCACTTGTTCTAGTTTTGCGACGGGATGACCTTCACGTGGGAAGACTTAGAGACCTTCTTCAGGGTGGAGTTTGTGCCAGTATCTCTACACCCCGAGCGTGTTCAGGAGTTGCTGCCTTTGCCGCATGTTTTTCCATCAGTAGCTGAGTCATCTGTAGGCAGTAGACAGATGAAGCAGAGGCCCAAGAGGACCAGAACCAGCCGTACGAGGAGCAGGAAGTGTTATGAATGCGGCAGGAAGGGTCACCTGGCACATGACTGTCCGACCCCCGGCACAGTTGATCCGCAGGCTTTAAAGGTGCCACCAAGGCAGAAGCAGCGGCGGGTGCTTGAGAAATAGTCGAGCTGTGGACAAGGCAGTAGGGCTCTGAGAGCAGGTGGACAGGAGTGGAACTAGTGGATTCCTTTTGTTCTTGGTACTTCTAGTTCCATGTTGCTGTTGTATTTGTGTCTTTGTACTATGAGCTGCAATAATAAAAGACATGTATCCTAGTGACACTTGCTTTCCTGTCCTTTTGTTTGGTTGATACTGAGAGTTTCTGGTTAAAAACTGTTGACTTGACCCTCACTTTCGAGATTTCTACTGGAGGAGAGCTAGTGACCTCACACTAATGTCGGCAGTGTGACTCAACCCTTGGAGGTGAGAGTGACAGTTGGATCTCTTAGTAGTTACGTCAAGGCCTTACGACGTCATCCATGGCATGAATGCATCATTCATGTCAGGATTGACTGTATTAGGCAATGGGTGTGGTTCATCCAGGGGATGAGACCAAGTTTCTCTTTTCGGGAAAGGATAAATCTTAGCAGCTCTTACTGATCGTAGGAAAAGAAGGTGCATATCATCCAGGAGAGGATGAAGACAGCATAGTGCAGTAAGAAACAGGAAGTTGGCGCCCGTCTTAGAGACTCAGGCGTGTTAAATGTTTCAAGAAGGGGAAGATTTAAAGAGAGATGAGTCTATGAAGCAGCAGACGTGGAGGCAGAGAAAGGAGAGCAGCATGAGGTGGTGTACATTTTAACATGCTTCAACCACCCACCTTAGTTGTCCCTGCCAGGCTCGGGGAGCTGGAGAGAAGGGGAAGATTGCGGCTACATGCGGTCAAGGAGTGTGACCCAATGGCTCTAAAAATGATTCAAGGGACAGTCTGTGTCCACTACTAGCTGCCGTAGTAATATACATCGATATGGATCATTCCTTCCTTTCACAAATCTTGTTCCAGACCTAGAGTTTCCGGTAATCCGTAGACTTGAACCTCTTGTCTGGAGATACCTTGGGAGGAGACTCGATAATAACACTTACTCCGACAGTGTGGTCTGACCCTCGAGGTGAGATTTTCGGTTGGAATCTCTTGGTGGAAGCGTCGAGGCCTTACAACGTTGGTTTGAGTATGGACTGGGCAATCACAGTTCATACACAAATTGACGGTATTAGGCAAAAAGGTTGTGGTTTAACTACGACGTCGGGATGGTTTTTCCTTGGTCAGCGAAAAGGAAACCCCAGGTAGCACAGGATAAATTCATGCATATGAGGGATTGGCCGATCACTCTTGAGTTAGTCAACCTTACCCTCGTGGCAGCAGGAGTTTTGAGTTTTAGTTCTTAACAGGAATTGGAGACCTCTGGAATTCGAGGATGGTGACCACTTTTTCTTATGGGTCTCATCTCGATGAGGTCTATGGAGTTGTGGTCAAGGCGGAAAGTAGCCTCCGAGGTTCAGCGGACCTTTTCAAGTCCTCAGCAGGGTAGGCGAGGTGGCTTACCGCTTGACCCATCCACCTCAGTTGCACCAGGTGCACGACGACATCCACGTATCTCGACTGGGAAGATACGTGCTTGACCCGATGCACATCATCGACCTTAGGGAGTTAGACGTCGATGACAGAGCGACATGCACGAAGGTCCCAGAGAGGATCAAGGATCGACAGGAGCGGGTCCTATGTGAACGGTTGATTACTCAAGTGCGCTTTCATTGGCAGCGTGGGAACCTCCAGGTGAGCACATGGGAGCGGAAGGCTCAGATGTGTGCTCAGTACCGCTTTTGTATCCCTAGTTTGTGTTAAAGCTTTATGGGGACGTAAAGCCCTGAGGTGGGAGTAATGTAAAAACCCAGAAATTTCAAGGAATTTTTTTTCAATTTTCTTTGGGATTTTACGAGTACGCAGTTTCTAACGGCGCCTGATTCCGAGGTCCGGTGTGCCCGGAATCAATTTCCGAAGTTTAGCTCAGGTACGTTCAGTGAACGAACGAGCGGGTTTTTCCTAACTTTTGAACCAGTGCTGGGAATCGAAATCTGAGGACACCGATGGAACCGCAATGCTGGTAATTGCTTAGAAACAACTTTTCCGGAGTAGCGTTTGCTCGGGTGTGGTTCTTAAATTTTTTTGGGTTAAGTAAAGGAATAAAATAAAAGTGGTGAAACCAAATTTTATTTTATTTTTGTTTAACCTAAGCTAAGTGGTTGAGTGGGACCCACATCATATCTAATCCACTAGGTAGGATATTAGTGGGGTGGGGTCCACACAAGCCCCACCCTTTCAACTTCCTCAACCCCTTTTTTAATTAAGGTAATGCACCCGCACCCCCCACCACCTTTTAAATAAGTTAACTCATGCGTTTAATTAAATATTAAATGCCTCTATTAAATTGGGCGGTTTAAACGTTGCAATTAATTCAATTAATTGTTTGATTCGTTTTTGAATTTCAAACTTATGCCATTAGTAATAAAATAAGGGAGAATCTTATTTTATTTTTGTTGTGAGCTTGTTGAGAGTGGATTGGGGGGAAGAAACTCTAAGTCTCGAAGTTCTTCTTCTTCATCGAAGAACGCGAAAAACGCACCGCCGACGACGAAGAACGCTGACCTCCGATGACGGAAGACGACAAGAGACGCCGAATCCTCGGAGATAGACCACGCGATGCCATGTACCGCGACACTGTCAATCCTTCTCTCTGCAACGCCACCGATCCACTTCTTCCGCGACGATCAAATCTGCGACGTCTGTTTCCGCGAAAAATCTCATTCGACGACAAATGCTCGAGGTAGGGGTTTTGTTCTTGTTTTTATTCGTGAATTATTCTGTCATCGTTCCTTGTTTCAAATTGGACTGCTTGCTATCAATTAATGGAAGGGGGCCGGACCGCACAAACAAGGCTGACCCTCCTCCCTTAATTCTGTTGTTGACCTTGTTGTGGTTTGGAATGAGGATGGCGCGGTGTCGTCACACCGTGCGGAATCATGTGACAAGGATGCACGGCGCCGTTGTGTCGCGCTGTTGAAGCCGAACAAAGCCGCGGCGCCGTCACGCCGCACAAGAAAGCCACGAAGGGACGCAGTTTGTTTATTTGGCGTGCGGATCGACGGGACATGGAAGAACAAGCCACAGGGGCGATTTGAAGACGTTGCAGTGAAGGGCAGGTCCCGGGAGGACCGCAAGCGAAGATGGAATTGGAAACGGACCACCGGAGCTACTCCGGTGGTCCGTGGAAGGTGCTGCCGGTGTGCCGCTGGCAGGAGCCGCCGTGGCTGAAGCCACGACGGAGGAGGGATCCGGCGGCCGCGCGGGATCCGGAGGGGAGACGCGGCAGGTTACCGCGTCCGCTGGCCGGGAGCGGCCCCCACATGGGGGCCGCGGTTTCCAAATTGGGGGGGCACCCCCCCCCCCCTCCTTCTTTCCGCTCGGTCGTTTGGCCGAGATGGCCGCTCAAACGCGGCAGGCCAACCGGCCGCCAGTTGGGCCGGGTCGTGCAGGCCGGGCCGGGCCATGCCAGCCGGGCTGGGCTGCCCCCAAATGGGCCGGACCCGGACCCGGTTTGGGTCGACCCGGTTTGGGCCGACCTAGGGGGTCTCGGGCCGGGTCGGTCTGAGCCCGAAACCCCCATTTTCGGACTATTTTCATTCAAACACCCATAACTTAGGCTACAGACCTCCGATCGACGCACCATTAGTTGAGATGCAATTCTTGGATCGAGACAGCCGTTTTGGTATATTAAACACAAGGTTTCGGAGAACTTTTTGTATGGCCGGTTTGGTTCGAACACGAAACCACCCGGGCCCTCGGAGAAGAAACGCTTAAAACTTGAGCTCCGGACGTCCGATTGACGTGCCGTCGACTTTGTTGGATTCCTCTGGATGAGAAGGAACTTTTGGAATACTTCTCCTGAGTTCTGGACGCAGTTGGAGTATTTCCGGGTTAGATTGTACCCGGAATCCAACCGGGCCCCTAGAACGGAAACGCTGATAACTTTCAGACCTGACGTCCGTTTGACGAACCGTCAGCGGCGTTGGTGATCACATTGAGAAACGGTCCTTATGAGTATACCCTATGAGAGTTTGGGTTATAGTTGAGATACGACCGGGTTGGTTCGCACACGAAACCAACCGGGCCCCTGGGATGAAAAGGCTAATAACTCACAGACCGGGAGTCCGATTGACGTGTCGTCTGTTGCGTTGAGACCCCTATGACGAGGCGGTCCTTTGAGATACTTCTTCATGGGAATTTGTGATACATGGAGTATCGACCTGTAGCTCGTGGAGCGGATCCTCCTAGAGATGAGCGTACAGAGTACGAAGACCGTGTAGCTGGCTGAGACCTGACGACTGCTTGACCGACTCGACTTGGAGTGAGTCGACTAGACCAGTGGACGGAGCACTACTTTGTTTGGGTGTAGACCCATGGTGGACGGAGCACTACTGAGCCTAGGTGCAGACACGTGGTACTCGTCCGGAGAGTACCTCTGCAGGCTATTAGGGGGGATGCACTACTGTGTTTGGGTGGAAGACCCCGGTGGGGAGCACTACTGTGTTTGGGTGGCTGACCCGCAGTACTCAACAGGAGAAGTACCTCAGTAGTCTTAGGTTAGTGAGCAGTACCTCAGAGTCAGGACAGGATCACTATACACTCTAGAGATGGGTCTCTTTAGCAGTTATAGTTTCGATAATGAAAATCCTGGTTTAGGTTGAGTCTATGACCTTTGTGTTTACGTCATGATTGAGATGGGTCACTTGATAACTTAGGTATATGTATGGGCATATACCTGGGTAGTGGTTATCCGTTGATTTCATAATCTTTGTGTTTCCTCGTGATTGAGATGGGTTACATGATAACTTAGGTATAAGTATGGGCTTATACCTAAGTAAGGGTTATCCGTTGAGATCCTTCTGTGTGGTTATCCTTATTGGATTTAGTGAGACCTTGAGGGTCTCGGGGTCCCTACTGAGTATCGTTATACTCACCCCTGCACGGGATATGCCCGCACCTCGTTGTGTTGGTTGCAGACGACGGGCAGTGCTGACAGAGGCCGAGTGTTCGAGGACTGGACGGTACCCGGAGGTGGACCACACGACGAGTCAGTATCTGAAGGTGGACTTCACGACGAGATGACACTCAGAGGAGGTTGACGGGTGAGATCGTTGTGGAGGCTATCTGTACCTACCCTTCAGGTAGGATCCGTGGAGGACGATCCAGGAGCTGCGCTATCTGTACCTACCCTTCAGGTAGGACCGTGGTGGACGATCCAGGAGCTGCGCTATCTGTACCTTCCCTTCAGGTAGGACCGTGGTGGACGATACAGGAGTTGCGCTATATATACCTACCCTTCAGGTAGGATCCGAGGTGGACGACTCAGGAGTTGTTTCTATTCTTCCAGCTGTTTGTCTTTTCTGTTGTACTTTCGTTCAGTTGTAGCTATACTTTTTAGTTGGGTTTGTATTCTGGCCCTTTAACTTTTCAGAACTTATTTTGTACTTAGTGTTTACTTCAGCTTGTACTCTGTGGTGTTTGTTTACTTTTATAAAGGCAATGCCTTCCCAGTTATCGAGAATTACGTCTTTGGTGCTAGTCTCCAGCCCCTGGCCTATGGAAGGCGGGATTGGGGTAGTCACGACACGGGTCCCAAGGACGGGTCGTGACACCATAACTATAAGAAAATCAACCGAAAATGACAACAACAAAATTATATAAAAACTCTAAAGGACAAGTCCAACTGAAAAGGACCCAAACCAAATAGCTACTCCACATGATGGAATGGAAAACCCCCCACTATCTCACCACTAGCTACCCAACCAGCTGACACGAACCTCACCACCTCACTCTGGCGCATTTCCTTTCCCTGCACTAGAA
This sequence comes from Viscum album, assembly GCA_963277665.1. NCBI lineage: Eukaryota > Viridiplantae > Streptophyta > Magnoliopsida > Santalales > Viscaceae > Viscum > Viscum album. The sequence continues at coordinate 1,730,480,096 of OY728157.1, forward strand.
GAAAAACACAGGTCTACACACCACCAAAGAGGTGCTCAAGGTGTGAGATAATAGGATCAGTAGGATCACACCTAGGTTTTCCATAACAAGCCTCTTTATGACAATTCCTATATGCTCATTTTAAGTAAAGACATGACGTGATAAGTAGTAAAGCAGTTTTATAGAAAACATAGTAAGCATTTCCCTTTTTTCCAAAGTTATAAAAAAAGTAGGTATATCAATTTCAAATCACATTTTCCATATCATTTTTCACAATAATAAACATGCATATCAAAGCTAACTCAAAAATACAAGAAATAAAAAATAGAAGCACAGGTATCACAACACCAAGGAATACTATAGGTCAAAGTCGCAAACTACTCATACCACAATAATAAAGTACACAAACCATTTCTTAGAACAATGATCCTAGGATGTAGAGGAATACCCCATGATTAAACCCCCCAACAATGTAAATATCAGTCCACTAAAACAACGATCCTAGGAAATAGAGGAAAATCCCAGGATAAACCTCCTTGATAATCACAAAATAATAGACAATGTCCTCAAGATAAACCTTCCACCTAAGAACCCAAGGTAACCCATGTTCTATTTTTAACAATTCATTCTTTGAATACCATTTCAAAACCATTTCAAATTTCATCTCAATTCATTGAAAATACCCCTTTTCCATTCCATTTATCAATACCCAGGGAAAACCATTTTTGATTGAAAACTCTTTTCAACACACAAAACAATAATTCCAATATTTCATTATGAATAAGTTTGTAAATCAAAACAACAAGATCCATTATCATAGGCTAGAGATGGAACCACCTGCCTCAAAACTCAGGTCACACATGCCCGTAACGGGATCCACCAACAACAAAACCCAACGATGACAAAGAAGGCCCTAGAATCCAATACACATCAAGATTGATTCAATTTAGAAGATAAGTGGTCAATAAAAGAGAGGAAACCTACATACCTCAAAGATGAACACCTGCCACACCACAACCAATGAAGAAAAAGGCCTCTATAATGAGATCTCACAATAGATATAGGAGAAAGAAAGAAGACAATACCATATTAAACCAACATATCCAAAGATTCCAACCAACGATGATACCACGATCAAAATCAATGAAGAAGCAGAAAGGTCGCTTACCCAAAGAGACGCACCATAGCCACAATGGATATCTAACACCAAACAAATCGATCTAGGAGGTGTGGTGTCTCCAAAAATCAACTAGGGAGGGACTCAATTTGAGAGCCAATAGGTTTGGAGAAATATCCATGACAAAAAGGATGCTCACCCATTTTAAAATATAGATGTGGTCCATTTTACAACATGTAATATAGTTACACGCCATGAAATCCATAGTTTACAAGTAAGTTGAAAAATCCATCACCTTGGATTAAAATACATTATTTAAAGCATTCGCGATGTGAAACCACCATTAACGATGTGTAATCTTTCATAGCATGAATCCAATTTCACGACCTGTTCCCAACAAGAATTACACAGCGTGTAACCCAATTACATAGCATGAAATCCTTCTGCATCCTATAGAAAAAGAAAATTAAAGTTTAAATTCCAACAAATCTCTGACTTCACCATTATAGGTATCCTCCAAATCTAAAAGTAGGGGAAAACCATGATGAGAATAAGGGTGCACTGGATAAAACGGTAACGAGATGTTACAAAATCCACACCATAAAGACTTTCCATCTCTAGGAAGTCAGGTGGAAGATGTAATCCCTAGAAAAAGATGAATCCACTACTCTCTCAACAAAAATTCACATTCTCAAGTCTCATGATAATCTGATCCTTGTTTCTATAGAACTCTGACCAATAAAATCAACTCCCCATGCAATACTTTCACTTGAGATTCAATGATCTCAACTTGTTTCTCTAAAATAGAAACATATGGCTCTAACTCAATTTCTTCCCAACACATAACATGACCGGGGCTAGGATAGTATTTACTAAGTTGAGAAATGTGGAAAATATCATGAATACATATCAACTGAATTAGAAATGCTAATCGATAAGAAAATTTTCTGAGCCGCTCAATGACCTCAAATGGTACAACATATCTTGGAGCCAACTTTCCCTGCATTCCAAATTGATGGTGACCCAATTGAGAATAAAATTTCAAGAAAACCCAGTCACTAATAGAAAAATCCAAAGGTCAACGTTGCCGATCCATATATGATTTATGTCGACTCTGGGCTGTTACCAGATGTTTATGTACATCTTGAATCTCCACAAACATTTCCTGAACCAAACTTGGTCCAACTAAAGATACTTCACCCACCTCATCCCAACAAAGATGTGATCTACACGGGTGACCATACAACACCTCAAAGGGAGTCATTCTTATTAATGAAAGATAACCATTGTTATTAAAAAACTCAACTTTTCCTAGATGGATATCCTATGATCCACCAAAATCCAATACATAGGCATGAAGCATATATTCCATGATCTAAATTACTCACTCCATTTGACCATCTGTCTGTGAATGGTAAGTTGTGATTAACTTGATTTGAGTTCCCATCACCTCTTAGAGACTCCTCTAGAACCTCAAGGTAAACCCAAGATTCCTATATAAAACAATGGAATAATGACTCCCATGTAACCTCACAATCTCTTGCACATATAGTTTACCCAGATCTTCAACTTTAATGGTGTCTTTGATCAGAATGAAATGAGTAGAGTTTGTCAACCGATCAATAACCACCCAGATAGCATTCATCCCTTGGGGAGTCCATGGTAATCCAACAAAAAAATCCATGGATACCTCATCCTATTTTCAAATCAGCTCAAGAAGAGTCTAAGGAAAACCATAAGGTTTCAAGTGCTCTTCCTTTATCTATTGTTAAGCGTAACAGGGTGAAACAAACTCCATGATGTCATGATTCATACCTAGCCACTAGAATCACTGCCTCATGTCATAAAACATATTCATAGTTTTTAGATGAATGACCCATGAAGATATGTAATCATCAAATAAGACTAAACTCCTCACAAATATTGGGATGAAAACATTTTTCTAAAGTGAAGCATACCATCTAAAGAGAGAGACCAAGCAGGAATAATATCCCCACCATAAAGTCTTTCTTGAGTCTTCTGAAACTCTTCATCCTGTTTATGATTCCACAAAATAGACTTTAGGAGAGATGATGATAACTGAACAATGCTCAGAACCATGCATGAAACATCCTCATGATCATCCATATGCAACTAAGAAAAAATCCCAATAAGGTTCCACTCTTCATTCGATTCTAGAATAGCCTGTGACAATACTTTCCTTCTAAGAGTGTCTGCAATGAAATTTACATTTCTTGGGGTGGAGGTGATATCGATGTCAGACGTCTGAAGGCATTCTACCCATAATCTCTTCCTGATATTCAAGTCCTTTTGAGAAAAGATATAACTCAAAATATTATAACTAGAAAAGATCGCAAGCCTTTACCCAAAAAGATAGTGCCGCCAACATTTAAGTGCATGCATGACTGTGGCAAGATCAAAATCATGAGTGGGGTAATTATTCTCATGAGGTTGGAGTTGAAGAGGTATGTAAGCCACCATACGATCACCCTGTATAAGCATGCACCCCAAACCAATATCCAATCATTGCAAAACACCATGTTACCCTTATTGGGATTAGGTAAGATCAGAATATGAGCTTATATATTAGTATTCATTTGATTTTATCAAAATAATATTGACACTTCACATCCCATATTTATTTCACTACTTTCTTGGTAAGAGCAGTGAAATGTGTCACTAGCTTAGATAATTCCTTGAAAAACTATTGGTAGTATCCAATAATACCAATGAAGCTCTATATCTCAAATACATTCTATGGTTCCTTCTATGAGAAAACAACATTTACCCTCTTTGGATCAATTAATAATCCATGCTTATAAGTTATATTCCCTAATAACTTCACTTATTGAATCCATAAACTACATTTCAAAATCTTTCCATACAAACAGTGACTTCTCAAAATTTATAGAACCAAACTCGAATGGTGATCATGCTCACACTTAGATTTCAAATAAACCAGAATATAATCCATGAACACTACCAAAAAAGTTTCAAGATATTGATGGAATATCATATTCATAAAATCCATGAAAACTGTATGAGAATTAGTAAGACCAAAAGTCATCAAAAGATATTCATAATGGCCATACATGTACCTGAAGTCTATCTTTGGTATATCAGATTTTCAATCTCTGAGCTGATGATAACCCAACTGAAGATCAATCTTAGAAAACCATTTTCCTCCTTTAACTGATCAAACAAATCATCCACATGAGGCAAAGGATATTTGTTCTTAACCATTACCCAGTTCAAATTTTTATAGTCCACACATAACTAAAGTGAACCATATGCTTTATTCACAAAGAGCATAGTGGCTTCCCAAGTTGAAATGCTAGGGTGAACGAAACCTTTTTTCAACAGGTTGAAAAACTGAATCTTGAGCTCTTTTAGCTCCGCTTGTGCCATACGATAAGAAGGTATCGATATCGACTATGTACCTAGCACCAGATCAATATTAAACTCTTCCTATATATCTGGAGGAATACCAGAGAAGTCATCTAGGAAAACATTAGGAAAGTCTCGAACAAAAATAGGGAGATCAGCAATAGAAGAGACATCATTGGGCTCAAATGCCACAATAACCAACAAACTCTTAGGCCCTGGGCGGGAAGGTCCTGCATGACTAGACCTCAGGCCCTGCTCCCCCTAAAACAAACAAGAGCTCCCATCGATAACAAAATAAAAAGCAAGTTGATGATAGCAATCAACCTCAACTCGATGAGCGACAAGCCAATCCATACCGATGATGATGTCAAACCGATCCATATCAAGAACAAGAAAATACTAGGCTAACTCTGTATCATCTATCATTAATAAAAAATATAGACACCTAAACCCCTACTCTTTCCTCTTACTAATAGGTGTCTCTAACTCCATTTCAAAGGACATAAGTTAAATTTTAATTTTAATGATATAAATAAAACATGTAGATATAAATGAGTGGGAGGAACCAGTATCAAATAAAACAATTGATACTGAAGATACAATAAGGATAGTACATCCCACTATTGTCAAACCTTCATCAAATTCTGCTGGACACTCATCTATTGTGGGAAAATGCTTCACTACTGAGGCCTGTGGCTGGATCCCTATAGTCTTTGAAGCTTATGACTACACCAGAGTAGCCTTTGGAGCTGATAAACCCTAACCATAATGAGTCATAGTCATATCCTGACAGAAGTGTTGCTAGTGACCAATGCATCCACAACTGTTGCACATATTTGCGAGCATGGGATAAGAATGTCTTGTGTGTCCTCACCTGATGCACTGATATAAAGTCATAGTCACATTACCTATGGTAACAGACGGTGCATAAGAGGATCTTTGCTGATACCCACCTCCACTACTCATGCGATGATCCCGCCACTTCCTTTTTTTTCCCATGCACGCCACTAAAGTTTCCACTAGATGGAAGAAAAGGGTTAGGAAGTCCAACATTGCCTGCCATATTCATCTCTTACATCATATATCTATCAATCGTCTCTGAATAAGTAGAAAGTTTCAATATGAACACCTATGATCTGATATCCAGTCGCAAACCCTGTAGGTATTTCTGTGCCTTCTGCTGATAATTCTTTACCATGTCTAGAGAAAAATGGACAAGATCAGAAAAAAAAAGTTGGTGTATTCAAACACCAAACACTCTCCATATTGTAAAGATACGAACTACAGATACTTTACCAACATTAGAGACTCATGACAAAAATACTGAAATAATAGGGTTTTGAAACCCTTCTAATCCAAGTCCATGTGCATATCTTCTTAGACCACAGAATCCCACCATCGCTTACCAGAACCTTTGAGCCTGAACATTGTGCACTTTACCCTGATATTTTCAAGTGTCTATAGAAAGTTTAAGATTTTATCGATCCTTTACAACCAGTCCTTTGACTCTTGAGGTTCATTCTTCCCTTTAAATGATGTTGGATTATCATGCAAGAACTCCTGTGATCAATATCTCTCTCCTCTAGTTCCTAGTTGTACCTCAACAATATCATTCTGAACTTGTGGTACATCCTGATCGTAAACACAAAGTACCCATATGATATTATTGATAATATCCTTCTTTACCAGAGGATTCCCTTGATGAGCATCAGTTACACATTCCTGAGGAACTCATGGAAGACATCTCAGAGGCATACTAATACACAAAAAAACATAAGAATGACCATACAATATAACACATATCAGTTCAAACTATAAAATACATAAGTAGAAACTGAGATTTAAAACAAAAACCCAACACTAGAGACAAAAATCCAAAAATCCCATGGTAACTCGAGTCTTGTTATGATAGGAGCCGGCCAGACACTTATCGCAACACACCTATCAAGTCCCAACAATCCTATCTCCAGTCTAACAGATGTCCCAAGACATGGTACCTTTAGGAAAAACCTCATCTGATACCAAATTATAATGGCCTAGTCCAGCCCATGATCTTGATATTGTCCACTTTGGGGCTATCCCCATGATTTTTCTTTCCTTGGGCTCTGGGCCTCATGTATTCCCTAGGAAAAGGCCTCATGATGGGTGAGGTATCCACACCATATTATAAAGATGAAATCCGTTCTCCTCCTCATTCGATGTGGGATTTCCATAATCCACCCCTAGAAGGGCCCAGTTTCCTCACTGGAACATCAAATGGACACCATCTATGATATTAAATTGTCACAAACCGGCCCAGGGTACCCTCAAACCTCACACCCAACCCAATCTGTTACATACCCGAAGGGCATTCCCGATCCCCATGGGCTGACATCAAGCACCTGGAAATAAAAAAGACCATAAGAAACAATTTATCCCAACCTAAAAAACAAGATGGAATATATATACTAAATAAAAAAGGAATAGTTGAATAAGAACAAGATTTATATGCCATAACTATAATAAAAACAGCGAAAGAAAACAACAAAAAAATAGCTAAAAACAACAAAGGACAAGTCCAACTGAAAAATAAACAAACCAAACTTCTACTCCAAATGATGGAATAAAAAAAACCGCACCATCTCACCACCAGCTACCCAACTAGCTGACACGAACCTTGCTGCCTCACTACGGTGCCTTGTATTTCCCTGCACTGGAAGACAAACAAAGGTCTACGCACCACCGAAGAGGTGCGCTGGGTGTGATCAAATAGGATCAATAGGATTCCAACCAAGTGTTCCATAATAGGCCTCTATATAATAATTCATATATGATCATTTTAAGTAAAAACATGGCATGATAAGTAGTAAAGTAGTTTTATATAAAACATGGTAAACATTTACCTTTTTTCCACAGCTCTAAACAAAAGCAGATATATCAATTTCAAAGAAAAATTTCCATATCATTTTTCACAAGCATAAACGTGCATATCAAGACTAACACATAAATCCAATAAATACAAAAAATAATCACAAGTATCACAACACCAAGTAATACTACATGTTTGGGTCATAAAATACTCGTACCATAATAATCAAGTGCACAAACTAGTTCCTAGAACAATTATCCTAGGAAGAAGAGGAATGCCCCATGAGTAACCTCCCAATAATGTAAATATCGGTCTCTTAGAACAATGGGCCTAGGAAATAGAGGAAATCCCCAGGATAAACCTCCTTGATAATCACAAAACAATGGATGATGGCCTCAAGCTAAACCTTCCACCTAAGTACCCAAGGTAAACCATGTGCTCTTTTCATAATTCATTTCAATTCTTTAAAACCCATTTCAAAAAAATTTCAAATTTCATTTCAATTATTTGAAAATACCCATTTTCAATTCAATTTATCAATGAACAGGGAAAACCCATTTTTCATTGAAAAATCTTCTCGACACACAAAAAAAGATCATGCCAATCTTTCATTATGAATCAGTTTGTAAAGAAAAATAACAAGATGCATTATCATAGACTAGAGACAGAACTGCATACCTCAAATCAAAGGTTTCACTTTCCCGTAACAGGATCCACCAACAATGAAACCCAACAATAAAACCCAAAAATGACAACAAAGGCCCTATAATCCAAACCACATGAAAATTGATTCAATTTAGAAGACAAGGGGTCAGAGGAAGATAGGAAACCTACATACCTAAAAAATAAACACCTTCTACACCAAGAACAATGAAGAAAAATTCTTCTGGAATGATATCGTACAATGGATCTAGGAGAAACAAAGAAGACAACACCATATTAAACCAATAGATCAAAATATGCCACCCAAAGACAATATCGTGATCAAAATCAACAAAGAAGCGGAAAGGTCTCTTACCTAGAGAGATGCACCATGGCCACAATAGATATATAATGCCAAAAAGATCATTCTAGGAGGAGGGGTGTCTCCAAAAATTGACTAGGGAGATCCTTTATATGAGAGAAAAGTGTTTTAGAGAAAGATTCATGACAAAAAAGATGCTCACCTACTTTAAAATATGGACATGGGCCATTTCATGACGTGTAATATAGTTACACGCCATGAAATCCATGATGTATAAGTACACTGAAAAATATGTTTCCTTGGATTAAAATCTTTTATTTAAAACATTCATGATGTGAAACCACCATTCACAATGTGTAATCTTTCAAAACATGAATCCCATTTCACAGCTTGTACCCATCAACAATTACACGGCATGTAACCCAGTTACATAGTGTGAAATCCTTATGCATCCTACGGAAAAAGCTGGTTAAAGTTGAAAGTACAACAAATATATAACTTCAACATTATAGATATTATCTCAATATTAATTGAGGGTAAACCCTAATGAGGTTAAGGGTATACATGGAAAAATGGTAACGAGATGTTACACTTTGTTGTCCAAAAAGAGTCATTGAAAATGCATCATTACGAATCCTCGTACTCAATACAAAATTTGGGTGCATTAAATGTCTCTGATCAGGCATTTAATTTTGTTCATAAAGTTGTTGAAAAATGTTATATTTAAATATAATACTCACACTACTACAGATATTCCCTTTAACAATGTGCAAAAAGAATTTTAACAGTGCTAAAATAACACTATTATCCTCAGCACTGTTAAGAGGGGGGGCTTTATTAGCGATATTTATAGAACTAATAAAGGCCCCACCTACTATCATGTGTTGTTTGTATAACATCACAATGAAGCAACTTTTAACCTATAAAAAAATATAATTTAATTGAAATATATTTTATATCACGAATACAAAAAAACACTACTATATACATTTCAAATAATGTTTTTTATTATTACATTTACAATTAATATCCACAAAAAATTTAAAACATTAATGTTTCATCATCTTTGGCACCCAAGATTCTGTCTCAAAAAAGTATTCCCATGGTATCAATTGCTGAATAAGTCACCTCAACACAAGAAATTGAATCCACATATATAGAAAAAAAATCTTATATTAGTAATATTATAAAGAAATAAATTAAACATTAATATGAAAGAATACATTAATAAAATGTCAACTTTAAATAAAAAGACATACTTGGAGTTAAACCAGTCACACTATGCATAGTATTGAGGTTCGGTTGATTCCAACACATCAAAAATGAGTTATGGATCTTTTTCCTAAAGTATCAAAATAATCCGAATGTGTTTTCTCAGTTTTGAGTATGTCAATTGTTTTTTTTAATGAAGTTAATGTCAATTTTAAATAAAGACACACTTGGAGTTATACCTATCACACCATGCATGGGATTTAGGTGTGGATGATTCCCACACATCAAAAATTACTTATGGATCATTTTACTAAAGTATCAAAATATCCAAATGTGTTTTCTTGGTTTTCAGTATGTCACATGTGTTTTTTACTAAAATGTCATTTCAAACTGGAAATACACACTTTGGGTCATACCTATCACATCAACTGTTGGTTTGACATGAGACTACTTCCTACACATCAGAAATAACTTATGAATAACATTCCTAAATTATCAAGATAATTGGGGTGAATTTTATTGGTTTTCAGTGAGTGATATATGTTTTGAACTAAAATGACAATTTTAAACTGATAATGAACAATTTGAGTCATAATAGTCAAAACATGTATCTAATTAAGGCTTAGTTGATTCCTACATGTAAATAATGACTCATGTATCATTTTTTTTAAGTATAAAAATAATCCAAATGTTTTTTCTCAATTTTCAATATGTCACTTGTTCTTTTTGCTAAAATTAATGTCAATTTAAAATAGAAATACACACTTGGAGTCTTATCGGTCACACCATGTGTCATATAGTAATGATATTGATTCCTACATATCAAAAGTGTATCACAGATCATTTTCATAAAGTATGAAAACAATCAAAATGCATTTTCTTACTTTTCAGTATGTCACTTATTATTTTTACTGAAATTAATGTCAATTTTAAATAAAAAGACGCACTTGGAATCATATCAGTCACACTGTACATCAGATTGAGGTGAGGTTGATTCTTACACATCAAAAATGACTCATGGATCATTTTACTAAAGTATAAAAATAATTTAAATGTGTTTGATCATTTTTTAGTATGTCACTTGTTCTTTTTAATAAAATTAATGTCAATTTTAAATAAAAAGACACACTTGGAGTCTTGTCGATAATACCATGAATCAGATTCAAGTTTAGTTGATTTATACACATCAAAAATTAATTATGGATTGTTTTCATAAAGTATAAAAATAATCCGAATGTGTTTTCTTGATTTTCATTATGCCACTTATTCTTTTTACTAAAATTAATATCAATTTTAAATAAAAGGTCACACTTAGAGTTATACTAGTCATACCATGAATCATATTGATGTAGTATTGATTCATAAATGTTATAAATGACTTGTAAATTGTTTTTATCACATTAAATCGATACACAATGTGATTAGTATGACTCAAAGTTTGTGTTTTAAGTTTCAAGAACATGAGCCTCAGTCGAGTTGGTGAGGTATCCTTAAGTGAATCCACAAGACTGAGGTTCAAAACTAGGTGGAGGAATATTTATGAAGTACTGTAGTAGTACTGTAGTAGGCACTGTAGCAGTACTGTAGTAGGTGTTGTGTGGGTACTGTAGAAGTTATTGTAGCATGTACTATTTGTTACTCTAGTAGTAGGAACTATTCACCTTGGGCCACCAGTTTGGTCTTGGAGTCTTTAAGGCCTTCGGTCCACCCAAGACTTCAGATAAGTAAGTATTTCAGACCACCTTTAAGGCCTTCAGGCCACCTCAAGGCCTCCGAGCTACATGTATTTTCCCTAGACAGACTCTATAAAAAAAGGAGCAGCCCTAGAGGAGGATCCAGAGCAAGAACACTAAATAGAGTAGATCCAATGGATTTGGAAGAATGAGAGGGTATGGATATTCCATCGGGACTAGCCTATGCTTGCATGAGATGCTTATCTAGATGACCATGCGAAGGTGGATAGCTACCATTATGATGCAGATGCTGGGGAGGGGAAGTTCTTTGTAGTTACAGTCTGGTTGAATTCCCTAAGACCTTTGGGTCATATAATGTCTCTTAATCCCATGGGCCATGTATCACTAATCCTACAGGCCTTTTAAGGGTTTCTCCTCATCCCTTGAAAGGGGGGTTATCAAAAATCAATAAAAATGAAGGCCTTCAGGCCATTCAGGGAGTGTGTTTTTAGTTTCAAATGACATTTTAATAAAAAGCAAAAATGACATACTCAAAATTGAGAAAACACGTTAGTATTGTTTTTATACTATATATAAATGATCCAAAAGTAATCTTTAATGTGTAGGAATCATCCGCATATCAATTTTTCATACAATGTGACCAGTATAATTCAAAGTGTGTGTATTTATTTAAAATTAACAATAATTTTAGTAAAAAGAACTTGTGACATACTAAAAACCAAGAAAATGCATTATGATTGTTTTTATACCTTCTTACATGTCACAATTGACTTATGGATCACTGTCCTAAATTATAAAGATAATACGAGTATGTTTTCTTGGTTTTTAGTGAGTGAAAATTTTTGAACTAAAATATCAATTTTAAATTGATAATAGACACTTTGAGTCATACCAGACACATCATGTATCAGATTAAGGTGCAGCTAATTCATACACATTAAAAATAACTTATAGATCATTTCTCTACAACATCAAAATAGTAAAAATGTGTTTGCTCGGTTTTGAGCATGTCAGTTGAATTTTTTACTAAAATTAATGTAAATTTTAAATAAAAATATGCACTTTGAGTCATACTAGTCACACCATGTGTCAGAGTGAGGTGTGGATGATTCCTACACACCCCAAATGACTTATGGATCATTTTTCTAAAGTATCAAAACAATCCCAATGTGTTTTCTCAGTTTTGAGTATGTCACTTGTATTTTTTTACTAAAATGTAATTTTAATGATCAAAACCCTTTTTTTATGAGTATAAATGAAGCATAAAATCACATTTACATTGTAAAAAATCTATGAAATATGGATATTTAATGTAATAATGTAAAAAAGATATATTATTTGAAAAACCTTTTCATAATAGAAAATACATCTATTGAGTATAATAATGGGGTCAAAATAAAAAAAAGAAATTCTTATATTTTTTAAAGTATTTTCAACACTAACATTGAATTTATGAAAATATAAAATTATTAAACTATTGATAAATTGAAAAAAAAGTATACAGGTATAAAAGTATAAATTAAAAATATATATATACCTATATTAGTATATAAAATTATTGATGTATATAGAAGTATAAAATTATATATAATTTAAAAAAGAATATATATTTTTTAAAAACATACATAATTTATAAATGTAAATAAATTTATAAAACTATATAAAAATACATATATGTTATAAAATAAGACATAATTTATAGAAGTATATAGATTTAAAAATTTTAAAAAGTATAAAATTATAATATATAAATGTAAAATTTATGAAGGTATAAAAGTATAAAATTATTCTTTTTTAGTCCATTGACATCCTAAACATATCATAAGGTCCAATCTAACACATTTCTCCACTACCGGGGTCCATGAATCAAGGTTTATAAATAAAAAACCAAGTGGAATGTAGAACCATACTTGACCTAGTATGTGGTGATCAGGAACCCACTCTCATTCAACCTCCTCAGTCCCAATGACCATCATATTCTTCTTTCTACCACAAAACCCAAATAAAAAATGGGCCTTCATTAACCTAGGCTTCTATTGAGGAAAGAAACATAGATATGATACCATTTGTCAAAATTTGGCTTGGGATTCCACTAGAACCGGAACCTGGCCCAACTATCCACTAGGCCTGAAATATTTTCCCGATCTATACAGGTTGGAAACTAGTACTTAGGAATCATAGAACTCTCTTTAGAAAGGTTTTTCCAAATAAATTAGAGTAAAAATAACCATCCAACTAGAGTAAATAGAAAAAATAAAATAACAACATGACTATAATAATAAATAGAACATAAATGAATAAGAATAAAACCATATAAAAAATGAATGAAAACTAGGTCCAAGAATGAATGGAGAAATTTGAAAGGTTATGTACACCAAACCGTATATGATGGGTGTGAGAAAATAATTCCTAGTATGATTTCACTAAATATTTCATGTTATTCCATTAGAAGGAAATTTCATTTAAGCTAGTTTTTGGTTCCTCGGTGGTGCCTCAGTGGGAGGAGGATGGCACACCGCTTCTTCGGCTTCATCTCCACCATTTTATTTTTCCTTCTACTCTTATCCTATCTCATTGATTTCTTCCTAGTGGTGTTTCTCATATGTTTTTGGTTTAGGTATGATTTCTCATGGTAGTGGATTTTTCAGCCTTGGTTGGTGGCTCAATCATGGTTGTGCTTCTCTGTTGTGGCCCTTGCCTAATTCTTGGAGCTCTAGATTCTAGTTCCTGCATTATTCTTCTAGTTGGTCTATGGTGGCAGTTTCATGGAGGCTTTAGGATGTGTGGTTTGAAATGCCGATGGTGTTTTGTGAGGTGCATCCTATATTAGATTTAATTTGGGATGTGGTGGTGTTTGTTGTTTTTTGTGTGTGTTGAATCACGAGTTCATTTAAAGATTATTGGTTTGATTTGGATTACCAATGCAATTATGGCTCATTTTTGAGGTCTCATTCACTTCTAATCTTCCCTGGATTTAGCATTCCACTACTACCCTTCCAGTCGGTCTAGAGGGGTGGTTTTCAGGAAGCTCTGGGATGTGATCTTCAAGTGGTTGTCAGGGTTCAAGGTGGGTCGTTCTTGTCATATCTATCCATTTCTTCTTATTTTTTTTGACTTTTAGCTCCAGTGGTTATTTAGTGACAATGATGTCAGTGGTCTCTCAGGTGACGTATTTTTAGATGATGTGTATGTTCCATTATTGATGTTTTATTGTGGTTGTCTATGAAATTTGATGCTCGTTTCGTGAATATTGTGTTTCTGGTTTCAATTTTTTTCGTTTCTGGAGTGATGACGATGAAGGTGAAGTAGTTCGGAGAGTTTAAAGGTGTTTTAGTGGTTTTAATTAGCAGTGGGATGAGGTCCCGTGGTTTCTCTCTGGTGAACATTGCAGCAAAAAAATCGAGGTGACATGCAACTCGAGTTGTCACCCAATGGTACGTGATGATGGCTCACAAATCATGATGTCAGTGGTGGGATAATAGTACGTGACCAAGGTGGTCATGGATTTAGGCCATGATGATGGATTTTGGTATAATTTTAAATTTTGAATCAGTAAACTTGTGTATGGATCAATTACTACTCAACCAAAAAGTGGATTTCGAAAATCAAATAACAAGGGAATTTTCAATCAAAAGAATCACATAAAAATGATTCTTTAGAGGTCACACACAATTAATAAAATAATTCATTTTCCATTTCAAACATTCTTTGAAAACTATTTCAAAAATCCTTTTTAAACCCAACTTTAACTATATGAATAAAATAGGATGTGAAAGTAACTACATCATCCATGAAACAAATGTAATAAATAAAGGGAATCAACTGAGTTGGCATACACACACGTAAAGATAACTAGGGATACAACCCACGGTGAATCCAATTAAATAGAAATATCTCTAAATAGACTGAAATCAAACCATAATCATTTTGGACCACCAATAACTAACCCAAATCTCCCATTCTATACCCATAAAAACCAAGATCTCAATTTGTAGGCTCCAAAAATAAAACCCCTAAGAAATACAGTTTCCATTGAGTTATACGCACCACACAATGCCCAACATCTCCCAAGAACCCATATAGATTCATTAAAAAAACTAGATAAAAATTAAATATCAAACTCAAAATTCAACACATACCTTAGATTTGGAATGAGGGTAGTGGCAGCGACATGAGTAGTGTTCAATGAGAATGGTGTTGTGATGACAATGGGGTTCAGTGAGAGCGGCGATGGTGGGAGCTGGGTTTGGTGAGAGAGGTAGAGCAACAACAATGGGGTTTGGTGAGAGAGGTGTTTCACCAGTAGTGGGATTCAATGAGATCAGCGACAACGTCAGGCATAGGGTTCGATGAGAGTGGTGGCATAGAGGTAGTGCGGTTCGGCTGAAGCGGTAACACGACAATGGGTTTCAGCCTGAGTGGTAGTGCGACAATAGTTGCATTCTTCAAGATCTTTAAGGTGTGAGAGAGAATAAATTTTGTTGGGATTATTTTAAAATAAGAGAAAAGGATTTTATCGTATCTTTTCAAAAATCAATGATAAATATCAGTTTTATCAGCGCTAAAATAGAAAGCGCTGATAAACCTGCTCTTTATCAGTGCTTTTTAGTGCAGATAAAGATACCCCTTTATGAGCTCTAAAAAGAACTAATAAAATGTGTCTTTATCAGTGCTAAAATTGTAGCGCTAATAAATATCTAATTTTAATAATTTATTTATATTATTATATATATTTATAAAATTATATGTAATATATATATATATATATATATTTATAATTATAAATATAAATAAATATTTATTTATTTATAATTATATATATAATAAATATATTTATAAATATTTGTATATATTTATGTATATTTATAAAATTATAAATATAATCAATATATTTATTATAATTTTATAATTAAAATACTATTTATTTATTTATTTTTATAATTATAAATAAATATTTATTTATTTAAATGATTATAAAGTTATAATAAATATATTTTTTATATTTATAATTTTATAAATATATATAATAATCTTACACATCACACCATCACCATTGTCTTCTTGCTTTTCTTGAGTTTTTATTGTTTTTCTTTGACTTCACACACACCTTCTCTATGGTTTTGACCCCACTTGTTTTGAAACTAGTTTTAGGTAGGATAATAAATAAAAAAATTGACCATATAAATGAAACACAGTCAAATTTTGGTGACATTTTCAGAGAGGGCATGTGTGACAAAGAAAATATCAAAATTAAAATTAAAATAACCAACAAAACTATTTTCAAAAGAATATGTAAAAATTATAAATCTATGTCGTGTTTCTTTGAACATTGTTTGAAAATTATTACATACACACAAGATAAAAAACAAATAACTGTAATCTCATTTCTCTTAAAATTCAGAGACACCTTAGAACTCTATAGAATAAAATATGAAATTGAAGATATGAGGGAGAGATCCCTTAGAGAGAGTGAACCGAATCTATAACCTAACATTATTCAAAAAAATCTTAAAAGGACTAGGATGAGAGTGTTTAAACTTTATCAAGTTTCAAAAAACCCATCTTCAATTAAGATAACTCCTAGATCTTGAAACTATGAGCTAAAACAGTCTTATCTTACACTACATCCATTATTTCATGGACTACCAAAATAGGAATCTTTATCCTTAATTAAGGAATTCTACAATATATTGTAGCAATTAACTCTTCAATGGATTCCTGAAAATGATCTTATAATATGGGGTTTCCAATTTTGTCTAAAGAGTAATGATAGGAACTGGTTCTTATCACTCGATGAAAACATATTTGAAACTTGGTAATGACTCTATAAATCATTTTTAGTGAAAATTTACCCAAATAGTCTTATGTGAGAAATTAGAAACTAAATTACTAGTTTTTACCAAGAGTATGGAGAGGCCTTCTGTGAGGCCTAAGATATATTTAGGGACCTAATCAGGTAGTGTCCTGACCACCAAATCTCTACCTGCCTCCATATTGAATTATTTTATAAACGGTTGTCATCATCAGATAAAAATCTGGTTGATGAATTTGTTGTAGGTAATTACACAGAAAAAATAGATCAAGAACTAAGACAAATATTAAATAATCTATCCCTAAATTTACAACACAAATATTCTAGTAGAAGAAGTGGGAATATTAGTGAGTTCACCACTATTTTAGGGATGGAAGTGCATTCACAACTTGCTAAAATGAAAGAAAAAAAATCCAATCCCTTATAAACCATGATTCTTGAAAAAGCATTAACCAAATTGGAATTCAAAGTCAAACCCAATCACTTAGAGAGAAATATCATCAATGTGGAATGTTAAGTCACTATATAAGCCATTGTACAGGCTTTAACATGACAACCCAACCCTTAGAAGATACAATTTTATCTAGGTATGGTTTTATTATGTAGGCTAGTGATGAACCATTTTCAAAAAACTACAATCAAGGATATAAGAATCATCCTAACCTATTATAGAGAGAGTAATGAGTGTTTAGAAAAACTTCTCCTCCTCTATTATCACCACAACCTAGGAAATAATTTTTAAACCAACAAAGGGATGAGTCTTCCAATTCCTAAGGTAATTTTGAGGGGAACTTTATTTCTAGGATATATCAAATATTAATTATAAAGTATTATCAATATTTAAAACATAAAGCTAAACTCAAGTCATAAAAATCACAACCTGATTTAGATAAAGAAACAAATATTCTAAGATGCATAATTTAGAGTTACAAATGGGATATCTAGTTAGGGGAATTAATATAAGAGATAAATGGAAACTACCTAGCACAACTAAAGTGAATCCTATGGAAAACATAGTGGTTATCACTACTATGATCTCTTGGTTTTATGATAATTATGGATATTTTCACCCATTTCAGAGTTTCCATCTTCTTTTGTGATTCCTACTATTTGATCTCAAATTAGATGATGATATTAAATAGGGAGTCTTTACCAAGCACAAGGTTGGTTTTCTTTAGACTCTCACTTAATGTCAAACACTTTTTCTAGATGTCTGTGATAAGTAGACAAACTAAGTTACCACAAATTGACCTAATATTATAATAAATGTTTTAAATGGTTATTTCCTTATAATGTATTTTATAGAGACCTAGTTTTTTCCTTATAAGATTTTGAAATATTTCTATATATATTTCTAGAATTAGATGTTGAGACAACATGTGATTCCGAGGCCTAGTGTGCTCAGAATTAATTTTACAAAAATATTAAAAATATTTTATATTACGCACACACATTTTATTAAAAAAAAGAGGCATAAATCTTAAAAGGAATATCAAATTAGAAATATGAGATCACATTTGATTCCGGAATGCGTTGTTTACCCTAGGCACGACCAAAAATAGGTTGGCATGAGGCGTTTAGATATCTCACCCATTGGTGGTACATTTAGTTGATTATTTAATTCATTTGACCTAAACTATTTTTTATACAAACACATCATCATGGATAATTGAATAGGGTTAGCCTCATATTCATAAAATTTACAATGATGATCTTCATCTCCTTCTGTTGGCGATTCACATCAGACGACGACGAAACTCTTGATCAGAGTAATTCGGGATGGAGTGAACACAAAAAAATCCTTCAATCATTGGTAATAATGTTCTTAAATGAATAATGGTCAAAAATCCAAGTAGGAATCATCAATTTATGGTTTATTCGTTCTTTGATTAAATTTATTGAGCAGATCAATCCCTATCTTGGATATGCATCAATTGTAGCCTTTTCATGCATCTGAGTATCGATTAATTTGGTTATTCAATTATTTTCTAACCCGGATATCCCTATTATTGATTGTTGGTCATTAAATCTTGGACAATAGTAGTTAAAAATATATTATTGTGCATTTCTCCCTCAATTTATTCACATTATACACCAGTAGAACCCCACGGTCCTGGTTCGACGTTGTAGTGTAGTACTGATCCCAATCAGACCCCTAGAATCATGAAAAAATGATGCACGAGGCATGAATCGATGAGATGATGACATATCTAGGATCTTTGTGGTATGAGGATGATCGTTTTAATGATTGGTAATTGAATCTTTGAGGGAGAAAGAATCCAAGGTGTGAACTGTGTACGATTTTTCATGGAAATCAAACCAGATTTGAGTTTTCGGCCACTGGAGGGCTGGAATCCTTCAGATGATGTTAGATCCACAAATCACAGGTAGAATAGAGGTCAAAATCAAGGGTGAATATAAAATCCAGCTCATATATCATGGATCTATAAATCTATGAAAAATCTCACTACATGATGTGTACCACAATGAACACATGACAAATATCCCCTTGGCTGGGTGGATAGGGTTTTAGAATATTATAAGGATGGAACGACATGTATTCCTCCTACATGCCATGTATCTATTACCCAAGTGGATGAGTTGTGTGATGGATCACATGGTCAAGACCTCATGTGGAAGTACATGACTTGGAACATGGTCGTGTATCTAAGTACGTGGACATAGGGTCGAGTACACAGACATGGGAAATCACCCAGGCGGGACCCCAAGAGGCAAGGGAATATTGTGTATATCTCTTACATGACATGTAATTTTACACAGTTGGTGAGCTGTGTACCTCTAGGGACATATCCAGTTGATGAAGTGGGACCACATACTGTGTGGTTCCCCTCACATGTTGTATACCCCTTGGGTCCTTTTGAGGAAACTTCAAGGTTCGGTATCTCCTTCGTTTAGACTCGGATTTTGGCTTTCAAGTAGTCTATCCTTAGTTTTTTTCCACATAGAATGTGATGGTGCCCTTAGTTGTGTATTTTTAGATATTATGTGAAATGATCTGGGAATGAGGATTATTTGAGGTGATTTCTAATGATAGCAGTGATCAGACAAGATCACCAAAGGCGTCCTATAGAGTGGAACCCCCCATCAGTATGGACACTAGTCCTCTACCTTAATGAGTGAAAACCCTTATCATATAGGGCACAAGTCCTCAATGAATAGATTTTAATCATCATATCATACCAGGGTGTGAGTCCTCAACCTATAGAGCAGAACCCCCATCTTAATGGGAATGATTCCTCTACCTTATCGAGTGGAACCACCATATCGGATAGGTTTTAGGTCCTAAATGACTAGATAGGAACCCCCTATCACACCAGGGTGTAGGTCCTCAACCTTTAGAGTGGAAACCCCCAAAATTTTGGGCATGAGTCCTCTAATGATACCTATAGAGTAGAATCCCCATGACACACTTGGGAGTGATTCCTCTACTTGGAATTTGTTCCCCCTCAACTGTGTAACATAGTGGTGAGGTGTGGGCCTCTACATGGTTACTTCTACATAGAAGCATGAGATGTTGGGAATCATTGATAGAATTTTAGAAATATTGGCTACTCTTATTCATAGGTTGAGATGTGATATGGATATCCCCTTTTTATCTTATTTGAGATTATTTTTACTGAGCATATATATCTACCTATGTATCTATATTTTTGGATTTGGTTACTCTGTTTACATGAGATGAAAAGACACAGAAGGTATGCCATGTGCTTTCTATGTTTAGATTCTCATGATTGGATGAGTTTACTATCCTATTATAGGTAGAAAATACTCTTTTTGTAGTCCATTTACACACCTTTTTGAGCCCGTTGTGTTTAGATGAGGTTAATATCTCTCTTGGTTTGGGTTGAGTTGTCCCCTTTCAATGCGTCCTATGTACTATTCTATTGTCTTTATTTTCCCTATTGTATCTCTTAATAATTCTCCTTCTAATTTCAGGGAATCCTATTGGATATGTATATAATTATCCCTACATGGGTTTTTTCTTCATGTGCCATGTATTATATTCAGACGATGGATTGGTCGGTGATGACCTCATATGATATTTGGGATACCAGGTGTTATAGACCATGTAAGATGGTTGTAGCTTATAGATTAGAAGTTGGGATCTCATAGAAGTCTAATTTTACAATTCTGTTAGATTAGGACATATTTTTGGTTGGGTGTGTATTTTTACCCTTTACTTTTTAGTTTTCATTATCGTACCCTTGTACACCCTAGAGGTTTTTCATGCTTGGTTTACTTTCTATCTTTTTTTAATCTTTTAATTATTATTCATCTACACTTCTGAATTGATATGGTCAGGTGTATGTGTAAATGTACATTAAGAAAAGGAATCCCATTTAGAATATTCCTTTTGGAACTTGTCGCCACCCCTAGACTATAGAGGCATGCTTAGGGAAGTTGCAGCTCGAGCCCTGGTTAGGGTTGGTTCATGAAAGATTGGTATCAGAGCAGTTAATTCCTTGGGACTTTGAATGGAGTAGTCCCCTTAAGAGGATTGTGGTTGGGATTAGTGCAACAGTTTCAAAGTGTTTCAAGTATGTTTCTCAGTCCAGGGAATCCAGTGATGGTGTGGGAGGTCGACGTATGCATTCACTAGGACCTTGACTACCTACATGTCGACTCGGCATACTGAGACATTGGTTTTAGGGATAAATGGTACATGCATCATATAGGATTGAGACTTTTATTGTATTTCATGAGTCATATCCTCATTGTTGTTATATATATATATATATACTCATCTGACTATGGTACATCTTGATAACTTTCAGAATGCCTCTGTGACGACACCAATCCATGATACCAGTTCCTGATCATGACGAAGATCTGATGAGTGAAAAGGCCCTAGTTTAGGGTCCATCCTGTGATCTTCATCCTCCAAGTGGGTAGGTAGAAACACCTCCACCTATCAAGTAGTAGATCATCCCAGTATAGTGGCTGAGGATGAATGAAGGATTAGCGTTATCTTTGAGTTCCAACCTCAAATGCCTCTGAGGTTCTATGGAGATCTAGATCCTTAGGTAATAGAGGATTGGATAGAGTCGGTGGTCCAGATCTTTAGGCCCATTCAGACCCCAACAGATCAGGTGGTTGCACTGGTAGCTATCCTTTTCCAAAAAGTAGCTGGGTGTTGGTGGAGCCTTATTACACAAATGTTTGATGAGTCAACACTCTCATGTCCCGAATTACATCTATTGTTTTGTGATGAGTACTCCTCCTCCCATTTTCACTCAGTTTGGATTCAGAAGCTTTTGGAGCTATAGTAGGGAGGGATAAAGGTGGATGAGTATACAGAGAGGTTTACACACCTCACTGGTACTCCCTTAACATGATATAGGATGGATAATTCTAAGCATTAAAGTTATAGAAGGGTCTATGTAGAGATATTTGTGTTAGTGTGGTTCCCTTTTGCATCCCAACCTATGATGAGGTGTTGGAGTGAGCATTGGTGAAAGATGGATTTCTATCAGAAAGATATGAGACAACTAGATATGGTAGTGGGTGTCACAAAGATGAGTCATATGTAGTAGTTAGAAGGCTCCAATCAGTGGGATCTCAGCACAGGATACCTCCCCAGGGGAAGTGTAGAGGTTTAGGGTAGTCTGGAGAGGAGTGGTGTATTTCTTGTGATGGGTGAGGGAACATATCATGAGACTACCTAACCATATGTTCTAAAGAGTGCAAGAAGATAACTGAAAGATCACCAAAATAGAGGCAGTTCCATGATCAGATATCTCCCAAGTGAGGGAAGGGTGGCCCCTAGGGAGGCAGTGCTGGAAGAGGAGAAGGAGGAGATATAGTTAGTAGATGATGCTATGAGATCCTTCCACCACCACCACTAGGAGGTCCATGTCAGGCTCAGGGAGCTTGTGGTTGGGTTCATAGACAACTGAAGGCTCTGGAGGCTTATGACCCTGCATCGCATGAGATGATTACAGGTAAAATATGTATATGTTATAATCTTTCTTCAGTACTAGTAGACATAGGTTTTATTCATTCCTTCATCTATCTACTCTTGGTGAAATAGCTGGAGCTCCCAATTGAGGTGCTATCCCATCGGTTTCATCTTAAGGTTCCTACATGGAACACTTTTTCCATATCTTTTATCTGCCAAAAGTGTGAGCTATATCTTAGTGGAGAGAGGTTTACATGGGACCTTTTGTTCATCACGATGGAAGCCTATGATGTCATATTGAGTGTGGATTGGTCGTCTATGTTCTGGACCCAGATTTCCTATCAACAAAGATGAGTCATATGCCTATGCACTGATGGGATGAGATTATCCTTTGTGGGTGAGAGAGATATCATGAAAGGATGATTGGGTTCTATGAGCATGAGGCTTTATCCCATCACCCATTAGTTGGTGAGTATATCCCTTGGTGTAGTAGGATCCTCAAGCATCTAGATTCCTTCAATTGTGAAGGATTATATGGATATCTTCCTTAAGGACTTTCTGGGACCACCTCTGTGGTGGGATATGGATTTTTTCATTGACTTGTATCTCGAGACCACTATGATATATTATGTGGCATATTGGATGTCCCCTACTGAGCTCCTGGATCTATAGTTACAGTTAGTGGGCCTTCAATAGAAGAGTTTCATCTGACCCATTGTGTCCCCCTGGGCAGCTCTAGTGTTGTTTGTGAAAAAGGTAGATGGAAGTTTGCAGCTTTGTGTAGATTATCATTGCCTGAATCGGGATATGATAAATAACAAGTACCCCTTATTGAGGATTTATGACCTATTTAACCTATTTTGAGGTGAGAGATGGTGCTCGAAGATCGATCCCAGGTTCGGCTACCACCAATTGAGGGTTTGTGAGGTTGATATTCCAATGATGACTTTCTGACGTCGCTATGAACACTATGTGTTCCTAATGATTCCCTTTGGCGTGACGAATGCCCCCAATATGTTTATGGATTTGATGAACCAGGTATTCCAACCATACTTAGACTAGTTTTTTGTCATATTCATTAAATAAACACTCATATACTCTACATCAGAGGAGGAGAATATATAGTACTTGAGTATGGTTCTAGATTTTATTTGAGAGCACTAGCTTTATGGGAAGCTCTCAAAATGATACTTTTGGATTCATGAGGTTTACTTTCTAGGACATGTCATTTATGAGCATGAATTATCCATGGACACATTGAGAATCGGTACATTTCTTTCTTGGGATGCACCCAAGAGTGTTTTATAGGTGCAAATATTTCTAGGCTTGGTGGGGTATTACAGGAGGATTGTGATATAATTATCCAGAATTTTAGCCCCTTAGACTTCCCGAACATGGAAAGGAAAGTCATTTAATTGGAATGATTAGTTTTATAGGGCCTTCAAGGAGTTGAGGTTGAGGCTGACTAGTTCTCCTACGTTGAGAATACTAGGGGAGGGAATGGAGTATATAGTGTATTGTGATACCTCAGGAACTAGGATCGGCTGTGCATTAATGCAACGTATAGAATTTATTTCATACAGTCTGAGGTAGTTGAGAATCCAAGAGAAGAACTATGTGACTAAAAACATAGAGTTGTCAGTGATAGTATTCTCCATAAGGATGTAGAGGCACTACCTTTTGGGGGAGTGCTTTGTGGTTTATTCAGACCATCAGAGTCTCAGGTACATCTTCACACAGAGAGACTTGGACCTGAGGAGGCAACACTAGTTAGAGTTCCTATATGAATATGAATTTGAGATAGTCTATACTCTCAAGAAGGGAAATGTTTTAGTAGATTATCTTAGTAGAAATTCCCAGACTCTCTTGGTGTAGGAGGCTTCAGAGCAATTGGCATCCCTACAAATGGCCCTGGTGGAGTATGAGGGTATATATTTTCTATAGTAGATGGTTTTAAATCCTTCGCTTCTCAATAATTTGAGATACTCTTAGATGGGAGACATAAACTGTGAGGTCTTATGTGGATAGATATATACAAGTGATTCATCAGATGGATATTCTAAAGGATGGAATCACACCATCTATTTCTAGGGACAGACGATGGTTCCTATCATGACATGAGAGGAGGTGATACAGAGTTCCAAAATTACCCCTATCTATACATCCTAGTGTGGGGAAGATTTATAGATACCTTTAGTGGAATTTTTTATGGTCTGACATGAGGTAAACCATAGTTTATTTTGTCTCTCAGTGCCTCACCTTTCAGTGGGTGAAGGCTAATCCCCATGTTCCACTGGGTTTGTTGTATCCCCTTGAGATCCCAATGTGGAAATGGGATGACATATCCATGAAATTTGTGATAGGGAATCCATGAATAGTGAAGGTCCATGACTCTATCTGGGTGATAGTTGATTGACACGCGAACTCGTAACACTTTCTTGCTATTAGGGAGTAGAGTTTGGTGGAGAGTTTGGGGCATTTGTACCTATGGGATATCATTCCACTTCATGGGGTTCCCTTGATGATTGTCTCTGATTATGATTCATAGTTTATATCACGATTGTGGAGAGGCATGTAGGATGAATTTAGGACCCATATGAGGATAAATACAACATCTTACACCCAAATCGATGGGTAGACCGAGAACACTATCTAGGTGTTAGAGGATATGCTAAGGGATTAAATGGTATAATTTGGCTAGAGCTGGGAGAATCAATTGACCTGGGAAGAGATTGTGTACAATAATAACTACCACTCTACCATAAAAATGACATATTTTGAGGCCCTTTACAGGAGACCCTACAAGTCATCCTTTTTCTGGACATAGATTGGTGATACATCTCTTGTGGGCCTAGAGATGGTGCAGGTGATGACATAGAAGGTCCTGGTCATCCATGAGTGAATGTGGATGGCTCGAATCAGGAATAAATCTTATACAGATCTCTGTAGTAGGCCCTTGGAGTTTGAGTAGGGAGACCACATTTTTATGAGTCTCCCTATGATGAGGATTATAGTGGTTCAGCTGGGGAGGCGTGTTATCCCCAAGGTTCATTGGGTCATTTGATATCGTACAGAGGGTTGGCAAGGTTGCCTACCACCTCACCCTACCCCCACAGCTTGAGTGGGTGCATGACATATTACACTTGTTGTAGCTAAGGCAATACATGCATGACCCTACGCACATCATCGACTGGGGTGAGTTGGACATCGAGGACTGATCCACCTTTGTAGAGCACCTGATGGTGATTGAGGATTGACAAAAGAGGACCCTACATGGACAAATAGTTACCTTGGTTCATGTGTTGTGGCAGCATGAGAACACGTAGGAGATATCTTGGGAGAAGGACAGCCATATGTGGGCTCAGTATCCTGAGTTTTTATTTAGTTTTTCCTTTCAAGGATGAAAATATTGTAGGAGGGAATTATATAGAGACCAATTTTTTTCCTTGTAAGAATTTTAAATATTTATATATATCTCTCTAGATCTAGGTGCTGAGACGACATGAGATTCCAAGGAATGGTGTGACCAGAATTAATTTTATAAAAATATTAAATATATTTTATATTACATACATGCAGTTTCTTAAATAAAAAGGGATCAACCTTAAATGGAATATCAGATCAGAAATTTGAGACCACGGTTGATTCCATAAGGAATTTTTTACCCTAGACACAACCTAAAATAGGTTATCACAAAGCGTTCAGATATCTCATGCATTGGCAGTACATTCAGTAGATTAATTAATTAATCAATCAATTCATTCATTCATTCATTTTACCTAAACTTTTTTCCTACAAATACATTGTCATGACCCGACCTAAGTCGAGGATTGAGCCATATATACCCCAATCCCATCTCCATAGGCCAATGGGTGTTGACCAGAACCGAATGCATATCTAACATAGGGAGGCCTTTGACTAAGTACATGTACATACACACCCATCCATATCAATGAAAAGGTGTAGAAGGAGTAAAAGTGAACGAAACAATACACTAGGGGAAAACCATGAATGTAAAACATCTAAAATGTACTAGATTACAGTAATATAAACTAAAAATTAAAGGAGGAAAATATATTCCCTACTAGAAAAATGTCCCAACCCAACAAAATTGGAAAGTAAAATACCGAGAGAGCTAAGCTCTTGAATCCCAATCCATGACCAACATATGCAGTCAAAGTGCCTGGTATCCCTAATCTCCTTTGAAGTCACCGCTGACCTATCTGTCGTCTGCATAATACATGACACATGTGGGAAAATTCCATGAAGGGGTGAGTATATACATACCCAATAAGATGCCCCCAAAGTTGAAGGGGGATTAATAAGAGATACAATATGAATATAAAGATAGTAGATTTAAGATATAGTCAAAGAGAATAGCTCAACCCAAACCAAGAGAGAGTAAACACATCCAAGCATAAGGGGATTTACACAATGAGTAGATGAACTACATGTTGATTCTTCTATACATAAAGCAAGAGAGTAGACTCATCCAACCATGAGAATATAAACATAGAAAGCACCTGTCACACCCCAGATGTGTTTGCTTCTCATGAAAGGAGATTAACTAAATCCATGGGTATGGATACAAAAGAATATATATATACTCCGTCAAAAGAAGACCAAATGATAGAGTAAGGGGATCTCCATTTCACAAATCAACCCAAGAAGAAGAGTCACCATTAGTTCCAAAATTTTATCAAGGATGCCTAGCATCTCACACATCTTCCCAAAAGTAACCATCCAAGTCAAAACATGACTCATCACTGTGTTGTAAATTTGATGGGGAAAAAACTCAAAGTAGGGAACTCATTCCCTAGTACGTCAGGGGGTTCCACTATATAAGTAACTATATAGGACCTACATCCAAACCGATGGGGGGTTCCACTCTAATAGTCATTGTGGACTCCACTATCCAACTCTACTGAAGGGTCAAATCAATAGTCATCAAGGAACTCTACTACCCAGATCTATTAAAGGGTTAAATAAGTAAGCATCAATGACTCCACTTCCCATATCTAATGGAGGGTCAACTCGGTATTCATCAAGGAACTCCACTTCCTAGCTCTACTAGAGGGCACCACTCATAAATATTTCATGGAACTCCACTACCCAGCTTTACCGGAGGATCAAATAGATAAGCATCGGGGAATACACTTCCCAGATCTATTAGAGGGTCAACTTGGTGTTGTCAAGAAACTCCACTGCCCAGCTCTAATAGAAGGTACCACTCAGAATGTCATTAAAGAACTCCACTACACAACTCTACTAGATGGTCATCTTAGTAAGATTCGGTGACTCCACTGCCCATCTATATTGGAGGGTCAACTCAGTAGTCATCGAGGAACTCCACTGTCTAGATCTACTAGAGGTTACAACTCATAAATTCATTGAGGAACTCCACTGACCAACTCTAGTGGAGGGAAAACTCAGTAAGCATCAAGGACTCTACTACCTAACTCTACTGGAGGGTAAACTAGGAAAGTATCTGGTGACCCTGCGCGATCACTACCATCATTGAGCATCACCTAGCCAAGTGTCATTCCCAAAAAATTCCACATATTATCTCAAAAGACACAACAGATGGAATAATCATGTTCTATACATAAAACACTCATAATAGGCTACTCGCTGGCCAAAATCTGAGTTCAAACAAAGGAGATATGGAACCGCGAAGTTTCATAAAATGGAACCAAGGGATACACGACATGTAAGTGGTCTGCATGATGTAAGACCCCACAAGTCTACCTGGATGTGTCCTCTTAAATACATGGATTACTAACCATGTATTACTACACAGTGTGTAAGGGTACAACATGACATGTCTCAACCAAAAGCTCGACGAATGCATGAGGCTCACCATTGTTCTGAGGAAAAAATGTAATTTCACTAATATGCCTCTCCAAATGGTCACAAATAGACTAACTGATCACAACATTACAATCCTTATGGAAAAAAACTTAGGATAGGCTACTCACTTTCACAAATTAGACACCCGGTCAAAAAGTCACATTTCACCACATAACGTATAGATAGTGCTTTGTGGTCCCAAGCCATGAGTCTGAATTAAATACCCGATATTGGTATTGAAACATTTTACTCAATATCAGGGTTGAAACATTGAATATGGTTCATCATTATAACACTATATAAAGAAGAAACCTCAGATAAAATATTCCACAATAATAATAATAATAATAATAATAATAACAACAACAATAATAATATTGGGTGTTTCATTGACCCAAGGAACAAGTCCAAAAATAGTATCCAACAGCGATATTAAAATCACCATCTCAATTCTTGGGTCATGCTGCCGTTGATGGTTCATCCAATCAAATTTTCACGGAGAAGTTATGGCCAGATTAAGGTTTAACAACCAAAATAATAATAATAATATTTTATATTATTATTGTTATATAATTTTTTAAAACCCATCTTATTTTTTTAAATTAATAATAATAAAAGGCCTTTATACATGCCCCCAGGTTTCCTCCACCTCTACTTCACATTTTATCTTTATAATCATTATTATTGTTAAACTATAAATCAAGGAAGAGCCTCTAGTTCACATGTAGCACCCCCATGCGCATCATCTTTTTTCTCTTCGTTTATCATTTTAAAAAATGGTTATTCATATAATTAGTATTATCATTTATTGTATATAAATATATATATATATAGGTGCCTCATTTCTTCTTATTTTATATTAAAACCATTTAATTTAATTAACCACACACACTCATTTTATTAATGTTATTATTATTATTAAAAATAATAATAACACCCACCACATTGATCACGTCCGACCATCTAGTCAGGAATTCAAGTTTGTTCACCATAAAAACTAAGCTAAGAAGAATCTTACATGCATCCCCACACACAACCACCACTCAGAACTGATCTCATCACACCACACGTCAATCAGGAAAATATGGATCACTGATCTAATCCTAAACCACCTTCCATCAAAAAACCCACACTCACGGTACTGATCTGATATAATTAGTAAAAACCATACCTCTAATTTATAAATTCATCCAAAAAACATAGATCCACATGTCATTATTTCTACCACAACAATTACATGGGTTTAATCACACTCAAACCTGCCTTGACAATGTCGAATCGGGCCCCCGTGGTCCGACGATGAATAACGTGAAGAACAGTGGGGGGTGAATCAATAAAAAAGGTGACAAGCATCATTAAACAAATGTTCTTTTACAATTATTTCATAGTGGATAAATCGGGGAGATAAACATAGAATGGATAAGAAATAAATTGAAAGAATAATTAATTTCGATACATGGGCTCATGTGAAGGTTCATTTAAATACAGATTAAGGAAACACATTTAATCATGATCAATATTTTAATCATAAGGGTAGAAAACAAAATTTAATATTCCTACCTCAATTATGGATCAATCATTGGTGAAGAATTCATATTCTAGTAGTAAATATGATCTACTATGTCCGTCGCCTGTCGATTCAACTCGATCTGATCACTGATCATCATCTAGTCTCAATTCGACAATGAAGAAGGGGTGGAAGCTACTCTCAAGGATACCAGGGTTATTAGGATAACCCTGGTGATTTTATATAATAACTTACTAATATAGGAAAATAGTTTAGGTCATTTAATTCAAAATAAATAAATAAATAAATTATTTTAATTAAACTCACCCACCAATAACTACCTTTACTGGACATCCCGCACTGTAACACCCCGAGATTTTGTGAATTATTTTTTTCAAATTAAATTAATATTTTGATATTTTTAATTTAACACTACTTTGAATATAGATTTTCTTATATGAAATCACTAATTGTGGCTTGTGTTATACACAACACCAAGTAAATCTTACGTTACATGAAAAACTTAGATTAGTTTGCGATACACACAACACTATGTTTGACTTGTATTACACACAATACCAAGTCCTTTATATATCTTGTGTTACACACATGATTGAGTTTTACTAGACTACAAGATACTATTAATATTATTATTAAAATATTATTATATCTACCACCTAGCCATTAGAATGGAAGTTATTAATAATATTAACTAAATTTTGAAGATATGATTTACACATATATATAAAATGAATCATTTAGTTATCAATTAGTAATAGATAATGTAAGAACTATTTTAAAATAAAGAAATTAATTTTCTAATAAAATTATTTTCTATATTCAAAATCAATTTTATATTAGTAATTTAAACTAAAAAACTTTTGATTAATGTTTTTAATAACATTTTTATATTATATTTTTCATGACCTCCTCCCCACAATTTTTTACCCCTCCTGAGATGGCAATGGGATAAGATATATAGTGACACCTGATTCCTACCTCCATTAGACCCCAGATTGGTGACTAGCACTGAGGGTATAATAAATGCATAGATGGGAGGAATTACCCTATAAGAGAACACATAAAATAGCCAACTTCTGTTCAGACTCCAATATAAAATAAAATCCAAATTTCACATATGTAATAATATGCAAGAACTACTACAACTGAAAGTACCAAAAGAAAAGGGTAAAGACGATGACAACCATGAATCCCAAATAGCTGCTACAAACCACAAGCTAGTAGTAACCAGCCTGATCTCCAACCTACTCCTGCTGACCTAAAGGAATATATTCACAGATACATAGGGTGAGTATACTAGTATACTCAGTAGGATCCTCCCTAGATCCTGTCGTGCAAAAGATAAAGAAATCATGCTAAATCATAGTGAAAAACAAGTGAAACTAACTCATCACTAAAACAAGTATACTAAGTTCCCAACCTCACCATGGATTTTCTCACCAAGTATCTCATACAAGAGCATATAATATAATAAAGAATATCAAGGGTACCCTACTATCGCTTTCCCACTAGTTTTTCACTCTTACCCAACATCTCACATCCTGAGAATCTCTCTCCAAAAAGGCTATCCTACAGACACCTGGGCAATGAACCGCAATGTTAACCATGTGCAACACACCACCACATCCATGTAACCAAAATAAAACGGATAGTTTCCAGGAGCCACCATGGATCGTATAACGTGTATCATACATCGAGTATTATACTTCAAGCCATCAAATCCCATGCACCGAGTAAGGAACCTCAAGCCATCACAACCTATGAACATTATACCTATAGTAGTACTTAGGAAACTATATCCAGAATACATGTGTGTGAAATAATCAAAATCCATTACATCCCTCTAAACACATATATAGGGAAAACTAACTGTCGTGCATACCAACATAAGTAAACACCAAGAGAAGAGAGTGGGGCTAAAGGTGTAGTTAGCCATCTATCCCCCCACTAGGATGATGGGGAAACACCCCCAAGGGTTAGAAGCCCTGGGGTGTCATTCACCCTAACTGAAAAGGTGGAGTAGCATATAAAAACACAAAAATTACATGATATAATATATCTCACAACCACACTATGGGAATAACCTAGTCTCAAACTCAACTGTAGCTAGCATCTCTAGAACTACCGACTACCATTGCTAAGACCAAATATCCTATAAGCACAAAACCATTAAATATATACTTTAAATTATTTTATCCCTTTTCATCAGTTCCAATTTACGCTAATTAATTATTTAACCATTAATTAACCATTAACATTTCCCACATTATATTTACTTACCATTACAAAAAGGTTTCGTGCCCTCTAGGCATAAGAAAACTGATTCCACGACTTCTTAGAATTATAACGTCAACATTGCATCCTAGTAACCTCCAACCCCAAGGGTTAAACATTTATTAATTTATTTATAACATTACTTTCCATATTACCAGGTACTCTCGAAAAACATCCTAAGATACCAAACCAGGTATACAACTAAGCACATCCATCTACCTCAAGTAGTGGGGAAAGGAAAGCAGATAAACAAAAAACCTGGCCATCAACCAAACAACACATTCAATCAAGCATCTAACTTCCATATCAACAGGTAAGCCTAGATTCAACCTATTCCATCATCTCTGGTGTCCTCCATGACACCCATATGCATATCCCAATGCATCCCTCTATAACAAGATATAACTAATACCACAACAGCTGAGCCTCCCCACCCCATATACCACAACATCCCTTTAGGCTCAGTCATCCTAGGCTCAAATCAAATCACAAGTATCAGGAAACAAACATAGCAACTGGGCTCTTATCTCTAAATAAAGGCATCTAGACTTCACACACAACAAGCCCTTATTGTCCCAAATCACAAGGCACGTGGAATTTACAAGAAATATGGAAACTCATAACCTATAAGGAATTATATTTTATCACACTACCAATTATTATTCCATCTTGAATTAATCTATTCATTATTTATAGGTTCCAACTATGATAAACCTAAATAGAAATCCAACATAAGATATAAAAAATTAATTAAATAGTTATTTTGACATGCCTTTAATTACTTTATCAAAATGCATCAACATGATTCACATATTTATTCAATTAAATTAACACATGGGAGATCAATTCATTTCAACATGCTCACAACATTAAAACTACAACACACCAGATTCATTAAACATGCCTCTTTAATATTTTATATAATTAATTAAAAATTAATTCCAGATTAATGTTATTTACAAATTTACATCAAGAACAACATGTTAATCCAATAAAGGCATAGATATCTCACTATCTAACAAAACAAGAGGCAAACCATTATCATGACACAAAACAACAACAACATCATGTGATCAATATCAGTTCTTTAATATGGTTCAAGTAATTATTAGTTTAATTTCATTAAGATCTATGGGGATAAATCATGCTAGCTATATGATGTAACATAAATAAATAGAGAAGAAATGAATCCACTACCTCAAAAAGGGTTTCAACATTACTTTCATGATAATTGACCAATGTTGCAGATCCAAATCACCTATACAGAAAGAACTACATCCACCTAAGGATATCATGCCAATAAAAAAACACCTTTAAAAACATAGAGATAAAGTTCCATCACATGGAAAAAAGGATACAGAGGTAATAGATTGAATAAACCGCAAGAACGGAGGTAGAACATACCTTGGATCAAAGACATATTGAAGGAGGGAATCTAGAGATCAATCCTTGATAAGGGAATCCCCAAAATGTCGAAGAGGGGATTTCTAGGTCACCATGAATTGGGAGAGATGTGTTGCAGCCATAGGGTTTGAATAACCCGAGTGACTAAAATACTTTAAAACATTTAAGATAGAGGATTTACAAGATGTGTAATCCCATTTCACATCATTTAATCCTCAGGGTTTGTTTTTTCTGAAAATGTGCTACCTTTATATTTTTAAAACCCTGATTTATTATATGTTATGATATGATCATCATAAGTCCTGAAACCTACTTTCACGTCATGTAAATGTTTACGCAACATGAAATCTCTCTGCTTCAAGATTTTAGCATCCAAACTCCTCCAGACTTCTTGTGAGTTTCCTCTAAGAACCTCAATCTTCATAAATGTACAAAGGGTTGATCCATATGGATTTAGAACATTAAATTAGATACCTCTTAAATCATTCTCCTCCTCAAGAATCCAAAACAAACCTAGATAGAAAATAGAAATGGGACGTCTGAACAGTCACCCTGTGAGATACCTCTCAAGGCTCTCACCACCAAAGTATCTCAACCACCTCACTAAGGGAGCAGTGTAAAACCACACAAAAAGCACAACCATCTCCTAACCACTATCTCGAGGGAGATTCATCTCAAAGAGAGTAAGACACAAAAATAAACAAGAGAAATCCATCTCATAAACTAGAAAAAGGTCTAACACCACAAAATGAACAATATTATAAGATAACATCTAATCATCAAACAGCTTAGGGTACTGTGTGTGTATATGTGACTCATGTTCCCAGGTACTCTTCTCCATGCCACCATGTTTCTATAAGACATGAACCAAAGAGATATCACACCTGCACAATACCTTCTATTGGGGGTCCTAGATCTCTACAGGCCACTCCTTGAAGGTCACATCATTGTCAACATTGATCTCTCCCCAATAAATGATGTGAGATTCACCATGAAGATAATTATAGAGCTGCGACACATGAAAAACATTGTGTATTTGAATCCTCTATAGGGAAAGTGCTATCTGACATTCCACAGATCCAACATGAGCTAACACCTCAAAAGGTCCAAAAAACCAGGGAGAAAGCTTAATCCCATGATCAACCCTTCTATTCCCACAATGGAGAGCCACCTTCAGGAACACATGATCCTCAATGCCAAACTACATTGGTATCGTCCTATGTTTGGCATTGGATTTCTGACGATCTTGCACAGCTTTCAACCTCTCACAAATCACCAAAACCAACTCTATTGTATTATGTACTTGTTACCACCCATGAATTACTGACTCTTTGAACCTGGTCCAGCACAATGGAGAATGTAAAGGTAATCCATACAAGGCTTAAAATGAAGACATACCTATGGGGGAGTGAAAACTATTGTTTTAAGTGAACTCTACCAAGGGAAGGTGCCTTATTCATGAACCTCCAAAACCTAGGAAACAATATATAAGCATGTCTTGAAGTGTTTGGATGGTATGCTATGTCTGACCACTCATCTATAGATGAAAATTACTGTTAAGGAATATATATGAAACAAAATCATGCTAGAAACCTCTCCACACTCTAAAGGTAAAACAAGGATCTCAATCAGAAATGATCTTCATCAGGACTCTGTGGAGTCTCATAACCTCCTCAAGATACTACCTCGACAAAACATCCACTGAGCTTGACTTATTGATCACTATAAAGTGTGATTATTTCATAAAATTATCCACTACCACTCATATATCATCATAGCCTCCTTTAACTCAAGTTAAACTAATAAAAAAGTACATTGATATGTCCTCCCACTTTTACTGAGGAACATCTAATGATTATAGAAAACCACCATGAACACGGTGCTCAGCCTTCACCTTCTAGTAGACCAAACATAAGACACAAACACTACAACTACATGCTTCAACCCAGGCCACCAAAAATGGATCCCCAAAGCTTAGTACATATTTTTCATGCTAGTATATACCTCCGAAGGTGATGTGTGGAACTCTATAAGAACTATCTCACACATTTTTAAAGGAATGAATAACATTCCCAAAATCAACACTCGGTGTTTTTCACCCTCATATTAACCATTAGGGGCCTCGATAAAAACAACTCATTATATCCAAACCACTACCTCAAGACCCCCCATCTAGGACTGTTCCACCCATTGCACCAAAGATGATTGAAATTTCATTTAAAAAATATTACCTCTTCCCCCAACTTCTCTCATATCTAGATGCAATACTGAAAGTTCTTCTATCAGTATCCAGAAATAACTAGATTCATGCATTACATAACTATGAGACTTCCTAATCAGTTCATCTGCCAAAACATTCCCCTTTACATGTGTATATGAAATATCAAAGGTGAAGTCCTATAATAAATCCATCCACTAATGCTGGTGAAAGTTCAAGTCATATTGGGAAAAAACATACCTCAGTCTCTTATGATCGGTGAAGATAAAAAAATGCTCTCCGATGAGATAATGTCTTCACAACTTTAGGAAAAAAACTACCACCACCAACTCAAGATCAGGGGTGGAATAGTCATCCTCATGAGGATTTAACTTCTAATAGCCATAATAAATGACCAATATCTACTGCATTAGAACACAACCCAACCCATGACACAAATCATCACAAAAAACCTCAAAATAAACTCCTTATGTTGTTAAAAAATAACTAGATTACTGACCAAATTATTCTTTAGATACTCAAAAGTTGTCTGACATTGATCATTCCACAATAATGCCTAATCCTTTTTGATCAGTTCTATAATAGGAGTCACAACCTAAGAGAAATGAGTTACAAACATCCA
Source organism: Viscum album (assembly GCA_963277665.1). Classification (NCBI taxonomy): domain Eukaryota; kingdom Viridiplantae; phylum Streptophyta; class Magnoliopsida; order Santalales; family Viscaceae; genus Viscum; species Viscum album. The sequence goes on from OY728157.1 coordinate 1,730,516,925, forward strand.
ATAATAGTCTATAATACCAAAGAAACTCTACAACTATAACACTTTATTGGGGGATTACCAAGACACAATTGCTTCAATATTTTATGTATCCAAAGATACTCCCTACTGGGATAAAATATGTCCCAAGAAACAGACTTCTCAAGCCCAAATCTCACACTTTAACAAATTTTCAAACAACTAGTCATGACAAATAACTCCCAAAACAATATGCAGATACTCTGCATGCTCCTACTAAAATGTAGAGTACACAACGATGCAATTGATAAAAACCACCATGAACTTATCTAAGAACTCACATAACACAACGTTCATTAACCCCATGAATACAACTGGAGCATTCGTTACACCGAATGACATTACAAAAAACTCATAATTCCCATGATGACAATGAAAATAAATCTTTGGGATATCCTCATACTTCACACACATATGATGATATAATGACCACAAACTGATCATCAAAAACCAACTTTCACCCTTTATTTGATCAAATAAATCATCAATCCATGTAATAAGATAATGTTTCTTCACTTTCACTTGGTTCAAATAAAAATAATCAACACACAACTGAAAACTTCCATCAACCTTATTCATGAACAAAACTAGTGCACCCCATGGTGAAATGCTCATCCGAACAAAACTACACTACAATAGACCATCAATATGTATATATAGATCTCACAACTCAGTAGGTGCCATCTTATATAGATACATAGAGATAAGAGACATGACTAGCTATAGTTTGATCCCAAACTCAATCTCTCATCGAGGGGGTAATGCCACTACCCCATATGGAAAGACATCAAAGTATTATTTTATGACCCTAAGAATTGACGATTGCTGAACCTTTGATGAAATCAGCATCAGATCAACCATCAAGGATGATAAGGAAAGAACACACCTCTGACCCATCTGAGGGTCTCGATCGCTAACAAACACTGCTGGCTCTCCATCAACATCAAAGAACACAACATGCCTCCCAAATAAATCCATGATATCCTGAAAAAATACAACCAATACATTCTGAGGATTATTTCATATGGTTATATCCATAAACATAAGAAATATCCTTAAGAGCAGTGCTACCCCAGCACTAGATCACAACCTTTACCTACAACATACAAGTCAGCATGACCTCTAACTGGCATAGTCAATGCTAAGGGAATTGTAAGTATTTCTTCCTCAAGTACCAAAGAATGGAAAATGGTAGGTTATATGAAGTATTTTGTCTCTCCTAGATCAAATAAGGAATGCACCCAAGTAGAAAAGAAGCAAATAGTACGTCAAACGACATCTGGCTCACCAAGTACTGGAAATGCTAAAGTATGAAGCTAACAACGACCCACTCAACAACCTCTGTGACCATGTTAATGACCACCTAAATGGTCATTATATACTCTATGAGGATGGGGAGAATCCCAAGGCTATCCTTTTCCTACCTCATCTACTCTCTACTGATCCCAAACTGGAGCAACTTACTATTGCTGCCTCGGCTGAAATTGCCTCAGCAGAGGAGCCTGATGCGGAACAACTGTAACATGATGAATGATCATAAAGGTCAGGCACTCTCACCACTAATGACCTAGTCCTACATAATAAAAACATGTTTTTTATCCCTTAGTATAGGCCTAAGAGACACTACCCCTGGAGAAAAGATACATTGAGGGCTGGGACCTACTCACAACTAATCGAAAGATCTTATGTCTTGATAGTTGGGAACTCTGAACAACAACTCTATTTTGTTAGGAATCCTGATGACTCCCCTATTATGATGATCTAGTTCTATATAATGTCATCTCGATGACATCTTCTCTCACCAACACCTCGAGACACATCTTCAATATAAATGGGGTGACCCTGAATTTTATCTCTGAAAACAAAGCCTCCTCGAAATTCCTTTCCCAAGACTCATCATCAGGAAACAAGTCCAAATCATATCATAGAAGGTTCCTGAAATAGATCTAGAACTCTCTCACACTAGAGGTCCCCTACTTAAGGGAAAATAGCTACTTGTAAGTGTTCACCTTTGCAGTCGAAGAAAGAAACTCAACTCTGATCTAGTCTCAAAACTCCTCCCACAAGACTACCAACTCTTTATGATCTATAAAGAATAAGAAACACAACTTCCATACTGCCCCATGAATTATCATCACAACCAATGACACCTAGTTCTCCTTCCAAGCATGGATCAAAATGAAGGCTATCTCAACCTCATCCAACAATTCTTCCATGAGGGCATTTGAAATGCAGCCCCCATACCTCTATAGACTCTGTAATTTGAAACTCTTAGAGTGTTCTCCTCCAAGTTTCTTCATCATCAATATCCACTCTACAACGATCTGTTGGTGCAACCTTATGAACACATTCTGTGTGAACCTGATGAGGATGTCGACCTAGATCTATTCCTACAAAAGAAAAAATATTTAGAGCTCCTGAACTGGAATATAGAATACTTTAATATTAATTAATCATTTTATTTTATTCATTTTAGGTTAACCTATCCCAAGGTCTACCCATTCAAACACAAGCACATAGAAGAATGATGCATGATCCTTTTCTAGGTCTCTACCCTCCAACCAGTATCACCTCATTTATTAGCTACTGTAAGCTTAATGGTTTGTGAATCAAATCACAGGGGGCCCTAAATACTCATTTCTTAGTTTGTATCCTGTGTTTATAATTATTACTAAACTTAGATGATACCATTTCCCTACCAGCCCATGAAACCTCACCTTTTCCTAACTTCAAACTCCATCTTATCCCTCAATCATTCCTCTTATACCACTCTATCATGTCCCCCTCCCCATAAGATGTACCCCTCATGGTCCAGCAATGGGAGAAGAGATATAGTGACACCTCCATCCTGCCTCCTGTAGGCCCCAGGTTAGCGACTAACACCAAGGGTATAACAAATATATAGATGGGAGGAATTACCCTTTAAAATAGAACACTAGAAAGAGAGAGATAATATAGACACCAACCAAATCCTATTCAGAATCCAATATAATGGAAAATCCCAAGTGCACATATGTAATGACATGCATAAACTACTACAACTACAAGGAAAAACTACAAGTACCAAAAGAAAAGGGTAAAGAAGAAGATGACAATGAAGCCCAAACAACTCTTGTAAACCAAAAGCTAGTAGTAACTAACCTGATCTCTAAACTGATCCCACTGAACTAAAAGAAATTATTTACAGATAGGGTGAGTATAACTATATACTCAATAAGATCCTCACTGAATCCTCTCATGTAAAAGATAAATAAATCATGCTAAATCACAGTGAAAAACAAGTGAAACTAACTCATCACCTAAACAGGTATACTAAGTTCTCATACTCACCATGGATACTCTCACCAAGTATCTCATACAAGAGAATATAATATAATAAATAATATCAAGGGTACCAAACTACTGCTTCCCTACTAGTTTACTGCACTGTCCCAACATCGCACGTCCTGAGCATCTCTCTCCAAAAAGGCTAGCCCACAAACACTTAGGAGAAGCACCAAAACATGAACCTCATTCAACAAACCACCACACCCACATAACCAAAAGTAACTAGGTAGTTTTTAAGAGCCACCACAGCCTGTATAACATGTATCATACATTGTGTATTATACCTCAATCCATCACAACCCATACACCCAGTAAGGAACCTCAAACCATAACATCCTATACATGTTATACCTATAGTAGTCTTTATAAAACCATGTATAGAATACTTGTGCACGAAATAACCACAAGCCATTACATCCCTCTACACACATATATGGGGAAAACAAAATACTATTTAAACCAGCACAAGTAACTACCAAGAGAAGAGAGCATAGCCAAAGGGGGTAGTTAGCCATCCATCGTCTAACTAGGATGTTGGGGAAAACACTTTTCTAGGGCTTAGAATCAACGAGGTTTCATTTTACCTAACCAAAATGGAATATTATCATATAAAAATACAAAATTACATGATATAATATAGCTCACAACCACACAATGGGCATAACCTAGTCTTAGACTCAACTGTAGCTAATGTCTCTTGGACTCCTAGCTTTTATTGCTAAGACCAGACAACATATAAGAACACAACCATTAAATAGATATATAAAATTATTTTATACCTTTTCATCAGTCTCACTTTATGTTAATTAATTCTTTAACTATTAACTAACCATTAACATTTTCCACATTACATTTCATTACCATTACAACAAAGTTCCCTGCCCTCCAGACATAAGCAAACCGAGACCATTACTTCAAAGAATTATAACCTGAGAATTTCATCCCAATAAGCTCCAACCCCATGGGTTAAACATTTATTCATTTATTTACAACATTACTTTTCATATTACTAGGTACTCTATGAAAACATCCTAAGCTACAAAACAAGGTATATAACCAAGCACAACTGTCTGCCACAATCAGTGGAGAAAGGAAAGCAGGTAAACAAACAACTTGGCCATTTGAGGTAGTGGGGAAAGGAAAGAAGGTAAACAAAAAAACTATCCATCATCTAAACAACATATTCAAACAAGTATCCAACTTCCATATCAATGGGAAATACCAAATTCAGCTTTCTCTTTCATCCTTGGTTTCCTCCCCAACACCCAAAAGCATATCCCAATGTATCCCACCATCAGAATCATCAACTATTACCACAACAACCGGGCCTCCCTTCCACATATACCACGACAACCCTCCAGGATCTACCATCACAAGATCACATCACATCACAAGAAGTAGGAAACAAACATAGAAACCATGATCTTATCCCTAAGAAAGGTATCCGGCCTTTACACACAATGATCCCTCATGGACCCAAAGAATAATAAACTCAGCCTTTATAATAAATTTGGAAACTTAGGACCTAAAAGGCGTTATCGTTTACCACACAACCAATTCTTATTCCATATTGAATTAACCGATTCATTATTTATTGGTTCCAACTATGAGAAACCTAACTAGAAAGCCAGTACAATTTGTCAAAAATTAAATAAAAAATTATTTTAACATGCCTTTAATTCCTTTATCAACAAGAATCAATATGCTTCAAATCTTTATTCAATTCCATTAACACATGGAAGATCAATTCAATTAAACATGCTCGCAACATTAAAACTTTAAGACACCAGATTCATTAAACATGCGTCTTTAATATTTCATCCAATTAATTAAAAATTAATTTCATATTTATGTTCTTTAACAATTTACATCAATAACAACATGATAATTCAATAAAGGCAAATCTATCACACTATCTAGCAAAAAAAGAGGTAAAACATTATCATGGTACAAAACAACAACATCGCCATGAGATCGATATTAGTTCTTTAATCTAGTTCAAGTAATTATTATGTTAATTTCATTGAGATCCAAGGGGAAAAATCATGATATATCTATAATTTCACGTAATTAAATAGAGAAGAAATAGATACCCTACCTCAAAAAGGGTTTCAAAGTTCTTTTCATGAGAAAGGACTAACACTGCGGATCTCGATCGCCACTCCCACAATAACTGCATCCACCCGAGGGCATTGTGCCACAACAGTGACAACAAAAAAAACTCTTTTAAAAACATGGAGATCAAGTTCCATCACATGGAAAAGAGGAACGAGAGGGAACAAATTGAAGAAACTATAAGAACAGAGGTAGAACATACCTTGGATCAAATATGGATTAAATGAGGGAAGCTAGAGATCAATCATTGACAAAGGAATACCCAAAACATCAAAGAGGGGGTTTCCATGTCACTTGGAATCGGTATAGATGTTCTGAAATCATAGGTTTTAACAAACCTGAGTGGATGGAAATTTTTAAAACATAAAACATCAGGGATTTACATGATGTGAAATCCCCTTTCATGTCATGTAATCCTTAGGGTTTGGTTTTCGTCGGAAAACATGTTTCATTTTTATTTTTAAAACCCCAATTTATTACACATCATGATATGATCAACACAATCTATAAAACCTACTTTCACGTCATGTAAATGTTTACATGGTGTGAAATATACCTACTTCCAGCTTTTAGTAGCCGAACTCCTCCAGACTTCCTCCAAGCCTCCTCTGAGTACCTCGGTCTTTGGAAACATGCAAAGGGTCAATCCACGTGGATCCGTGCCGTTAAAATATATATTCAATCCATATTTTTGATACTCATCCAATAGATTCAATATCTATAAGAAAACAATAAATCTAATTTTATGAATAAAAAGATGTATTTTTTTAAAAGTTAATTTTAACACATTTTAATAGGGAACCCATTTTAAATATGATTTGTGAAACTTTTATAATTTCTATTTGAAAAAATAAACTTCATTTTTGAAATAAAAACATAAAAATTATTTTAGGGTGATTTTTTGGTATTTTTCTTTAAAGTTTCATTTTTTTGAGGAATAGTGAATAATACTGAATTTTAATTCAAAATTTCTTTTTGATCTAATTTTTTTATAATGATAAATCATATTTATGATTTATTTTAAAGTTTAATTCGATCTATTATAAAATAATTAATCAAATTAATGTCATTAGAATAAATTTAACTTTGAAATTGGATACAAAGACTTACCAAACTTTTTAACATTTTTACTTTAAAAACCTATTGTGTCGTCCCATCTACAGGATTAAATTTAAATTAATTTTTTCTACTTATGTGATATGAATTTGTAAAAATTGATTTAATATTTAGGGTCATTATAATTTATAATATCTAATAAGTTCAACTTATTTTTTTCAAAAAAAAATATTAGTAAAGGTGATTAAAATTAATTACAACGATTAAGAGAAAAATTAGCTCAATAAGGGACTAAACCTTACACTTAAAGGCCAAAATGACCTATAAAATTTTTAAAAATCCATTGAATAGACATATTTAGATCCTGTACTTCCTTTCCTCAACGTTTTTCATTATTTGATACACTTTTCATAGGAAAAATGTGGGTGTAATTCCCTTTTTAAAACTTTATAAGAATACCACTCCTCCACTATAAAAAAGTACTCACCCCTACCCTTTATTCACTACTCTCAAGCCCTTTGTATCACCAAAAAACTTATAAACAAATCTCAAAAAATCCCTCCCATCATTCTAGAATCCTACCTTTGGTCATAAAGGGATCTTGGTAATTCTATTTGTGAAAACCAAAATGAGTAAACCGAAAAAGAGGTAACCTTCTTCAATAATCACTTAGTTTTATTTATTTATCCACTCCTTAAATTATCCTTATTATATTATCATATAATAAAATAAGTATAATAAATATAATTATATTTTTTTATTCTAAGGTCCTGACCCTCACTTACACAAACTTCCATCTAATTGGGAACGAACATACCGTTCTTGTGTACGGCGAACTACCACCTCACAAAACGATGTTGTTCATTTTTCCTTTACCACATCTCATGGTTGGAAATTATGATGGAGAATATATTTTTATATTATAAATATGATATTTATTAATTATTTGTACTTTTTAATTATTATATAAAACATACCTTCACACTTTCTATTTTTTGTAACTATAATAACTTCGTTTGTGGAAATGTGGACTACTGCCTCCTCAAAGCGACGTGATTTGTTCACACTTTACATGGAATGTATTAAAGATGAGTTTAGTAAATGTATATGATATATATGAAATAATAATTCTATCTTACTTATATTATATATATACACATATATATAATTCATTCACTTTCTTTCTTTCAATATGGTAATAAAACGGAAGCAGTGTTCATGCGTACGTATGGCCTACCGTCTCCATAAACGGTGTATTTTGTTTAATATTTATATCTTTTATATATTACTATAAATATATATATAATGAATATATATGATATATAAATCATGTTTTACATGCTAAAAATAATTAAATCATGATCTAAGTAAGAGGATAAAGAATAAAAAATAAAAACATATATGATAAACAAAGCAGTTATTACTCGAAACATTAATTTAACATAGAATTGTTAATAAATGGGAAATATAAATTTATAAGTGAGTAATATATGGTATTATATATAATAATATTGTTCTTTATTAGATTTATAATAAACTTATATTAATTATACAAGATTTTTGAACTTGTACAAAGAAAGTCAAGACTTAAGGTAAGGGAATTTCATCTCATTTTTTATTTTTGTAAGATACATGCCATATTCCCCAATCGCTTCTTTTGTGTAGTGTACATAATACCCTTGAAATGTAATATCATTAATTTAATTTATTTAATGATATTAAAATATTTAAATTATGTTATTCTCTCATTGGCATCATGATTATAAAGTTACTCAATATGTAAGGGTTTTCTCGTCTCACTTTTATTTTCCTTGAGACACATGCCATGTTCACCTCATATTTATTACATGTGGTGTGTATAATGACCATCAATGTATTATATGATTATTATACTTCAATTTTTGGGTATTTTCATATCAATTTTATTATCTTTCTTTCATGGGTTTTATTTTATAATATTTACCAAATTGGTAAAGTAATTTTTTCTCAATTTACCTTCTTTGTGACATATGTCATGTTATGAATGTATATTTTTATATGCAGTGTATATAAATCCGTTGAAATGTTATATCATGAATCCATGTACTTTAATGATATTTTAATATTCATTTAATTTTATTATTTTCATTTTATTATGATTAAAAGTTACCAAAGTGGTAACAGTTAATTGCTACAATCTCATTGTTTATTGAGATTATTTAAGATTATGCTTCCATTAATGAAATATCAAAATCCATCTCTCAATAACTCTCATGAATTTTATTATCCGATATCTATTCATGATATCTTCAGGTATTCATATCATTTTTTACAATCTTTGGTACTTAAAATATCTAATAATGTTTTTTAAGATGATCCAACTTTATTTCCCCTTTTAGTCAAAAATATGTGTTCTTTCAAAATCGTGTTTTATAAAACATGTTTCCAAAAATGTTTTACTATTATCCTATGATGTTTAAAGGACATTTTTACCCATGTATTACCTTTTTAAAAAATGTTTTAAAACAAATATAATTTTCATTTTCTGAAAAAGTCACTTTTCTAAACTTTTAAAGTGAAAAAGGAATGTTCAACATGTATGGACTTACCCACTGTCATGACCATAATTTCCTTGGATCTTCCTTTATATGTTTACAGGTTTATTATTTTTCATAATTTTTTTCCTAAAACTCTGTACATTCATTATTTTTAAATATAATTTCAATGATTTTTTTCTTAAAAAAATGGTTTATGTTTAAAAAGTGTTTTAAATGGTTTACAAGCTTCCTTTATAAGTTTTCAAATAAAAATGATTTCAAAATGTTTTCAAAGATTCCATTATATGTTTTCAATTTTATTTTCAAGAAAATATTTTTCAAAAGGTTTTATGTTTTAAAAACCATTTTTCAAAGAATAAAGGATAATTTCCCCATGAAATGTTTTTAAAAGATATTTCCCAATTATTCACCACCTAAGATAACATCCATTTGTGTTACTCATGCCTGATGAAAAGATCATGAAACCTATATTTTTTCCATAGGTTATGATATGATAAAATGTATGTGATATGAATTTCATTTCATGGGTTATGATGTGATTATTTAGGATCTTGTGGAACACGTATGTATGATTTCATTATGAGATGGGTGGGACCTATATCTTCCTCCAATGCATTGGGTAATGATAAATGGTATATGAGCTCAAAGGGTACACGGGTCGTAGCCCACGCCCGAAAAGAATAAGGTACATGGGTGGTATCCTAAGCCTGAAAATAAGAAGGTAAAAGGGTTTTAGCCCAAGTGTAAAAGTAAGAGGGTACACAGGTTGCAGCTCAAACATGAAAATAAGAGGGTACACAGGATGTTAGGCCAAGCCCGAAGCAGGTCTATGGGTGATTATCCCAAGCCTAACATGTTATAAAGGTCTTGGTAGGTATCCTTGACATAATATTTTCTATGATTATGTGTATGCCATAAATTCCATGTCTTACTCCTATGTTATGCTTTCATGGATTATTCTCTTGAGTCCCTTATGATTCATGTCTTATGAACTTTCAATCTTTATGACATGATTCATGTTTATAATATTTGATATGCGGGGTATGATCCTATAATGTTATGATCACATTCGCATACCCCTATGTTCATGTTTATTCTTACATATATACCTTTTATACCCTTATTGAGAATTTGAGATCATACCTTTTTATGTTTCCTTCCCCAGGTTATGAAGATATGTATTATGTATGATATGTCTAAGAAGGGAGATATTCTTGGAGAACCTAGTGAGAGATAATGTATCTCACTCATGTATCAGCATTTACGTCTACATGTTTATAAAGGCCATATACTAATATAGTCCTTGGGTGGATGTTATGTAATGTATTAAGTATTCTGAAAAAATTATGAAATGGCTATGTACTTTAAGACTAGGTCATTATAGTTGGTATCAGAGTGAAGGTTTAGGAAACCTTTAAAAACTAGGATGAGAAAACTTTATTGATACCCCTAGGTATATTTCTAAAGATATGTTTAGGGATGTCTATAATAATAAGTATAAGGATAAGGAGAAGTATAGGAAAATGTCCTAGAATTTTGGTAAAGGATAGAGCAAGTGGTTTCCTAGAAATATATCCATATATGGATACTACAAGTGGACATGGTTCTGAAATAGATGTACCCAAGATCAACAACCCTGACAAGGCATGTTAGGCCTGACTCGAGCATAACCTAGTACATGATAATAGACCTTACTGTGCACTTGGTTTGACACTCCTGGGGATATGCTTTGAAAATTCACAAACTCCTTTTGAACCATCATGCTGGATTTAAATATAATATGACTATTAATAACCTAGTATAAACCTAAGGTGTTATAGATTAAATAAGTATATGTCATTATTTAGACATCTTATATGTGATTTTTCATGATTATATGGTTTTATGATATGATAAGTGTTTCTCGCCCTATGATTTATAGTTTTATTCAATAGAAGGAACTATAAGGAATTGGGTTAACATTTAATGTTTCAGATGTGTAAAGTATGTGTATTATACAGATCAATGTCTTAAGTGAGAACCTCATAAATATAATCAGGAAGGTGGTACGAGTATTGGATATAATTATCATGATAAGGAGACTGCAAAAGACATGTAAAAGGTATGGAATGTTCTTCTATTTTTGTTTAAATTAAGCGCAAGAAGCGTGGTTATATTAAGGTTGAGGAACCTTAATACACGATTCAAATTTTATATTATAGGAAATTGGTATTAAGGAATAATTTGATGAAACTATAGTAATGGTTTAAGAATAAAGTTGGATGATTGAAGTGTATACATTTTAGAATTAAAAGATTATGTTATATGAATACTGAAGTATATAAGGATTGTTTGTAGAAGTTTTTATTTAATTATATTCAAGATTATGTTAAATGATAACGATAAACTAGAAAAGTAATTTAATAGAAATGTTAAATTAAGGGAAGGTAACCCTTAACATGTTCCTAAGGATTATAAAATGATATTTTATATGGATAAAGAGGTGATGATATGGATAAAGTAAATTGGATAGTATTTATTACATCATAACTGATAGAGTATTTGTTGAAAAGGTGTTCTATTTTATCATGTATGAAGTTTATAACTTCTTGGATTCGATGAATATATCTATTAATATTTGGAATAAGGAAGCATGCGTGTTTTTTAAAAGGATTTAAGGTAATTCAGGTCATTACCATGTTTCATGAGAATATACGATGAGGGTATTATCATGTTTGGAATGTGACAACCAAGGGATATTTTATGAGATATATGGGATCAATGTTAATCTGATATAGTGACCTTATTTCTAAAGTTTTTGATTTTCATATTTCATAAGGTTTATAAGGTTGACCATTTATGGAAAGTTTAAGTTAAACTTCAGAAGAAGTTTATGAGATTAAAGTATTAACTCTCCACATGAGGATTTATTCATATTCGATAACCTATTCTAAATTTTTTTTGTTAATGATAATTGATGATAGATGGGGTAGATTATCATAGATCTCATGATATTTTAGTGCTTTAGGAATTAAAATTTCACTTTCCTTTTTGAATAAAGAGGGGAAGTGGAAATTGATCATGGGACAAAAAAGGGAGAGGTTTTCTTGAAATCACGCAAGTATATATTTTCCTGAAAATACTTCAACTTTAGGAAAATGATCTAGAAATAAAATTTTATCCTGATACCATAATTTTTTGTTGAATAGATGGCCTTTTAGATCATCACAATTTTATGAATTTGATGCCCTCAATTTCCATTGATCATTCACTTGTTTATGATTAATGACCTCAATCACTCTATATAAATATTTATATTTTCCTCAAAGTATATATTTTCACTTTGCACCAATGTTCTCCCATGTGGAAACCTAGTTATCATTTACATTGGGTAACCATCATGTTTCCAACATTCCCTTTTTAAAGGAAGTTTTAGTATTCATTTTTTTGATGTGGGTTTATATGAAAGGAACTTTCAAGTATTAAACCTTTAATAAACCAGATGAATTTTGATGGGAAAATCATTTTAAGGGAGGTAGAATATAACACCTTGAGATTTTTTGAATTAATTTAATCTTTTGATATTTTTTACTTCACACAACACTGAATATAACTGTTGTTATATGAAAACACTAAGTGTGGATTGTGTTATATACAACACGAAGTCAAGATTGCGCTACATGGAACACTTAGATTAGCTTATGGTATATGAAACATTATATCTATCTTATATTATGCATAATATCATGTCCCTTCAATAGTTTGTGTTACATGCAAGGTATAGTTTTATCAAACTATAAGATACTATTAATATTATAATTAAAATACCATTATGACTATCACCTAGCCATTGGAATAGAAGTTACGAATAAGATTAACTAAATTGTGAAAATATGATTTACATGTGTATATAAAATCAAACCTTTTTATCAATTAATGGAAGTGAATGTAATAAATATTGGAAAATAAAGAAATTATTTTTATAAGAAAACTATTTTTCTACGTACAAACACAATTTTATCTCAATAATTGAAATAAAAAAATTTGATTAATGTTTTAAATAAAATTTATATATTATATATATTTAATAAATATTTCTGATACTCATACAATATATTTGATAGTTATAATATAAGAATAAATCCTATTTTATGAATAAAAAGATGTATTTTTTTAAAAGGTAATTTTACCGCCTTTTAATGGAGAACCAATTTTAAATTTGATTTTTGAAACTTTTATAATTTTTATTTGAAAAAATAAACTTAATTTTGAAATCAGAACATAAAAATTATATTATAGTTATTTTTTTATTATTTTTCCATGAAGGTTCATTTTTTGATGAATAGTGAATAATACTAAATTTTAATTCAAAACTACCTTTTAATCTAATATATTTATAAGGATAAATTATGTTTTGGATTGGTTTTTAAGTTAAATTTGATAAATTATACATAAATTAATCCAATTTAGGTTATTTTAATCAATTTCACTTTGAAATTGGATATAACAATTTACCAAACTTTTGAACATTTTTACATTAAAAACACGTTGTATCGTCTCGTATGCGGTATTAAATTTAAATTAATTTATGAAATTTATATGAGTGAAATTTGAAAAAATGGATTAAATATTTGGGATAAGAATAATTTATAATTTCTAATAAGTTCAACTTAGGTTTTGACAAAAAATATTAGTGAAAGTGATTTAAATTAATCACAACAATTAAGAGAAAAGTTAGCTTAACAAGGGACTAAACCTTACACTTAAGTGCCAAAATGACCTTTAAAATTTTCAAAATTCCATTTTATGGAAATATTTAGACCGTATATCCCCTTTTATTGAATTTGGTTCATTATTGGATCCACTTTTCATAAGAAAAATTTGGGTGGAATTCCCTTTTAAAAAATTTACAAGAATAGTAGTCCTCCTCTACTATAAAATGGAACTCACCCCTCCCACTTATTCACACATATAAATCCATCTGTATCACCCAAAATATGCTCAAATAATCTCAAAACATCACTAAACTAATCCTAGAAGCCTCACTTTAGGAATAATGGGATCCAAGAAATTCCTTCGGTGAAAACCAAAAGGAGCTACCTGAGAAAGAGGTAACCTTCTTCAATGATCACTTTAGTTTTATTTCTTTCTCCACTCCTTAAATTATATTTTTTAAATGATAATATAATAACACCAGTATCCTTAGTATATTGAGATTTTTTTCTTCTAATGGTTTGGACTGCACTTACAAACACTTCCATCTAATGGGCAATGAACTTATTGTTCTTTTGTATGGTGAACTACCACCTCACGAAACGATGTTGTTAATTTTTCATTTACCACATCTCATGGTTATGAATTATAATGGAATATATATTTATATATTATATTTATTCTATTTATTATGTATTTAATATTATGTAATTATTATATAAAATATACCTTCATTCCTTCCATTTTTTATAACTACAATAACTTCATTTGTGGAAGTGTGGACTACCGCCTCCTCAAAGTGATGGGATTCGTTCACACTTTACATGGAATGTATTAAGGATGGTTTAATAAAAGTATATGATATATATTAAATAATAATGATACTATAATTATATTACATATATATATTTTATTTACTTTCTTTTTTCAATATGACAATAAAACAGAAGCATCGTCCATGCATACGTGCGGCCTACCGTCTCCATGAACGATGTATTTCGTTTAATATTTATATCTTATATAGATTAATATAAATATTTATATAATGAATATATATGATATTTACATAATGTTTTATATTATTTAAATAATTAAATCATGATCTAAGTAATAGGATCAATAATAACAAGTCAAAACACCTACGATAAACAAATCATTTTTTACCTGAAACCTTACTTTAACATAGAATTGTTAATAAACGAGTAATATAAACTAATAATTTAATCATATATGGTATTAGATATAAAATTATTTTTATCTGTTAGATGATAAACTTATATTTATTATACAGGAGGTTTGAACATGTAAAAAGAAAGTCAAGACTCAAGGTAATTGAATTTCATCTCATTTTTTATTTCTGTGAGATACATGTCATATTCACCACTCACTTCTTTTGTGTGGTGTATATACTTCCCTATGACATGTTATATTATTAATTTTATTTATTTAATTATTTTAATATATTTAAATAATTTTAATCTCTCATGTATATCATGATTCTAATGTTACTCAAGTTATAAGGGTTTTCTCATTTCACTTTTATTTTCTGTGAGACACAAGCCATGTTCACCTCATATTTATTAAATGTGGTGTGTATAATGACCATAGATGTATTCTATCATTATTATAATTAAATTTATTTTTATTTTCATATAAATTTTATTATATTTATTTCTTGGGGTTTATGTTACAAAAGTTACCTAATTAGTAAAGTAATTTTATCACAATTTTCCTTCTTTGAAACACATTCCATGTTATGCACATATATTTTCTATGAGGGGACTACCTTTGAAATGTTATATCATGAATATAATTATTTTAATTATATATTAATATTAATGTAATGTAATTATTTCCATTTTATTATGATTCAATGTTATCAAAGTGGTAACAGTCTATTGCTACAATCTCATTTTTTTTTATCGAGATTGTTTAAGATTATGCTTTCATTGATGAAATATCATGATCTATATCTCAATAAATATCATGAATTTTATTATACTCTATTAATTCATGAAATATCTATGTATTTTTACCATTTTTTCTCACTCTTTGGTACTTAATATATCTAAGAAATGGTTTTTAAGAAGATCCGACTTAATTTCCCATTTCAGTTGGAAATATGTGTTCTTTAAAAACCGTGTTTTATAAAAAATGATTCCAAAAATGTTTTATTATTATCCTATGGTGTTTAAAGAAAAATTTTACCCATGTATTATCTTTTTTTAAAAATGTTTTAAAAGTGGTTTTCTTGTTTTTTTCTAACTAAGGAACTTTTTTAAACTTTTAAGGTGAAAAAGGAATGTTTGGCATGTACAAACTTACCATCTTTCATGACCGTTATTTCCCTGGAGATTCATTTTTAAGTTTACGAGTTTATTTTTCTAGAATTTTTTTTTCTAATAATATGGAAAGTCATTTCTTTTAAAGTGATTTTCAAATAAAATGTTTTTCAAAAAAAAATTATGTTTAAAAAGTTTTTTAAATGATTTTCAATCTTCTTTTATATGTTTTTTGAAAAAATGATTTCGAAATGTTTGGAAAACTTCCATTATAATTTTTCAATTTTATTTTCAAGAAAATTGTTTTCAAAAGGTTTTATTTTTTAAAAAGTGTTTTTTAAATAAGAAAGATAATTTCCTCATGAAATGTTTTTAAAATATATTTCCCAATTATTTCCCACCTAAGATAACATCAATTGGTGTTACTCATTCCTTTCTAGGGAAATGTTCCAAAGGTTCTATTCATATTCTTTATTTGAATGGTTTGTGTATCGATGACATGATGTTTAGGAACCCCATTTCTCTTTTACAGGTTTTATGTTAATGAAACCCACTTCTTTTCATAGGTTATTATTTGATGAAATGATTATGGAACCTGTCTCTTTTACATAGTTTATGATATGATTACATATTTATGATACCCATTTCATTTAATGCATTATGATATGGTTGTTTATGATCTTGTGTCACACATATGTATGATTTCATTATGAGATTAGTGGGACCTATATCTCCCACCAATGCGTTGGGTAATGATAAAAGTTATATGTGTTCAAAGGGTACATGGGTTATAACCCAATCCTAAAACAAGATTGTACATGGGTTTTATACCAAGCCTAAAAATAAGCAGCTATAAGGGTTGTATCCCAAGACTGAAAGTAAGAGTACACAGGTTGTAGCCCAAGCCTAAAAATAAGATTGTACATGAGTTGTTAGCCCAAAAATGAAGAAGGTCCATAGGTTATTATCCCAAGACCAACATTTTATAAAAGTCTTGGTAGGTATCCTTGAAATAATATTTTCTATGCTTATGTGTGTGCCAAAAATTCCATGTCTTACTCTTATGCAACGATTTCATGGCTTATGTTATTTCCCCCTTATGATTTATGTCTTATGAACTGCCAATATTTATTCCATGATTCTTGTTTATGATCTTTGATATGAAGGGTATGATATTCTAATGTTATGATCAAATTCTCATACCCATATACTCATGTTTATGCTTACATATCTCCTTTTCTTACCCTTATCAAGCATCTGCCTCACCCCTTTTTTTGTTTCCTTTTCCAGGTTATGAAGATATGTATTATGTATGATATGTATAAGAAGGGTGCTAGTCTTGGAGAACTTAGTGGGAGATTATATAGCTCCCTCATGTACTAGAATTTACGTTTCCATGTTTCTAAAATAACATAACTAATATGGTCTTTGGGAATATATTGTATAATGTGTTAGGTATTCCACAAAAATGATAAAATGTATATGTATGTTAAGTCTAGGTTATTATACGCACCGACCAACTTTAGGTTGTGATTGGTTAAACACCGTGTTATAAACTCAATGATGGTCTTAGATTTCCCATACGAGTCTCTGTTTGTGATTTATTTGGGTTAGTTTTATTAAATAAATAAATTAAATTAATAAATTTATCCAATTCAACCACCAACAGCTTCCCCATCTGAATGTCTCATGCTGACCAACCTTAGGTTGTGCCTATGGTAAACTACGCACTAAAAATTTAACTGTGGTCTCAGATTTCTGACCAGAGACTCCATTCAAGAGATATTCTACTTTTCTAGGAAAACTATTTGTACACAATAAAAATATATTTAGTATTTTTGAAAATTAATTCTGGCCTCACCAAGACTTGGAATCACGTTCTTTCTAAGATCTTGGCTCCAAAAATATTTATAGAAATATTCTAAAGTCTTACATAGAAAAACCAGAGTCTCTACATTATTTTCTTCTTCAAAAATTTTCATCCCAAAAAATAAAAAACTAAGGAAAAGGTGGGGAAACTAAGCTCAGATCCAGCTCTCCTACTACCATGAGCTCCCCTCATGGTTTCCCATATTTTCAAAAAACACACATCCAAGGAAAACACTTTCCCACAAAGGATCTTTATCTTCCAATTCTCAACACCACCATCTACTTAAAAAACTAAACTCTACTCTCATGACCTAGATTACCATGGTTGGTATTGAAAAACGATTCATTCACATACCTCCTCAAATGTGGCATGTGGAGAACACCAAGCACCCGATCTAACTGCAAAAGAGGTCAACTGCTTCGTCCACTACTACAAAAATGGCGTTTAACAATGCCGGTATTTATTAGGGCTATGGAAAAGTGATGATAAATGACATCGTTATCATCACTAAAGAAATAACTGATAAATTTAACCTTTTATCAGCATTGATAAATTGAACTTTTATCAGTTCTTTTTTTATTAGTGCTGATAAAGGATACCCTTTACTGGTGCTTTATTTTTAGCGCTGATAGAGATAGATTTTATCAGCATTTTTAGTGCTATTAAAGGTCCAAAAAATAAAATGAAATAATTAAATAAAAAAATAAAAAATGATTTTATTAAAAAAAATATTACAAATTTTATTAATTAAATAATTATTGATAAAAATGATTAAATTAATTATACATTATTAAATATTAAACATTTTATTAATTAGATAATTATGATAATTAATGTTAATAAATTGTATATATTAAATATATAGATATATATTAATGTATATAAATATGACATATATATTACAATATATTTATGTTATTTACATTAAATAGACATATATTTAGTGAATAATGGTTTATAATTAAAAATTAATATGAATTAAAAAATAATAACTAATTGCATAGTGTAATGGACATATAATTGAATGTGTCATTTGATTTTTCAATTTAACATAGATCAAATGTGTGTTATATTGATTTCACATATACGTAATTAATACATTTTTATATATAATGCACACACATAAAACTTATCCATTTTTTCAATATTGTTAAAGTGTAATTATTTTTAATTTATTCAATTTCACTCATTTTTAACATATATGAATATACATGCACTTAAAATTAGATATAAATATTATTTTTTAAAAATATTTCTATAATTATAAATAAATAATTATAAAATTATAATAAATATATTTAAAAAGTAATATATTTACTATATTTATATTTATATTTATTTATTAAGTATATATACATATATATTTACAATTTTTTTATTTATAATTATAATTAGAAATCATTTATTAGTGATTAAGTAATAAGCGTTGATAAAGGTAGGTATTTATCAGAGTTTTTTCACACTAATAAATATTAGGCTTTATCAGTGCTAAAAAATGTAGATAAAATGATTGTCTATCAGTGCTAAAACTTTAGCGCTGATAAATGTGTCCCGGTCTATTTAAAAAAACTCTACCCATTTGTGAACCCGTTGCGATATCAGAAGCTTTCCGCGGAATCCACCCACTACTAGCGTTTCACCTCAGTTAATCGAATCTCAAATCACACCACTCAACTACCTCTATTTTCTCAAACATCATCAGATATCCATTATTTTGTTACAGTTAGGGTTTTTAAAGTTGATTTTCTTCAACCTAGTGAGGTAGGCCTTGCATTTTTATTTATTTTTTATTTTTCATTTCGTTTTTTATTTTTTGTTCGACGATGTCATGAGTTATTTGTGGCCTAATCCTTGTATAATATTTCACTGTTTAGATCTGCACCCCATCTTTCTCCACATGCTTAATTCCTAGTTTTTAATTTATATTTATCATTGGTTGATAATAGTTCCAATTATTCATTATCTATTTCTATACAGTGATCTTGGGCATTGATCTCTGTTCAAGATTTCATCTTCTTCTTAATACTAAGGGTATATATCCATTGTGAGTTAATATATTCCATGGATGTTTTAGGTATGGTTCCCCAACACGGAATCTATAACATGCTTGTTTTAGTAATTTTTAAAAAACTTAATGTGGTTTACTAAGAATGAGTTAAATTTTTATGTTGCCATTATAGAATCATAAAAAAACCTTTCATTATAGATATCAAATAAAAAATTAATTATGTTTTCATAATAATCCATGATATAATTTTGTACCATCCTTCATGTTGGTGGTTAAATTGACCCAAAAAATTAACATTTAATAATCAATGGATGATAATTAATATGAAGTTAATTTTATTGTAATACATTTATTATAGAAGTATAATTAATTAATTTTTATTTTATTAAAGTGGTAAATTAGTATTATGAATAGGTAGTCGAAGAAGCTAAATGGAAAATAAATATAAGAAATTGTTAATTACATAAATGAAATCACATATTCTATTGAAATATTTATTCGTATTGAATAATTTTGGACATCCTATTGAGGCTAGGACATCTAAAAAGTGTAATGAATGAAAATTATAAAGATTATTTGTAGCTTATATTGTGGGATCATAATTTTAGTTGTTTTTATGAAAGGGTGGTGGAGGGGTTCCTATATAATTGAGAAGGAGTTTCATTTTCTCAAATACCAATTCCTTAATGTGTGATAAATAAAACTATACATCTCATGTGGATACAATGTGAATAAATAATAGATATGTTTTGTGCATTACCTATAAATATTAATGGTGGGTATGCATCATGGAAAATGAAACGAGGATGAGTTTTCTATAACATTCACATTTTAATGAAGCTATAGGATAACACCTGCCATAATAGAGTAATTCTTTTCTTAAATACAATTATCCATTTCCTTCAACATACTGAAATTCTTTGAAATAATAAAATGTTGTGTTTCCATTATTATAATTGTCTATAAATTTCACCTTTGATAATGAATATATTATGTGTATTTATTTAAATATTGTAAAAAAATAATATTTTATGAACCCAATAGGATGGATATGAATCGAAAATGGTTGAACACTAATCATTTGAAAAATGAGTATGAAGATGGAGTTAAAGAGTTCTTCAATTTTACAGGATATCATGCATAGGACCCTTCTAAAATCCTATGTTCGTTTTTACATTGTTTTTATTCAAGACAAATTAGATTAGAAGATTTTGAATAACATTAGATTTATCATAGAATAGATCAAAACTATAAGTTTTGGACTAAACATGGGGAAAAACTAAATGTGGACACCAATTGGGATGATACTACGGTTTATTAATCATTTTATATCAATACATTTGTAAATGATGATGGATATAACATGGAAGAAATTATAATGGAAATTTAATATAACCTTCGTGATTGTCCAAAGTTGTTTGAGGAGTTAAATAGATATTATAAGAAACCATTTTATACCAGTTGTACTTAACACACATCATTATCAGCTGTATTGATGTTTTATAATTTGAAATATGGGAGCAGATGGAGTGACACTAGCTTTACAGAACTACTTGGTCTTCTGAATGATATGCTACCAGAAGAAAATGAACTACCATGCCAAACATATGATGCTAAAAAAATGTTACATTCAATGGTAATGGTCTCTAAAAAATACATGCTTATCTAAACGATTGAATATTGTTTTTCAAGGACCATGAATTAATCATAAAATTCCATAAGTGTAGTGCAAATCGATACAAGAAAAATGAATCAAGTCCTTAGAAATTTATATGGTACTTTCCTATAATTCCATGGTTTAAAAGACCATATGGATGTCAAAAAACTTTGAGAAAATTAACATGGAATTCTCATTAAATAATTAAATATAGAAACCTATGTCATCCAGTAGATTCTACTTAGTGGAAGAAAATTGATTACGCGTTTCCTGAATTTGGAAATGAGCTGAGAAGCTTGCGTCTTGCGTTATCTATAGATGGAATAAATCCTTCTGGTTTACAGAGTAGTACTCATAGTACATGGCCCATCATGTTGGTAAATTATAACTTTACTCCATGGTTATGCATGAAGTGAAAATACATTATGTTGTCTCTGCTTATATCTGGACCAAAGCAACCCAATAATGATATTGATGTATATTTGGCTCCATTGATCGAATATCTGAAATTGATGTGGGATATAGGTGTTATAATGTATGATTCTCATAGAAGCTAAGAATTCACATTGAGTTCCATGTTTCATGAAATGATAAATGACTTCCCCACTTATGGAAAATTTTTAGGCTATAGCATTAAAGGAATGTTGGGGTGTCTCAATTGTGAATAATGCACATACTAAGTTTAGTTGAAACATTGCTCGAAGATTATGTTTTTAGGACATCATAAAGTTTTTTCTTGATGAGATAAATACCAATCCTGGATGAAAACATTTAATGGGAATATCGAACAAGGTACAACACCATCTCCAGTAATGGGCGATCAACTGTAGAATAAAGTCAAAAATATTTACACTGTTTTCGGTAAACCATTTTCTAAAAACCTTACAAAATCAGGTTAGAAGAAGTGATCAATTTTTTTTGAACTACCATATTAGAATTGTTTGTATGTCAGAAATTTTAGTGATTTCATGCATATATAAAAAAATATATTTGATAGTGTTATTGACACGTTACTAAATGTTCCTGAAAAAATGAAATATGGAATCAAGGATAGGTTGGACTTGATTGAAATGAGGATAAGGGAAGAGTTGGCACCAGTGAAGGGTAAAAGACTTAATTTTCTTCCTTCGATAGCTTACACTCTATCCAGAAAAGAAAAATTACAATTTTTCATTTTCCTTAGTAGTGTAAAAGTTTTACAAGGGTATTCATCTAATACCAAGAATGTCATTTCAATGACTAATTTGAAGTTACATGGACTAAAATCACATGACTGTCATGTTTTGATGCAAGATTTAATGTATGTTTCTTTACATTGCATTCTACCTCAAAATGTATGACATACATTAACCAGACATTGCTTCTTTTTTAAACCCATATGTAGTAAAGTTGTAGACCCAACAAAGTTTCCCATCATGAATAAGGATATTACAGTCATATTATGTGAATTATATATGTTATTCCCACTATCATTCTTTGATATCACCTAATGGTTCACTTGGTTAGAGAGGTTAAACTATGTGGTCCTATCCATTATATATGGATGTACCCCATTAAACGGTATATAAAGATTTTGAAAGGGTATATCAAGAATTGAAGATGGCTAGAAGTTTGTATTGAAGAATGATATATTGTTGAAGACGCTATTGAATTTTTTACCGATTAGCTATTAGATGTTGAAAACATTATTCTCCCAAAGTCTCATCACAAAAAATTATTTCTGGGTTAAGAAATTTTCAAAAGAGAAATTTTTATAATTCCCTTGAAAGAGTAGGAGAAAGCACACCTTTACATATTACATAATAGTGAATATGTTTATCCATACATTGAATCCCACAAAGAAATTCTTAGATATTTTAATCCGTCAAAGGATAAAGGATGGATATCAAATACATATAATCAACAGTTTATAGTATGGCTCAGAGATCAAATTTACAAGTATTTATATGAAAATATGAATTTAATTGTCTAACGACTTAAATGGATATCCAGAGAACCGAATGAAAATATTATATCTTACACTGGTTTTGTAATCAATGGTTTTATATTATATAAAAAATAACACAATGAATTTAGTATGATGAAAAATAGTGGTGTTATGCTTCTGGATGAAGTGATGCACATATCTAGTTCCAAGGATAGAAATCCAATTTATGCAAATATGTCATATTTTGGCATTATCAAATAGATATATGAGTTAGATTATACAAAATTTCAAGTGTTTATTTTCCATTGAAAATGGGTTGACAATATCAATGGAGTGAAATTTGATGAAATGGGATTTGTTAAGGTGAATTTTAGTGTGGAATGGAAAAAGATGATCCATTCATAATCACATCATAAGTAGTGTAAGTATTTTATGTCTCTAATCCAAAAAACAAAAATTGGTCGATTTTCCTATTGGAGACTACAACAAATTTCCTGTTAGATGAAAATTCAATCGAGGATGAACCTTTCATTGGGAAATCATAATTAGTTCATGTTAGTCCCAATGTATACAATGTCATGTACGTTAGACGAGACCAAAAAGATGGAATTTGGATTCTCGATAGAAAAATCAAATCCTTTAAGCCTTTTAAAAGAGGGAGAGAGTTCAATGAGAAGGTAAAAGTTTTTTTTAATATATTATGTTTTTCTTAATAATATTATTTTTTTTCTCTACTGAATTAACATAATCTAAATTAAATGTTTGACTACTCAAGTAGACAATGAATTTTACACATGATAATGTTACCAATCCCTTAGAAGAACAAACTATAATGAAGTAAACCCTTTGGAAAGATGTAAAGGTAATGTTAAGATATACATTATCTATTTTACCAAAAAATTATATAATGAAACATTGATTTAATTTTCATTATTCCTTGTAGATTTCATTTATTTTAGAAGATTTATATTCATATTTCATACATTTTGAAGAAGAGTAATGATTTTATCTCTACTCAATCACATAGGTAATATTGATGTTTGCACAATAAAATCATTATCTATAGAATTAATTTAATATTTCATATTTATGTTTGATTTATTTATTTTTATTATTACTCACATAATAATTATTTTCTTATATAGGTGGATTATTTTTTTGAGTTGGGGTGTTCTGTCCATATTTTGTGTTTTTATGCACCAAAAATCCACAAACTTCTTCTCCCTCAAAACCTTTTCACCCCTGCAATGGTGCATTTATCACTTTATTTTAATTTATCTCCACTTCCTTTGTAAGAAGATCAATGACACTGCCTATGTTCAATTATAGAGGTAATCTTGTTATTTTCACAATAAAATCATTGTCCATATAATTAATGTATTGTTTCATATTTATGTTTTATTTATTTATTTTTAGTATTACTCACATAATAATTGTTTTCCTATACAGGTGGATTATTTTATTTGAGTTGGGGTGGTTTTTCCATCTTATATGCCTTCCTGCACCAAAACATCCACAGGCTTCTTCTACCTCAAAACCTTTTCACCCATGTAGTGTTGCATTTATCACTTTCTTTTATGTTATCTCAACTGCCTTTGTAGGAATAGAAACGATGCTTCCTCTACTCAATTATAGAGGTAATATTGATGTAATTGTTTTATATTTATGTTTAATTTATTTATTTTTAGTATTACTCAAATAATAATTATTTTCATATACATGTGGATTCTTTTGTTTGAGTTAGGGTGATATGTCCATATTTGATTCCTTTCTGCACCAAAACTTCTATAGACTTCTTCTCCCTCAAAACCTTTCGCCCATGTAGTGTTGAAATTTATCACTTTCTTTTAAGTTCCCTCCACTGCTCATTCACAGAGGCAATATTGTTGTTTTCATATTAAAATAATTTTCTATATAATAAATGCATTATTTCATATTTATGTTTAATTTATTTCTTTTTAGTATTACTCATAATAAATGTTTTCTTATATAGGTGAATTCTTTTTTTCAGTTGATGTGGTTTTTTCGAAGCTTCTCATGAAATGTTGGTAGTTCAACAAATAGATTCAATGGAAATCATGGTAAAATTTACAATTAGGATTGTTTTGAGACTTTATGACATGTAAGAATTAGTCACACCTCAATTTGACACACGATGTGACTGGTATGACTCAAAGTACTTATTTATATTTAAAATTGACATTAATTTTAGTAAAAAAACCTACTGACATACTCAAAACTGAGAAAACATATTCATATTGTTTTAATACTTTAATAAAATGATCTATAAGTCATATTCACCTCAATATGACACACAATGTACCTGATATGACTCAATGTGTCCATTATTAGCTTAAAATTAACATTTGACTTTAAAAAGTGCCACTCATTGAAAACTGAGAAAACACGCTTGGATTTTTTTGATGATTTAGGGAATAAATTAATAAATCATTTGTGATCTATTGGAATTAGTCTCACGTCAAAATGATACACGATGTGATCTGTATGATTCAAAGTTCATGTTTCAAGTTTAAAATGAAATTTTAGTAAAAAAGAAAAGTGATGTAGTCAAAACCAATAAAACACATTCATATTATTTTCTACTTTAGAAAAACAATCCATAAGTTATTTAAAATGTGTAAGAATCATCCACACCTCACTATGATACACGGTGTGACCGATATGACTCTAAGTACGTCTTTATTTAAAATTCACATCAATTTTAATAAGAAAACAAACTAACCTACTCAAAACCAAAAAATCACATTAATATTGTTTTGATACATTAGTAAAATGATTCATAAGTTATTTGAGATGTGCATGAATCATCCACACCTAAATCTGATGCACAGTGTGACCGGTATGACTCTAAGTGTGTGTTTTTATTTAAATTTTATATAAATTTTAGTAAAAAATCCAACTGACATTATCAAAATCAATAAAACTCATTAAAAATTATTTAAATAAATTAGTAAAATGATCCATAAGTCATTTTTGGTTTTTAGGAATCATCTGTACCTCAATCCAATATAAAATGTTATCGATATGAGTCAAAGTGTGTGTTTCAATTTTAAAATGGCATTTTAGTAAAAAACACAAGTGACATACTCAAAATCAATAAAACACATTAATATTGTTTTTATACTTTAAGAAAAATATCCATAAGTCATCTCTGATGTGTAAGAGTCAGCCACACCTAAATCTGATGCACGGTGTGACCGGTATGACTCAAAGTGCATCTTTTTATTTAAAATTGTCATAAATTGTAGTAAAATGGACTACTTTCCTACTAAAAACCAATAAAACACATTTGTATTGTTATTATACTTTATAAAAATGGCCCATAAGTCATTTTTTGATGTATATGAATCAACCGAACCTTAATCTGATACACGATGTGCCCGGGATGACTTAAAGTGTCTGTTATGAGTTTAAAATCGGTAATTTAATTCAAAAAGTTTTACTTACTGAAAACTGATCAAACATGCTCATATTTTCTTAATAATTTAAGAAAATGATTCATAAGTCAATTTTGATGTGTATGAATACATTTCACATCAAACCGATACATGATGTGATGAGTCAAGAGTGTGTGTTTCCATTTTGAAATGACATTATAGTAAAAAAAATTGACTTACTCAAAATCAAGAAAACACATTCATATTATTTTGATACTTTAGGAAAAAAATTCATAAGTCATTTGGGACATGTAGGAATTATTCAGACCTCAATATGATTCATGGTGTGACTGGTATGACTCAATGTGCATCCTTTTTTATTTTAAATTTTCATCAATTTTAGTAAAATGGACAATTTTCCTACTCAAAAACTAAGAAAACACATTCATATTGTTTTTATAATTTATTAAAATGATCTATAAGTAATTTATGATGTGTAGGAATCAGTTGTACCTCAATCTGATATACGATGTGCCCAGTATGACTCAAAGTATCCATTATCAGTTTAAAATCAACATTTTAGTTCAAAAAATGTCAGTCACTGAAAACCAATCAAACATGATCAAATTTTCTTGATAATTTTAGACAATGATTCATAAGTAATTTGTAACTTGTAGGAATATTTTCACATTAAAATAATACACTATGTAATCATAATGAGTCAAAAGTGTGTGTTTCCAGTTTAAAATGACAATTTAGTAAAAAAGAAAAGTGGAGTACTCAAAACTTAGCAAACACATTCATATTGTTTTGATACTTTAGGAAAATAATCCAAAGGTCATTTGAGATGTGTTGGAATTAGCCACACCTCAATCTGATGCATGGTGTAACTGGTATGACTCAAAGCATGTCTTTTTATTTAAAATTGACATCAATTTTAGTAAAATTAAAACTTTATGTTAATTAATTTATTTATATTATTACTAATATAAGAATTTTTTCTTATACAGGTGAATTATTTTTCTTGAGAAGGGGTGGTTTTTTTGGTAATAGCATTTGTCAGTTTAGGATAAAAAGACAAAGGAATGTTTATGTTTCTGATTGTATGTAATAATTTATATTTATGTAATTGTAGAAACCAGTGTTTGAAATGTCTATAATATAGTGTTTTTCTCTTGTGTTTGTATTTTAAATTTAATTTCATTTAAATCCTATATTGGGACTTGTTTTTTTATATCTAGTGTGTTTCTGGTGCTATGATGTGTTGTTACAACACATTATAGTGGTGTTGTAGTGTGTTGTTACAACACATTGTAGTATGGCCCTTTATTAACACTTTTAAAAGTACTGATAAGGAATGCATTTATCAGCACTATTAAAAGAACTCATAAAGGAATACTTTATGAGCGGTTCTATAAGCGCGGATAAAAGACCCTTTATCAGCACTTTTATAAGTGCTGATAAAAAGATCTTTTATCAGCGCTTTTAAAAGCACTGATAAAGGATCTATTTATCAATGTTTTTTTAGCATTGATAAATGACCCCTTTATCAGCACTTTTTCAGTGCTGATAAAAGACTAGGGCTTTTAACCTCACTCATGTAGTCAACACTTTTCTAGCACTGATAAATGCCATTTAAAGTGTTGTTAAAGGCCTATTTTGTATTAGTGGTAACCTCACTCGAAAATAGTGGACAAAAAATATTACTATGAGCATCTACTACCATGGCCATGCCATGGGTGTCCATCAAACTCACACTGCCTCAACCTCATCAGGGTCCATTTTCACTCCCATGTCTAAGAAGACATATCCCGAGAACTTAACCTTCAAATCTAGTACTAACTCCACAAGAGCTGTCATATGACTAGAAATTCTAGAGCATGTATGGCACCATCCTCATGTGTCTCGCATGCTCTAACTTTTACGCCAGGTACACAAGGGTACCATCACAAAAGACTACCACATACTGATCCATGAAAGGTTAAGGATCTGACTCATAAGTCATGCGAAATCTTTTATGGAATTCAACATGCCAAAGGGTATCACCAAGAACTCGAATAAATAGAAAGGACTCTAGTAATCCACGCTCGATACATCCACCTCTCAAACTAAGAGCTGGTGATAACCCATCTCGAGGTCAACCTCTTAGATCCACTTAACCCCAAACTAGTCGAAGAACTGAATGATTCTTGTTGGTGGATACTCTTCCTCGTGTCACCTGGCTCAGGTGAAACCAACCCACTTCGAACCTCAAGATATTATCTACCCGTTGGGAGAAAAACATAAGTTTTCCTAGGGGAACACGTTGAGTCTTACAAATCCCTACCTCTGTAGACCCTCCAACCACACTAAAGCTCTCACATCCCGACAAGGTTATCCAATGTGCTAGCGCAAACATCAGGTCATCCCTGGTACAGGTCTACAAATATGTCAATATCATGGTGGGGAGGTAATCCTGACATGTCCTCAGGAAAGATATCATCAACCCCCACAATCTTTTTAGGAAGCTGAGAGCTCATAACATCCACTGCTCCAAGGGTAATACTATCCAACTATTGATTCAGTTATAACCTCATGTAAATGATCTCATCCTACTCCGTTTGGGGATCACTCCTCATCAAGGAGAAAAAATTCATCTTAAAACCTAGAATCACTACCATACTTATTAGTATAAATCATCTGAGCATGAATGGTAGATGACTAGTCCTGGCTGAGGAAAACATCATAGGGTCCCACTACTGCAATAGGAAGATCTGGTGTGAGGATCTCCCTCTCCTCGTAGAGTAAGGTCACCCCATCAGTGGGAACATGAGACCATTGATCCTCTCTATATGGTCATCAAACACAAGTGTTGAGAAAAAATGACCTCTTATAGTATCATTAGGTCTCAAACAGGGGCTACAAACTGGTAAATGTGGATTTTGACTATGTGATAACAATTACAGCTGAAATAGTAGTGAGATTGGTTGTACTCCGAACCATACTCAAGCCTCCGTACCAGAAGACCCATCTTTCAAGAGCTCATCCTTTCCCTTTCCTACCTTCTCTCTTCAATTAAGGCCTGCTTCGACAACCCATCACATCCACATGTCCCGAACATGAAATTCAAAGAAACTCATCCATCACACCTCGATACTATCCATTTTGGGACGACAATGACTCACCTGCATGGTTTTGAATCTCGTCACAAGGAAACATATCGGTGGGGGAAGTGTCCCTCTTCCTTTCAGGTCTGATGCCACACTAAAAGTTCTCTATCACAAGACTCTAATGACACCTAGTGTTGTCCTAGAGAGGTCTCACTGTGAGGATCACCATTGAAATATATCCCAACTGAGCAATATATCCAAACCACATAATTGGGCCTGACCTCAACCACCTGAGAAGGGAGTATGGATCAACACGAAACATGGGTGATCCCTTTTTTTGTAACCTTCTATACACACTCAGCACAAGTGCGTCATCTATTAGTACCACCAGAACCAACTACTTCTCTATAAAGATCACTGTTTGAAAGTGAAACCATATAATTTATTATGATCTGCACAAGTCTAGGAACATGGATCACTGAATCAATCCAAAACTTTACTGCCTGGGGAAATATCCCATCGTGGAATGTTAGCAGCCTCTAGCACTAGAACTTTCGGGGTGGGCTAAGCCTACGCACATTCTCAGCCTGCTATGTTGGTACCAATTGCTACTCGGTAGACGGGGGTGCTGCAACCTGCCTGACTGGAGGAAAAAATCTCATGGGATAGACCCTGAACTTAGGCCACATCGCTCATTGGATTATTATAACAATCCAGAAAGTGATGACCAGGTTGGTTGTCTTCACAGAGGCATCTCGAAAGTAATCAAGACATACCATGGTCAAATGAACATATATATATATAACAATGGGCATCTTGATCAATAAGGACATTCGATGACTCAATCCTATATGATGCATTTACCATTGATCCATGCAACTAATGTATCAGCATGCTTAGTTGAGAAGAAGGTAGTCAAGGTCCTGGTGAATGGAAACATTGGCTTCCCACACCATCATTAGATTACCTAGACTAAGAGCTTCACTTGAGACAGTTTGACATTGTTTCACTAATCCCAACCAAATCCTCATAAGGGGACTAGTTTGAAAAACTTCCCAAGGAATGAAATTTATCTGATACTAATCTATCATGACTTGACCCAAGGCAGGTCTTGAGTTGAAATTACCCCAATCCTGACTCTATAGGATAGGGGGTGGCAACCAGTGCCGAAAGAATATCTAACATGGGGAGTCTTTTTCCTAAGTACATGTATGCACACACACACACCCATCTCGATGAAAAAGTGAATATTTAGTAAAATTGAATGAAAAAACACTAGGGAACAACCATGAACATAAAATATCTAGACAATACAATAGTAAGGTAGTGTAAACTGAAAAGTAAGGGGAAAAAATACACACCCAACCATAAAAATGTCCCAATCTGAAAAAACTGTAAAGTAAAAGGCTGAGAGAGCCCAAGTAATGAATCTCAAGTTACGAGCGCCATATGTGGTCTAAGTACCAGGTATCCCTATGCTCCTCTGAAGTCACTGCTGACTTTTCTGTCATCTACATAGGACACAAAACATGCGGGCAAAGCCTATACATAGGTGAGTATATATAGACCTAGTAGGATTCTCTGAAATATGAAGTGGGGGGGGTGGTATGAGATATAATAGGAATACAAATATAGTAGATGTAAGCTATAGTCAAAGAGAATATCTCAACCTAAACCAAGAGAGACTAACCTTGTCCAAGAACAAGGGGCTCGACATGGTGAGTAGATGAACTAAACATTGAGTCTTTTATATGAATATTAAGAGAGTATACTCATCCAACCATGAGAATCTAAACCAAGAAAGCACATGGAATAACCCATGCATCTTCACCTCTCATGGAAGAAGAGTAACCAAATCCAAGGGTATGGATATATATATATGCTCATTCAAAAGAATCCCAAATGATAGAGCAAGGGGATATCCATCTCACAACTCAACTCAAGAAGAAGAGTTACCAATAGTTACAAAAGTTCATCGATGATTCCTAGCATTTCATGCGCCTACCCAAAAGTAACCATCCAAGTCAAAATAGGCCTTTTCATTGTGACACACAATTGAGGGGGAATAAACTTGAAGTATGGGACCTGCGCCCTAGTAAGTTAGGGGTGTTCTTCTATATAAGTATATATATAGGACCTACACTCATTCTAATGGGGTTCCACTCTAATAGTCATCGAGGACTACACTACTTAGCTCTACTAGAGGTTCAAATTAGTAAGCATCGAGGAGATCCACTTCCCATCTCTACTGGAGGTTCAACTTGGTATTCTCCAAGGACTCCACTGCCCAGCTCTACTAGAGGGTCAACTAGGTAAGTGTCGAGGACTCCACTGTCTAGATCTATCAGAGGGTCAACTCAATAGTCATCGATGAACTCCACTACCCATCTCTACTAGATGGTACCACTTGGAAAGTCATCGAGGAAATCCATTGTGTGCTCTACTGGAGGGTCATCTTGGTAAGCATCGAGGACTCCATTGCCCAACTCTATTAGAGGGTACCACTCAAAAATTCATCAAGTAACTCTACTTCCTAACTCTAGTGGAGGGTAAAATTAGTAAGCTTCGATGACTCAATTTTCCAACTCTACTAGAGGGTCAACTCAAAAAGTCTCTGATGATACTTCGCCATCACTACAATCATCGAGCATCGCTTAGCCAAGAATCATGCCTCAAACATTCTACATCATATCTTGAAAGACACAAATGAGATAACTATCTTGTTATATATGAAAAAACACTCATTATAGGCTACTAATGAGACAAAATCTATGTTCAAATAAAGGAGATACAGAACCTTGAAGTTTCATAAAAAGGAACCAAAGGATACACAATGTGTAAGGGGTACGCACAACATGTTTCCCCATACCTATGCCTATTTGTTTCCTCACCAATGTATGGTTTTATAAACATGTATCACTACATGGTGTGTAAGGGTACTACACAACATGTCTCAGACAAAATCCTAACAAACACATGTGGCTCATCATCAGTCTAAGGGAAAAACATAATTTCACTGATATGCCTCTACAAACATCCCTAGATGGACTAACGGATCACACCATTGTGATCCTCATGGGGAAATGCTCAGGATAGGCTATTTACTTTCTCAAATTGGACACTTGGTGAAAAATTCATTTTCACTGCATAACGTACAAACAATGCTTCATGGGAACAAGCCACGAGTTCAAATTAAATTCCTTATATTGGTCATGAAACCTCTGCCTCAATATTAGGGTTGCAACATCATAGATGGTTTGTTGTTCTGACACTGTATGAAGAGATACGTCAGATACAAGATTCAATAATAATAATAATAATAATAATAATAAGAACAACAACAACAAAATAATAATAATAATAATATTGGGTGTTTTTTTGACCCAAGTCATGAGCCTAAAAAAAGCATCCAACATCAGTATTAAAATAACCATCTCAATTCTAGGCTCATGTTGCCGCTGACGGTTTTTCAAACTGAAGTCACACGAAGTAGTTATGGCTAAATTAAGTTTTAACAACCAAAATAATAATAATAATATTTTATAATATTTTTATTATAGATTTTTTTAAAACCTATCTTCTTTTTATTTTTTCAAATGACTCATTCCCAAAGGCTATTTTACACCCTCCCAAGTGGCCTCCACCTCTACTTTATGTTTTATATTTATTATCATAATTATTATTAAACCATAAACCAAGGAAGAGACTCTAGTTCACGCGCACCACCCCCATGTGCATCATCTTTTTTAATCTTCATTAATCATTTAAAAACAATGGTTATTCCTATAATTATTATTATAATTTATTATATATAATAAATTATATACATCCATAGGTTCCTCATTTCTTCTCCTTTTAAATTAAAACTATTTAATTTAATTAAACACACACACTCATTCTTTTAATGTTATTATTATTATTAAAAATAATAATAACACCTACCTTGTTGATCAAGTTTAACTGTCTCATCATAGATTCAAGTTCAGCCACCATCACGACCACACCGAGCAGTATCTTCCATGAATCCCCATGCACAACCACTACTCAAAACTAATCTCATCACACCGCATGTCATCACCACATGTCATATGAAAAAATGGGGATCACTAATCTGATCCCAAACCACCTTCAATCAAAAACCCCACACTCACGATACCGATCTAATCCAATCATTAAAAACCATCTCACTTGTTTATCAATTTTTCCCCAAACTATTGATTCATGTGTCGTTCATGCTACCATAATGAATTTAGGAGTTCGATCGCACTTGAACCTGCCCCGAAATTGTTGAATCCCAATCCCATGGTCCAACGATGAATAACGCGAATAAAGGTGGTGGAAAGCACTAATAACATAGGGGATAAGCATTGTGGGCCAAGATCTCTTGGGAAAAAAATTCATAGCAGCAAAATTGGGGTGAGAAACATGATATGGAAAAGAAATAAATTAAAAGAATAATTTATTTCGATACACTGGCTCATGCAAAGGATCATTTAAACACAGATCAAGGAAACAAATTTGATCATGCTCAATCTTTTAATCATAAGGGATTAAACTATATATGACGAGTCCTGCCTCAATTATGCATCGATTGTTGGTGAAGAACATATCTTCTAGTGATGAAGATGATTTCTTGTGTTCGCCGCCTGTCGATTCACCTCGATTCGATCACTGGTTATTATATGGTTTCAATCCACTATGAATAAGGGGTGGAATCTCCTCTCAAGGATACCAAGGTTATGTGACTAACCCTGAAAATTTTCCATAGTAGCTTAATTATAGAGGAATAAATTTAGTTCATTTAATTCAAAATAAATAAATTATTTATTTATTTTAATTAAATGCACCCACCAATAGCTTCTTTTACATAACATCCCATACTAACCAACTTTAGGTTGCACTTTGGGTAAAATCTGCATTAAAAACTCAATGATGGTATCGAATTCCCCATCTAAGTCTTTATTTGTGATTTATTTGGGTTATTTTTATTAAATAAATAAATAAATATAATAAATTTATCCAATGAACCCACTAATGGGTGCCCCATCCGAGCCCTGCACCATCTAACCTTAGATAATTCCTAGGGTGAACCACATGCTATGGATTCAGCTATGGTATAAAATTTCTGATCAAAGACTTATTTCAGGAGATATTCTAATTTTTTAGTAAAACTATGCATGTACGCAATAAAAATATATTTAATATATTTATAAAATTTATTCTGGGATCATTAGGCCTTGGAATCAGGCATCATCTCATTTCCTAGCTCCAAAAATATTCCTAGGAATATTAAAAATTATTACATGGAAAAAATAGATTCTCTACATACCTCATCATGGATAATTTCCTAGGGTTAGCCTCATAATCCTGTAATATTTAATGATGATGTTCCTCTCATTCTGCTAGCGAATAACATCGAACAACTATAAAAGTCTGGATCAAAGCAGATCATGATGCAATGAACGCGATAACATCCTTCAATCATTGGTGATCATATTCTTTGATGAAGAGCGATCCATTATCTGGGTAGGACTCATCAATTTCTGGTTTATGCCCTCTTTTATTAAATTAATTGAGCTTATCGAACCCTATATTAGATTTGTTCCAATTATAACCTTTTCGTACACCTAGGTATCGATTAATTTGGTTATTCAATTGTTTTCTAACATGGATATCACCGTTCTGGATCTTTGACCAATAAATCTTGGAAAAAATGGTTAAACATCTTTTATTGTGCATTTCTCCCTCAATTTCTTCATGTTATTCATTTTTGGGACCCCATAGTATCTGTTCGGCATTACTGGGTGGTACTAGGTCCAATCGAACCCCCGAAATCATGATGAAATGACATACGAGGTGTGAATTGATGATATGAGGAAAGATCTAAGATCATTGTAGGATGATGATGATTGTTTTGATGATCATTGATAAAATCTTCTAAGTTGGAATAATCTGAGGCATGCAGTACGTACGAGCTCGCATGAAAATCAAACCAAATTTAAGTTTCCTACCACTGGAGGGATGGAATCTATTGGACGATGCTAGATCCAAAAATCACAGGTAGAATAGTGGATTAAATTAAAGGTGGAGATCATATCTGGCATGTGGATCATGGATCTAGAAGTCTAGGAAAACCCGACTACACACCATGAACCACAATTAACACATAGTATGTAGTCCCTTATATGTAATGACTAGGTTTTTAAGAAATTATAAGGATGGAATGGTGTGTATCCCTCCTACATGTCATGTACCTCATCCCTGGATGCACGAACCATGTGTTGGATCACACCAGCTAGACCTCATGTGTAAGTACATGGCCAGACACACAATCATGTACCAAATCAAATGGACATGGGGTCAAGTACACTAACACAAGGTCAAGTTCACAGACATGACCAAGAATACTATTGGGACCTCGAGAGGTAAGGGAATGTCATGTATATCTCCTAAACACTGTGTAATCTTAAACAGTTGGTGATTCATGTACTTCTAGTGACACATTCAGGTGATGAAGTGGGACCACATTCCATGTAAGTTCCCTCACATGCTATGTACCCCTTATCTCCTTTTGGGGAAACTTCAAGGTTATGTATCCCCTTCATTTAGACTTAGATTTTGGTCCGTGAGTAGCCTATCTTGAGAGTTTTTACACGTAGAACATGATGGTTCCCTCAATTATGGATTTTGAGATACGATGTGAAAATTTTTGAGCACGACACTTATTTTAGGTAATGACTGATGAAGACAATGATCATGCAAAATCACCATAGGATTCCTATAGATTGGAACCACCCATTATCTTAGGCTTGGGTCCTCTACCTTACCAAGTGGAACCCCCTATCAGATAGGGCGTAGGTCCTCGATGACCAGAGAGGAATCCTCTATCATATAAAGGCATGCATCCTCAAACTATAGAGTGGAACCACCCATCAGTATGGGTGTAGGTCATATAACTTATATAGTAGATTCCCATATCAAATAAGAAACAGGTCCTCAATAACCATAGTGGAACCCCCTATCACACTAAGGAATAGTTCCTCAACCTTTAGAGTGGAACCCCCTATCAACTTGGGTGTAGGTCCTCTGTGGATACTTATATATTGGAACCCCCCTGATATACTAGGGCATGAGTCCTATACTTGGAGTTTGAGGCCCCTTGTCTATGAAACACAGTGGCAAGGTGTGGGACATCACATGGTCACTTCTAAGAGGATGCATGAGATGATATGCATCGTTGATAGAATTTTGGAACTATTAGATTCTCTTCTTCCTGGGATGAGCTATGAGATGGATATCCCCTTTCCCTCTCATTTGTGATTCTTTTTACTGAGCATGTATATCTACCTCTATATCCATATCTTTGGATTTAATTAGTCTCTTTCCATTAGATGCAAATATGCGCGGGGTAAGCCATGTGCTTTATGTGTTTAGTTTTCCATGGTTGTATGATATTAATATCCTACTATCAGTGGAAAAGACTCAATTTTTAGTCTATATACACACACTCTGTTGATCCACTTGTATTTGGATGAGGTTACTCTCTCTCATGGTTTGGGTTGAGCTGTTTTATTTCACTGCATCTTGTGTACTATTCTACTATCTTTATTTTCCCTATTGTATCTCTTATTTCCCCCCATAACCTTCCAAGGAATCCTAATGGGTATTTATATACTCACCCCTATATGGTATTTTCTTACACATGTCATGTCTTATGTAGATGGAAGATAGGCCAGCGATGAACTGATAGGAGCTTAGGGATACTGGGTGTTGTGGACCATGTATGGTGATCATAGCTTAAAGATCAGAAGATAGGATCCCTAAGTAGTTTATTTTTCCAATTTTGTTAGTTCAGGACATATTTATGGTTGGGAATGTATTTTTCCCCTTTACTTTTTAGTTTTCACTTCCTTACTCTTGTACACCCTAGAGGTTTTTCATGCTTGGTTTACAATCTAGCTGTTGCATCTTTCCATTATCATTCCTCTTCTCTTCTATATTGAGATAATCATGTGTGTGCATATAGGTAAATCAGTCAAAGGTCTCCCATTTAAGATATTCCTTTTGAAACTTGTCACTACCCCTGGCCAATGGAGGCGTTCTTGGGGTAGTTGTGGCTCGATCCCCGATTAGGGTCAGGTCATGACAGATTCTTTCTCAGGTTGACAGTAACCCATTGTTGATGTTAATACGAGACCTGTAGACACCATGTGAGGCAAGCCTGATTATACTTAAAAAATGAGAAAGTGTGAGGTGACCCAAGGGGAATTGAAAACTGAATAGTAATCTAGTGTGTGTCTATCGATTCCCTAAAATGATTCATAGAATGTGGAATAAGTTTGTGTTAGGTCCCTCTTAAAAACTGAAAAGAGAAATTTTGTTATAGTGGAATGTATACCTAGTCCTTATTATGTTACTATAGGTGGATTGATATTTATTATGTTACTATAGGTAGATGTTGTCCCCTTATCCTTATTATGTTACTATAGATGGATGTTGGACCCCAACACTTATTATGTTACTATAAGTGGATGATATCCCCCAATACTTAGTATGTTACAATAGGTGTATTTTGGATCTTGATTCTCATTATTATTGCAATAAGAGAATATCAGGCTCTGGATGAAGCAGGTATGGTCGATTCCCAGGTGTCACCCTAAAAATCGAGGATCGAAGGTGGTTTATTTAATTATTTTACTTATTTAATAAGCACACCAGTGTGCACTATTAATCACACTGGATATGTTTATAAACACATTTGGTGGTATCATACTAAGTTGTACTCACACCTTTCTTGGGTCATCTTGGGTACTTGAGAATACTTATGGTTGTAGTTCAGGATAAGGGAAAGCTTCCCATGATATAGGGTTGATGATTGTTTGAGTAGAGCATAAGGATGGGATCAGGTTAGGAATCAAGACCAGTTTCACAATATTTTACTAGTTCTTATATTTTTATTATTTTGGACTGTGTTGTATACAACTCCAGGATGTATCCTATCATTGTATGTATGACTTTCCTGACATGTATATAGATTCATTTTGTTATAGGATGAGTTATGCTTCATCTATTAGAACTTTTTTGGACTTATGTTCTCATATCTATCTGGATGTATGATATTTTTATGATTTATACTATTATTTCACTCTAATATGAGGGTATAGTATCTCCACTGCCTTAGAACATTATTAATAGGTGACCGTATTTGGTGTATGGGGAGGCTCACCTAAGATCATGTGACCCAACCAATTTGGTTACTACTGAGTGTGCCTATCATGGGAAATTACAAAGTGTTACCAGAGCATCTTTTATTTTATATTACTATATGGGAAATCAAGATAAGAGATAAGATTTTATTGGAAATTGGTACATAACTTTTTACTAGGAGTAATTAATCCATGTGCGAGGAAAATGCTATGTTTCAAGGGATGATATTATTATTCATGACCTTCATTTTAAATTTGAGTTATTTCACCTAGCTTGATGCACAAGATTTTGGGTTTATTATTTATATGGGTTTCACTCTTTTCCCAAACTAGTAAGACGGTGTGTCTTTATGCATCACATTAGGCATGTTGGGTTCACATGCCATTTTCATGATTGTCTTTGATTTTTATATTTATATGGTATTGGGATGATTGTTTAAAGTTTCTACATCAACCTATATGGTGTTTTCTTATATAGATTGATGGTTTCAACTTATCTAACTAATTCTTAAATTGTTAAAATATTTATTCATAGTTATATGTTCTTTGTTATGTGGATTCAGTCAAATAAAATACCAATTGCCACTTATAGAGTGTTTTCCTCTATAACTTGTAATTGAACTTTCTTATATCTAAACCTAAATTGATAAAGTGTTATTTAATGAATAAATTGAAGGTTGATATTATGGATTCAATGGTTATATGACGATGAGCCTTTGTTTTGGTAGATGTGGATAGAGAGACACCCATTTTATAAGGTTCCTATAATGTGTGGTGTATATGATAGTAGGATGGTATGCCTGTTATTATTTTCTATAAAATGTGATATTAATAATTGTTATAGCAACGTGTTTAAAATGTGTTTTTTAATTGTAGAAAAATTCCTCAAAATCCTTTGACAGATCACCAAAAGGGCAGTGATGAGCACACCCCACTGGTGGTTTGGAATGATCATCCCATAACATCAGGTCAGACTGTAGATGCTTAGCTTCGAGAGAGATTATTATGAGTTGTAAAATTTATAGAGAGAGTGAATCCTCAAGGTATGCCTATGATTTTAGAGCTGAATAAAGAGTTTCACCAACAGTATCCTTTATTATTCACTAGGTAGGCTGGTCCCTAGGAAGTTTTGTTCTGGATAGAGTCAGTCCAGGTGATCTTTGACCATCTTGAGACACACTTGTAGAAGTCGATGAAGCTAGTGGTGTATATGCTTCAGGGTTAAATGAGGCACTGGTGAGATATTCTAGTTTAGGTTGATAAACACATGGGTATTTCCGAGAATTAATTTCAAAAAAAATTCTTAAACATTTATTTCTATAGATCCTGAGAGGATAAAAAGATAGGTAGTTCATACACATCACATAAAGAAGCATGTTAGTGATTGATTATGTTTAACCCTTTAAAAATATATAGTTTTTTACCCCTATTATGATAGGGGATTATGTGGTTAGATATAAAAGGTTTGAGGATGGGATGAGTTATGAGTTCTGAGTGTAAGTGAATGCATTCTGTCTTCCATCTTTTTTTTTATTTTATAGATAAAAAAATTATTACTGAGAGGAACTTTAGTGAATGTAAAGTATTATGGTAGGTGGATTATTCTAGGAGGATTGGTGGTGGGCCTTAGTGTAGACGGAATCTCCCTCTTGATAGTGCATGCTAGAGTGGTAGCGGATAGAGTAGTTTGGGAAGTGGATCATCTCTCCCTCCTTAGGGAGATAGTGTAGTGTAGTGCCATCAGTGTGGTATGTGTGGCCATATTTAACCTCACTGTAATCAAACACCCATTGATTGTTGATCATTTGGAAATATGGGACACCTATATAGATTTTTTTAGAATGTTTAATGGTTTTCGAGTGTCAGAGTATCTGTAAAAGTAGATGATTCTAGAGCTTGATCTACTACGCCACATCAAGTAGGTAAATAGAGTTCGATCGGTCATTCAGGTTAAGGTAATGGACCTAGTTCCTAGGGGTAGGTCCATTAGAAATATTAGGGTAGTGCTTTATATTGGAATTAGGTAGAGGCTTAAGAATGAGGCATAGTTTGGTTTCATGTCGTTCATCATAATCTTACTAATCTATATGTCACACTCTATTATTTAAGGTATGATTCTAGTAGATTAGACTTTAGAATGTTATTTCTTTGATATGAGAGACTCACATTATTTCATTTATTCTTAGTTTATAGATGGATTAGGCTTACACATAAATTACTTATATGGGGTGATGTCAATTGAAATGCTTCTAGGAGTGTGATCAGAGGGAATTCACCAGTTTAGGGAATGCATCCTTGTGATTGGTGGTTCCAGATTCCTTTGGGATCTCTTTATATTAGAGATTTCTCTTTTTTTCTTATCATTAGGATGGATTTATTTTTTCCATATCAATCCCATATCGACTGTTATCATCGATGGCTATCTTTTACATCTCTCGAGGGTAGTAGTTATATTCAAGCTGAAGAGTGGAACTTACAGGCGTGTCGTGAAAGACCCAACCACCAGTAGTTGGGAGGTATTATAACTTGGTAGGATGTTTTTTCACCTATTATTGAATAATTATAGGATGTTTCCCTTAATGAATCCATGTGTTTTTCACCAATGGGGGAAGTTGATTTTGCTATCGAGCTCATGTCTGGTGTTGATTATATATCTATTCTACCTTACATGATGGATCCTATAGAGATACAATAGATAAAAGATAAATTTGAGGAATTAGAGGCTAACAGATTCATATATATGAGTACATATCCTTAGGGAACCTCGATCCTATTCACCAAGAAGGATGATGGATCCTTGAGGCTATGTGTGGATTATGGAAGGTTGAAACAAGTGACAGTTAAAAATAAATATCCACCCCTCATATTGATGATTTATTTAATTATATTAGGGGAGACATACTCATATCTAAGATTTATTTATGATTAGGTTTCACCATATGAGGGAAATACACTCAGACATACCTTTCACTACCTTTAGGAGTAGGTATAGTCTATATGAGTATTTGATGATTCCATTCAGTCTAAAAAATGCACCAAAAGTATTATAGGACTTGATTAATCTGGTTTTCCATTCACATCAGTATAGTTTTGTGGTCATTTTTATTGATTATATTCTCATATAATCCAAGTAAAAAGGAGGAGCACATGCAACATCTGGAGATCATTCTAGGAACACTTCGGGAGCATTAGCTA
This sequence comes from Viscum album, assembly GCA_963277665.1. Lineage (NCBI taxonomy): Eukaryota > Viridiplantae > Streptophyta > Magnoliopsida > Santalales > Viscaceae > Viscum > Viscum album. The sequence continues at coordinate 1,730,559,299 of OY728157.1, forward strand.
TATGTCAAGCTCTCAAAGTGTCCCTTTTGGATTTACCATGTGTACTTATTGGGGAATATTATATCTAAAGCTGGTGTATCAATGGACCTCGAGAAGTTCAGAACATTTTTCTCTTGGGAGCATCCCAAGAATGTTTTTGATATCCAGAGTTTTATGGGATTGGCTAGTTATTACCAGAGGTTTATTATGACTTCTCCTATTTGGTAGTACTAATGATAAAGATGAAAAAAAAGGGAGTAATGTTTTTATAGTATGATTCTTGTGAAAGCACCTTCTAAGAGTTGATTGGAGAATTGTTGACAACTCCAAACTTGACCTTTCCTAAGCCGGGAAAGGAGTATATATTATACCACTACAAAAAAATAGCAGATTAGTGGTGGTTATTTAGATGGGTTATGCACAATCCCCTATAAATTAATTTTAAGTATGAATTAGAGGGTCTTATACACAATCCCCACTAATCATAGAATTTATAAGGGATTCACAACCCACTTTAAAATTTATACCATTATTTTGTTAATATTTGGTTGGATTTTTGAGAAGGTTATGCCAAAATCATCGCTAATTTAATAATTAGTAGAACTATATATTCGATTAGAGGTGGTGTATATATATCTATGTATGTATGTATGTATGTATGTATGTATGTATGTATGTATGTATGTATGTATGTATGTGTGTGTGTGTGTGTATGTATGTATGTATGTATGTATTATTTTTGTTTATATTTTAGAGGTGTTATACATAAATATATTATAAGGAATTTCTTTTTTTAATAAAATGGTGGGGGTTCACAGCCCTCTCTAATCTCTTAAATTAGTGGGAGTTTTGAAGCCTATCTAATCTTATAAATTAGAGGGGGTTGTGAACCCCCACTATTTTCATAAAATAAATCATAATATATATATATATAATTAATTAAAACATAATATATAAATGAATTTTCATATATTATAATATATTATATAAATATATTTATATAAATAATTTACATGATTTTATTTAATCATATTTATATATAAATATATAAATATAATTGTATAATGTGTATATACATTAATTTATATTTATTTTGTATAAAATTTTATTTCATATAATATTAATTACAATATAAAAGAATAAATATATTATATAAATTTATACATAAATATAATTTATCTAAAAAATCATATAAAACCCTTTGTACATTTTATAATAATAATAATAATAATAATAGATTATAAAGATATATACCTACACACATGTATATAATTTGAGGGGGGTTTGAACCCCCTCTAATTTAAGAAATCATATGATGTTTATAACCACCAAATAGAGGGAGTTTAACCCCCTCAAATATTTTCTATTCTTTTTAAAATATATCAAATTATAGAATATGTGTGTATGTGTCTTATAAAGACATTATATAAATGTATTTAAATAGATTATAAAAATATCATATAAATACAATAAATAAATACAAATATATATAAAAACATAAATGTAAGTATATACAAATAATTATATAAATATATATATTATATTATATTACATATATATATGTATATTATATATACCATTTTTAAATATATAAATAAATTATATATATATATATATAATTAAACAAATTTATATTAATATACATACAAGTATTCAGATTGATATATATATATGTGTGTGTGTGTGTGTGTGTGTGTGTGTGTGTATACATGATAAACAATATAAATATAAATATAAATATATCTAGAGATGTATAAATATTCATAAAAGTTTATCTATATATAAATATTATATTATATTATATGTATATGTATAATATAAATATTATATATATATACATATAAATGCATTTATAAAATATATAATATATTGTATTCATATAAATATGTAATATATATATATATATTAACATCTTTTTAATTGTGGATGTATGAATATAATATATAAATATATATATTTTCATAATATATATGTGTATACAAATAAGTATAAATATTTACAAATAAATATATAAATACACATTTGTGTTTGTGTGTTTGTTTGATATAAATGTATTTATAAATACATAAATATATAATTTTATTTAAATATATGTAAATATATAAATTATAGAGGTGTGAAAAAAATATACATATATATTACATGTATATATTTATATTTATATTAATATGCATATATGCATTTAAATATATGTATTAATTCAAATGTAAACATATAATTTATATAAATGTACATATAGGTTTTTATTTAAATATATTATGGAAATAATATTTAATTTAATAAATATATACATATGTATAAATATAAAAATATGCGTAAAATAAATAAAAAATGGATTACCACAGTGGTTCAGGTGCCAATAGAAGAGCTAGGGAATGTAGGTTCGAATCCTACAGGTATCAAAATTTATAAGAAATGTGTTGGGTGCCGGATACGAGAGAGGGAGGCCGTGGGCCCCACATGGATACAATATAAGATGATAAGGACACATGGGGAATAAGAGAAGGCATAGGGATGCTACAAGGTCACTGGAGGGTATGTGGCATGGGATAACTAGACAGGAGGAGGGGAGTGCACCACCACAGGTTAAAAAAAAGAAAAAAGTTAGGGGGTGGTTAAAACGATCCCTATTATTGTGATTAATTATTATTAGTGGAGCTTTCCAACTGCCTCTACTTCATGCGGTTTGAAAAATCTAGGATGAATTTAGAGGGGGTTTAAACCCCCTATAAATTAACCACTTTTAAATTCACCATGAATTTACCATCGATTCCTAAAAACCATCTCTAACAACACTAGGCGGGAACATTAGTGGTGGTTCCTCATAATCATGACTAATGTTTTTAGAGGGGTTTATAACCCCATAACCCCCTCTAATCGGTTCATTTTTTATAGGGTACTATGATGCATCATGAGTTGGGTTAGGATCGATCCTAAAATAGGGTGATCGATTAGTGGCTTATGGCTACAGGAAACTAAGGCAACATGAGAATAACTACCCAACTCACAACTTAGAGTTAGAATTAGTGGTGCATTCATTGAGATGTTGGTGGCATTATCTTTTGGGAGGAAGGTTTGTGGTATAAACTGACCATAATAGCCTAAAGTATATATTCTCATATCGGGACCTGAATAATTAACATTGATGGTGGCTCAAGTATTAACATTATTTTGACTTTGAGATGGTATACACCCCTGGAAAGGGAAATATAGTTTTATATTCTTTTAGTAGGAAGATGCAAGATCAGGTAGTCCTAGAGTCCAATGGTGATTGGTAGTTGATAGACCTCTTTGTTGAGATGTATTTGGATGTTTTGGAGTATAATGGATGACTAACACTTATGTAATTATCTATTACCTCTTAAATCCTCAGTATGTTGAGGTTGAAGTTGTTTTTAGATTATTATTTCTTGGTCATAAGTGACTGTATATATCATGGGGAGCCACTTCCAGATTAGTCCCTTGGTGCAGATGAGATCCTTTATGTCCAAGGTTGTGTCATTACCCCTAAAAACATGCATGAAGAGACAATTAGGGGCTCACACGCCTTAAATTATTTTATACACACAAGTTTTACTAAGACATACCATGACATATGCAAGCAGTATATATGGAATTTGATGAAGAGAGACAACACGGGTTTCATCACACGATGGTCTATTTGTCATTAAGTGAAGGTTGATCATCAATGACCCACTGGTCTTTTAAAACCCTTACCCATTCCTAAGTGGAAGTGAGATGAGGTGACCTTGGATTTATTAATGGGGTTACCGAGGACAACCCAAGGAAATGATTCTTTGTCGATGGTTGTGGATTGGTTGACCAAAGTATCCCATTTCCTGACAATTTGAGAGGATTTTTTAGTTAATGATACATGTAAGTGCTATGTTTGTGAGATAGTGTAGTTACATGGGGTGATGAAGAGTTTTGTCTCAGACATGGATTCCTATTTTACCTCATTTTTCTAGAGAGTATTGAAAAAATATAATGGTATACAGCTGTATTTTACCACCTCTTTCCACCCCCAGAGAGATGAACAATCTGAAAATATAATCCATATTTTATAGGATATGTTTAAGGAATGTGTAATTGACTTCAAATGTTATTGGGAGAACCATCTAGACTTGGTATAATTTTCCTATAATAGTATTTAATAGGTGTTGATTAAAATTTATTATTATGAAGATTTGTATTGTAGGTATTTTCCTTTCCCCTTGTGTTGACTGGAAGTTGGCGAGTCTGCTATTGTTAGACTAAGACTTGTGTAGGAAACATCAGAGTAGATCCAGTTGATTAGGAAGTGGTTGGAGACTTCTTTGAGTGGTAATATATCATATATCAGCCAACGATGCCATCTAATGGAGTTTGATGTTGGAAAATGAGTATTTTATATGTGTATTTAAGATTGGGATATCATCGGATATGAAGGAAAGGGAAATTTTCACTTAAGTATGTCAGGATATTTGAGATAATGGGTAGAGTGGCATACTGATTATCTCTTATAAAGTGGTATGATTCCATGCATGAAATATTCCATATATATAAAAAATTGATATCATTCAGATCCATTTCATGTAATAAACACTGGATACATCGAGCTTGAGACTGATGCATCTTTTTAGGAATGATCGATTCGTGTTGTGGACCAGAGTGAGAAGACTCTCCATGCAAAGATGGTTCCTTTGGTGTAGGTGAAGTCGAAGGATGACCATATCCAATAGGATACATGGTATTAGAAGTTTTATACATGAGTATAATGACAAAGGTTATTCACCTATGAGACCCGGTGATGTTCAAGAATGGAGATCGAGGACATGAAGGTTTATAGTGTGGAGGTTGTGAAATACTAGGACCATCTCAAGTTTGTTTTGTAGAAACTTATTTTCAAAAATTGGAACCCATTTTAACTTTTATAAATATTAAATTTTAGTTATATATATAATTTTTAAATGTTTTGTGGGATGATATGCATGACCGAGTGTTTAGGGGTTGCCTTCTTACTTCGGGAGGCATTTGTGTAACGCCCCGACCCCAGTTACCCAGAGTCAGTGCATTATTGTGTAACATTGGCATGATCACAAAAGATCAAGTCTCGAAAGACCGATTAGTTTAGTAGCCTTGGAAACACTAGATACATTCATAAACGTTACATTATATCATAAAGTGAACAAATACATTAACATGGTCTCCATAGTCCACACTCATACCCCTTCCAACTATCCCTACAGGTCATTCATAAAATACTTCTTCACATCCGGGAAAAATTAAAACATTGAAAGGGGTGAGCTCAGATGCTCAGTAAGGATAGCAATCTTGCGGAAGCTTTCATAAATAAACATTAACATTTAAGGAAATGTATAACTAAAACAAAGGCCTTTTTAAACTTGAACTTCAGCATAATATGGCAAAAATAAAATTAAATAATTCCATTTACTTACTCACATGGATATTCTACTAGTCGAATAATCTCATGCAATATCAATAACCACTTTCATAATGATGGAATGCATAATGCCAGACTATCATAACCACGTATCCAAGGCCTCGTTCCAAGTCTACAATAAGATTTTGTCAAGGCCTCATGCCAAGACACTAGTTTGTCTCATGAGACCTACCGATGCATCGAGGAGCTGTACCGGGCTCCACCCGTCACTTATTAAGTCCAATGCATTCCTCATATGAATAGGTTTAAACATATCATAAACCATAACATAATCATATCACATAAAACATGAATAAAGGAAACATAACATTTCCACATTTCAATCAAAAGATATAAACACAACTCATTGATATAATAAAAACACTTTCAAAACCATTTTTTATACCAAAATAAATGAAAATTAAAACATTGTATTTATTTTTCATTTAAAAAAGTTATGGCTTGTAGAGGAAGTCGAAACACAAATAATGGTCACGGCGGCGGAGAAGTCGTTGTCGCCGCATACGTAAGACAAAAAAATTCCTTTTTTCATTTAGTAAAACGCTTTGTAAAAAAAATCATTTTTGAATAAAAGTCAAATTCAAAGGGGTTTATACACCGTATAAAAGAAAGTTGTGTATAAAACAAAATATGCCTCAATGAAAGGAGATTGAGACGAAGACCCTTACAAAGATCATTTTTTTAAATAAAGTAGATCTATTATGTGTATTCACTATAAGTACACATAAATAAAGTACAAATACAAGATAGGAAATAATAATATCATGACATAATTTGAAAGTAGGAGATTAACCCAAAGAATAGAAATTGGGTTAAGAAGTTCTCTTACCTTGCGTCCTTTCTTGACTCGACCGTTCTTTAACCTCCTGAATAATAAACTAGAGTTAATTTATAATTTCTTAAGAACCTTTTTTCAAGTTTTTTATTCCTTTTATATCACTTATTACCATGTTATGAACATTATGTAATTATTTAAGTTAATAACGGTCGTTTTGTCAATCTTTGGTACTTGAGTCAAAAAAATAGACTTCTTATAATTACAAGTTGTTCATGTGGTGAAATATCCATTATATCCAGAATTATATTCATGATATAGATATCAAATATCTCATATATATCCAGTATATACATTCATTCATAATATTACATAACATTTACAGGTAAGAAATGAAATGCACCGTTCATGGAGACGGTAAGTCGTACGTACGCATGAACACTACTTTCATTTCTATTTCATATTTAATGGAATGAAATCATAATGATATAAAGGTATATTATAATTTCAGTATAATATCATATATAATATCATTTACTCCATTCTTTATACATCCCACATATGGCATTAAAGATTCAAATCACTTTGAGGGGGCGGTAGTCCGCACTTCCTAAAATGAAAATACTGCGTTTAGCCATAATAGAAACAATAAAGGTATGCCATAAATGAAAAATACAGAACCTTAAGTAAAAAATAAACATATTATATATCATATATATAAATATAGTGACCTCTTAATGGCCACCTTTGAAGGTGTTATATGAGTGTTGAACAATCATCGTTTCGTGAGGCAGAAATTCTCCATCCACAGAAACAGTATGTTCTTTAACCATTAGATGTAGGTGTGTGTCAGTGTCGCTCGAATACTTATTATAACAACATCCTAGTATATTGAGGATACTGGTTTTGTTACAAAATAAATGAATAAAAAGAGTTTAGGGGGTTGGATAAGCAAAATAAAACAAAATAACATAAGAGAAGACATTACCTTAAAACCGGGTAACTCTTTTTTGATTTGATCCAAAGGCTTCCTTGGGAAGAATTCTGCCCAAAGTGAGGATTCTAGGAGTAAGGGAGGGAAGTTGGGAGATTATTTGGGCAGATTTTGGCCGAGAAAAATGGCTTGAAGGTGTGAATAAGGTGGTAGTGGTGGGGGCCATTTATAAGTGGAGAGGAGGGGCACTCTTGGAATGTCATGAAATGTTACTTTATTAAGAAATTATTTTCGGATTATAAAGGTCCCACAATGATATATTTCGAGTATAAGGTGACAAGGGTTCTAAATATCCTCATCCAATAGGTTTTTAACAAGTTTAAGCCTTAGATTTTACATTATCCTTTCATTTTATTTAAATCGTTAATTAGTGAGGTAATCGCGACATCATCATGGTGTCATAAATAATTTAATTTATTTAATGTCTAAAAATTATAAACAAAATATCATGATGTAGGAAATCTTCTCATATTTCTAATGAATATTTATAGTCAAAAATATGACTTTTATAACCCCATTTAAAAATTGTTTTAGTAAAACAACTTATGTTTGTGACATTTTTATTTTAACTTTAAATAAAAGTTATTTATGTCATTTTCCTACCAAAGTGGCTCCATGGGGTCCCCAAGTTGACCCATGGATTTTATTGGTCGGCCATGACACATCCAATAGGGTTAGGAAAATTTTAAAGGTCATTTCATATTATTATAACATTATCTTTACCTTAAATTACACTAATTACCTTTAATCGTGATTAATTAAACTTAAAAGTTTCTATTCACCAAAATATTATTTTAATCCCATTGAACCACATTTTACTTTATAATGACAACCATGTAAATAGGATTTTTTAAAATCACATCACAAAAGTGATAATATTTAATTTAAATGAAAAATCAGTTATTTAACTACCACTTAGTGGTTTCACTATTCATCAAAAATTGAAGTTTTTCAGAACAATGCCAAAATTTCACCCTAAGCTATAATTGATATTCCAAATTCAAAAATGATTTCTATTTTACAAAATTCCAAACATATAATTTGCATTAATTAATTTTATAACTAATTCCCACTGTCACAACAAATAGCGTGTTTTTAAGAAACAATATATATCAAAAGATTGACAATTGTTTATGTCCATTTTCAAAGTGAAATTAATTCTAATGAACACCATTGGATAAAATGGTAAAAATATATTATAATTATACTTTAAAACCACTCAATAGTATAATTTATCACTATAAATTATTTTGATTAAAAAAGTTGTTTTTATGTATTTTTCACTATTCATCAAAAATTGGAAGTTCTCAGAAAATTACAAAAAATTCAACTTAGGATAATTTCGATATTACGAATACAAAAATGAAGTCCATTTTGAAATATAAAATTTCTCTAATTTTAAAAAGTTGGTATTACTATTCATAACGGCTACTTTGATTAGTCGCGGTGTGTTAGAACTCGAACTTGCGTACAATGCAAGCTATTGCATTATTGAAAGAGAGGCGTGTCGTGAAAGCTTGGGGTGTTACATTCTACCCTCCTTTAATAAATTGCATCCTCACAATTTGAATTTTTTTCTTTGAAAGTAAAAGGTTGAAAATAGAAAATACCTTTGTGGAAAACCCACATCGGAAATAAGGTTAAAAAAATATAACTTCAAATGAAAGAAAGATAAGTACAAAGGTCACCCGAGATAGCCCATACTAGGATTTTATGAAAATATGGATATGGAAGAAAAACAAACCATCAAGGTCTGATGGAGAGTTTTAGAAAACTAGATTAGGAGAAAGTTAACCATAAGAAAATCACAAACTTGTGATTGGTTAAACAGTCATTGAATCCCCAGTAGGAAAAGTTAACCGGCAACGTTTTTGTTTTAAGTTACCTTTTATAAAGTTGAGTAGTTTATTTAGGAGATTTACTAAGAATGTAAGGGAATATACATACTTGTCATGTAGACTTTCATTCTTTAATAAATTTTTACCACAAACCCATCTTTCACTCTAAAAGGTAATAGAACTCAAAAATATTCTATTTATCCTAATTGTATAAGGTTCCAAATATTAACACATACCATTTAGATTAGTAAAACTATTTTGTAATAACTAGGGACTTCCTGTAGGCTAGTGGTAGGTAATAAAGGCATGTCGCACTATGGTTGTGGGTTCGATTCCTGCAGCTTTGTCCGACGCGACGGGTTATCCCCCGACCTGCAGGTTGTCCTTTTCCTAAAAATATAGTATTATAATATTCCAAAAGTAATCTTTAGAAATGTTTTAACCTTAAACAATACTATCCAAGGTTCAACTTAATCCATTCCAACCTTTATAGTTATCCAAAATACCTTTGTCCAGACTTTCTCTAAAAGGTCTCTAAATTCCAAAATCAATTGTATCATCAGATTCCTCAAACAAGGTAAAGTTTCTCTTATTGTCACATACAAAAATATGATTACCTTCATCATATTAAAACCTTAATGAAATAAACAAGTACTGAAGTACAATCCTTATATATATATCACATTATTCTAATAACCAGAATATAATTCATGAGGTCAAAAGCACCAATACATTAATTATTCCACTTCAACTGTAGTCACATCATAAGATTGGCCTTGATCCCTTGGCATTTTCTGAAGTAAGTTTCCCTGATGCTTAGGACATTCATTTGCATAATGACCCATTTCTCTACCATTGTATCATTCAACATTGATAGCCTCTTTCTTTCCCTTGCAATCACGTGCCTGGTGACCTTTTTCTCCACATTTATAACAAACTCCCATTCCTTTTAGGCAAGTACCAGGGTGATTCTTCCCACAATTATCACATAATGGAAAATCCTTCTTTCCCTTTTTCCCTTTATCTGTCTCTTGTTCCACCATTCTCTTCTTCTCTTGCTTTACTTTATTGTCATAAGATTTAGAGAATTCCTTTTCTGTCTTGATAGCACATGAGACAATGTCTTCATACGAAGAGAAGGTTTGTGAGACTAATTCTCGACGAAGAAATGGTTTTAACCCATCAATGAAACGATCAATCTTACTTCTTGGGTTACGTATATAATCTGCAGCATGCCTCACTAACCTTGTAAAGTTGGCCTCATACTTTGCGACATTCTCATCCTCCTTTTGTCTCAGACTCAAAAATTGTCTTTCCATATCTACTCGATGGTCGCGAGGATAGTATTTTTCAAAGAAAAGATCTTTGAACTCCCTCCATTCCATATTTGATACTTCATCATCTTCCTTTGTGTTTTGAATCAATGACCACCATTGATCGGCATCTCCAGTGAGGCGGTAGACTGCCATGACAACCTTCTCCCTTTCGCCACTCCCTAAGGCATGTAATATTTTTTCTAAGGATTTTATCCATTGTTCAGCTACTAATGGATTTGTACCCCCATTAAATGTTGGCGGTTGTTGCCTCATGAAGCGGTCTAACATTGATCCTCCATGTTGCGGATCATGGTGCTCCATACGAGTAAGGTTATTATACATAACTTGAATGAGTTGTCCGAGTATGGTAATAAGTTGATCATCACTAGTTGTATCTCCAGATCCAAAATAATTATCTTGAGCAGGAGGGAAATCCCTACACGGAGTGCATGCATTGATACGGTTTCCATTCCTTCCACTAGGCGCCATTTCTAAACAATGGCATAAACTAGATTAGTTTATGAATCAAAATACATAATTCCATACTTATAAAATACTTAACATAAATTGAACTATTTATAGATATAATCCATAATCATAAAAAGAAATTTTTTCTTTGAGGAAGTATATACTCATAACCCTTCATAATGGTTTGTAAAGAAAATGAGAATTATCCTAAGCATATCCCCCTGGAAGTGTCGTAACCAAGAGTGCAGCAAGGCCCGTTGTCGTGCACCAGTTCCCGTTCGAGTCTAGCTCAAAGCGGTGTTTTTGGGTTTTACCCCTAGGTACATCTGTGACAGAGCCGCCTCTACCTACTCGTATCCAGACAGGGATTTATTTCTTAGAAAACTCACAAAATCTCTATAATACCAAAATTCTAGGAAGTTCTTCTATACTAATCCTTAAAGTCTATCTTCGGGCTATGTGCTCTAATCAGAGTTTATCTAAATCTAGCTTCCAAGGTTAGTACTAAACTGTCTCTAATACCAACTGTAACGCCCTGACCCTAGTTACCTAGAGTCGGTGCATTATTGCGTAACATTGGCATGATCACAAAAGATCAAGTCTCGAAAGACCGATTTGTTTAGTAGCCCTGGAAACACTAGATACATTCATAAACGTTACATTATATCATAAAGTGAAAAAATACATTAACATGGTCTCCATAGTCCACACTCATATCCCCTTCCAACTATCCCTGTAGGTCATTCATAAAATACTTCTTCACATCCTGGAAAAATTAAAACATTGAAAGGGGTGAGCTCAGATGCTCAGTAAGGATAGCAATATTGCGGAAACTTTCATAAATAAACATTAACATTTAAGGAAATGTATAACTAAAACAAAAGCCTTTTTAAACTTGAACTTTAGCATAATATGACAAAAATAAAATTAAATAATGCCATTTACTTACTCACATGGATATTCTACTAGTCGAATAATCTCATGCAATATCAATAACCACTTTCATAATGATGGAAAGCATAATGCCTGACTATCATAACCACGTAGCCAAGGCCTCGTGCCAAGTCTACAATAAGATTTTGTCAAGGCCTCGTGCCAAGACACTAGTTTGTCTCATGAGACCTACCGATGGATTAGGAGCTGTAGCGGGCTCCACCCGTCACTTATTAAGTCCAATGCATTCCTCATATGAATAGGTTTAAACATATCATAAACCATAACATAATTTTATCACATAAAACATGCATAAAGGAAACATAACATTTCCACATTTCAATCACAAGATATCAATACAACACATTGATATAATAAAAACACTTTCAATACCATTTTCAATACCAAAATAAATGAAAATTAAAACATTGTATTTATTTTTCATTCAGAAAAGTTATGGCTTGTAGAGGAAGTCGAAACACAAATAATGGTCACGGTGGCGGAGAAGTCATTGTCGCCACATACATAAGACAAAAACATTCCTTTTGTCATTTAGTAAAACTCTTTGTAAAAAAAATTCCTTTTTGAATAAAAGTCAAAGTCAAAGGGGTTTATACACCTTATAAAAGAAAGTTGTGTATAAAACAAAATATGCCTCAATGAAAGGAGATTGAGACGAAGACCCTTACAAAGATCATTTTTTTAAATAAAGTAGATCCATTATGTGTATTCACTATAAGTACACATAAATAAAGTACAAATACAAGATAGGACATAATAATATCATGACATAATTTGAAAGTAGGAGATTAACCCAAAGAATAGAAATTGGGTTAAGAAGTTCCCTTACCTTGCGTCCTGTCTTGACTTGACCGTTCTTTAACATCCTGAATAATAAACTAGAGTTAATTTATAATTTCTTAAGAACCTTTTTTCAAGTTTTTTATTCCTTTTATATCACTTATTACCATTTTATGAACATTATGTAATTATTTAAGTTAATAACAGTCGTTTTGTCGATCTTTGGTACTTGAGTCAAAAAATAGACTTCTTATAATTACAAGTTGTTCATGTGGTGAAATATCCATTATATCCAGAATTATATTCATGATATAGATATCATATATCTCATATATATCCAGTATATAAATTCATTCATAACATTACATAACATTTAGAGGTAAGAAATGAAATGCACCATTCATGTAGACGGTAAGTCGTACGTACGCATGAACACTACTTTCATTTCTATTTCATATTTAATGGAATGAAATCATAATGATATAAAGGTATATTATAATTTCATTATAATATCATATATAATATCATTTACTCCAACCTTTATACATCCCACATATGGCATTAACGATTCAAATCACTTTGAGGGGGCGGTAGTCCGCACTTCCTAAAATGAAAATATCGCGTTTAGCCATAATGGAAACAATAAAGGTATGTCATAAATGAAAAATACAAAACCTTAAGTAAAACATAAACATATTATATATCATATATATAAATAGAGTGAAATCTTAATGTCCACCTTTGAAGGTGTTATATGAGTGTTGAACAATCATCATTTCGTGAGGCAGAAATGCGCCATCCATAGAAACAGTATGTTCTTTAACCATTAGATGTAGGTGTGTGTAAGTGTCGCTCGAATACTTATTATAACAAAATACTAGTATATTGAGGATACTGGTTTTGTTACAAAATAAATGAATAAAAAGAGTTTAGGGGGTTGGATAAGAAAAATAAAACAAAATAATATAAGATAAGACATTACCTTAAAATCGGTTAACTCTTTTTTGATTTGAGCCAAAGGCTTCCTTGGAAAGAATTCTACCCAAAGTGAGGCTTGTAGGAGTAAGGGAGGGAAGTTGGGAGAGTATTTTGGCAGAGGTTGGCCGATCCAAATGGCTTGAAGGTGTGAATAAGGTGGTAGTGGTGGGGGCCTTTTATAAGTGGAGAGGAGGGGCACTCTTGGAATGTCATGAAATGTTACTTTATTAAGAAATGCTTTTCGGATTCTAAAGGTCCCACAATGATATATTTCGAAGCTATGGTGATAAGGGTTCTAAATATCCTCATACAATAGGTTTTTGACAATTGTAAGCCTTAGATTTTACATTATCTTTTCATTTTATTTAAATCGTTAATTAATGAGGTAATCACGACATCATCATGGTGTCATAAATAATTTAATTTATTTAATGTCTAAAAATTATAAAAAAAAAATATCATGATGTAGGAAATCTTTTTATATTTCTAATGAATATTTATAGTAAAAAATATGACTTGTATATCCCCATTTAAAAATTGTTTTAGTAAAACAACTAATGTTTGTGACATTTTTATTTTAACTTTAAATAAAAGTTATTTATGTCATTTTCCTACCAAAGTGGATCCATGGGGTCCCCAAGTTGACCCATGGATTGTCTTGGTCGGCCATGACACATCCAATAGGGTTAGGACAAGTGTAAAGGTCATTTAATATTATTATAACATTATCTTTACCTTAAATTACACTAATTACCTTTAATCGCGATTAATTAAACTTAAAAGTTTCTATTCACCAAAATATTATTTTAATCCCATTGAACCACATTTTACTTTATAATGACAACCATGTAAATAGGATTTTTTAAAATCACATCACAAAAGTGATAATATTTAATTTAAATGAAAAATCAGTTATTTAACTACCACTTAGTGGTTTCACTATTCATCAAAAATTGAAGTTTTTCAGAACAATGCCAAAATTTCACCCTAAGCTATAATTGATATTCCAAATTCAAAAATGATTTCTATTTTACAAAATTCCAAACATATAATTTGCATTAATTAATTTTATAACTAATTCCCACTGCCACAACAAATAGCGTGTTTTTAAGAAACAATATATATCAAAAGATTGACAATTGTTTATGTCCATTTTCAAAGTGAAATTAATTCTAATGAACACCATTGGATAAAATGGTAAAAATATATTATAATTATACTTTAAAACCACTCAATAGTATAATTTATCACTATAAATTATTTTGATTAAAAAAGTTGTTTTTATGTATTTTTCACTATTCATCAAAAATTGGAAGTTCTCAGAAAATTACAAAAAATTCAACTTAGGATAATTTCGATATTACGAATACAAAAATGAAGTCCATTTTGAAATATAAAATTTCTCTAATTTTAAAAAGTTGGTATTACTATTCATAACGGCTACTTTGATTAGTCGCGGTGTGTTAGAACTCGAACTTGCGTACAATGCAAGCTATTGCATTATTGAAAGTGAGGCGTGTCGTGAAAGCTTGGGGTGTTACATTCTACCCTCCTTTAATAAATTGCATCCTCACAATTTGAATTTTTTTCTTTGAAAGTAAAAGGTTGAAAATAGAAAATACCTTTGTGGAAAACCCACATCGGAAATAAGGTTAAAAAAATATAACTTCAAATGAAAGAAAGATAAGTACAAAGGTCACCCGAGATAGCCCATACTAGGATTTTATGAAAATATGGATATGGAAGAAAAACAAACCATCAAGGTCTGATGGAGAGTTTTAGAAAACTAGATTAGGAGAAAGTTAACCATAAGAAAATCACAAACTTGTGATTGGTTAAACAGTCATTGAATCCCCAGTAGGAAAAGTTAACCGGCAATGTTTTTGTTTTAAGTTACCTTTTATAAAGTTGAGTAGTTTATTTAGGAGATTTACTAAGAATGTAAGGGAATATACATACTTGTCATGTAGACTTTCATTCTTTAATAAATTTTTACCACAAACCCATCTTTCACTCTAAAAGGTAATAGAACTCAAAAATATTCTATTTATCCTAATTGTATAAGGTTCCAAATATTAACACATACCATTTAGATTAGTAAAACTATTTTGTAATAACTAGGGACTTCCTGTAGGCTAGTGGTAGGTAATAAAGGCATGTCGCACTATGGTTGTGGGTTCGATTCCTGCAGCTTTGTCCGACGCGACGGGTTATCCCCCGACCTGCAGGTTGTCCTTTTCCTAAAAATATAGTATTATAATATTCCAAAAGTAATCTTTAGAAATGTTTTAACCTTAAACAATACTATCCAAGGTTCAACTTAATCCATTCCAACCTTTATAGTTATCCAAAATACCTTTGTCCAGACTTTCTCTAAAAGGTCTCTAAATTCCAAAATCAATTGTATCATCAGATTCCTCAAACAAGGTAAAGTTTCTCTTATTGTCACATACAAAAATATGATTACCTTCATCATATTAAAACCTTAATGAAATAAACAAGTACTGAAGTACAATCCTTATATATATATCACATTATTCTAATAACCAGAATATAATTCATGAGGTCAAAAGCACCAATACATTAATTATTCCACTTCAACTGTAGTCACATCATAAGATTGGCCTTGATCCCTTGGCATTTTCTGAAGTAAGTTTCCCTGATGCTTAGGACATTCATTTGCATAATGACCCATTTCTCTACCATTGTATCATTCAACATTGATAGCCTCTTTCTTTCCCTTGCAATCACGTGCCTGGTGACCTTTTTCTCCACATTTATAACAAACTCCCATTCCTTTTAGGCAAGTACTAGGGTGATTCTTCCCACAATTATCACATAATGGAAAATCCTTCTTTCCCTTTTTCCCTTTATCTGTCTCTTGTTCCACCGTTCTCTTCTTCTCTTGCTTTACTTTATTGTCATAAGATTTAGAGAATTCCTTTTCTGTCTTGATAGCACATGAGACAATGTCTTCATACGAAGAGAAGGTTTGTGAGACTAATTCTCGACGAAGAAATGGTTTTAACCCATCAATGAAACGATCAATCTTACTTCTTGGGTTACGTATATAATCTGCAGCATGCCTCACTAACCTTGTAAAGTTGGCCTCATACTTTGCGACATTCTCATCCTCCTTTTGTCTCAGACTCAAAAATTGTCTTTCCATATCTACTCGATGGTCGCGAGGATAGTATTTTTCAAAGAAAAGATCTTTGAACTCCCTCCATTCCATATTTGATACTTCATCATCTTCCTTTGTGTTTTGAATCAATGACCACCATTGATCGGCATCTCCAGTGAGGCGGTAGACTGCCATGACAACCTTCTCCCTTTCGCCACTCCCTAAGGCATGTAATATTTTTTCTAAGGATTTTATCCATTGTTCAGCTACTAATGGATTTGTACCCCCATTAAATGTTGGCGGTTGTTGCCTCATGAAGTGGTCTAACATTGATCCTCCATGTTGCGGATCATGGTGCTCCATACGAGTAAGGTTATTATACATAACTTGAATGAGTTGTCCGAGTATGGTAATAAGTTGATCATCACTAGTTGTATCTCCAGATCCAAAATAATTATCTTGAGCAGGAGGGAAATCCCTACACGGAGTGCATGCATTGATACGGTTTCCATTCCTTCCACTAGGCGCCATTTCTAAACAATGGCATAAACTAGATTAGTTTATGAATCAAAATACATAATTCCATACTTATAAAATACTTAACATAAATTGAACTATTTATAGATATAATCCATAATCATAAAAAGAAATTTTTTCTTTGAGGAAGTATATACTCATAACCCTTCATAATGTTTTGTAAAGAAAATGAGAATTATCCTAAGCATATCCCCCTGGAAGTGTCGTAACCAAGAGTGCAGCAAGGCCCGTTGTCGTGCACCAGTTCCCGTTCGAGTCTAGCTCAAAGCGGTGTTTTTGGGTTTTACCCCTAGGTACATCTGTGACAGAGCCGCCTCTACCTACTCGTATCCAGACAGGGATGTATTTCTTAGAAAACTCACAAAATCTCTATAATACCAAAATTCTAGGAAGTTCTTCTATACTAATCCTTAAAGTCTATCTTCGGGCTATGTGCTCTAATCAGAGTTTATCTAAATCTAGCTTCCAAGGTTAGTACTAAACTGTCTCTAATACCAACTGTAACGCCCTGACCCTAGTTACCTAGAGTCGGTGCATTATTGCGTAACATTGGCATGATCACAAAAGATCAAGTCTCGAAAGACCGATTTGTTTAGTAGCCTTGGACACACTAGATACATTCATAAACGTTACATTATATCATAAAGTGAAAAAATACATTAACATGGTCTCCATAGTCCACACTCATATCCCCTTCCAACTATCCCTGTAGGTCATTCATAAAATACTTCTTCACATCCTGGAAAAATTAAAACATTGAAAGGGGTGAGCTCAGATGCTCAGTAAGGATAGCAATATTGCGGAAGCTTTCATAAATAAACATTAACATTTAAGGAAATGTATAACTAAAACAAAAGCCTTTTTAAACTTGAACTTTAGCATAATATGACAAAAATAAAATTAAATAATGCCATTTACTTACTCACATGGATATTCTACTAGTCGAATAATCTCATGCAATATCAATAACCACTTTCATAATGATGGAAAGCATAATGCCTGACTATCATAACCACGTAGCCAAGGCCTCGTGCCAAGTCTACAATAAGATTTTGTCAAGGCCTCGTGCCAAGACACTAGTTTGTCTCATGAGACCTACCGATGGATTAGGAGCTGTAGCGGGCTCCACCCGTCACTTATTAAGTCCAATGCATTCCTCATATGAATAGGTTTAAACATATCATAAACCATAACATAATTTTATCACATAAAACATGCATAAAGGAAACATAACATTTCCACATTTCAATCACAAGATATCAATACAACACATTGATATAATAAAAACACTTTCAATACCATTTTCAATACCAAAATAAATGAAAATTAAAACATTGTATTTATTTTTCATTCAGAAAAGTTATGGCTTGTAGAGGAAGTCGAAACACAAATAATGGTCACGGTGGCGGAGAAGTCATTGTCGCCACATACATAAGACAAAAACATTCCTTTTGTCATTTAGTAAAACTCTTTGTAAAAAAAATTCCTTTTTGAATAAAAGTCAAAGTCAAAGGGGTTTATACACCTTATAAAAGAAAGTTGTGTATAAAACAAAATATGCCTCAATGAAAGGAGATTGAGACGAAGACCCTTACAAAGATCATTTTTTTAAATAAAGTAGATCTATTATGTGTATTCACTATAAGTACACATAAATAAAGTACAAATACAAGATAGGACATAATAATATCATGACATAATTTGAAAGTAGGAGATTAACCCAAAGAATAGAAATTGGGTTAAGAAGTTCCCTTACCTTGCGTCCTGTCTTGACTTGACCGTTCTTTAACATCCTGAATAATAAACTAGAGTTAATTTATAATTTCTTAAGAACCTTTTTTCAAGTTTTTTATTCCTTTTATATCACTTATTACCATTTTATGAACATTATGTAATTATTTAAGTTAATAACAGTCGTTTTGTCGATCTTTGGTACTTGAGTCAAAAAATAGACTTCTTATAATTACAAGTTGTTCATGTGGTGAAATATCCATTATATCCAGAATTATATTCATGATATAGATATCATATATCTCATATATATCCAGTATATAAATTCATTCATAACATTACATAACATTTAGAGGTAAGAAATGAAATGCACCGTTCATGGAGACGGTAAGTCGTACGTACGCATGAACACTACTTTCATTTCTATTTCATATTTAATGGAATGAAATCATAATGATATAAAGGTATATTATAATTTCATTATAATATCATATATAATATCATTTACTCCAACCTTTATACATCCCACATATGGCATTAACGATTCAAATCACTTTGAGGGGGCGGTAGTCCGCACTTCCTAAAATGAAAATATCGCGTTTAGCCATAATGGAAACAATAAAGGTATGTCATAAATGAAAAATACAAAACCTTAAGTAAAACATAAACATATTATATATCATATATATAAATAGAGTGAAATCTTAATGTCCACCTTTGAAGGTGTTATATGAGTGTTGAACAATCATCATTTCGTGAGGCAGAAATGCGCCATCCATAGAAACAGTATGTTCTTTAACCATTAGATGTAGGTGTGTGTAAGTGTCGCTCGAATACTTATTATAACAAAATACTAGTATATTGAGGATACTGGTTTTGTTACAAAATAAATGAATAAAAAGAGTTTAGGGGGTTGGATAAGAAAAATAAAACAAAATAATATAAGATAAGACATTACCTTAAAATCGGTTAACTCTTTTTTGATTTGAGCCAAAGGCTTCCTTGGAAAGAATTCTGCCCAAAGTGAGGCTTGTAGGAGTAAGGGAGGGAAGTTGGGAGAGTATTTTGGCAGAGGTTGGCCGATCCAAATGGCTTGAAGGTGTGAATAAGGTGGTAGTGGTGGGGGCCTTTTATAAGTGGAGAGGAGGGGCACTCTTGGAATGTCATGAAATGTTACTTTATTAAGAAATGCTTTTCAGATTCTAAAGGTCCCACAATGATATATTTCGAAGCTAAGGTGATAAGGGTTCTAAATATCCTCATACAATAGGTTTTTGACAATTGTAAGCCTTAGATTTTACATTATCTTTTCATTTTATTTAAATCGTTAATTAATGAGGTAATCACGACATCATCATGGTGTCATAAATAATTTAATTTATTTAATGTCTAAAAATTATAAAAAAAAATATCATGATGTAGGAAATCTTTTTATATTTCTAATGAATATTTATAGTAAAAAATATGACTTGTATATCCCCATTTAAAAATTGTTTTAGTAAAACAACTAATGTTTGTGACATTTTTATTTTAACTTTAAATAAAAGTTATTTATGTCATTTTCCTACCAAAGTGGATCCATGGGGTCCCCAAGTTGACCCATGGATTGTCTTGGTCGGCCATGACACATCCAATAGGGTTAGGACAAGTGTAAAGGTCATTTAATATTATTATAACATTATCTTTACCTTAAATTACACTAATTACCTTTAATCGCGATTAATTAAACTTAAAAGTTTCTATTCACCAAAATATTATTTTAATCCCATTGAACCACATTTTACTTTATAATGACAACCATGTAAATAGGATTTTTTAAAATCACATCACAAAAGTGATAATATTTAATTTAAATGAAAAATCAGTTATTTAACTACCACTTAGTGGTTTCACTATTCATCAAAAATTGAAGTTTTTCAGAACAATGCCAAAATTTCACCCTAAGCTATAATTGATATTCCAAATTCAAAAATGATTTCTATTTTACAAAATTCCAAACATATAATTTGCATTAATTAATTTTATAACTAATTCCCACTGTCACAACAAATAGCGTGTTTTTAAGAAACAATATATATCAAAAGATTGACAATTGTTTATGTCCATTTTCAAAGTGAAATTAATTCTAATGAACACCATTGGATAAAATGGTAAAAATATATTATAATTATACTTTAAAACCACTCAATAGTATAATTTATCACTATAAATTATTTTGATTAAAAAAGTTGTTTTTATGTATTTTTCACTATTCATCAAAAATTGGAAGTTCTCAGAAAATTACAAAAAATTCAACTTAGGATAATTTCGATATTACGAATACAAAAATGAAGTCCATTTTGAAATATAAAATTTCTCTAATTTTAAAAAGTTGGTATTACTATTCATAACGGCTACTTTGATTAGTCGCGGTGTGTTAGAACTCGAACTTGCGTACAATGCAAGCTATTGCATTATTGAAAGTGAGGCGTGTCGTGAAAGCTTGGGGTGTTACATTCTACCCTCCTTTAATAAATTGCATCCTCACAATTTGAATTTTTTTCTTTGAAAGTAAAAGGTTGAAAATAGAAAATACCTTTGTGGAAAACCCACATCGGAAATAAGGTTAAAAAAATATAACTTCAAATGAAAGAAAGATAAGTACAAAGGTCACCCGAGATAGCCCATACTAGGATTTTATGAAAATATGGATATGGAAGAAAAACAAACCATCAAGGTCTGATGGAGAGTTTTAGAAAACTAGATTAGGAGAAAGTTAACCATAAGAAAATCACAAACTTGTGATTGGTTAAACAGTCATTGAATCCCCAGTAGGAAAAGTTAACCGGCAACGTTTTTGTTTTAAGTTGCCTTTTATAAAGTTGAGTAGTTTATTTAGGAGATTTACTAAGAATGTAAGGGAATATACATACTTGTGATGTAGACTTTCATTCTTTAATAAATTTTTACCACAAACCCATCTTTCACTCTAAAAGGTAAGAGAACTCAAAAATATTCTATTTATCCTAATTGTATAAGGTTCCAAATATTAACACATACCATTTAGATTAGTAAAACTATTTTGTAATAACTAGGGACTTCCTGTAGGCTAGTGGTAGGTAATAAAGGCATGTCGCACTATGGTTGTGGGTTCGATTCCTGCAGCTTTGTCCGACGCGACGGGTTATCCCCCGACCTGCAGGTTGTCCTTTTCCTAAAAATATAGTATTATAATATTCCAAAAGTAATCTTTAGAAATGTTTTAACCTTAAACAATACTATCCAAGGTTCAACTTAATCCATTCCAACCTTTATAGTTATCCAAAATACCTTTGTCCAGACTTTCTCTAAAAGGTCTCTAAATTCCAAAATCAATTATATCATCAGATTCCTCAAACAAGGTAAAGTTTCTCTTATTGTCACATACAAAAATATGATTACCTTCATCATATTAAAACCTTAATGAAATAAACAAGTACTGAAGTACAATCCTTATATATATATCACATTATTCTAATAACCAGAATATAATTCATGAGGTCAAAAGCACCAATACATTAATTATTCCACTTCAACTGTAGTCACATCATAAGATTGGCCTTGATCCCTTGGCATTTTCTGAAGTAAGTTTCCCTGATGCTTAGGACATTCATTTGCATAATGACCCATTTCTCTACCATTGTATCATTCAACATTGATAGCCTCTTTCTTTCCCTTGCAATCACGTGCCTGGTGACCTTTTTTCCCACATTTATAACAAACTCCCATTCCTTTTAGGCAAGTACCAGGGTGATTCTTCCCACAATTATCACATAATGGAAAATCCTTCTTTCCCTTTTTCCCTTTATCTGTCTCTTGTTCCACCGTTCTCTTCTTCTCTTGCTTTACTTTATTGTCATAAGATTTAGAGAATTCCTTTTCTGTCTTGATAGCACATGAGACAATGTCTTCATACGAAGAGAAGGTTTGTGAGACTAATTCTCGACGAAGAAATGGTTTTAACCCATCAATGAAACGATCAATCTTACTTCTTGGGTTACGTATATAATCTGCAGCATGCCTCACTAACCTTGTAAAGTTGGCCTCATACTTTGCGACATTCTCATCCTCCTTTTGTCTCAGACTCAAAAATTGTCTTTCCATATCTACTCGATGGTCGCGAGGATAGTATTTTTCAAAGAAAAGATCTTTGAACTCCCTCCATTCCATATTTGATACTTCATCATCTTCCTTTGTGTTTTGAATCAATGACCACCATTGATCGGCATCTCCAGTGAGGCGGTAGACTGCCATGACAACCTTCTCCCTTTCACCACTCCCTAAGGCATGTAATATTTTTTCTAAGGATTTTATCCATTGTTCAGCTACTAATGGATTTGTACCCCCATTAAATGTTGGCGGTTGTTGCCTCATGAAGTGGTCTAACATTGATCCTCCATGTTGCGGATCATGGTGCTCCATACGAGTAAGGTTATTATACATAACTTGAATGAGTTGTCCGAGTATGGTAATAAGTTGATCATCACTAGTTGTATCTCCAGATCCAAAATAATTATCTTGAGCAGGAGGGAAATCCCTACACGGAGTGCATGCATTGATACGGTTTCCATTCCTTCCACTAGGCGCCATTTCTAAACAATGGCATAAACTAGATTAGTTTATGAATCAAAATACATAATTCCATACTTATAAAATACTTAACATAAATTGAACTATTTATAGATATAATCCATAATCATAAAAAGAAATTTTTTCTTTGAGGAAGTATATACTCATAACCCTTCATAATGTTTTGTAAAGAAAATGAGAATTATCCTAAGCATATCCCCCTGGAAGTGTCGTAACCAAGAGTGCAGCAAGGCCCGTTGTCGTGCACCAGTTCCCGTTCGAGTCTAGCTCAAAGCGGTGTTTTTGGGTTTTACCCCTAGGTACATCTGTGACAGAGCCGCCTCTACCTACTCGTATCCAGACAGGGATGTATTTCTTAGAAAACTCACAAAATCTCTATAATACCAAAATTCTAGGAAGTTCTTCTATACTAATCCTTAAAGTCTATCTTCGGGCTATGTGCTCTAATCAGAGTTTATCTAAATCTAGCTTCCAAGGTTAGTACTAAACTGTCTCTAATACCAACTGTAACGCCCTGACCCTAGTTACCTAGAGTCGGTGCATTATTGCGTAACATTGGCATGATCACAAAAGATCAAGTCTCGAAAGACCGATTTGTTTAGTAGCCTTGGAAACACTAGATACATTCATAAACGTTACATTATATCATAAAGTGAAAAAATACATTAACATGGTCTCCATAGTCCACACTCATATCCCCTTCCAACTATCCCTGTAGGTCATTCATAAAATACTTCTTCACATCCTGGAAAAATTAAAACATTGAAAGGGGTGAGCTCAGATGCTCAGTAAGGATAGCAATATTGCGGAAGCTTTCATAAATAAACATTAACATTTAAGGAAATGTATAACTAAAACAAAAGCCTTTTTAAACTTGAACTTTAGCATAATATGACAAAAATAAAATTAAATAATGCCATTTACTTACTCACATGGATATTCTACTAGTCGAATAATCTCATGCAATATCAATAACCACTTTCATAATGATGGAAAGCATAATGCCTGACTATCATAACCACGTAGCCAAGGCCTCGTGCCAAGTCTACAATAAGATTTTGTCAAGGCCTCGTGCCAAGACACTAGTTTGTCTCATGAGACCTACCGATGGATTAGGAGCTGTAGCGGGCTCCACCCGTCACTTATTAAGTCCAATGCATTCCTCATATGAATAGGTTTAAACATATCATAAACCATAACATAATTTTATCACATAAAACATGCATAAAGGAAACATAACATTTCCACATTTCAATCACAAGATATCAATACAACACATTGATATAATAAAAACACTTTCAATACCATTTTCAATACCAAAATAAATGAAAATTAAAACATTGTATTTATTTTTCATTCAGAAAAGTTATGGCTTGTAGAGGAAGTCGAAACACAAATAATGGTCACGGTGGCGGAGAAGTCATTTTCGCCACATACATAAGACAAAAACATTCCTTTTGTCATTTAGTAAAACTCTTTGTAAAAAAAATTCCTTTTTGAATAAAAGTCAAAGTCAAAGGGGTTTATACACCTTATAAAAGAAAGTTGTGTATAAAACAAAATATGCCTCAATGAAAGGAGATTGAGACGAAGACCCTTACAAAGATCATTTTTTTAAATAAAGTAGATCTATTATGTGTATTCACTATAAGTACACATAAATAAAGTACAAATACAAGATAGGACATAATAATATCATGACATAATTTGAAAGTAGGAGATTAACCCAAAGAATAGAAATTGGGTTAAGAAGTTCCCTTACCTTGCGTCCTGTCTTGACTTGACCGTTCTTTAACATCCTGAATAATAAACTAGAGTTAATTTATAATTTCTTAAGAACCTTTTTTCAAGTTTTTTATTCCTTTTATATCACTTATTACCATTTTATGAACATTATGTAATTATTTAAGTTAATAACAGTCGTTTTGTCGATCTTTGGTACTTGAGTCAAAAAATAGACTTCTTATAATTACAAGTTGTTCATGTGGTGAAATATCCATTATATCCAGAATTATATTCATGATATAGATATCATATATCTCATATATATCCAGTATATAAATTCATTCATAACATTACATAACATTTAGAGGTAAGAAATGAAATGCACCGTTCATGGAGACGGTAAGTCGTACGTACGCATGAACACTACTTTCATTTCTATTTCATATTTAATGGAATGAAATCATAATGATATAAAGGTATATTATAATTTCATTATAATATCATATATAATATCATTTACTCCAACCTTTATACATCCCACATATGGCATTAACGATTCAAATCACTTTGAGGGGGCGGTAGTCCGCACTTCCTAAAATGAAAATATCGCGTTTAGCCATAATGGAAACAATAAAGGTATGTCATAAATGAAAAATACAAAACCTTAAGTAAAACATAAACATATTATATATCATATATATAAATAGAGTGAAATCTTAATGTCCACCTTTGAAGGTGTTATATGAGTGTTGAACAATCATCATTTCGTGAGGCAGAAATGCGCCATCCATAGAAACAGTATGTTCTTTAACCATTAGATGTAGGTGTGTGTAAGTGTCGCTCGAATACTTATTATAACAAAATACTAGTATATTGAGGATACTGGTTTTGTTACAAAATAAATGAATAAAAAGAGTTTAGGGGGTTGGATAAGAAAAATAAAACAAAATAATATAAGATAAGACATTACCTTAAAATCGGTTAACTCTTTTTTGATTTGAGCCAAAGGCTTCCTTGGAAAGAATTCTGCCCAAAGTGAGGCTTGTAGGAGTAAGGGAGGGAAGTTGGGAGAGTATTTTGGCAGAGGTTGGCCGATCCAAATGGCTTGAAGGTGTGAATAAGGTGGTAGTGGTGGGGGCCTTTTATAAGTGGAGAGGAGGGGCACTCTTGGAATGTCATGAAATGTTACTTTATTAAGAAATGCTTTTCGGATTCTAAAGGTCCCACAATGATATATTTCAAAGCTAAGGTGATAAGGGTTCTAAATATCCTCATACAATAGGTTTTTGACAATTGTAAGCCTTAGATTTTACATTATCTTTTCATTTTATTTAAATCGTTAATTAATGAGGTAATCACGACATCATCATGATGTCATAAATAATTTAATTTATTTAATGTCTAAAAATTATAAAAAAAAATATCATGATGTAGGAAATCTTTTTATATTTCTAATGAATATTTATAGTAAAAAATATGACTTGTATATCCCCATTTAAAAATTGTTTTAGTAAAACAACTAATGTTTGTGACATTTTTATTTTAACTTTAAATAAAAGTTATTTATGTCATTTTCCTACCAAAGTGGATCCATGGGGTCCCCAAGTTGACCCATGGATTGTCTTGGTCGGCCATGACACATCCAATAGGGTTAGGACAAGTGTAAAGGTCATTTAATATTATTATAACATTATCTTTACCTTAAATTACACTAATTACCTTTAATCGCGATTAATTAAACTTAAAAGTTACTATTCACCAAAAAAATTATTTTAATCCCATTGAACCATATTTTACTTCCAAATGACAACCATGTACGTCGGATTTTTGAAAATCACATCACAAAAGTGATAATATTTCATTTAAATGAAAAATCAGTTATTTAACTACCACTTAGTGGTTTCACTATTCATCAAAAATTGAAGTTTTTCAGAACAATGCCAAAATTTCACCCTAAGCTATAATTGATATTCCAAATTCAAAAATGATGTCTATTTTACAAAATTACAAACATATAAGTTGCATTAATTAATTTTATAACTAATTCCCGCTGTCACAACAAATAGCATGTTTTTAAGAAATAATATATATCAAAAGATTGACAATTGTTTATGTCCATTTTCAAAGTGAAATTAATTATAATGAACACCATTGGATAAAATGGTAAAAATATATTCTAATTATACTTTAAAACCACTCAATAGTATAATTTATCACTATAAATTATTTTTATTAAAAAAATTGTTTTTATGTATTTTGCACTATTCATCAAAAATTGGAAGTTCTCAGAAAATTACAAAAAATTCAACTTAGGATAATTTCGATATTACGAATACAAAAATGAAGTCCATTTTGAAATATAAAATTTCTATAATTTTAAAAAGTGGGTATTACTATTCATAACGGCTACTTTGATTAGTCGCGGTGTGTTAGAACTCGAACTTGCGTATAATGCAAGCTATTGCATTATTGAAAGTGAGGCGTGTCGTGAAAGCTTGGGGTGTTACAATTTGGCTAGTTGTGTTGAGGCTCGATGGATGTGTGGGATGTGTTGGGATAGGTGCATAGTTGAGTTGTGTTGTTTAGATAGGCCCAGAGGTTTAGTTATTGGATGTTTTCTAACTACGACAACATCTGGGTGGTCTATAATAAATTTGGGGTAGTATGTAGGTGAGCTGGGGAAGATTTTTCCTATGGATTTTTTTATTAAAAGGGGATAGGTCAACTTTTATTTGGAAAATGGGGTTGGTAAGTTCCAATTCAAGTGAAATTTATTGGGTTAAAATACCAAATCAACACTTGAAGTGGTGATGATATTAATAAATTTGTATCCATCAACGCTACTTCAAGTGGCACTGATCATTGAATGAAAATTTTCATTGGAGCCACTTGATGTGGAGCCTAAAATCTCCACCCCTCACCCCCACCATTTCACTCACCCCCTCTTCTCCCATGATGCTACATTATACCCTCTATGCTCTGTGATTTTTCTTTGAATCCTCATCAGCCCTCTTCTCTCAAACCCCTCCTCGCCTTCGTTTACCTACCAATTTTGAGGTAATTCTATTTTTATATTTGTTTAATATTGTAGTTTATTTATTTATTTGACTAGAAAATAGTTAATGTATTATATTTAGAACCTAATAATTATATAATTTTATTTAGTAATTAATTAATCAAGTAATTAATTAATTAATTGGAATTAGTGCATAGTTAATCATAATTAATAATTATTTAATTAAGTAATTAATTATAATCAGTAGTTAATTAACTGTAATTAGTATTTACATAATTGTAATTAGTAATTAATTTATTATTACTTAATTGTAATTAGGGATTAGTTAATTGTAATTAGTAAATAAATTAATGTAATTAGGAATTAATTAATTATAATTAGGAATTAATTAGTAATTATTTTATTATTAATTAATTAGTAAGTAGTTTATTATTAACAAATAATAATTAAGAATTAATTAATTTTATTTAGTGACTAGATTAATGTAATTAGAAATTAATTAAATTTAATTAATACTTAGTTAATTTTAACAAGTAATTAATTAATGAATTAATTAATTGTAATTAGTAAGTAATTAAATGTAATTAGTAATTACATAATTGTAATTAGTAATTAGTTTATTATTAATTAATTATAATTAGTAATTAATTGATTTTATTTGGGGAATAAATTAACATAATTAGCAATCAATTGATTTTAATTAATAATTATTAATTTTAATTAGTACTTAATTAATTAAGTAATTAATTATAATTGTCAATTAATTAACTGTAAATATTAATTAATAAATTAAGTAATTAATTTTAATTAATAAGTAATTAATTGTAATTAGTAATTACATAATTGTAATTAGTAATTAGTTTATTATTAATTAATTATAATTAGTAATTAATTAATTGTATTTAGGGAATAAATTAACATAAATGTCAATTAATTAATTCTAATTAATACTTATTAATTGTAACTTGTACTTAATTAAATAAATAATTAATTGTAATTAGTATTTAATTAACTACCATTAGTAATTAATTAATTAAGTAATTAATTAATTAATTAATTAATTATATTTAGTAGGTAATTAACTGTGATTAGTAATTACATAATTGTAATTAATAATTATTTTATTATTATTTAATTATATTTAACAATTAATTAATTGTAATGAGTGAATAAATTAACATAATTAGCAATAAATTAATTTTAATTAATACTTAGTTAATTGTAATTATTAGCTAATTATTTATGTAATTAATTGAAATTAGTAATTAATTAACTCTAATGAGTAATTAATTAATAAAGAAATTAATTGTAATTAATTATTAATTAAATATAATTTTTAATTACATAATTTTAATT
Source organism: Viscum album (assembly GCA_963277665.1). NCBI lineage: Eukaryota > Viridiplantae > Streptophyta > Magnoliopsida > Santalales > Viscaceae > Viscum > Viscum album. The sequence goes on from OY728157.1 coordinate 1,730,588,921, forward strand.
AGTAATTCATTTATTATTAGTTAATTATAATTCGTAATTAATTAATTTTAATTAGTGAATAAATTAACATAATTAGTAATTAATTAATTTTAATTAAAACTTAGTTAATTTCAATTAGTAATTAATTAACTATAATTAATAATTACATAATTGTAATTAGTAATTAGTTTATTATTAATTAATTATAATTACCAATTAATTAATTGTAATTAGTGAAAAAATTAACCTAATTAGAGCCTTGCATTACATTCTAGGTATGACAATGAATTTAGTTTTTCATCTACCTTGACCTCAGTTTGTAATTGAAGTTATGAACTTTAATTTAGTTGTTAAATATATTTTTTGCATGTTAAGTGTTTGAGTTTTTATGAAATAAATTATCTCTTAAGTAATGTATCCCTGGGTAGAGGGGCTTTGGGTCGGACCACTTACTTTCAAAGAGGCTTGCCTTGGCTAGGAAAGTGAATGGGGTTGGCTATCTATCACTCTGGGCTTACTCATGTAGAGTTTTCCAATTTCATATAACTCTATGATTTTACATGATGCATTCATGTAACTCGTGCATATGATGAATCTGGATATGTATGAATATGTTTAACTTCTATTTTTGGGTAAGTAATATAAACTCATTGGTTGTGTAAAGAGTTACACATCAATATAGTTTGAACATATTGATTTGGTGAAGGGAATAAAATTCCAACCTAAATTACTAGAAGTATGCATACATAAATTGTTTCTCTAGTCATATTTAATTAGTAATGATGGTTTATTTTAGATAAAAAAGATGGCTGCCTATATTTATTTCAACAGTCAAATAATTGAGACTGAAAAAGGATGTTGTTATAGTATATGACCAGAAGGAGTTTTGATTCTTGGAGGCTATACAAATTTGGAGTTTTTTCAAATAAAAATTCATAGAAAGTTAAAATTGATAGCGAATCAAGTGATTGAGTCCATCACATAAAGACATCTGTAATTTATAGATAGGTTGTGGCATGTGGACTATCCAGTAACTAATGATGAAGAACGGAAACACATACTTTCATTTGTTAACTATCAACCTAAGAATAAAACGATGGAGTTGTATGTCACTATAGCTACAACAGAGGTTCCATCGACACTGGAAGTTGGACCATCACAACATCATGATACTATGTCATAACCTCCTATGATAACACTTTAAGAAGTTCCATCAGCAACGATAGTTGATCTATCATGTCCTCTGGCCATAGTTTCTATGGATAGTCCTCCACGTATGTTAGATGCACTGGTTGATGATTTTGAGGATGATGATAATTTTGAATAGTAAGAAGATGAGGAAGTTGAGGAAGAATAAGAGAATGAAAAAGAAGAGTCTATGCCCACTCATGTAAGGTTCAACAAAACTTTAAACCATCCACCAGTATTGGATTCATGGCCGAACAGAGGCATGAACCACTTTCCACAATTTGATTGCTCAGTTATTACTCTTAGAATGAAATTTCTAGGAATTATTGATGGCACAAATCGAGTGTTGGATGAAGGTGTTCTATATATTGGAAGCGAGTTTGAGAGTAAAGAAGCAATTAAAAATGTGAAAAAACAATATCACATTGAAATATATTATAGTTACGTTGTAGAAGAGTCTTATAGTTACATTGTAGAAGAGTCAAAGAGGCCTTATTAAGTGATTTTGTGTGACAAATATGGTTCAAAATATCAGATACATGTAGGATCTATAATGTATAACAGTTTTCATAGTTAGCACATCACTATATTTACTCCACACACATGTGTAAACCCAAGATTATCATAGGAAAAATCATCATTAGATACTGAGTTTGTTTCAACTATTATTGTTGAAAAGATAAGAGCATGTCAAGATGTTCTTATCATTCTGGTGTTGTAGATAATGAAACAACTTTTTGGGTATCAAATATTTTACTGGAAGGCATGGGTGACATGGCATAAGGTTATTGTGAAATTGTATGATGACTGGGATTACTCTTATTGAGTTTACCATAACTTATGGAGATTTTACACCACAATAATCAAGTGACACATCAGTTTCATACTACTGAATATGTTAACCAACAAAACCAAGTTGATTAGTTGATGGTTGTGCTTGATAGATTTTTTTGTACATTTTTACCACATGAGGTAGATTTTATATATTGAGAACAGTTTATACAGATTCATGGAACATTTTTGTATGGAAATTATAATTAAACTTTATTGATTACTGCCACACAATATGGTAATTGATCCCATCTACCTTTGGCATTTACAATTGTGGATAAGGTGAACTTCTCATCATGGATCTAGTTTCTATCCTGCCTTCAAGGGTTTGTTATAGATGTAGAAAGGATTTGTATTATTTCATATCACCATCGAGAAATCAAGGAGGCAGTATAGTCTGAGGGTTTGTCTTGGAGACCACCCAATGTCCATCATCAATACTGTATTGGACACATTTCCAAAAATGTTTGAAATAAGCTCATGGAAAATTCCATGAATAAAGAAAAAATAAAAATTAGAAAGATATCCTTTTTCATTTTAAAAAAACTATCATTTTTATTGTAATATGTATTCTGATTGGTTATTGTTTGTTAGCTTACGAGCCTCAACAATAAAGGATGGAGTAGAATCTTTAAGATATCCACATAGCTAATCTATAAGTTTATGATTACATGATGTAAATACCAAAGAAAAAATGTTCATTGGCATATGATGATGGGAGGAGATATGAACATATGACGACCAACATCATAGAATGTATAAATGGAGTTTTCAAGGGAGTTCGAAAATTACACATCATAGGTAATTAAGAATATTTGATTATATGTTAATTATAAGAGCTATAATTAAAATATAATATTATTATAATGTTTTAAATGTAAATTATATGTTTGGTACAAGAGGCCTTCTATCATAGTGTAAAGTATTTTGTGGAATGAGGAAAGAATGATGAAGAGGGTCTGAACATAGGGATGTGCTATGGACAACATTTCTAGTGTGATCTAGCTAGATTTCTTTAGGAGGATGAAACATTTTGTGTATCTTCATTTGATCATGAAAAAAACAATTTGAGGTTATTGAACTCGGTGATGTTATGTCATATAGCAGTGGTCGTGTGTGAGTTGTTCTACTAGAGAAGCATTGCTTTGAATGTGGAAACTCTCAAGCATTACGATATCCTTGCGGCCATGTGATCACAACATGTTTTTACGTACTCCTATCATGGTTATAGTTTGTTGATCTAGTTTATCAACTAGAGAGTATTAACAATTGCTATAGTACTCCATGGATTCCAATCAGGGAATATTAGAATTTTTGGCTGTCTGATGGCAAACCCATTCTTCTACCAAATAAGACTAGGCTATGACCAAAAGGGAGGCCAATGTTGACTCTTATTAGGAATGAGATGGATTATCCCAGTGAATGGGAACCTAGATAGAGGTGAAACATATGTCTCCGGGAAGGTCACATGAGGACATGTTTCCCTAAACACATAGGGTAATCATCTAATAGTTAAAATGATTCATGTACTCTTTTAGTTAATGTAAAAGATTTTATATGTAAACATTTTTTTCATTATCACAATTTTTAATCATATTTATCTTATTTGTATATATAATAACTTTATAAAATATACTTATATATTATAATAAGTACATATATGTAGTATATAAAAGAATAGATATCAAAACTATATTTTATATTATATTTTTAACTATAAAGTTTATATCTATTTAATAAAACTATTAACATAATGAAAATATAAAAATTATTCTTTCCAAAAATTTATATTTCAATTCTCAAATTACATATGTTTTGTGTTAAATAGAAATCATTTTCAAACATAATAAACATTTTATGAAGGATTTTTTTGTGCTTCTAAAATAAATATTTAGAAGTACAAACACATAATGTATATTCAATTACTACTAGGGAAATTCAATTTAAATTAATTTCATTCATTACATGATAAAAAAATTTATAGTATAAATGTTACATAATAAAAAAGTTACATTTCATAATTTAAAAAATAAAGTATTCATTAGTAAAAAATTCGTGTTAAATCTGTTATGTGTAAGTTTAAACTCTTTTCATAGTATAACAAAATCATTTCACAAAGGAAATGTTGTCTGCTTCAAAACTAAAATAGCAAACAATTAACATATGTGGTCACTTGAAACAACATACTTCATCTTTATGAAAAATAAAAACAAAACTTAAAAAAATATTTTATACCAAATCATAAAAACATGTATGAGTTAGAAAAATATTTAAATTAATATTCTATAATTTTTCAATTCATATGGGGCAACCTTTTTTATTTTCCCAATAATTGCAGGTGTTGCGCGATGTGTTGGTGTGGGGACCAGTTAGACTTCTTATTGTTTAGAGATCACATCATTTTCATCATGATGCACCACCGATATCCATTTTTCCATACTTTAAACATGTTAGATTTTATACAGTCTCCATGTGTGACTTCAAGACCATTAATAACCACTTGATTGCTGCATTAGTTGAGATACAGCGTCCAGAGACACACAAATTTCATCTCCCTAAGGGGAGATAACCATTAATTTAGAGGAAGTCACCTACATTCTCGATCTACCCATCCATGGATAGATATTTTTAGGTGCCACTAGTGGTGACTGGTCTATGGTCATACATCGCCTATTAGGTGTTGACGTCATCGGAATACCACGTGTCATCAAGGGCTCTCGCTTGAGCATGGGGTGGTTTGATGAGAATTTAGATGTCATTCCTGATGATGTAGATAAGAAGATGCTTATTTGGAAAACTTGTGCATATATTATGCAACTGATCTAAGACATGTTGTGTGTCATCTAGTCCACCACCTTGGTAAACATAATGTACCTACCATTACTTGAGAATCTTGACTTAAGGACTACATACAGTTGGGGGTCTGTTGTATTATCACATCTATACAAATGTATCAATACTAAGCGTCGAGTTTATTTTCATTAGATTATAGGTTGTATAGATTTGGTACCAATGTGGTTCTAGGAGTTTTTTACATGCCTCGATCCTAGAGTTGTTGCACCACATCCACAATAGCTATTTCAAGACAGTCCTCAGGGATGTTGGTATGTTTATGTCATTACTTTGAGTTATTTAGTATTTTTGTTAATGTATTTTATAAAATTAATATATATTACTTTTTTTAACCATGTAGAGCTAGGCTCAGAAGTATGCACATACTCTGAGATATAGTGTGCACAGATTTTGATAGATATTTGATGCCATACAGCTAGCTGACATAAGTTAAACATTAATTTTTCATAGAAACAATCATTTTGTTATTACTTTTTTAATTTATTTCAATGTTTTCTTAGTAAAATTACCATTCTACTTTATTATTTTTTTGAGTTTACATTTTTGATTTCATGGACTCTATATAAAGGTTTTTTCTATGCATCATTTCCACCATACTGTATAACTATGATTAGAGATCGTGATGTAGTGGTGTCACTCATCCACTTCCACATCATTGAGTGGTACCATCCAAACTAGGTCATGCACCAATTTGGATATATGTAGAATATCCCCATGGAACCATGAAAACTTGATGGTTTATATTCCATTATTCTTACAGGTATACAAATTATAGATTGGCGGCAGTTTCATGAACATTCTATCAAGTTTTGGGACACATGTTTCAAATACCAAAACATTCAACACATATATCCCATAACACACTATTGGTTAGATGGTCAGGGGATTATGCGGACTAGTACTAATGACACACCATCATCTACCTTACATGTCAGGGGATTATAATTTAGTAGTTGGTATGTTTACTAAGATTTATTATATTTTTTTAGCTCATGCTTCATATTAATTTAAATTTTATTTCATTTGCAGTTAGACAACATCGCTTGTCTTGAACATACAATAGATCCTCAGAGGGAGGCATTTATTAGGTAGGATGTATTTCACCCAGATTTGGTGGCACTCAATGATCCTCTACATTTCATACATGAGAGTTTCTATGATGAGGATATATAGTTATATCAGAATCCATACTCTTCAGATGAGGCTCCTGGGGATGATGATTCCCATGTTGTGCCTTCTGTGGATGATGCACCACCACCACCACCACCAGCTGGAAGATAGAGATGAAGAAATCAGAAAGGGAAGAGGTGATTACATAGACATAAAATAGAGGCTCCTGCAGATGCTACCGAATCGCAAAGAGATGATCATGCACAACATACTGAGGATCTTGCACAACCGGAAGATTCTTATGTACCACATATGTTGTCTTTTGCTGACTGTGATGGAATACAAGCTAGGTGTGGTAATATAGTTTGTGGTGGCCCCCAATCCCACCAATGATGACTTTTTTGATATCACACTTCTACCAATTTTAGGATCTTCAGGACCATAAGGCTCCATATATTATTTTGGGTTGTCCTCCACGCATGATGTTGGATAGTCCTCTACACACCACCATGAGGAGGCACCCACAACACTACAAGAGGAGGAACCCACATCTATAGTTAGGACACCAGAGTGGCAGAGATTTTAGACATGGATTGGGAATGATGTTCATACGTTGTGTTGTGGTACTAAGGGGCATTGATGTTGATGTATTTAGATACCACATTTTATATATTAAAAAACCTATTTATTGAGATAATTAATTATTGTTTTAGAAAAATAAAAATAAATTAAAAAATATTGTAAATAAAAACTAATTTACATGAACTATTAATAAATTACAACAAACTCTTAATAGTTTAAAATTTCAATTAGATTGTACTTATAGTTTATATCTTATAAGCTTCCTTGTAACATAAAATTTGTACTTATAAATCATTGTTCCAATAAAGTTATTTTTCATTGAATTTATTTAGAAAATTATTTTAATTTTTCAATAATTTATTGTATGTTTAATCAGTATGAAAATTTTCATTTAAATTGTATTTATACTTTATAATTTATATATTTTCAAAGTCACATACTTATAACATTATTATGTTTTATGCATGTGACTTCAAAAGCATATAAATTATAAAGTACAAGCACAATCAAAATTAAATTTATCACACTGACTAAACATATAATAAATTAATGAAAAATGAAAAGAAAATCAACATATAGTAAACATAAATTATTTTACATGACACAAACTTAAATGTTTAAAAACATAACATTTATAGTTTACATAATTTATGGGCATATTTCTTATTAATTTTTATATTATTAGTTCAATTATTATGAAATATTATTAATGATGTTATTATTATTTAATGTTATTATTTTTAATATATATATAATTATATATTTATAATTATACATAAATATACATAATTTAAAAAAAATATTTATATGATTATAAATAAAAATTTATATATTTACATCATTATAAAATTATAATAAATATATTTAAATAATAAATATATTTATTATATTTATAATTATATAAATAAGTTTTTATTTATAATTTTATATATTAATATTTATTTATAATTAAATTTATAAAAACATATTTTCAATTTCTTTAATAATTATATAATCGTAAATCTATCTTTATAAATAAATAAATATCATTATATAAATATAAATGTATTTATAATTATATAATTATTAAAAAAAATTATATATACATTTAAAATATATTTATAATTATATAATTTAATATAAATATAAACACCTACCAATTTAAAATTTAATTTTAATATATATATATATTTCTATAAATAAATATATTTAAAATATGAAATTATTTATAATTATATTTATATTAAATATTTATAAATAAATATTTATTTACAAATATATATTTATTTATATAAATATTTATTTACAATTCTAAATAAATATATATATATACACACAAAATATTATCCAAACCTGCCCAGATCAATGATAATAATAAAGTGGTTAATAATATAATTAAAAATAAATCTTAATTAAAATAGTAATATAAAAAATATAATTATTAAAAATATTGTTGTTATTAATAATTTATTATATATTTTAAAATATTTTAAATATATTTATAAATAAATATTTATAACTATATAAATATAGATTTATAAATATATATTTATAATTATATAATTACAAGTATATATATAAATATAATTATAAATATATATTTATAAATATAATTGTTCCCCCGAGCACCTAATATATATATATATATATATATATATATATATATATTAGGGGGGAGGTGGGGTGGGGCATAAGGTGGGGGGAGAAAGTGCCACTTTTATAGTGTTTTCCTCTATAACTTGTAATTGAAATTTCATATAGCTGAACCTAAATTGATAAACTCTCATTTAAGGAATAAATTGAAGGTTGATATTGTGGATCCCATGGTTATATGATGATGACCCTATGTTTTGGTAGTTGGGGATAGAGAGACACCTAGTTTATGAGGTTCCTATAATGTGTGGTGTATATGGTAGTTGGATGATATGCCTGTTATTATTTTCTATAAAATGTGATATTAAGAATTTTTATAGTAATGTGTTATAAAATTTGTGTTTGAATTATCGAAAAATTCCTCCCTAACAACCTCTGATAGAGCACTAGAATGGTAGTGATGAGCACGTCCTACTAATGATTGGTCGTGATCTTCCCATGGTATCAAGGAAGACTGTAGATTCTCACCTCCGGTAGAGCTTATTATGAGTTGTACAGTTGATGGAGAGAGTGACTCCTCAAGGTACTCTTATGATGTTGGAGCTGAATAAAGATTTTCACCTAAAATTTCATTTATTATTCATTGGGGAGGGTGTTCCCCAGGTATCCGTGATTTAGATGGAGTTGGTCAAGGTGATATTTGACCATCTTATGATACAACTGAAGAGGACGATGAAGCTAGTGGTATATATGCTTCAACATTAAATGAGGAACTGGTGGGATATTCCATTTTAGGCAGATAAACACACGATTTTGTACTAGAATGAATTTCAGAACAATGTTCTTGAACATTTATTTCTAGAGACCCTGAGAGTAGGTAAAGCTAGGGAGTTCATACACCTCAAATAAGGAAGCATGTTATTGATGGATTATTTTGATCAATTTACAAATATATAGTGTTTTACCTCTATGATGGTAGGGAATGAAGTGGTTAGGGCTATATGGTTTTAGGATGGGATACGTTATGAGGTTTGAGTGTAATTGAATGCCTTATATCTTCCATTTTTTCTAAGTTCATCAATCAAGAACATATTACCGAGAGGAACTTGAGTGAAGGTGAAAGCTTATGGTAGGTGGATTATTCTAGGAGGACTATAGGTGTACCTTTATATAGTAGGAAGCTCCCTCTTGATATTGAATGTTAGAGCATTGACATGAAGAGTAGTTAGGGCAGTGGATCGTCTCTCCCTCTTTAGGGAGATAGTGCAGTGTGGTGTCATTAGAGTGGTAGGTTTGGACATATTTTACCTCATTGTAATTGAATACTCATTGAGTGTTTAGTATGTGGCAAGATGGGACACCTACAGAGGTTTTGCTGGAATGCTGAATGGTTTTTGAGTGTCAGGGGAACTGGATAGGTAGATGATTCTAGAGCTTGATCTATTACACCACATCAACCAGGTAATTAGAGTTTCATCGGTTTTTAGGTTGAGGTAATGGACCTAGTCCCCAGGGGTAGGTCCATCAACAATATCAGATTATTTCTTTATATGTGAAGTAGGAAGAGGCTCAATAATGAGGTATTTTTTAGTTACATGTTGTTCATCCCACTCCTACTGATCTCGATGTCACACTCTACTATTCAAGGTGTGATTATAGTGGCTTCCACTTTAGCATGTGATTTATTGATAACCTCACATTATTTTATTTATTCTCAGTTTATGGATTAATTAGGATCACCCATATAGTACTTATATGGGGTGATGTTAATTGACATATTTCTAGGAGTGTGATTAGAGGTAATAATCTAGTGTAGGGAATGTGCCCTTGTGATTGGTGGTTGCAAATTTCTTTGGGATATCTTTTTATTAGAAATGGATAGTTTTGTTCTTATCATTAGGATGGATTGATTTGTACCATATCAATCCCATATCAACTATTATCATCCATGGGTATATTTTACATTTCTCAGGGGTAGTATTTATGCTTAAGATAGAGAGTGGGACTTGCAGGTGGGTCATGTAAGACTCAACCACCAGTAGTTGGGAGGTATTATAGCTTTGTAGGATGTTTTTTCACCTATTGTTGACTAATTATAGGATGTTTCCCCTGATGAATTTATGTGGTTTTCACAAAAGAGGGATGCTGAGTTTACTATCGAGATCATTCCTAGTGTAGAGTCTATCTCTATTATACTTTGAAAGATATATTCTATAGAGATACAATAGATAAAATATCAATTAGAGGAATTATAGGATAAAGGATTCATATAGATGATTACATCTCCTTAGGAAACCCCAATCCTATTCACTAATAAAAAGGATGGATCCTTGAGGATATGTGTGGATTATCAACGTTTGAAATAAGTGATGGTTAAAAATAAATATGCACTCCCTCATATTGATGATTTATTTAATTATATTATGGGAGATAGAATATTATCTAAGTTTTATTTAAAATTAGGTTATCCCCATCTCAGGGAGAGACATTCAAACATACCTTATACTACCTTCAAGAGTAGTTATAGTCTATATGATTATTTGGTGATTCCATTCAGTTTAACATTTGCAAAAATAGTATTCTTGGACTTTATTAATCTAGAATTCCATCCATATTGATATAGTTGTATGGTCATTTTTATTGATGACATTATTGTATACTTCAATTCAAATGAGGATCACACACAACATATAGAGAAAATTATAGGAATACTTCATGAGCATCGGTTATATGCCAAGCTCTCAAAGTGTCCCTTTTGGATTGACCATGTGTGGTTATTGAGGGATATTATATCTAAGTATGATGTATCAATGGAACCTAAGAAGGTCAAAATAGTTGTATCTTGGGATCATCCCAAAAATATTTTTGATATCCATAGTTTTTTTGGATTGGAAAGTCATAACTGGAGGTTTATTCATGATTTATCCTATTTGGTAGTGCTAATGATATAGATGATGAAAAAGGGAGTAATGTTTGTATGGTATGAAACTTGTGAAAGTGCCACCCAAGAGTTGAATAGAAAATTGATGACAACTCTAATCTTAACCTTGATTTAGCCGAGAAAGGAGTATACGTTATACCATTACAAAAAATAGCAGATTATTGGTGGTTATTTAGATATGGTTATGCACAACCCCTTATAAATTCATTTTTAGTATAAATTAGAGGAGATTATACATAATCCTCTCTAATCATCGAATTTAGAGTGGGTTCACAACCCCCTCTAATTTTTTTTTAATATTTTGATGGATTTTAGAGACGGTTATGCCAACATTGTCGCTAATTTAATAATTAGTGGTGCTATATATTTGGTTAGAGGTGGTGTATATATATATGTATGTATGTATGTATGTATGCATGCATGTATGTATGTATGTATGTATTATATTTGGTTGAATTTTAGAGGTGTTATATATGTATTATAAGGATTTTTTTAATAAAATGGTGGGGGGTCACAACCCCCTCTAATCGCATAAATCAGAGGGGATTTTGAATCCCCTTTAATCTAAGAAATTAGAGGGGGTTGTGACCTCAAATTAAAAAATTTATTAGAAAAAACTTTTATGGACAAAACTGAGAAACCTCATGTTTAACAAGACAACAAAGACTATAGAAAATACCAATATTATTAATGACTAGCTTGAAATTACTAGATGCGCCCTCCCTAAATAGTTTCCAATAAAAATGTGGTACCTTTTTATCCGGTTCATCTTTGATAGTCTCTTCAAATTGAGAAGCCATTTTGTCCCACACTTTCAAGAAATCCTCCACTGATATATTTTTATCATTAAATCCTCCAGTCATAATAAGATTTTACTTGTTGATCCACTCTCTTTACTCCTTGTTAGCGTCCACTTGGATTGGTCTCCCGTTCATCCTTTCTAAGTCCTCATTAGAAGCATTAATGATCAATACCTTTTCCAAGATCTCTTACTCATATTTCAAGAGAAGATCCCATGATTTCTCTATGGTCATATCCTCAAAAAACTATTTTGGATCAACCGAGATCACCAATGCATCATCAACTATTCCAGTTTCCTAACCTAATAGCCCTAGCTGCCCCTCATTATAGTAAAGAGCCAGCTGGAAGAGTGCCTCTAACCCCACACCAAAAAGCCCTCCAATCGTGACTGAGGATAAGTCCAACATAGGACTCTCATTTACCCAAACTCCAGACACTAGGTATTTGAAACCCTTAGAAGAATACTCCTTGCTCGTCTTTTCAAAAATTGATTCCACACATTGATACGCAAAAGCTTCCTCGAGTTTAACTTCTAATCCATTTCACCTTGACTTACTTGACGATCTGGTTATTATTGTTTTTGGATTATTTGAATAGTATTTGTAGGGTCTTGGTTTTTCATATCCTTGGGAACCAAAAGGTTTCAAATCAAGAGAATACCTTGTTTACCTTTCCTTGACCCAGTTCTAACCAAAGCCTCCTTCTCATAGTCCGATCTTAGCTAGGAGACCCCATCAAGATCACTTGTATCCTCATCATCTGAGTGTCCCCTGACCTTCTAGAGCTTCCATCTTGGAATGGAAGTTTTACGACCCTCAGGATACACATTTTCCTTCCCCTAATTCAGAGACGAGAAGTAGTTCTGCATCAAAATAAGATTTACAGCCATGCATGAATCTGGATCTCGTCAGCTCAGGGACACTATCTTAAGCACCATAGATGCATGTGTCTCTTTAAGAACTCCATGAGAAACAACACCATTGTGATATGAGAGTTGATCATTCCCATGAGCATGGTCACTTCCACCGTTCTAAATATTTTCAGCAAAAGAGCGAGCAATCATAGGAAAGGGACTTCCCAAGGTCGGCTCTACCAATTGGGGAGTGCCTATATCATGAAGCAGTGTTTCAAAAATATATGAAACTCTTGGATTTTCAGAACCTGGCTTGAAATTCGGCTTAACCAGGGGGGATCCCCTTCCACCTCTTGCCCGCCCGTACACACCCGATGATAGGAAGAAACCAGATGTCCCAAGAGATTTCATGATGAGTAGAAATTGGACCATGATTCAAAGACAACCTTTTTCTTATACCAAAACTCTTCGCCAGCTAAGATCCATACACAATCAACTAGAGGTTTTGAAACATCGATCTCCACACATAAACGTGGTGAAATAGGGTGACTCACCGCGTTAGTTCTCTTATCCATACCCAAAAAATGGCTTATCAAATTACCTAGAATACGTCGAATAGAATTTTTTTGAAAGGGTAGGGAGAGTTCATGGAGACTTACCCGTATTTCCATCAATAGAGAATCATGATTCATGTGAAGATCATACGACCAAAAGAAGGGAAAGAAATGAGATCCCTGGAAGATGTGAGGAGCTAAAGACAATACCAAAAATCAAATCTACCTCCATGGAGAAATGAATAAAAATATGATGTCGGTCAAGGAGGTCGACAGTTGCCTCATTAGACATGCCCCATATATTGGATTCAAAATGTTCAAAAACATCCACTAAAGGGCTATGGTGAGTGAAACATGCAACCAATGTCAGATTTAAGCAGGCTGAGGCCTCGGTGAACTTCGCCATCGAAATTAGAAGTTGGGGGTAACCATTGAAGTTATTAGAAACTTTATTAGATGGGGTTGTGATTCTCCACTATTTTCTTAAAAAAATCATAACATATATATATATATAAATAAAAATATATAATTAAAACATAATATATAAATGTATTTTCATATATTATAACATATTACATAAATATATTTACATAAATAATTTATATGATTGTATTTAATCATATTTATATGTATATATAAATATAACTATATAATGTTTATATACATTAATATATATATTTTTTATAAAATTTTATTTCATATAATATTAATTATAATATAAAATCATAAATATATTATAAAAATATGTACCTAAATATAATTTATCAAAAAACTCATATAAAAACCTTTATAGTTTTTATAATAATAATAGTAATAATAGATTATAAATATGTATACTTACACACATGCATATAATTAGAGGGGGGTTTGAACCCCCTCTAATTTAAGAAATGAGATGATGTTTATAACCACTAAATAGAGGGGGTTTTAACCCCCTATATTATTTTTTATTCTATTTAAAATATATGAAATTATATAATGTGTGTGTGTGTGTTTTATAGAGACATTATATAAATGTATTTAAATAAATTATAAACATATTATATAAATAAATTAAATAAATACAAATGCATATAAAAACATAAATGTAAGTATATAAAAATAAATAAATAAAAAAATAAATAAATCATATTATAGTACATATATATTATATATATATTTTATTATTAAATATATAAACACATTATATATATATATATATTTATAAATAAATAAATTTATATTAATATATAGATAAGTATTCAGATTGATATATTAAATATATATAAATGTATATATGATATAACAATATAAATATAAATATAAATATATCTATAGATGTATAAATATTCATAAAATTTTATAAAAATATAATATTATATTATATGTATATATAATAAAAATATTATATGTATATATATAATATAAATATTATAATATATATATATATATATTTGTATGCATATAAATCTATTTATAAAATATATAATATATTGTATTCATATAAATATATAATATGTATATATTAATATTTTTTAATTATGAACATATAAATATAATATATATATATATATATATTTGCATAATATATATATATATATATTTGCATAATATATATATATATTTGCATAATATATATGTGTATACAAATAAGTATAAATATTTATAAACAAATATATAAATACACATTTCTATTTTTGTGTGTTTGATATAAATGTATTTATAAATACATATATACATAATTTTATTTAAATATATATAAATATATAAATTATAGAGGTGTGTAGAAAATATATATATACATATACATTACACACATATATTTATATTTATATTAATATACATATATGCATCTAAATATATATATTAATTCTAATGTACACATATAATTTATATAACTGTATATATATGTTATATATTTAATGTATTTAAATATATTATAGAAATAATATTTATTTCAATAAACATATACATAAATATAAAAATATGCATAAAATAAATAAAAAATGGCTTACCATAGTGGTTCAGGTGCCGACAAAAGATCTGGGGAATGCAGGTTGGAATCCTACAGGTATCAAATTTACAAGAATCATTTCGGGTTTCAGATACGGGAGAGGGAGGTCACGGACCCCGCATGGATGTGGTACAGGACGACAAAGACACGAGGGGTGCACAAGAGAAGGCACAAGGATGACATGAGGGCACTGGAGGCATAGGGATAACGTGGGAGCAATGGAGGGGGTGTGGCATGGGGGTGGTGGATAGGACTGGATGACAAAGGAACTGAAGGGGATGAGGTGCAGGTGAACCAGAGAGGAGGAGGGGTACGCACCACTGTAGTTAAAAAAAGAAAAATTAAAAAGTTAGGGGTGGTTAAAACCACCCCTATAATTGTGATTAATTCTTAATTAGAGGTGGTTGGGAACCACCTCTAATTCATGCAGACTGAAAAATATAGGCCAAATTTAGAGGGGGTTTAAACCCCCTCTAAATTAACCACCATTAAATTCACCACGACTTTACCATAAATTCCTCAAAACTACCTATAACAACACTAGGAGGACACATTAGTAGAGGTTCCTCATAACAACCGCTAATGTGTTTAGATGGGATTATAAGCCTCACTAATCAGGTTATTTTTTATAGGGTACTGTGATGCATCAGGAGTTGGGTTAGGAGTGTTCTTGACCCAGGCAGATCAAGTAGTGGCTTATGGGTCTAGGAAACTAAGGTTGCATGGGAGAAACTACCCAATTTACAACTTAGAGTTATAAGTAGTGGTTAATTCCTTGAGATGTTGGTGGAATTATCTTTGGGGTGAAAGTTTTGTGGTATACACTAACCACAATAGTCTAAAGTATATTTTCTCGTAGTGAGATATAAATCATTAACACTGATGGTGGGTCGAGTATTTAAATGATATTGACTTTGATCTGGTATACACCCCTATAATGGAAATTGTAGTTTCATATGATTTTAGTAGGAAGATTCAAGCTCATTTAGTCCAAGAGTCCAATTGTGAGTGGTAGTTGATAACGCTCTTAGTTGAGATACATTTGGATGTTCTAGAGTATTAGGTTCGACTGAAACTTATATCTTTATCTATTACATCTTCAATCCTCATTATGGTTAGGCTGAAGTTCTTTTCAAATTTTTATTTCTTAGTTATAATATACTACACATATGGTGTGGATCCACTATTAGACTTGTCCCTTGGAACAAATGGCATCCTTAATGTCTAATCTTGTTTCATTGCCCCTATAAGCATACATGAAGAGCTAATGAGGGACTCACACACCTCAAATTGTTTTATACACCCAGGTTTGACTAAGACATTCCATGACATAAGAACTCAATATATATGGAATGAGATGAAGAGAGATATAATGGGTTTCATCACACAATGGTCTACTTGTCAGTAAGGGAATGTTGAGAACCAGCAACCCACTGGACTTTTTCAACCCTTACCCATTCTTGAATGGAAGTGAGATGAGGTGACCTTGAATTTTGTGATGGGATTACTAAGGAAAACCCAAGGAAATAATGAATTATCAGTGTTTTTGGATCAGTTGACCAAATTATCTCATTTATTTCCAATTTGAGAGACCTTTTCAATTTATGATATGTGTAAGTGCTAGGTTCGTGAGATAGTGCAGTTACATGGGGTGATGTAGAGTATTGTTTCAGATAGGGATTTCTATTTTACCTCACCTTTCTGGAGACAATTGATAAAATCACATGGTATATAGGTGTATTTGAGCACAAATTACCACCTCTAAAGGGATGAAAAGTCTGAATATATAATCTAGATTTGTAGGATATGCTTAAGGCATGTTTCCTCGACTTTAGAGGTTATTGGGAGAACCATCGAGACTTGGTAGAATTTTTCTATAATAGTAGTTACAAGGTTTATATAAAAATTTATTCTTTTGAAGATTTTTACAGTAGGTATTTTCCTTTACCCTTTTGTTGTCTAGAAGCTATAGAGTCTACTATTGTTGGACCGAGTCTTGTGCAGGTTACATCGGAGTAGATCTAGTTGATTAGGAAGTGGTTGGATACTTCTTGGAGTGGGAAGATAAAAAATATATACCAATGATGACATAATTTGGAGTTTGAGGTGGTAAAATTAGTATTTTTAGACCTTTATTTAAGATAAGGACATCATAGGATACAAAGGAAAGGTAAATTATCACTTAGGTATGTTAGGATGTTTGAGGTTACAGGTAGAGTGGCATACTGATTGGCTCTTGTTATGATTTCATGCATGAAATATCACATATATCACAATTTTTTATATATAATTATGATCCATTTCATGTAATAAACATTAGAGACATTGAGCTGAAGGTTGATGTATCTTTTGAGTAATGACTGATTCATGTTGTGGACTAGAGTGATAAGACTCTCAATGGAGAGACAGTTCCTTTAGTGTATGTGCAATGGAAGGATGACCATAGCCAAGAGGATGAATGGTATTAGGAGTTTGATATGTGAGTAAAATTACCAAATTTATTCATCGATGAGACCTGGTGATGTTGGGGAATGAATATTGAGGACAAGAAGCTTTATAGTGTGGAGTTAATGACATCCTAGGACCATCTTATGTTTTTAAAAAAAAAATACAAATTTTTTAACCCAATATTAATGTTTTATAAATATAAAAATTTAGTTGTAAATATAGTTTTAAAATTTTTTGGGGTGTTGATATGCATGAATTGGTGTTTGGGGGTTGTACTATTGATTTGGGAGGCATTTATCTAGATTTGTTGAGGCTTAGTGGAGGTGTGTGATGTGTCAGGATAGGTGAAGAGTTTAGTTTCGATGTTTGGACATGTCATAGGATTATCTAGTGGATGTTTTCCATCTATAATAGTGTTTGGGTGGTCTACACCAGATTTGGGGTAGTATGTAGGCTTGTTGGGGGTGATCTGCAGGTTGAGTGTGGGGTTTAGGATCCCATTACATGGTTGGGATTTGACAAAAATTAGCAAATTATAGCACTAGAGAGTCACCTTTCATGACTAGAAATAAGGGATTGGAGATCCCCTTGTGTGGGATCCTCTAAGGTCACTGGAAGATGGGTTTGGGGATCCCCTTTCGTGGGATCTCCTTCCATAGGATCCCTTAATGTGTGATATTTATACATGGGGATCCCCTACACGCTAACCCCTACGAGGTTTTGGATTCTAGGTTAGGTTGGGCCCAACTAGAATGAAGAGAAGGGATGGGGAAAAAGGGGAAAGAAATAATAGAAATTAAAACTAATAAATAAATAAATAAAATGAATAGAAAATGAATAAAAGTAAATTGGGATATTGTAAATGGGTATTTAGAGGCTGGAATAGGCTTTTGATGTGTGCCTCATTCTAGAATCATACCCTAAGAATTCAAGATCCTTTCTTCCATACAAGATCTCATTCATTGCTTGTCGAAGCCAAACACCGTTCAATTTAGTGAGTTGTTAGAGATAAATCTAACCCTATGTAGCCTTTTTTTCTTACTTTCTCCTCTGATCTCTAGTTCTTTTTCCAATTATAGTTATTTTTCCCCTATATTAGGGTTTTAATATTCTTTTAAAATTTCCACAATTTGTGCTAAAATCAATGGACAATATTAAATGACCATTCTTCTTTAAGCATAAGGTAGGTGGTTTTTAGACTCTCCCTTAATGTTTTGGAATTTTTCTAGGTGTGTGTTATGTGTGGTCACGTTGACTTACAATGAATTAATCTAAAATTATAATAAATGTTTTAAATGGTTTTTTACTTATAATGTATTCTTCCTTGGGTTGAGAGATACCTATTAAATATGATGACACTAGAGCTACATCCACCATGTGAATTGATCCCAATTATGTTTAAAAAATAAGAAACTATAAGGTGACCTAAGGGGCTCCCAAAAACTAAATCATAATCTAGTGTGTATTGGTAGATGCCTTTAAATAATACCTAGAATGTGAACCAGGTTTTTTTAGGACCCATTTAAAAACATATAAGTGAAATTCTATTAAAACATGGAATATAGACCAGATCATTATGATGTTACTATAGGTAGATGTTGGACCTTGATTCTAATTCTATTACTATGGGTGGATGTTGTCCTCTGATCCTTATTATGTTAATACAGGTTGATGTTGTCCCCCAATCCTAAGTATGTTACCATAGGTGAATATTGGCCCATGATTCTCATTATTACTATAACCAAGGACATCTGGCACTGACCAAAGTAGGTATGGTCAATTATTGGGTATCACCCAAGAACCAGAGGATTGATGATGGTTTACTTAATTATTTTTGATTATTCACCCATCACATCACCATGTACTATTACTCATAGTGTAAATTTTTATAGACATTATTGGTGGTGGAATACTGAGTTGTATTCATACCCTTTTCAATCCATCTTGGGCACCCGAGCATAATTTGTGGTTACTAGTTAGGATAATGGAAAGTTACCTATGATAGAGGGTTGATGATTTCTAGAATCGATCATGGGGATGGGACTGGGCTTAGAACTAGGACAATTTTTTAGTCTTTTCCCAGTTTTTTAAATTTTGATTCTTTTGTACCTTGTTGTATACAATCCTCCATGAGTGATCCTATCATTGTATCTATGAATTTACTAACATGTATATAACTTCATTTTCTTATATCATGAGTTATATTTCATCTATTAGAATTTTTCAGGATGTATGTTCTCTTATTTGTATGAATTTATGATATTGTTTTGATTTATGTTGTTATTGCACTGTGATATGGGGGTATAGTCTCCCCAATAAACCTTCTTAGACTCTCACTACTAGTCGGAAGCCTCTATCACATGAGGAGGAGTTCCTGAGGTCATGTGATCCACCCGGTATGGATGCTTTTGAGTGATATAGTCTAGGGACGTTACAATACTCATGCTGAAGTATCTTGGATATACTAGATCATTAGATAATATGCACACATTATTTATTTATTTTATTATTTATAATATAGATTGATAGATCTTAGAAAAGATAAGGGTTTTTATTCTATTCTTGGAAAAGGGTTGTCTCCTCTAAAACCACACACACTATTTATTGATTTTTGGTTTCTATCAATCACAAGTGATTAGTTACCTTAAGTAATTATAAATTAATACTTATAGGTTGGTTATGTAATGGAATATTGATTTCACTTATGATTTTTTTTTTGTTTTTTTAGTATCCTTTTGAGATTAATTAATTTATTCACTTATTCAACAGTCCATTAAGAAAATTGTTAACATGAGAGGATAAAAAATACAATTAATAGATACTTAGGTAAGTAAAATAACCTTGATACTTTATTTTCTTATAAGGTTGGGTTTTATTTCATCTTAGATTGTGTATGTTTTTTTGTATGAAGTGGATTGAAATGATATTATTTATGGAAATTGATATGTTACATGTCAATTAGTTGAGAATATTGTAACTAAATAATTTGATTATATTCACAAGTAAAGGAAATCGTATTTTTAGAAAAACCATATCTTGAAATTAATTTTCTATCTCTACCTTTTAATAAAATGTAATCAATGTTAACTTTTAGTTTTATTTTTCTATGATTTTCATTTAGAATTTAAAGATCCAATAATTTATTATTCATTATAGTCTAGTCTTTGTGGTGGTTTGAGTTCACCATGTATCATAAATGGACTTAAAATTTATATTATATCATTGTAATTTTAGTTTCAAGGGTTGAGGGATATAAATTAAAAACTCTTACCTAATATTAGAAGTTAACGATGCTAAGTGGTTGGTCATCAGAACTCACTATACATGTCTCCATGTATTGTGATCCCTTATATCTTATAAACATCCCATAAACTAAATCATGCTTCTCTATTGAACAGGTAGAATTTGTTGGTCATTGGTTAATAATGGATAATGAGTTCAGGAATTAGTTCCAAAAGTCAATATTCCAACAATTGTGAGAGAAAAAAAATTCTTATAGTCAAGATTATTTGGTTCACAATTTAAATTTTGGGTATATTTAGTAAACCAAAGAAGCTTAATCCCATTATTATACAATGTTCCTTTGGGGATAGAGGTATTGCCTCTCACCCTATCCTTTACAATATTCTGTTATTGGGGAATAAAGGATTTATGTATGATTGGGGATCGTTGGATTATGGTAATTTTTATGATTTTCCATGTTTAAGGTATAATTACAAAAGAAATATTCCACTCTAACATTATTCTCACCGGTAAACATGCATATGGTTTTTTTCGTACAAGAACCACTGTGACAAAAAGAGGTGGATTTGAATGGGAAAAGGTGTGTTGTCTAAAAGGTAAAATCCATATAGTATTATTTTATCACATATGTGTAGCTTAAAAAATATGATCTAATAAGACCCGTGAGGTTTCAAAGGTGGGGGGAAATTATCCAATGTAAGTTAGATTCAATGTTATCAACAATTGACTCTCTTTTTTTAGTAGTTTTTGGAATATTTTTGAAAGATAATATTAGGTGAATTATATAAAAAAGAAAAAAGTGTAAAAAATTAACCAAGGATAGACAGAAAATGAAAATGAAACTAAAAAATTGACACACATGTAGATTATATTACCAAATGAAAATGATTATCATAGTAATTTTTTAAGTTGGGGTCGAAACATCTTTTCATTATGAAAGTAAAGACCACTTTTTATCTAGGTATAGGGAGACCCATTACATAGATTTTATGTCCAAGGCCAAGTAACCCTAGAACATGGCCCAAAGGCCCAGTGCAACATCATGCTTGTATCACCATGCCTATGTCATGCTCACTTCACCGCCTTCCTACATCATGTTTTTGTGACCACTTGTGACATAAATCCCCCAAGGGACTAGTTAGGATTCAAACCCTTCTCTTTTGGATCCAGTATTATAGGGATTTTCACTCATATTCCACCCCAAATATAAATGATTATCATAGTATTATAATTTCAAAA
Organism: Viscum album; assembly: GCA_963277665.1. Classification (NCBI taxonomy): domain Eukaryota; kingdom Viridiplantae; phylum Streptophyta; class Magnoliopsida; order Santalales; family Viscaceae; genus Viscum; species Viscum album. The sequence continues at coordinate 1,730,611,108 of OY728157.1, forward strand.
CTTATACTTAAGTAGTATCTATATAAATTTTAATCAATCGATACAGTAACCTAACATGAAAAAACTAACACATATAAATAAGACTTCTATAAAAAATATCTTTACTTCATGATTCAATAATATTTTTGGGCCTCTCCTTTCAGTGTGGATTCAATTATATATAGGGGTTGATTTGACTTTTCAACATCCATTTACACAAATAGTGGTGATAACTCCCTTAAGATGATTATTTTACCTCAAAATCAAATTCTTTTCAACAAAACTAAATCAAATCTAATGAGTTGTTACTTAAGTTGGAGAAAAGTATTTAACTTATTATTGTAAGGATTTAATTGATGTTGGAAGTTGTTTTGATCTCATGTATGTAATGGTTTGTGCCCTCTTGATCTGTTACTTTTCCATTTTTGGTTGTTGGAGAAGTTCAGGGGAGGTTATAGAAGTTTTCATGGGATTTGGGGGTGTAGTAGAGCTCTTTTATCAAATACACACCATGTAAGTGTATTACATGATGTGAAAGTTGGTTTCACAACTTTTCTAGATATAGTTCATATTGTGTATATTTTCAGGGTTAAATAATAAAAATATGATGTGTTTTTTGGTGAAACTGAACCCCAAGGATTACACAATGTGAAAGGGGATTAAATTCCATGTAAACCCCAATATAGTATAGTTTTAAAGTAATTTTCGGTCGAGTTTTCATTCATTCAGTCATGGATTATTCTTCCTCTCATTTTGGGAAAACACTAGGCACGCTGATGAGTTATTCAAGATCTATTCCTCCCTCTTTTATCTATTGGTCCTATTGGTTGTTTGTTCGAAATCCCAAGTAATCTATTCCTTCTTCTTGGTTGTTTTTCTTCCATTATTCTCTCAGAGATTCACTATAGTGATGTTTTTTTGGTTTGGGGTGTGTTTTGGGATGTGTTTTGATGGTCTTTGTTTGTGGTATAGGTTGATCCATATTTTCTCATGTTGTAGTTGTGGTTTATGGGAGTTCTTCTTCCCCCTACCGTGCGCAACGAATTAGTAGAGATTATTTGAGGTAGTTAATCCCTCATTTTCTATATATTATGTATCATTAAGGAGGGGTTTTTATTTTTTACCTAAAATTTATGGTTGTACTGGATTAATTGAAGATAAATAATTGTTTAAATTGAAATTTAAGGGTAAATGGTTTTGTTATCATGTGTTTATATCTTTATTGTTATTATGATATTGTGGATCGAATGAGCTTGATGCCCTATTGAAAATTGAGCTCATTGGGGGATTTGTTTGTGATAGATATATATTATGACTATTGTGAGTACTATGATTTTTTTGATATCACCCTAAATGGGAATTGGTTAATTACTCATACTTGGAAAATGAAATGGTAGCCCTAGGATTTTGGTTTGTGTGGTAACACCCCTAAAAGAAAATGAATGTGATAAAATCCCCTTTGTAAATTTGTTAAAATGATCTTGATGTGTTGTGATGTGTGGTTGTGCTTGTGGTATGACAATGTGTGGTTGTAATGGGGTGTTGGGTGATGTGTGGTTTGTTTGTCCATGCTTTTGTGGTGAAAAAGAGGTGGTTTTTTTGTCGTTCTTTTGGGGAGGAGAGGAGGTGGTTTGTTTGGCCCTACTTTTAGGGCAGTGAGGAGGTGGTTTATTTGGATGTTATTTTTTGGTTAGAGAGGATGTGGTTTGTTTGTTCATTATTTTGGGGTATCAAGGTGGTTGTTTTTTTTGGATATGCTTTTGGGGTGGTGAGGTGCTGGTTTCTTTGTTCTAGATTCCTGACTAGTGATGGAATAAATAAATAATTGTTTAATAATTATTGAAATGAAATGGGTTGGTTTGGTTTGGTTAATGAGATGAAATTTTTTAATGGAATATTAAATAGTGTCTTGTGTCATTAAATTTGGTTGATTCTAAATAATGAATGAATGAGGTGAGTAAATGAGAATTTGTTGGAAATGTGGAATGAGATTTGTGGCTTGTTGTGTAGTGTATGCATTTAGAGGTGGTAATAAAGGTAATAGAGTTGTATGTTGGTTAGTGTTTTGTGGTGAACCCATAGGTTGGAATTGAGTGCTTGATAATATATATATATATACTTGTATATTCTTGCAATTTCTATATGTACCCACACACATCAAGCACTATGTGCTGACACCCACATAGTCACGTGGGTTGTGTTTTTCCTGACATCTGGTGATGAGTATGGATAGATGGGTACCCACTCTTTCCCACTCTATCTTGCAGGAGAGGTAAGTATTTCACAGTTTGTGATGGATGAAGGTTTGTTAGGAAATTATATGGTGTTTGTGATAGCCTAGGTGTTTGCAGGTGAGGTGTTATGACCCATGTGTTTTTGGGCGAGACATGATCGTTCTTGTGGGGCGGTGACCCATGTGTTTTCGGGTGAGATGTATTATTGATGTTCTTATTGGGCGGTGGGTCAAGGTGTTTTTAGGTGAGGTGTGTTGTGACCATGCTTTTGGGGTGGTGTGGTATACAAAAGATATGGGAGCTTCAAGATGTAGGACGTTGAGTGTGAGAGTGGCATACTAGTGGGAAATCGGTGAGGGGTAACTTTATCGATGTGATTCTTGTTATATTATATTACATCGTTTGAGTTTTTTTGTGACCATGCCTTGTTGAGGTTAGGATGGTTAGTATACCTTTATAGGTGTTGTTTGGTTCTTCTGTTTTCTCACATGTGCATTATTATGCTTCTTTCACATGTACAAGAGAGACTTTAGTTTTCCTACTGAGTATACTTGTATGCTGACCCTACATATATAAAACTGATTTTAGGTTTCTAGGAGGATTACATGGATTGTGCTAGACATTACTAGATCATAACTTGGATAGTTGTTGTGTCACTACTTTAGATTTAATTTTGTGTATTTATTTTGGAGGATTTTATCTGTATTGGTTCTATTTATAAATGCATGTGGGATGGTTTTTATCTTTCTTTCTATATCATGTTTCAGAGTTATTTGTGGGTGATTCTTGTTATCTCATGATCATATATTATTATAGAGGGTAATTCCTCCCATATCACAATATTTATATAACCTCGGTGCTAGTCGCCAACTTGGGGCTTACTGGAAGCGAGACTTGGGGGGGTCATTATCTCTCTCCCTTCATTGTGGTATCTTTGGAGGGAGGGGGCCATGACAGAGTGGTATCAGAATAGTGGTTGAGAGATAGGATATAGTGTAGAGTTGGGCACAATGAGGATTTCATGGGGTTGTATAGAAACAATTCCAGTTTACCATGGTATGTAATATAGGCCAGAGAGATTATCTAGGAATGGGATTTTAGGGCCTCTATGATCTAGTGCACAGACTCTAAGATTACTTAATGACCAAGTGAGATCGATCTATTTGCAGGTTAGAGACCTAGGAGAGGTACATGCATCATAATTACTTGTGTTCTTGTTTGTATTGGGTTTTTTTTAGAAGATTTAAATGGATAACAAATGAGTTAAAATTAATCTTAATAAAAATTACACACTACCATACTTAGGAAGTTACTTGTTTTCCTTTTAGTTGTGGATCTTGTTCATCATTTGCACTTGGCTTAGGAAATTGAGAGTAGGATGGTCCGGTTGATCACTATAGGGTTGATCTAGTTTAGGAAGATGATCGGTGGAAGAGGAAATTGTCTGCTTTACAATGATAAGATTTGGGAAAGTATAAGGGAAGTGTTTCAAACATGGAGATAGAGAGCTGGATAGAGGATCTCAAGATCACATTCTTTTTGATTCCGGCCCTAATGGAGTACTGGGTCCCTTTTCCAGTTAGTCAGATATTGGGAGATTCATGTTAGTGTTGGAAGTTGTATCTAGGAGGGAGGAAGGAGGCAGACGTTTTTTGGGTCGACTTCCAAAAGGAGTTCTAGATAGAGTTTCTTTCATTGACCATGAATACAGTAAAGAGGTAGAAGATTATTTCTATTTAGTATAGTATACTATCAGTGCAAGAGATAAGAATCTAGTTCAAGTACCTTCTATGTTTTTCCCATATATTTTTCCAGATGAAGAGTCTCGTGTGACACGTCTTGAGGAGGCACTCAGTCCTTCTATCCAGTATGCAGTTACTCATTTTACGTTTCTAACGTATCTATAGGTTCATAATAAGGAATAGGTGATTGAATAGGAGCACTAATGAGTATTTTTTACATGGGAGGGGAACCATTAGGGTTCCTTGAGAAGAAGATTTGTCAGTGGAAGGCTTCAAGCACTAAGACCTTCGAGGTTTTGACTGGAAGGGAGTATACCTCAACATATTTATTTCTGGCCTTCTGGGCCTAATATTTTCTGTGATTTTTCTGGGAGTTATGTGCCAGTGTGTTTTGGTTGTGGGGTTAATGGTCATCACTAGAACTAGTTCCCAGTGGTTCTCTGAGCTTAGTTTTGGTGAGGTGGATAGGTTCAGTGTCAGCCTCAGCACCAGTTTCAAGTGACGCCATTTCAGCGGTAGGGGAAGTAGTTTTTTTCTCTACAAAGGGGAGATGGAGAATGTAGAGGCCGACCTCAGGATGTTCCTCGTGTATAGGGACCACAACCCGATCATGTACATGGAGGTGGTTGTTAGAAGAGATATAGATGATCTGGGTGTGGTTAGTTGCTTGTAGTGGAGGTAGTAGTTCTAGAGGGTCCAAAGATCATCTGAGGTATGATTAGTTTGGTTAGTACCCTTGTTTGTGCCTTGTATGATTCAAGAGATTCACACTCTTTTTTGCATCCATTATATCCTATGATCTGTGAATATATGTTGATATTATTCTCTTTCCCCTTGTGTTGAAGATGCTATTTGGAGTTCAGAACAACTTGTTCAATGTATGTTTGGTGTGTAGACTGATGATGGGGCCACATTAGTCCTGTGGGAATCTTTTATTATTATAGATACAACCATATGATGTTATCCTCAGCATCAAATGGTTGTATTAGGTATATGTTTTTGTCAAATGATTTTTGATGAGAGTCATTTTTTCAGATGTGGATGGCCAACATGTGGTTTTCATTAATGAGTGGAGTTGTCAGGTGGCTAGTAGGTGTGTAGATACCCTTATTTCCTTGTTGGTTGAGCTATTAGTGGAATCAATGGATGTTGATATGGTAGAGGTTGATAGAGTTATTGGGGAGTTCTTTGATGTTTTTTCTGAGGAAGTTGTGATGCTACCCCCTTGAAGTGATGTTGATTTCAGGATAGACTTGCAGCTTGGTGCTTCTCTGATTTTGATGACAAATTATAGAATAAAACCTTATGACTTGCGGTAGTTGAGGATTCGGATAGATGATGTTATGTAGAAGGGTATTTGGCCCAATGTGTCTTCATGGGGTGCTCCAGTGTTGTTCTCAAAGAATATGAACATTAATCTAAGGTTGTGCATAGACTACCTAAGGTTGAATCATGTAACAGTAATAAATCGTTACCCTCTTCCAATGATGTATGATCTTTTCAACCATATGATAGGGGTGAGTAGGTTTTCTAAGATCGATCTGTGGTCTAGATATCACCAATTGAGGGTAAAGGAGGGAGATCTCCTAAAGTATTTCTTCAAATGTAGGTATGGGAACTTCATTTTTTTACTCACATCGTTTGGTGTTTTGAACACTCCATCTGTGTTCATAGGGATTATAAAATCCATGTTACATGAGTTCCTAGATTGATTCTTCATCATTTTCATCAATGATATCTTGATATACTCAAAGTTAGAGGAGGAGCATGATGAACATCTCAGAACTATCTTTCATTTTCTTTGATGTTGCTAGCTCTATGTAAAGTTATCCAAGTGTAAGTTTTGGACATGAGAGGTGAATTTCCTCAAGCATGTGGTGTCTTATTAGGGTGTAATAGTAGACTCATCGAAGGTTTAAGCAGTTGTTTCTTGGGAACCACCAAATAACGTGGCATAGGTTTGTAGTTTTCTTGGTCTTGTAAGATATTATCGAAGGTTTATACCCAATTTATCTCGAGTTGTAACCATGTTGACATATTTGACCAGGAATGAATAGGATTTTGTGTGGAGTGATCAGTGTTAGGTAGAATTTGGTTACTTGAATTGGAAGTTGGTTAGTGCTCCAGTGCCCTGATTTCCTGAGGAAGGGGTGATTTTTGAGGTGTTTTGTAATGCTTCTTATTTGGGCTTAGGGTGCATCTTGATAAAGTAGAAGGAAATGATTTCTTATAGTTCTAGGCAGTTACACCCTCATGAGCATAACTATACCACCCATGATCTGGAGCTATCAGCGGTTGTGTTTTCACTAAATTTGTGGTGGAATTACCTCATTAGGGAGTGTTTTGTGGTCTTCACAAATCACAAGAGTTTGAGGTATATATTTTCCCAATGTTATTTGAACTTGAGACAATGGAGTTGGATGGAGTTTCTTTAAGATTATGATTTCTAGATCTCCTACACCTTAGTAAAGGGGATTTTTGTGTATAATTCTTTGAGAAGGAATTCATGTAAGGGTGTTGTTCGGGATTCTAGGGATTCTTGGGAAGCAATAGAGGAGTTGAAATCCTCGTACTTAGATGCAAGAGTGGATGGCGGTAGATGATTTTTTTCAGATGATGGTGTAGTCTTCTCTGATATAGTAGGTGGAGGAGTCTTAGTGGGGAGACTTTGAGGAAAAGGTGATGCACGATCATGTTATCCATGGTGATACTTTATAGGGATGGTCAAAACTGGATGTTATTTCATGGGAGGTTATTTGTTCTAGTGGCGATGCAAGGGGGAGTCCTCTATGAGTTTCATGACTCACCTTTGGATGTACACCCAAGATTTTATAATATTTACCATGGCTTGAAGATATAGTTTTGGTGGTCTAGGATGAAACGAGCAGTGGTGGAGTATATGGAAAATTGTTTGGTTTTCCGACAAGTAAAGGTCAAGAATCTTGTTCCTAGTGGTTTGTTGCATCCCTTGGATGTTCTTGAGGGGAAATGGGATTATATATTGATGTATCTCGTCACAGGGTTACCAAAAACTCAGGGAGGTTGTGATGCTATCTTGGTGGTCATGGATCGATTGAAGAAATCAACCCACTTCTTAGTGGTCAAGGAGTCAAGCACAATGGATGGATTAGAAAAGTGGTATGTGGATGAGGTGGTATGATTTCATAGAGTTCCCAAGTCCATTATCTCAAATCAGGATACATATTTTACCTCAAGAGTTTTGAGGGGATTTAATCATTATTTTGGAACTTAGTTATGCCTCAACACTGCTTTCCACCCTGAGACAGATGTCCAGATGGAACAGACTATCCAGATGTTGGAGGATATATTGCGAGCATGTGTCTCGGACTTTGGTGGATCTTGGGTATGACACCTGCCTTTGGTAAATATTTCTTATAATAATAGTTATCACTCTTCCATTGACATGAACCCATTTGATGATTTTTATGGGAGACTGTGTCATTCTCCATTGTGATGGATGGAGGTTGGGGAAATATCTATTCTTGGTCCCAATGTGGTGTAGAGAACGACAAGGAAAGTTGAGCTTGTTCGGGAGAGGAAGAAATTATTACAAGACTGACAGAAGTCTTATGTCAATTATAGAAGGAGTCCCTTGGAGATCAAGTTTGGGGACCACATGTTTTTTAAGGTTTCCCCGCAACGTGGGTAGAAAAGTTTTGGGAGAGGGATTACGCTTTCTCCTAGGTTTGTCGGGTCCTTTGAGATTTTGGGGCGAGTTGGTGAGTTGGTGTATCAGTTGGTGTTTCCAGCATAGTTGGAGAGGATCAATGATGTCTTCCATATCGCTCAGCTTCATCAGTATCTCCACGATGACTCCCATCCCATTGACTGGGGAGAGTTGGATTTGAGGAAGAAATGACATTTTTGGAACAACCAGTAGAGATCCAAGATTTTTAGTAAAAATCATTATTTGTATGAACCATTTTTTTGGTTTACGTGTTGAGGAGGCAAGGTGGCCTAGAGGAGAGTACTTGGGATCAAGAAGCTCATATACTTGCCTAATATCTAGAGTTTTTTTGATTTTTTCTTTGTTTTATTTTTCTTTATGATGTGATGCTTGGGTCCTTTTATTTTATGATATAAGCATTTCCCCTTGTTTTTTGATGTGTGTGGTGCGATGTGTGATAAATTCTTGACATATTAAAAGGGTATAACTTGATTCCAAATCAAGACACATTAAATGTGATGTTATTAGACCCATTTGGGTGAGTCAGTGCTGCTTAGAGTATATACTACCCTGAAATGGATGATGAAATTCCCTAATTTGTATGTTCAAGGTGGTGAAATTAATTGGTTTTATTAGTTGTTGGTTTGGGCAGCATCGAGTTTTAGAGGTCATGCAGTGTGTTTTGTGGCCATTTGGGTTGGCATATTTAGCTGGTGGTAGTGTTTGTGGTATGATGAGATCTTTGAGAGGTATCTTACGGGGTGGTTGTTTGTACTAGGATGGATCACGATATGTATATTTTAGGGGTTAAATAATAAAAATGTGATGTGTTTTTCAGTAAAACTAAACCCCAAGTATTACAGGATGTGATTGGGGATTATATGTTGTGTTAACACTAGATGTAGTGTAGTTTTAAAGTTCTTTCTAGCCAAATTTTCATTCATTCAGAAATGGATTCTTCTTCCTCTAATTTTGAGTCAACCCTAGGAACCATGGGGAGTTCTTCAAGCTCTCTTTCTCCCTCTTTGATCTGTTGGTCTCGGTGGTTGTTTGTTGGAAATCTATGGTAAGCCCTTCCTTCTTCTTGGTTTTTTTTCTTCTGTTCTTCTCTTGAGGATTCAATTGGGAGATATTGTTTTGGATTGGGGTGTGTGTTGGGTTGCGTTTTGAAGGTCATTGGTTACAGTGTAAGTTGATATGTGTTTTCTCATGGTGCGGTTGTGGTTTGTGAGCACTCTTCTTCACCATGTAGTGCGTAGTGAGTCATCAAAGCTTCTTTGAGGTAGGTAATCCCTCATTTCTCTTTATTGTGTATCATATGAGAGGGGTTTTATTTTTTTTACCTTTGAGTTATGATCATGATGAAATAATTAAAGATAAAGAATTGTTTAAATTTAAATTTATGGATAAATGGGTTTGTTTTCATGTATTTACAACTTTATTGTTATTGTGATATTGTGGATTGTACGGGCTTGATGTCCCAATGAAAAATTGTGGCTGTTAAGGGATTTTTTTGCACTGGATATATGTATTTTTACTGTTGACACTGTTTTGATTGTTGTGATATCACCCTAAATGAAAATTGGTTAATTACTTATACTTGGCTAATGAAATTGTTGCCCTAGTATTTTAGTTTGTGTGATAACACCCCTAGAATAAAGTGGAATGTGATAAAAGACCCTTTGTAAATCTGTAAAAAAAGATCTTGATGTGTGGTGATGTGTGGTCGTTCTTGTGGGATAGAACTGTGTGGTTTCAATGGGGTGTGGGGTGATGTGTGGTTTGTTTGGCCATGCTTTTGGGGTGGGTGAGGAGGTGGTTTGTTTGGTCATGATTTTGGGGTGGCGATTTGGTGGTTTCTTTGTGCTAGATGCTCGAGTAGTGATGAAATAAATAAATAATTATTTAATAATGATTTAAATGACATGGGTTTGTTTGGTTAATGAGATGATTTTTTTTAGTGAAATATTAAATGGAGGTTTGTGTGGTCAAATGTGTTTGATGCTAAATAATTAATAAATGAGGTGATTAAATGATAATTGGTAGGAAATGTGGAATGAGATTTGTGGATTGTTGTGTGTTGTATACATTTAGAGGTGGAAGAAAAGGTGACAGTGTTGTGTGTTGGTTAGTTTTTGGTTCTGAACCTATAGGATAGTATTGAGTGTTTGATACTATATATATATACTTTTATATTCATGAGATTTATATACATAACCAGCCCACATTGAGCACATTGTGCCGACACCCACATAGTCACATGGGGGTGTTTTTTCCGACATCTGGTGAGGAGTACGGATGGTTGGGTACCCACTCTTTCCCACTCTCTCTTCTAGGTGAGGTAGGTATTACACAGGATGTGATGTCCGGAGTTATATTAGTGTATTATATGGTGTTTTTGACAGCCTAGGTGTTTTCAGGTGAGGTGTGATGGCCCAGGTGTTTTAGGGAAAGACATAATCATGCTTCTGGGGTGGTGGCCTAGGTGTTTTTAGGTGAGGTGTGTTGTGACCGTGCTTGTGGGGGTGGTGTGGTATACAAAATAGATGGGAGCACTAGGACGTAAGAGGTTGGGTGTAAGAGTGGCATACCAGTGGGAAAGCGGTGCAGGGTACCCTTATCAATGTGATTCCTATTATATTATATTACTTGGTTTGAATTATTTGGTAAGCGTGCCTTGGTGAGTTTGGGATGGTTAGTATACCTTTATAGGTGCTATTTGGTTTTGCTATTTTTTTCACAGATGCATTTGTATACTTCTTTCATATGTGTGTGAGTGACTTTGGTTTTCTTACTGAGTATACCTATATGCTTCCCATACGTATATAAAAATTCTTTCAGGTTTCCAAGAGAACTATGTGGACCATGATAGACATTACTAGCTCAGATCTTGGATAGATTATGTGTCGCTGCTTTAGATTTACTTTTGAGTATTTTATTTGGAGACTTTTATCTATATTAGTTCTATTTATACATCCATGTGGGATGGTTTTTTGATTTATTTTTATATTATATATCAGTGTTGTTTTTGGGTGATTAAAATTATCTCTTGATCGTATATTATTATAGAGGGTAATGCCTCTCATATCGCGATATTTGTATACCCTTGATGCTAGTCGCCAACTCGGGGCCTACTGGAGGCAAGACTCATGGGTCATTATCTCTCTCCCTTTATTGTGGTATCTTTAGAGGGAGGGGTTCATGAAAATGGAAATCATGCAAAAAATTAACTATGTTAACAAATCACACAACTCATCTAGATTCCACTATTGTGTATAATATTTATGTGATGGTTATTTCAGAATAACTATTGAAGTTTTATGCTCAATCTCTATAGAAATTTTCCAATAAATTGGTTATTTTTCTAGGATTGTGTATAGAGGGATAAAAACATGAATAGAAAAAAATAGCATATGAAATATAACTGACTTAGGTGACTGCCAACCTTACACAACATGATGGAAATCCAAACACCCACAAATGAATATTCTCATTATAAATGGGAAAGAACATTTGCAATAAAGATTCTTGTACAAGTACCATTACCTGTACTTGTGCTCAAATCCCCTTTCACATAAGTTGAAATTTCATATTTTCCCAATGTTCATCAAAATCTACCAACATTGAAAGTGACTCATGCATCGATGATAATTATATGACTTCTTTTAACATAAGATTACCTTAGTAGGGTTTCTATGCATGTGAGAAATTATCATACTCACAAAACCTTAAATTACCTTGAAATCTCATTGACATCTACAAAATCCAGTATTAATGGCTTCAATGGTTACTGCAAGATGTTTGCACATATGTCATGCATTTTTCACACTCGCACAAGCCCTCTGGGTAAGAGATTTTCTTCTCATATGATGTCTCCTCTATGGGGTTCCCCTTTTTGGACCTCTCTCTCTCTCACCTAAATTGAGGTGCATTATAGACTTCTATTATGTCAATCCTCTTCCTTCAAAGAGTTCATAAATATTCCCCAAAAGAAGCGGTTTATTTAGTGTAAGTACTGATTATAACCCCCCCTCTAACCCAACCATGGAAGCCTTGAATTGCATGGAGTGGTCCTAACCTTATTTCCTGAAACTACATGTCCATATTTTATATATGATTTTAAAATACATGTATTCCATTTTACAAGTTTATTGAGGATGGGTGTAATTTCTTAATAAGTGGATTTAAATTTCACACACACACACCTTCTAAATATATGAGTTTTGATTCAATTAAAAATGATTCATAGTTTAATCCCAACATTTTTGTCACATCCACATTCCTAAAAAATTATGATTATGAGAAGAAATGATGGATGATGCTACTTAGGGTCTCTCTCGGGTGCATCTCATCTTGGTAGGATGATGGTCAATCTTCCATGGTTGATTGGACAACATAGGTATCATTCCTTGCCTTCTAACCATCCCCCAAATCCTTTTTTTTCATTTTCAAAATACCACTTTATGGATGAGTGGGAACCTCACAAAAACAACATATAGTTCCAAAAATCACCCACATAAACTATTAAACAAAAAACCACATCCCAAAATCCACATTCAAATTTCATAACTCAAAATTCAAACATTGGAAAGACCAAAATCTTAGGCAAGAAAACAGCCTGAGAAACCAACCATCGAAGAGACACCTCATCGCCATCATCACCACACCGTCCTATTGTCTCAGAACCATCACAATATTAGTGTCATCACATCACCTAGACACCAACCACATTGGATGTCTTTGGTGCTCTCTCCCTACAAATGTCTCCCTTGTGCCTTTGGTTTGGCATTCTAGTTCTGGGGTATGTGGTTTAGGTGATCCGTTCCATCATTCCTATTCTTCTGCTACCAGTTCGGGTTCAATTCTTCCATCATCAACTCTTATACCTACTTCCCCTCTTATGTGATTTAATATCTTGTGTTTGTGTGTAGATTCATCCATCAGTGTGGTGGCCTTAGAGAAGCCTCCCTCTCCTTGTTGCAGATTTGTTCCCCCACTGGCATTTTCTCTCTCACAATGTAAGTCTGATGCACAGGGTCTGCAAATATGTTGATTTTAGCTTCAATCCTTTTCATTCGGTGTCAAGAAATCTGTTACTCCTACATGTAATTTATACAGGGGGATGTAGAAACCACAGTTCTTGGTGGTTTCACAGATGTTCCTTTGTGGAAATCTATGTGTGGTGGTTGTGTTCTGTTGGGGGTTTCACCCATTCAATATCACAAGGAGGTATGGAATTTAATTTTGATTCCCAAAATTTCAATCAGATATATAAAAATGATTAAATTAATTCTATATAAAATGTAAATTAGAAACATTACTTTAATAATATATAAATTTCATTTAATTCTCAACAGTGGAAACCAATACCATGATTCAATCAACAATGAAAGAAAACAAATACGATAAAAAACAATTCCATGATCAAGTAAACATTTACAGCAGCTTCGAAAATGATGTCAAATTCAAGAAACAATTTAAATTGATTAATAAAACCAATTCTAAACATCATAACCCAATCATTGTACATCAGCATCAGCAAGTCTTCAAAGACGAAAAAGAAATAAATAAATGGAAATCATGATTTTTATGTGTTTCAGCTAATTGACCTGCATGCACGAGGAGGAGACACCATGGTTTAACTATACAATAAACAAGAGAGTACATAAAATAAAAGAAAAAAAACAACAACAGAACAGATAGACCAAGGAAGCTATCCAAGGTGGATTTCTTGTCACTTCCAAATCTTGTGGTCAAACCACAAGATGGATGAACATACTCAAGGTGATCGACATAACACCAAAGAAGAGCATAAACAGGAAAATAAAAATTTTAAGAAATCATACTGAACCAAACCACCTTACTATATTTCATTCAGATCTTGAAAGATTCAAATCTTCAGGGTTATAGGATGCATAAGGTTGAAGCTAATGTCTTTAACCTCTGATCATTCTCCAGGTACAATCCGCATGCACCAAAATCGCATCACCTCAAGCACAAGTGCTTAGCAATGATCTTCCCCATCTGTACCTCCCTCTCACTGAAGAAAAATCACTCAGAGGAGGGTTCTCTATGGCCCCAAAATTAGCATCTCTCTGATGGAAACCCTAAAAATGAAACCCTCTTCGCTAAAAATGAGCATCACATCCCCATATGTGTTGATCGAGAAGCAGCCAAGATGCCGGATGCCGATACGTTAGGAAGTAATGAGGGCAAGGGTGATGAAAGCCCCTGAGCCTGATGGTTCTCATAACCAAACACCCAATCCAAGGCTTCCACGGAAACACAGAATGAAACCGTATGCCAAAATTGTAGCAACATATCAAATAAATACCAAACAGATGGACGTCTAACACATAAGGGGCGACATATGTGATCCACGGTGGAAATGAAAATCAGGGAGTAAACTATGGATGGCCAGTGAGTGTCTCACAAATTGGAGGCCCAAAAAAATACAAGGTCTAGCAGAAAACACATATTCAACATTTAACAATTAAAAAAATCACAAAATAATTTCCATTTTAATTTTCAAAAAATGTACCATGAATAAAAATTTACAAGTTCTTTGTTGGGTAGCCTATCAGTGGTTGTTTATTAGTTGGAGGGTGTTTCCCCCTCCTTTATCGTAGAGAGATGGTCATGGAGGATGATGTGGGTGTCCCACCCACCAAACTCAACTAGTGTAGGGAGGAAATGGAGGCTTGAATATGAAAGGAAGTGGATTCCTTGGGGTTTCTCATCAATTTCACCATTACCATAAGTTATTCATTTGAGTACAATATTTTTTGAGGGGGTTTCTCAACTTATTAAAGAGATATTTTTATGAGAGTTTTATCATTGTTATATTGAATGAGTGTGTACTCACTTTTACCCATAGTGATAGTTTTATTTTCCCATTGTTTTTTACCCAATTCAATTTGAGTGTTTTTTCACGTTACATCTGGTGTCATTTATTTTCGAATTTTTTGAACATTATTTTATCTTTTAATTATCATTTCACCAGTTGAAAAATCATCGATAGTACCAACAAGTGGTATCAGATCAAGGTTCTGGCCCAATGTCATTCATGTTTTCAAGGACTAATAATTATCATAAATTTGAGTATGTTCTGTGATTGTGACTCTGGTTGATATTTTACATTATAAAAAATTTATTGAGATTATTAAATACACCATTGTGAAATAGATAAGGTTATGTACTAACGTCCTGTCCAACTGATGGTGAAATTCAAGATTGAAAAATTCAACAGGATTAATTTTTTGTTGTAGAAAATGAAGATGCAGGTAGTGCTACAGAAGGATAATTGCCTATAGGCAATTGGTGAAAAACCGGTGGATGTGACGGAGGAGAAATGGAATGACATGGATTATAATGCTATTACCAACATCCATTTGGCTTTGGTAGATGGGGTTTTATCAATCATTAAGTAGAAAAATACGGTGATGGAAATATGAGATACTCTGTTGAATCTATACGAGGCCAAGTAACTGTACAATAAAATTTACAAGAAGAGAAAATTTTACACTCTTCAAATGGAAGAATCATCACCAGTGACCGACCAAATCAGCAACCTCAATACTATGTTCTCTTATCTCATGGCATTGGGCTATAAAATTTTGGATATTAAACATGCAGAGATTCTGATCCAGAGTTTTTCAGATTCATATAACCAACTCACCATCAACCTCACCAACAAATATCCTAACAGATATGTCACCGTTCAATTAAATTGTAGTCATGGTTCTTGAAGAAAAAAGTCAACACAAGAACAAGGAGGAAATTCATGCAACTTTGCACCAAACAGAGGCTCTGTCAAGGGAGAGATGAAGGATGATCAAACGTAGTTCTAGTGGGAGCCAAAATCATGGTAGGTCCAAATCATGGAGTAAGAAGAAGAATGTCACATGTTTCAATTGTGGAAAAAGGGACACATCAATAAGTATTGCTGGAATAAGAAGAGTAATGAAAATAGATCTCAGGAAAATGTGGTCAGTACTTCTGTAAATGGATACATTCTTGTCAGTGAAGCTATGATGACTATTGGAAGCAGGAAACATCTCAACGATGCATGGATAATCAACCCAGGAACAACATAACACATGAAGTATCAACGAAAATGGTTTGACTAGTATGCAACTATCCTAGAAGGACTTATGTACATGGGGAATGATACAACATTGAAGATGATTGGAGTCGGTACCATTAAATTGAAGATGCATGATGGCATGGTATGAACCATCCAAAGAATATGCCATGTGAAGAGCTTGAAAAAGAACATATTGTCTTTGGGATAATTTGATGATATTAGATGCAAAAATTGCACCAAGAATGGAGTGATGAGAATTCTGAAGGGTGAGCTTGTGGTGATGAAGATAGATAAAATCTCAAAGAACATGTACGTGCTTATTGGTGAAACATATAAGGATGTAAAGACAGTTATTGCATCAACTATCTTTATGAAGGTGTTGATGATGTTATGGAATTAGAAGCTTGACTATATGGCAGAATGAGGCATGAAGATTCTTTCCAATCAGAAGTTGTTTTCTTGGATTACAAAAGGTATCCTCACCATTTTGCGAGCATTGTGTTTTGAGTAATAAACACATGTTAATGTTCGGGATGTCAATAGTAATAAGCAAATAGAGTTTTGATTTGATCCATTCTGACATTTGGAAAGCACCAGTTACATCCCTAAGAGGATCAAGGTACTTTGCATCCTTCATTTATGATTATTCTAGGAGATGTTGGGTGTATCCAATCAAGATGAAATCAGATGTTTTTGAAGCCTTTAAAACATTAAAAGCATGGAATGAACTTGAATCTGGAAGCAAGATCAAGTGTTTGAGGACTAACAATGATGAAGAATATAAAAGCAAGGATTTTGAAAATTTTTGTCAATATGAAGTAATCAAGATATGTTTCTCAATGGCGTACACTCCCCAATAGAATGGAGTGAAAGAGGGCATGAACACAACCCTATTATATATAACAAGGGTGATATTGAAGACTACATAAATTTCCAAACCATTTTTGATAGAAGTAGTGAATACCTCCTATTATGTGATTAATATATCTCCTTCACTGGTGATTTATATGAAGACACTAATGAAGATATGGATTGGTAAACCCACTACCTATTCTCAGTTACATAATTTTGGAAGTCCTATATATGAATTATTTAATGAACAAGAAACATCAAAGTTGGATTGGAGATCCAGGAAATGTATCTTCTAGGGGTATTATTATAACAACCCTGCTCTTTATTTAATATTTAAACATGATTTATTACATAAACTTTCACTTAATACAACTCAAAATATCGAGAGTTCTAGTGTCTTTGGGGATTAGGAACATTACATAACAACTTAAAACATGAAATACACATATTTATTGAAAACTTGTTTTAAATGACCACAATATTCCTTCATACTTAGCATTGTATGGGATAACATGAGGACATATATAAGAAAAGGGTGAGCTAAAAATCCCAATAAGGGAATAAACATGGCATAACAGGAGGAATAAAATATATGTTAGTCAATAGGAATATCAATGGAGTGTAAAAGAAACATGAACATAAAGTCATGATATAGAAAGATATTCATAACATGGAAATGTGGAAAAAACACACAACATGTTATGAGCATGATCCAAGGATCATTTCACATGGATTAGTATGCGTAAAGACACATTACACTTGAATTAGCATGAGTAAACCCGCATTGCACATTTATAACAACCCTGCTATTTATTACACACTTAAACATGATTTATTACATAAAATCTTCACTTGATACAACATAGAAGATAAAAAGTTCTAGTGTATTTTGGGCTTAGGAACATTACATAACAGATTAGAACATAAAAAACACAACATCATTATTGAAAAATTCTTTTACATGACCACTACATTCCCTCGTACTTAGCATTGCATGGGATAACCTGAGGACATGCATAAGAAAAGGGTGATCTATAAAGCCCAGTAAGGGAATAAACATGGAAAAACATTATTAATAAAATACATGTTATTAAATAGGAATATCAATGGATCATAAGAGAAACATAAACATAAAGGCATGATAAATAATGATAATCATAACATGGAAATGTGGCAACAACACTTAACATGGAATTAACATGAGCCAAGGCTCATTGCACATGGAGCATGAGTAAACCCTCATTGCACATGAATCATGAGTAAAACCTTATTACACTTTAATTATCATGAGTAAACACCCATTTCACATGACGTATCATGATACTATACTTTACCCAATGCATTGGAGTGCTATCAGGGCGCAACCTTCTTAAACATTTCATTTCATGCATAAGTGTGCCACATGGATCATATAACATGGAACCAATCAAAATCATAAGTTATTCCATGATTAAGGAATGTGGAATAAATAAAATAAAGTACCATTCAATAGTTATATGTTCATAAAGGTGAATACCCTTGATAGATACATGGGTATGGTATTCACTACACTATGTTCTTGGCTTGGAAAAACATGGTGCAATTTCGGCAGCATAACGGCATGACATAAGAATTCATAAAAATGCTTGATGAGAGAGAAATGGGTGTCTCATCATACTTACATGAAATGGAAAGTAATGGGGTCATATTTATACATTTCCCAACAAATGTAATATAATTTAGATGCATAATACAAAATAATTGCTTGGATGTAAACAAGGAGAGAGAAATCCCTCACAGAATTCCGGCATGGTAATGGGTGTACATGGGAGGAATTAATGAGAGAGAAAGGGGTCTATCATCATCAAAACATAAAAAGGGAAGTATTCGGGAGTTTTGAAATCATACCCCAACATTTGTAATTGAAAAAAAGGGCATAACAACTTAAAGAAAATTGGACAAAAATGAGAAAGGAAGAAATACCTTACTTGGAAGTGTGATCCCAAAGGCTTGGGAGAGGCTTGAGAGAGGATTATTGGGAGCTTGGGGAGACTCTAGAGGATTATAGATAGAGGAGGTCAGAGGTTTGGAAAACTCCAAAGGCTTTTAGTGAAGAGGAAGTGGGAGCTTGGGTGGGTTTATATAGGGAAGGAGAGAGAATTCTTTATTTTTTAGGTTTGGGACACCACACATTAAACTAATCAAAACCAAAAACCAGACCATGGTTTTTGCCTATAGTTTTTTCCAAAGGGGAGTGGAAAAAATATTCTATAATTCCAGTGGCCTAAATTCTTAAAATAATATGGTTTCTAATGTGGAGGTGAGTCACACTCTCAAGGAAAACAATTTTAAAAGACAAAATATTTTATAATCCATGAAGGGTCCACTAAATCTTTGTCAAATAAATCAAACAAACCCAAAAATAACATTATTTTAATGGTAAAACATATATTTGCAGAACATGATTTATATAGTATTTTATTACATCACTATTGAGTCCTTATGATGTTATAAAACACATTATATATTTAAACGGTATATAATTTTTACCCGAAAATTTGATTGTCTCAGAAAATTAAGAAAATTTCACCGTTGGATAATTTCTATGTCATAATTTCAAAAATAATATTAATTTTATCTAAATAATTTTATAAATATTTTAATTTTAACTTTTAAAATAAAAACTGACATTTATCAAAAATTCAATGGGTTTTGACAAAAATGGTTTTCAAACCTTAATAAAAATTACAATTGCATTTATAAAATTATATGATCATTTATATTTAATAAAAAGTAATTTAATAATAATAATAATATTTTATTAAAATATTATTTAATTAAAAAATCTTTTAATTTATCAAAATAGATTTCTTAGTTGAATATTAACTAAAAATACTATTTGCACTTTAAAAACAATTTAAAAAGTAACAACAATAAAATGAAAGTATATTATTTATTATATAAAAAAATAATGTACATAATCATAGTACTAGGTTCTTGTTACATAACCCATTATAACACCCGCATAAGACCGAAGAGTAAGGTGCACAATGGTGAAAGACTCTTGGGGTGGCTCGGATAACATCGCTCGAGTGGTAATCTCTATCAACTTACACTTCTCTTGTATGTAGTTCCGCTTGAGCTTAAAATATTCCAGCTCGGCTTGGGTTTAGTCAAGAGCAAAGACTAATGACACCACCTACTTTCTGAGCTCTGACAAATGGGCATCGTATGGGTCAAGTCTATTGGATGAGGTCATCGCTTCCTTTGTCTGAGTAAATTGGATTCGTTAAAGGCCTATATTTATACTTATCGTGTGATCATGGTTAAACAACTATATTAGCAATGATCACAATTCTTAACGGTATTTTAAAATCCAAAAACATAAAACCAATGAAGTCCACATTTTATATATCCATTTTACATAATAATATATTTAATTAGATCAAGATGAATTTTCATTAGTGAAAGTTTGGGTCGTTACAATCTTCCCCCCTTAAGAAATTTCTCCCTCAAAATTTCATTTTCCCACAATAAAACAAATGTGGGTAACTCTGCTTCATTACTTCCTCTGATTCCCACGTTTCTTCTTCAAACTTTTGGTTTCTCCACAAAACTTTCACAAGGGGCATTGTATTTTTTCGTAGAACTTTTTCTCTATGATCTAAGATCTTCACTAGCTTCTTCTCATAGGAAATATCATTCTCTAACCGTACTACCTCTCAAGAGAGTACGTGTGAAGGATCTGGTATGTACTTATTTAAGAGGGATACATGAAATACATCATGTACTTTGGCCATGGTAGGTGGAAATGCTATTCGATAGGCCACAACCTCGACATGATCAATAATCTCGAAGGGGATGATGTACCTAGACTTAACTTCCATTTACTTCAAAACCTCATGACCTTCTTCCATAGATATATGCATAGAAATACCATGTATCCAACTTTAAACTCAAGGTCTCATCGACGATTATCTACATAACTCTTATGTCAACTCTGGGCTGCCTTGATATTTTTTTGAATGGTTTTCAACTTCTCCACCATTTCATCGACCATTTATGGTCCTAGAATCTTACGATCACTGACTTCATCCCAACATGTCGGTGTTCTGCACCTCTTCCCATGCAGGTCTTCATATGGTTCCATTCGGATGCTCGAGTGGAAACTGTTGTTATAAGAGAACTCAACCAGAGGAATATGTTGATCTCATCCTCCTTTGAAGTCCATTGAGCATGCTCTCAACATATCCTCAAGTGTTTAGATAGTCTGATCGGATTGTCCATCTGTTTGTGGATGATAAGTCATACTGAAGTTCAGCTCAGTATTTAGAGTATGTTAAAGACTCTTCCAAAACTTAGAGGTGAATATTGGATCTCAATCAGATACAATAGATAATGGTACTCCATACAACCTTACCACATCTCTGATGTATATCTGTTCCATTTGATCCAACGAGAAATCCTCCTGAATTGCAATGAAGTGTGTCAACTTTGTAAGACAATTCACAACAACCCATATTTCATTATTGCCTTTGGATGTCTTTAGAAGTCTGGTGAAAAAGTATATGGTGATGTTCTCCCATTTCCATGATGGTATGGGCAATGTTTGCATCATCCCCTTATATTTCTACCTCTCTGCCTTCACTTGCTGACACACAAGGCACTTTGATGTATTCTCAGTGATCTCCTTCTTCATATTATCCAACCAATAATGCTCTCAGAGATCTCAATACATCTTTGTGTTTCCTGGTTGGATAGAGAAATTCGAACTATGAGCATCATCCAAAAGTTCCTTCTTGAGCTCTAGAATTTATGGAACACATAGTCTTTTCCCAATTCTCACAATTCCTTCTTAATTAACATTGAACTCTGAGGATTTACCTTTTCTGATAGCTTCCACTTTCTTCTGAACTCCCACATCATCCTTTTGAGCATCCTTAAAATTTTCCAAAAGATACGGTTGAGCAATCATTTGTGAAAGGATTTATGATTTTCTATTATTTATGATTACCATGTTCATATTCATCAAATCTAAGAATATTGGATCCTTCTCAATTCTCATCAATGATAGAATTATTGGGTCCTTTATACTTAGAGCATCTTACACCTTGTTCGCTTTCCTAAGGTGGTAATGGATTGAGCAGTCATAGTCATTGATCAGCTCTAACCATATTCATTGGTGCATGTTCAACTATTTCTCTGTGAATATATACTTGAGGCTTTTGTGGTCCGTATATATTTCACACTTCTCCCTAAAGAGATAATGCTGCCAAATTTTTAAAAGCGAAGATCACCACAGCCAACTCTAGATCATGTGTTGGATAATTCTGCTCATGAAATTTCAATTGCTTTGAAGCATAGGCAAGGACTTGGTCATTTTTCATCAACATACAGCCCAAGCCCTTCCTCAAAGAATCATTGAATACCACAAAAAGTTCTCCATTTGTGGGTAAAGTGAGCACAAGCGCTGTGATAAGCCTCATGTTCAACTCCTTGAAGCTTTCTTTGCATTCATCACTCCAAGAAAACTTCTGAGTTAGCTTAGTAATAGGGTTGGACAATTGTGAGAAATTTCTCACAAATCATTGATAATATCCAGCTAACCCCGAGAAGCTACGGATATCTATTACCGATGTTGGCCTCATCTATCAATCTATTACATCTTTCTTGGAGGGATCCATATATATCCTATTTCTTGTGATGATATGGCCCAAGAATGATACCTTCTTCAACCAAAACTCAGACTTTTTGTACTTTAAATAGATCTTCTCCTTTCGCAAGGTCTCTAGTACAGTTCTTAGATGGTCCTCATGATCCTCCTTGGTTTTAGTGTATATTAGAATATCATCTATAAAGACTACCAAAAACATGTCAAGGTAATATATAAAGACTCTATTCGTCAAGTACATGAATTTTTTTGGAGCATTAGTGAGTCTGGAAGAAATTACTATGAATTCATAGTTCCCGTACCTTGTATGAAAAGTAGTCTTGTGGATATCTTCCTTCTTCTCCCTTACTTGATAATATCTCGACCACAAATCCACCTTGGAGAAGTATTGTGCTCCACACAACTGATATAATAAGTCATCAATTCATGGGAGAGGATACTTGTTCTTTATCATGATTTTGTTAAACTCAAAATAATCGATGCAAAGGCGCATTAACCCATCCTTCTTCTTGACAAAGAGGACTGGTGCACCCCATGGTGAAACACTTGGGTGTATAAACCCTTTATCCAGATTCTCCTGTAGTTGTTTTTTAGCTCCTTAAGCTCCACAATAGCCATTATATATGGATTCTTGGATATTAGCAATTCCCCAGGTATAAGATCAATTGAGAATTCAACATCTCTTCTAGGAGGAAGACCAGGAAATTTCTCAGGAAGCACTTCAGTGAATTCTCTCACTATAGGCATGTCTTCAAGGATGGTTGCTTCCTTGGACTCAATCATCTGAGCCAGATACGCGTGATCATAGGGATGTAATATCCATGCTTGAGATAATGGAGCTAAAGAAGACTCATCCTCCTCCTTGCACTTGTACAGATTCTGGGGTCGATTCTCCATATGGAGAGTGATTTCCCTCTCATGGAAATTTATGTTGGATCTATATAAGGAAATCCAATCCATGCCAATAATTTCATCAAATCCCACTAGAGGGATTATGACAATGTTTTCCAGGAAATTCAATCCACAAATTACAACAGGGGAGGAGTTATATTCATGGGATGCAATGATTGCCCCATTTTCCATACTCACCGACATCTTTACTTCCATGATTTGTGGTGGTATTGGGATTGTTCTACTAAACATTCGGGATATAAAAGAATGCTTATAACCTGAATCAAAAAGTGCATTTTCTATTCTTGAATGAATAACTAGCGTACCTGTCACCACTTTGTTGTCGGGGTTCACTTTGGAAGTAGTGATGGAAAAATCTCTCCCTTTCTACCTTGGAGGTTATTGGTTGCCTCTGAAAACCCTTATCCTAGGGCACTGATTTGCAAGGTGACCTGGTTCTTTGCAGTTGAAGTAATGAACAATGCGTTGAGAGTTGAACGGAGCATTCCTCTCCTCTTTCGCAGCCAAAGGTTTTTGTTGTCAGCAGTTAATGGCTAGGTTTCCTTCTTTTTCACACCTAAAGTATTTCCTCGTCCTCTTCAAGCAATTTCTAGGGTGGTTCTTTCTGAACCTTTGGAAAATGGGGTGTTAGATCTTCTTAGCACCATTGGATTTATCCATCAGACTGCCAGAATTGAATTACACCTTATGATTCTTATCCCCATGATACCCATGAGATTCACTGATCTCTATTTCAACCTTGAGGGCACATCGTACAATTTTCTCATAGCTATTGAAGTCACGGATCACCAGGGCTTTCCGCGGGCTAGGTTTCAGCCCACCAAAGAAGTGGTAAACCTTGCATTAAAGGGTAACGACAAAGCCCGAAGTGTATTGTGCAAGACATTTGATTTTTTTCCTTGTACACTCCAACAGATTCGTCGTATTTTTTCTTGCGGGAAATGAAGTCCCTTTCCATCTTAAGTTGAAGGGTGCACAGAAAATATTTATAAAAAAAAATATTTTGGAAATCCTTCAATTACAATGCCTTGATATCCTCCTCAGGCTTGATATTTTTGATCAATGTTCACCATTGATCGGCTTCACCCTCTATATGATAAGCATCAGGAAGAACCATCTCTTGTTCTGAACATTGAAGGATGGAAAAGATCTTTTCAATGGAGTTAATCCATTGTTCGGCGATTAAGGGATCAGATTATCCATTAAAAGTAGGAGGCCTTTGTCCCATGAAGCTCTCTATAGTGACTTGTTCTTTCTTAGTATGGGTTTAATGTTCCTCTTGACCCATGTTTCTATTCAAATCCTGATTTAACTGAGAGAGTATCATGACAAAGTTTGTGATTCCCGTTCCCATTGGATTGGGGATCTCATTAGAACAATCATCGCATTGAACTTCACACTGGATGTTAGCCATAGTTCTCCTATTACCTACCATTGGCTAGAATAAAAGGAATTTTAGGGGTAACAAATAAAGGTTAATCCAAATACAAAAAACAGATGACTTATAAATAGCTTTTATTTCCTTAACTTATGAATCTATTGTCTTTAGTCTATGTTATTCATGATCTAATTTATAAAATATATTCTTAGGGAATTTTTTTAAGTCCCTTATTAATGGTTCATACTAAACTTCTCAATTTACCAAATCATATCCCCTGAGAGTTTCGTAACCAAGAGTGAAGTAAGGCCTGTTTTCATACACCAGTTCCCATTTGAGTCTATCTCAAAGTAGTGTTTTTGGGTTTTACCCCTAGGATACATTTGTGCTAGAGCCACCTCTACCTGCTCGTATCTAGAAAGGGATGTATTTTCTTGATAAACCACTTACTCAATACTCACCAAAACTTAGGGATGTTTTTATTATACTAAGTCTTGTATCTAAGGCTTCACTAGGGTTTTCTAATCCTAATCCCATAAATAACTAAACCTATCCTTTGATACCAACTATAACAACCCTGATCTTTATTAGACACTTAAACATGATTTATTACATAAAATATTTACTTGATACAACATAGAAGATCGAGAGGACTAGTGTATTTGGGGATTAGGAACATTACATAACAACTTAGAACATAAAACACACAACATCTTTATTGAAAAATTCCTTTACATGACCACTACATTCCCTCGTACTTAGCATTTCATTGGATAACCTGAGGACATGCATAAGAAAAGGGTGAGCTATAAAGCCTAGTAAGGGAATAAACATGGAATAACATGAGGAATACAATACAGGTTATTCAATAGGAATATCAATGGAGCACAAGAGAAACATAAACATAAAGGCATGATAAATAATGATAATTATAACATGGAAATGTTTCAACAACACTTAACATGGAATTAGCATGAGCCAAGGCTCATTGTACATGGAGCATGAGTAAACCCTCATTGCACATGAATCACGAGTAACCCCTCGTTTCACTTGAATTATCATGAGTCAACACTCATTTCACATGACGTATCATGATACTATACTTTACCCAATGCATTGGAGCGCTGTCAGGGTGCACCCTTCTTAAATACATGAAAGTACCATTCCATAGTTATATATTCATAAAGGTTAATACCCTTTATAGAGACATGGGTATGGTATTCACTACACTATGTTCTTGGCTTGAAAAAAAACACGGTGCAATTTCGGCAGCATAACGGTGTGACATAAGAATTCATAAAAATGGTTTATGAGAGAGAAATGGGTGTCTCATCATATTTACATGAAATGGAAAGTAATATGATCATATAGATACATGTCCCAACAAATGTAATGGAATTTAGATACATAATACAAAATAATTCCTTGGATGTAAATGAGGAGAGAGAAATCCCTCACGGAATTTCGGCATGGTAACGTGTGTACATGGGAGATATTAATGAGAGATAGAGGGGTATATCATAATCCAAACATAAAAAGGTAAGTATGGGGGAGGTGATAAATAATACCCCAACATTTTTAATTGAAAACAAAAGGGCATAACAATTTAAAGAAAATTGGACAAAAATGAGAAAGGAAGAAATCCCTTACTTGGAAGTGTGATCTCAAAGTCTTGGGAGAGGCTTGAGAGAGGATTCTTGCGAACTTGGAGAGCCTTGGGAGGATTATAGAGAGAGTATGTCAGAGGTTGGACGAACTTCAAAGACTTTTAGTGAAGAGTATGTGGGATATTGGGTGGGTTTATATAAGAGAGGATAGGGAATTTTTTATTATTTAGGTTTGGGACACCACACATTAAACTAATCAAAACCAAAAACTAGACCATGGTTTTTGCCCATCGTTTTTGCCAAAGGGTAGTGGAAAACAATATTTTAAAAGGAAAATCTATAAACTTCTTAAAATAATAGGGTTTTTTATGTGGATATGAGTCACACTCTCAAGGAAAACAATTTAAAAATAAAAAATGTTTTATAAGTCTTGAAGGGTCCTCTAATGCTTTGTAAAATAAATCAAAAAAACCCAAAAATAACATTATTTTAACGGTAAAACATATATTTTCTGAACATAATGTTTATATTATTTTTATTACATCACTATTGGGTCATTATGATGTCATAAAACACATTATATATTTAAACGATATTTAATGTTTACCCCAAAATTCGACTGTCTCAGAAAATTATGAAAATTTCGCCGTTAGATAATTTCAACATCCTGATTCCAAAAATAATATTCATTTTATCTAAATAATTTACTAAATATGTTAATTTTTAATTTTAGAATAAAAACCGACATTTATCGAAAATTCATGGGTTTTGACAAAAATTGCTTTCTAACATTAATAAAAATTACAATTGCATTCATAAAATTATACGATCATTTATATTTAATAAAAAGTTATTTAATAATAATAATAATAATTTATTAAAATTTTATTTAATTAAAAAATCCATTAATTCATCAAAATAGATTTCTCAGTTGAATATTAACTAAAAATACTATTTTCGCTTTAAAAACAATTTACAAAGTAACAATAATAAAATGAAAGTATATTATTTATTTTATACAAAACTAATGTACATAATCATAGTACTAGGGTATTGTTACATAACCCCTTATAACACCTGAATAATAAGACATTTAATTAGATCAAGAGGAATTTAAAATCCAAAGTAACAATAATAAAATGAAAGTATATTCTTAACAGTATTTCAAAATCCAAAAAAATAAAACCAAAGAAGTTGACATTTTATATATCTGTTTTATATAATAAGAAATTTAATTAGATAAAGGGGAATTTTCATTAATGAAAATTTGGGTTTTTACAACATTAATTATCATGATTAAACCATCATTACACATGACATATCATTATACTAACATTACCCAATGCATTAGAGCGCTATTAGGGAACACCCTTCATAATGATTTCAATCTCACGTTTAAGTGTGCCACATAAATTATATAACATGGATTCATTCAACATAATAAGTTATTACAAGATCAAGGAATGTATAATAAATACATTTATGTCCCCAATAAATAAGTATATGTTCATAAAGGTGAATACCCATGATAGAGAAATGGGTATGGTATTCACTACATGATGATTTTGGTATGGAAAATTTCAGTGTAATTTTGGTAACATAACGGCATCATAAGAAAATTAATAAAAAGGGATGATGAGAGAGAAAGAGGTATCTCATCATATAAGAATGAAATGGGTAGTATAAGTTATATTTAATAACATATCCCAATATATGAAATGGAATTTAGATGCATAATATAAAAGAAATGCTTGAATGGAAATGAGAAGAGAGAAATCCCTTATGAAATTTCGGCATCGTAACTGGTGTACATGGGAGGGATTAATGAGAGAGAAAGGGGTATCTCATAATTCAAAAATAATAAGGGTAGTTTTGGGAGGTTCAACAACATACCACATCATTTTTTATTTGAAATAAAAAGGTGTAACAATATAAGGAAACTTGGATAAAAATGAGAAGGAAGGAAGCCTTCCATGGATGTGTGATCCCAAAGGCTTGGGAGAGGCTTCTTAGAATATTGGGGTGTTTTTGGATGACTATAGGGAGTATAGAACAGAGTTTGGACAAGCTTCAATGAGTTTTAGTGAATAATAATGGGTGCTTGGATGGGTTTATATAAGAAAGGTGGGGGAATTCTTTATTATTTTGGTTATGGAAACTACACACTAAAATGTTCAAAAGCAAAAACCATCCCATGTTTTTTAGCCTAGTTTCTAGCCAAGAGGAGTAGAAAAAAAAAATATTTTATAATTCTATGGAATGAATATATTAAAACATTATCCTTTCTTATGTGGAGGTGAGTCACACTCTCAAGGAAATTATTTTAAAATCTTGAAATATTTAATAAGTCTTAGAGGATTCACTAAATCTTTATAAAATAAATAAAAAATATATAATATAATTATTTTAAGGGTAAAAATATATAATTTTCCAAATATAACATTTATATAATTTTATTATATAAGTATTAAGTAATTATGATGTCATAAAACACATTATATATTTATACGGTATTTAATTTTTACCCAAAAATCCAGTTGTCTCAGAAAATTATGAAAAATTCACCATTGGATAATTTTGATGTCCTAATTCCAAAAAAAAATATTCCTTTTATCTAAATTACTTTATAAATATGTGAATTTTCACTTTTAAAATAAAAACCTACATTTATTGAAAATTGATGGGTTTTGGAAAAAATAGTTTTCAAACCTTAATAAAAGTTACTTTTGACTTCATAAAAATTATATGATCATTAATATTTAATAAATGTAATTTAATAATAATATTTTATTAAAATATTATTTATTTTAAAATTACATTAATTCATCAAAATAGATTCCTTAATTGAATTCAAATATTAACCAAAAATACTATTTGTGCTTTAGAAAATCATTTAAAAAGTAATAATAATAGAATAAAATTACATCCATTATTCTAGGAAAAAATAATCATAATGATAGGGTCTTTATAAATATCCCTTTATTACATCAGCATACTCCCTAAGAGTAAGGAGTTCGATGGTCAGGCTTTCTTGGGGTTGTTCGGTGAACATGGTTTAGCCCGTGATCTCGAAGAACATGAACTTCTCCTGTAAACAATTTTACTTATATTTAAGTTTTTGGATCTCAACTTGGGATTGGTCTAGGGAAAATCCTAGAAATGCTATATCCCTTAAAAGCTCTAATAAATGGGCTTCATAGGGTACGATCATACTGGTTGAGGCCATCACATCCTTTGTCTGTGCCAAAAATATTTATTAAAACTGTATATTTATGGGTCTAGTAAACTAAGGTTTCATGAGAGAAACTACCCAATTCATGACTTAGAGTTAGCAGTAGTGATGAATTCCTTGATATATTGGTGGAATTATCTTTAGGGTGAAAGGTTTTTGGTATAAACTGACCACAATATCCTAAAGTATATTTTCTCATAGTGGGACCTGAATCATTAACACTGATGGTGGGTCGAGATTTAAATTCTTTTGACTTTGAGCTGGTATACACCCCTATAAAGGGAATTGTATTTTCAGATGATTTTAGTAGGAAGATGCAAGCTCAGTTATTCCAATAGTCCAGTGGTGAGTGGTAGTTGATGAATCTCTTTGTTGAGATGAATTTGGATGTTCATGAGTATTAGGTCT
Organism: Viscum album; assembly: GCA_963277665.1. Taxonomy (NCBI): domain Eukaryota; kingdom Viridiplantae; phylum Streptophyta; class Magnoliopsida; order Santalales; family Viscaceae; genus Viscum; species Viscum album. The sequence goes on from OY728157.1 coordinate 1,730,640,876, forward strand.
AACTGAAACTTATATATTTTTCTATTACCTATTCAATCCTCAGTGTGGTTAGGCTGAAGATGTTTTTAAATTATGATTTCTCAGTCATAAGATACTTTATATATGGTGTGGATCCACTTCCAAACTGGTCCCTTGGAACAGATGATATCCTTAATGTCCAAGATTGTGTCATTGCCCCTATAAGCATGCATGAAGAGCTAATGAGGTACTCACACACCTCAAACTATTTCATACACCTAGGTTTGACTAAGACATACCATGAAATATTCAAGAAGTATTGATGGAATGAGATGAATAGCGACATCATGGGTTTCACCACACAATGCTCTAATTGTTAGTAAGGGAAGGTTGAGAACCAATGACCCACTAGCCTTTTTCAACCCTTACCCATTCCTAAATGGAAGGGAGATGAGGTGACCTTGGATTTTGTGATGGGGTTACTAAGGAAAACACAAGTAAATAATTAATTATCAGTGTTTTTGGATCAGTTGACCAAATTATATCATTTATTTCCAATTTGAGAGACCCTTTCAATTTATGATATGTGTAAGCTCTATGTTCGTGAGATAGTGAAATTACATGGGGTGATACAGAGTATTCTCTCAAACAGGGATTTCCATTTTTCCTCATGTTTTAGGAGACAATTGAGAAAATCACGTGGTATACAGGTGTATTTGAGCACAACTTACCACCTCCAGAGAGATGAAAAGTCTGAAAATATAATCTAGATTTTGGAGGATATGCTTAAGGCATGTATCCTTGACTTTAGAGGTTATTGGGAGAACCATAAAGACTTGGTATAATTTTCATATAATAGCATTTTCTACATTTATATTAAAATTTATTCTTTTGAATCTTTTTACAGTATGTACATTCCTTTACCCTTATGTTGGATGGAAGTTGGAGAGTATACTATTGTTAGACCGAGTCTTGTGCAGGTAACATCGGAGTAGATCTCGTTGATTATAAAGTGGTTGGAGACTTCTTGGAGTGGGAAGATATCAAATATAGACCAATGATGACATACATTGGATTTTGAGGTGGGAAACTAAGTATTTTTAGACGTGTCTTTAAGATTGGGGCATCATCGAATATGAAGGAAAGACAAATTATCACTTATGTATATTAGGATGTTTGAGGTTATGGGTAGAGTGGCACACTGATTGGCTCTTCTGCAGTGGTATGATGTCATACATGACATATTCCATATATCACAATTTTTTTGATATCATTATGATCCATTTCATGTAATAAAAATTTGAGACATTGAGCTCAAGGTTGATGCATCTTTTGATGAATGACTAATTCATGTTGTGGACCAGAGTGATAAGACTCTCAATGGAAAGATGGTTCCCTTAGTGTAAGTGCATTGGAAGGATTACCATATACAAGAGAATAAATGGTATTCAGAGTTTTATATGTTAGTATAATGACCAAATTTATTCATTGATGAGACTAGGTGATGTTGGGCAATGAAGATCGAGGACGAGAAACTTTATAGTGTGGAGGTAATGACATCCTAGGACCATCTTAATTTTTTTTGTAAAAAAATTTTGCCCAATTTTTAACCCAATTTTAATTTTTTATAAATATGAAATTTTAGTTGTAAGTATAGTTTTGAAATGTTTTGGGGGTTGATATTCATGAATGGGTGTTTGGGGGTTGTCTTCTTGCTTCGGGAGTCATTTAGCTATATTTTTTTAGGCTTAGTGGAGGTTTGTGATGTGTCATGATAGGTGAGGAGTTGAGTTTTGATATTTGGATAAGCCATAGTATTATGTAGTGGTTTTTTTATCATCTACAACTATGTTTGGGTGGTCTACAATAGATTTGGGGTAGTATGTAGGCTTGTTGGGGGTGAGTTGCAGGTTGGGTGTGGGGTTTAGGATCCCATTACGTGGCTGGGATTTGAAAAAAAATAGCAAAGTATAGCCGTAGAGAGTCACCTTTCATGACTAAAAGGAAGGTATTGGTGATCCCCTTATGTGGGATCCCCTAAGGTCACTAGAAGAAGGGTTCAGGGATCCCCTTATGTGGGATCTCCTACCATGGGATCCCTTAATGTGTGATCTTCATATGTGGGATCCCATGATGTGGTATATTGTGATGTGTGATCTCCTTAAGTGGGATCCCTTTATATGGATTCTCAGGGTCCCCCTACACGTGGACCCCTACGTGGGTTTGGATGTTAGGTTAGGTTGGGAATAATGATAATTAAGAGAAGGGATGGAGAAAAAAGGGAAATAAATAAAATAAAATAAATAAATAAATAAATAAAATTAATAGGAAATGAATAAAAGTAAAATGGGATATTATAAATGGTCATTTAGAGGCTGGAATAATATTTTCATGTGTGTCACATTCAAGAATCATACCCTAAGAATTCAGAATCCACTATTCCATACAAGATCTCATTCATCACTTGTCAGATCCAAACACCGTTCAATTTGGAGAGTTGTTAGAGATAAATATAACACTCTATAGCCCACCTTTCATGCTTTGTCCTCTGATCTCTGGGTATTATTCCAATTATAGTTATTTTTTCTTATTTTATGTTTTTAATCTTCTTTTATAATTTCCACCATTTGTGCTAAAATAAATGGACAATAGTCAATTATTAGTCTTCTTTAAGCATAAGGTAGGTGGTTTTTAAACTCTACCTTAATGTTTTGGAATTTTTCTTGGTGTGTGTGATGTGTGGTCACGCTGACTTACATCGTATTAATCTAAAATTATAATAAATGTTTTAAATGGTTATTTCCTTATAATTTATTCTTACTTGGGTTGAGAGATATCTATTAAAGATGATAAAAATAGACCTGCAGCCACCATGTGAAGTGATCCCAATTATGTTTAAAAAATAAGAAACTATTTGGTGACCTAAGGGGATCCCAAAAACTAAATTGTAATCTAGCGTGTGTTGGTAGATGCCTTAAAATAATACTTAGAATGTGAACTAGGGTCATTTTAGGACCCTATTAATAACAAAGAAGTGAAATTCTATTAAAAACTGGAATATTGCCCCGATCCTTATGATGTTACTATTGGAAGATATTGAACCTTGATTCTTATTCTATTGCTATGGGTGGATGTTTTCCCCTAATCCTTATTATGTTAATACAGGTAGATGTTGTCCCCCAATATTTAGTATGTTACCACAAGTGCATATTGGCCCCTGATTCTCATTATTACTATAACCAAGGACATCTGGCACTGACCAAAGTAGGTATGGTCAATTATTGGGTATCCCCCAAGAACCTAAGGATTGATGAAGGTTTACATAATTTTTTTTCTTTATTCACCCATCACATCACCATGTACTATTAATCATACTGTAAATTTTTATCGACATAGTTTGTGGTGGCATACTGAGTGGTATTCATACCCTTTTAGGGCCGTCTTGGGCACCCAATCATACTTTATGGTTACTGGTTAGGATAAAGGAAAGTTCCCTATAAGAGAGGGTTGATGATTTCTAGATTCAATCATGGGGATGGGACTCGGCTTAGACCTAGGACAATTTTTTAGTGTTTTCCCAGTTTTTTATATTTTAATTCTTTTTTACCTTGTTGTATATTATCCTCTATGAGTGATCCTATGATTTTACGTATGAATTTACTAACATGTATATAACTTCATTTTGTTATAGCATGAGTTATATTTCATCTATTATAATTTTTCAGGATGTGTGTTCTCTTATTTATATGAATGTATGATATTTTTGTGATTTATGTTGTTATTTCACTATGATATGGGGGTATAGTATCCCCACTAAACTATCTTAGACTCTCACTACTAGTCAGAAGCCTTTATCACATGAGGAGAAGTGCCTGAGGTCACGTAACCCACCCAGTCTGGCTACTTCTGAGTGATATAGGCTAGGGACATTACAATACTCATACTGAAGTAGCTTGGATAGACTAGATCATTAGATAATAGGTACAAATTCTTTATTTATTTTATTTTTTCCAATATAGATCAATAGATCTTAGAAAAGATAAGGTTTTTATGCTATGTTTGGAAGAGAGTTGTCTCGTCTAAAACCACACACACTATTTTTTGATGTTTTATTTTATATCAATCACAAGTGATTAGGTACCTTATGGAATTATAAATTAATACTTTTAGGTTGGTTATGTAATGGAATATTGATTTCACTGATGTTTTTTTTTGTTTAGTATCCTTTTTAGATTAATTAATTTATTCACTTATTCAACAATCCATTTAGAAAAGTGTTAACATGAGAAGATAAAAAATATAATTAATAGATATTTAGGTACGGAAAGTAACCTTGATACTTCATTTTTGTATAAAGTTGGGTGTTATTTTATCTTAGATTATGTATGTTTTTTTATAAAGTGGATTGAAATGATATTATTGATTGAAATTGATATAATACATGTCAATTAGTTGAGAATATTGTAACTAAAAAATTTGATTCTATTCACAAGTAAAGGAAATCATATTTTTAGAAAAAACCATATCTTGAAATTAATTTTCTATCTCTACCTTTTCATAATAAGTAATCAATGTTAATTTTAGTTTGGTTTTTCTATGATTTTAATTTAGAATTTAAAGATCCAATAATTTATTATTCATTATAGTCTAGTCTTTGTGGTGGTTTGAGTTCACCATGTATCAGACATGGACTTAAAATATATATTATATCATTATAATTTTAGTTTTAATGGTTGAAGAATATAAATTCAAAACTCTTCCCTAACATTAGAAGTTAATGATTCTAAGTGTCTAGTCATCAGAACTCACTATACATGTATCCAAGTATTGTTATCCCTTCTGTCTTATAAACATACCATAAACTAAATCATGCTTCTTTATTAAATAGTTAGAAGTTGATGGTCATTGGTTACTAATGGATGGTGAGTTCAGGAATTAGTTTAACAAGTCAATATTCCATCAATTGTGAGACAAAAACAATTCTTATAATGTGGATTATTTGGGTCACAATTTAAATTTTGGGTATCTTTAGTGAACTAAAGAAGCTCAATCCCATTATTATACAATGTTCCCTTGGTGAGAGAGGTATTTCCTCTCACCCTATCCTTTATACTAGGTTGTTATTGGGGAATGAAGGATTTATGTATGATTAGGGATGGTTGGATCATGGGAATTTGGATGATTTTACATGTTTAAGGTATAATTACAAAAGTAGTATGACAATGGAACGTTATTATCATTAGTAAACATGCATATGGTTTTTGTTCATACAAGAACCATTGTTAAAACAAGATTTGTATTTGAATGGGAAATGGGGTGTTGTCTAAAAGGTAAAATTCATATAGTATTATTTTATCACATAATGTGTATCTTAAACAATATGATCTAATAAGACCCATCAGGGTTCAAAGGTGGGGGAAATTATTCAATGCAAGTCAGATTCAATGTCATCAATAATTGACTTTATTTTTTAGTAGAATTTGAAATATTTTAGCAAGATAATATTGGGTGATTTTTGTATAAAAGAAAAAAGTGTTAAAAATTTACCAAGGATAGACAGAAAATGAAAATGAAACTAAAGAATTGACACACATGCAGATTATGTTACCACATGAAAATGATTATCATAATATTTTTTTAATTTGGGGTTGAAACATATTTTCATTATGAAAGTAAATACCTCTTTTTATCTTGGTAGAGGAAGAACCATTATATAGCCTGTATGCCCAAGGACAAGTAACCCTAAAACATGGCCCAAAGGCCTAGTGAAACATCATGCATGTATCACCATGCTTGCGTCATGATCACTTCACTGCCTACCTACATTATGTTTTTGTGACCAAATATGACATAAATCCCCCAAGGGACTTACCAGGATTCAAACCTTGGTCTTTTGGATGCATTATTATGGGATTTTCCACTCATATTCCACCCCAACTATAAATTATTATCATATTATTATAATTGAAAAACTTATACTTAAGTAGTAGCTATATAAATTTTAATCAGTTGACACATTAGCCTAACATGAAAAAACAAACACATGTAAAGAAGACTTCTATAAAAAATATATTTACCTCAAGATTAAGGAATAGTTTTGGGCCTCTACCTTGAGTGTGGATTCCCTTATATATAGGGGTTTATGTGACTTTTCAACATCTATTTACACAAATAGTGATGATAACTCCCTTAAGCTAATTATTTTACCTCAAAGTCAAATTATTTTCAACAAAATTAAATCAAACTTAATGAGGTGTTAATTACGTTGTAGAAAAGTATTTAACTTATTAATGTAAAGATATAATTGATGTTAGCAGATGTTTTTATTTCATGTATATAATGGTATGTTCCCCCTTGATCCATTACTTTTCTATTTTTGGTTGTTGGAGATGTTCAAGGGAGGTTATAGAAGTTTTCATGGGAATTGGGGGGTGTAGTAGAGATACTATAAGAAATACACACCTTGTAAGTGTATTAAATGATGTGAAAATTGGTTTCACATATTTTCCAGAGATGGTTCATGATGTGTAGATTTTCAGTTTTAAATAATAAAAAGACAATGTTTTTTTGGTGAAACTGAACCCCGAGGATTACACAATGTGAAAGGGGATTACATGCCATGTAAACATCGATATAGTGTAGTTTTAAGGTTATTTCTAACGGAATTTTAAATCATTCAATCATGGATTCTGCTTCCTCTCGTTTTGGGAAAATTCTAGGCACCCTGAGGAGTTCATCAAGCTCTCTTCCTCCCTCTTTTATCCATTTTTCCTGGTGGCTGTTCATTGGAAATCCATGGTAATGAATTCCTTCTTCTTGGTTGATTTTCTTATATTATTCTCTTGGGGATTCACTACAACAATGTTGTTTGGGTTTGGGGTGTGTTTTGATGGTCTTTGTTTGTGGTGTAGGTTGATCCGTTTTTTCTAATGTTGCGGTTGTGGTTTTCGGGCATTCTTCTTCACCCTACGGTGTGCAGTGATTCAGTAGAGCTTCTTTGAGGGAGGTAATCCCTCTTTCTCTATTTATTGTTTATCATGTAGGTTGGGTTTTCATTTTTTACCTACGATTTATGGTTGTGTTGGATTAATTAAAGATAAATAACTGTTTAAATTAAAACTGAATGGTAAAGGGGTTTGTTCTCATGTTTTTACAGCTTTATTGTCATTGTGAAATTATGGATTGTACGGGCTTGATGCACCACTAAATATTGTGGTTTTTGGGGGATTTTTTTGTGCAATATATATGTATTTTGACTATTGTGATTTTTGTGATATCACCCTAAATGGGAATTGGTTAATTACTCGTACTTGGATAATGAAATGGTTGCCCCAGGATTTTGGTTTGTGTGATGACACCCCTAAAATAAAATGAATGTGATAAAATCCCCTTTGTAAATTTGTAAAAATGATCTTGATGTGTTGTGATGTGTGGTTTACTTGTGGGATGACAATGTATGATTATAATGGGGTGTGGGGTGATGTGTTGTTTGTTTGGCCATGCTTTTGGGGTGGAAAGAAGGTGATTTTTTTGGTCGTTCTTTTGGGGAGGTGAGGAGGTGGTTGGTTTGGCCCTACTTTTAGGGCAGTGAGGAGGTGGTTTGTTTGGCTATTCTTTTTGGGGTGGCGAGGAGGTGGTTTTTTTCGTGATTTTGGGGCGTCAAGGTGGTTGTTTGTTTGGATATGCTTTTGGGGTGGTGAGGTGGTGGTTTCTTTGTGCTAGATGCCTGAGTAGTGATGGAATAAATAAATAATTGTTTAATAATTATTGAAATGAAATGGGTTAGTTTGGTTAACGAGGTGAAAGTGGTTAATGAAATATTAAATGGTGGGTTGTGTGGTTAAATGTGGTTGATTATAAATAATGAATTAATGATGTGAGTAAATGAGAATTGGTTGGAAATGTAGAATGATATTTGTGGCTTGTTGTGTAGTGTATGCATTTAGAGGTGGCAATAAAGGTGATAGTGTTGTGTATTAGTCAGTGTTTGGTTGTGAACCCATAGGTTGGTATTGAGTGTTAGATTATATATATATATATATATACTTTTATATTCTTGTGATTTCTATATGAACCCACCCACATTGAGCACTATGTGATGACACCCGCATAGTCACGTGGGGTGTGTTTTACCTGACATCTGGTGAGAAGTATGGATGGATGGGTACCCAATATTTCCCACTCTCTCTTCCAGGAGATGTAGGTATTTCACATTCTGTGATGGATGAAGATATGTTAGTGCATTAGATGGTGGTTGCGATAGCCCAAGTTTTTGTGGGCGACGTGTGACGATCCAGGTGTTTTTGGGTGTGACTGCTCTTGTGAGGCGGTGGCCTGAGTGTTTTCAGGTGAGATGTATTATTGATGTGTTTGTTGGGAGGTGCGTCCTGGTGTTTGTGGGTGAGGTTTATTGTGATCATTCATGTGGGGTGGTGTGGTATACAAAAGAGATGGGAGCGTCCGGATGTATGATGTTGAGTGTGAGAGTGGCATACTAGTGGGAAAGCGGTGAGGGGTAACTTTATCAGTGTGATTACTATTATATTATGTTATATTACATTAATTGAATTTTTTGGTTAGTGTGCCTTGGTGAGGTTAGGATGGTTAGTGTACCTTTATAGGTATTGTTTGGTTCTTCTATTTTCTCACAGGTGCATTAGTATGATTCTTTCACATGTACACGAGAGGATTTGGTTTTCCTACTGAGTATAATTGTATGCTCACCCTACATATATAAAATTGAATTAAGGTTTCTAGGAGGATTACCTGGACTATGATGGACATTACTAACTCATATCTTGGATAGATATTGTGTCACTACTTTAAATTTACTTTTGGGTATTTACTTTGGAGGCTTTTATCTTTATAAACTCTATTTATACGTGCATGTGGGATGGTTTTTATATTTCTTTATGTATCATTTTTCAGAGTTATTTGTGGGTGATTCATCTTATCTCCTGATCCTATATTATTATATAGGGTAATGCCTCCCATATCACAATATTTCTATACCCTCAGTGCTACTCACCATCCTAGGGCTTACTATAGGTGAGACTTGGGGGTCATTATCTCTCTCCCTTCATTGTGGTATCTTTGGAGGGAGGGAGGGGTAGATGACAAAGTGGTATCAGAAGTGTGGTTGAGAGATAGAATATAGTTTAGAGTTGGGAACAGTGAGGATTTAATGGGGTGGTATGGAAATAGTTCCAGTTGACCTTGGTGCATGACATAGGTCAGAGCGACTAGCTAGGACATGGGATTTTAGGGCCCCCCGTGATCTAGTGCACAGACTCTATGTTTACTGAATGACTAAGTGAAATGGACCTACTTGTAGGGTATATAACTAGGAGAGGTAAATGCATCATAATGACTTTTATTCTTGTTTGTATTGGGTTGTTTTGGGAAGATTGAAATGTATAATAAATGAATTAAATGAGGTAAAATGAATATTAATAAAAATTACACAATACCAGACTTAGGAAGTTACTTGTTTTCTTTTTAGTTATGTCTCTTGTTCATTGTTTGTGTGTCGATCAAAAAATTTAGAGAATAATGATCTAGTTGATCACTGTAGGGTTGATTTAGTTTAGGAAGATGATTAGTGGAAGAGGACATTGTGTACTTTCCAACGATAGTATTTGGGAAAGTATGATGGAAGTGTTTCAAACATGGAGATAGAGAGTTGGATAGAGGAGATCAAGATAAAATTCTATTGGATCCAGGCCCTGACGGAGTACTGGTTCCTTTGGCAGTTAGTCAGATATAGGGAGCTACACATTAGTTTTAGATGTTGTATCTGGAAGAGTGGAAGGAGGCAGACGTTTTGTGGGTCGACTTCTAGAAGGAGTTCTGGGTAGAGTTTCATTCATTGACCATGAATGCATTAAATAGGTAAGAGATTGTTTATATTTAGTATAAGATAATGTCAGTGAAAGAGATAGGAATCAAGTTCAAGTACCTTCTTTGTTTTTTCCTAGATCTTTTTCTAGATGAGGAGTCTCGTGTGAGATGTCTTGAGGAGGCACTCATTCTTTCTATCTAATATACAATTACTCCTTTTACATTGCTAATGTATCTATAGGTTCATAAGAAGAAAGTGGTGATCGAACAGATGCACTCATGAGGATTTTTTCTAGGGGAGGGGAAACAGTAGGGTTCCTTGAGGTGAAGATTTGTAAGTGGAAGGTCTCAAGCAACAAGACCATCGAGGATTTGACTAGCATGGAGTCGACCTCAGCATCTTTATTTCTGGCCTTATGAGCCTAGTATTTTTTGTGATTTTACTAGGAGTTTTGTGCCAGTGTGTTTTGGTTGTGGGGTTCATGGATATCACCAGAACTAGTGCCCAATTATTACCCAAGGTTAGTTTTGTGGAGGTGCATAAGGTCAGTGTCAGCCTCAGCAGAAGTTGCCATGAGGTCATTTCAGCAGCAGGGGAAGTAGGTTGTTTCTCCACTAAGGGGAGATAGAGAATGTAGAGGCCAACCTCAGGATGTTATTCATGTACATGGACTATGACCCAAGCATGGACATGGAGGTGGTCATTAGAATAGAGGAAGATGATCTGGGTGTGGTTATTTGTTTGCAGTGGAGGCAGCAGTTCTAGAGGGGCTAGAGATCCTCTGAGGTATGATTAGTTTGTTTAGTACCCTTGTTTGTGCCTTTTTTGATTCAAGAGATTCAAACTCCTTTGTTTCACTTGCTCTATCACATGCTCTGGGAATATATGTAGATATTATTCACGTGTCCCTTGTGTTGACTATTCCATTTGGAGTTCATACCAGCTTGTTCAATGTGTGTTGGGTGTGTAGACTGATGATGGGGCCACATTAGTCCCATAGTGATCTTTTATTATTATAGATACAACCATATGATGTTATACTCATCATCAACTGGTTTTATTTCATATATGTCATTATCAAATGATTTTGGAGGAGCATCATGTTTTAGAATCTGGATGACCAGCATGTGGTTTTCATTGGTGAGCGAAGATATCAGGTGGCCAGTAGGCATATGGAGACCCTTATTTCCTTTTTGGTTGAGTTGTCAGTGGAATAAATGGATGATGATATGGTAGAGGTTCCTAGAGTTATTGGAGAGTTCTTTGATGTTTTTTATGAAAAATTTGTGATGTTACCCCCTTGAAGTGATGTTGAGTTCAGGATAGACTTGCATCTCAATGCTTCTCCAATTTTGATGACCCATTATCTAATGGAACCTTCTGAGTTGTGGTATATGAGGATTCAGATAGATGATTTGATGCAGAAGGGTATCTGGCCTAGTGTTTCATCATGGGGTGCTCTAGTGTTATTCTCAAAGAAGATGAACATTAGTCTAAGGTTGAGCATAGACTACCTAAGGTTGAATCAAGTAACAGTAAAAAATTGTTACCCTCTTATGAGGATAGATGATCTTTTCAACTAGCTGATAGGGTTGAGTTGGTTTTCTACGATCGATCTATCATCTGGATATCACCAGTTGAGGGTAAAAGAGAGAGATATCCTGAAGTCTTTCTCCAAATGTAGGTATGGGAACTTTGAGTTTGTACTCATGTCATTTGGTGTTACAAATGCACCATATGTGTTCATGGGGATCATAAACTCCATGTTACATGAGTTCCAATATTGGTTCTTCATCATTTTCATCAATGATATATTGATATACTCAAAGACAGAGGAGGATCATGATGAGCATTTCAGAACTTTATTTCATTTTCTTCGACGCTGCCAGCTCTATGTAATGTTGTCCAAGTGTAAGTTCTGGACATGATGGGTGAATTTCATCATGCATGTGATGTCTTATTAGGGTGTGGCAATAGAATCGTCGAAGGTTGAAGCAGTTGTTTCTTGGGAATCAACAAAGAATATGGTAGAGGATTATAGTTTTCATGGTCTTTCGAGATATTATAGAAGGTTTATACCTGATTTATCTTGAGTTGCAGCCCCATTGACATATTTGACCAAGAAATACTAGGATTTTGTGTGGAGTGATCAGTGTAAGGTATAATTTTTTTACTTAAAGGGGAAGTTGGTTAGTGCTCCAGTGCCCTGGTTTCCTAAGGAAGGGGTGATGTTTGAGGTGTTTTGTAATGCTTACCATATGGGATTAGGGTGAGTCTTGATGTAGTAGAAGGCAATGATTTCTTATGGGTATAGAAAGTTACACCCTCATGACCATAACTACACCACCCATGATTTGGAGCTAGCAATGGTTGTATTTGCGCTAAAGTTGTGGCAGAATTACCTCATTAGGGAGTGCTTTTTGGTCTTCACGAATCCCATGATTTTGAGGTATATCTTTTCCCAATGTGATTTGAACTTGTGGCAGTGGAGGTGGATGGAGTTTTTTTAGGATTGTGATTTTTAGATCTCCTACACCTGAGGAAAGGATATTTTTGTGGATAATGCTTTGAGAAGGAATTTGTGGGAGGGTGTTGTTTGGGATTCTAGGGATTCTTGGAAAGCAATGGAGGAGTTGAAATCCTTACACATAGATTCTAGAGTGGATGGTGATAGAGGATATTTGTTTCAGATGATGGTGCAATCTTCCTTGATGCATTAGGAGGAGGAGTCTCAATGGGGAGACTTAGTGGAAGAGGTGATTCCAATCGTGTTGTCCATGGTGATACTCTAGAGGGATGATCAAAACTGGTTATTATTTCATAGGAGGTTCTTTATTCCAGTGGTGATGCATGGGGGAGTCCTCTATGAGTTTCATAACTCACCTTTGGTGGTACAACCAGGAGTTTATAAGATGTACCATGGCTTGAAGATATAGTTTTGGTGGTCTAGGATGAAATGGGCAGTGGTGGAGTTTATAGAAAAGTGCTTAGCTTTCGAGCAAGAAAAGGTCAAGAATCATGTTCTTGGTGGTTTATTGTATCCCTTGGATGTTATTGAGAGTAAATGGGATGAAATATCGATGGATCTCATCATAGGGTTACCCAAAACTCAGGGAGTTTGTGAGGATATCTGGGTGGTCATGGATCTGTTAAAGAAATCAGACCACTTCTTAGTGTTCAAGGAGTCAAGCACAATGGATGGATTAGAAAAGAGGTATGTGCATGAGGTGGTATGTTTTCATGGATTTATGAGGTCCATTGTCTTATATCGGGATATATGTTTTACCTTATGAGTTTGGAGGGGATTGAATGATGATTTTGGCACTCCATTATGCCTCAATACTACTTTCCACCCTCAGACAGATGTCCATATAGAACAGACTATCCAGACGTTTGAGGATATGTTGCGAGTGTGTATCTCAGACTTTGGGGGATCTTGGGTATGACACCTGCCTTTGGTAGATATTTCTTATAATAATAGTTATCATTCTTCAATTTGAATAACCCCATTTGAGGCAGGTATGAGAGACCATGTCATTCACCGTTGTGTTGTATGGAGGTTGGGGAAATAGCCATTCTTGGTGCCAATTTGGTGTAGAGAATGACAAAGAATGTTCAGCTTGTTTGGGAGAGGAAGAAAGTAGCACAAGACCGACAAAAGTCTTATGTCAATTATATAAGGAGGCCTTTGGAGTTCGAGTTTGGGGACCATGTGTTTTTTAAGGTTTCCCCTCCATGTGGGCAGCAATGTTTTGGGAGAGGGAGTAAGCTTTCTTCTAGGTTTGCTGGGTCCTTTGAGAATTTGGGGTGAGTTGGCAAGGTGGTGTATCAGTCAGTTTTTCCAGCATAGTTGGAGAGGATCCATGATGTCTTCCATATCTCTCGGCTTCATCAGTATCTCCATGATGACTCCCAGGTCATTGACCGGGGAGAGTTGGGTTTGAGGAAGCAACAACATTTGTGGAACAACCAGTAGAGATCCAAGATTTTCAAGAGCAAGCATTGCGTGGATAAACTATTTTTTGGTTCATGTACTGTGGAGTCAAGTTGGAATACAGGAGAGTACTTGGGAGCGAGAATCTCATATATGTACCCAGTATCCAGAGTTGTTTTGAGTTTTTATTTTTTTATATTTTTCTTTGTGATGTGATGTTTGGATCTTTTTGTTTTATGATATGAGCATTTTCCCTTTTTTTGATGTGTGTGGTGATATGTGTGATAAATTCTTGACATATGAAATGGTAAAGACCTGATTCCTAATCAAGACAGATTAAATGTGATGCAATTAAACCCATTTGGGCGAGCCAGCACTGCCCATAATTGATAGTATCATGACATGGAGGACGGAATTTCCTAATTCATGTGTTCAAGGTGGTGCAGTTCATTGGTTTTAGTGGTTGTTGGTTTGGGATGTGTGGAGTTTTAGAGGTCATTTAGTTTTTTTTGGTCATTTGGGTTGGAATATTTAGTTGGTGGTAGCGTTTGTGGTAAGATGAGTTCTTTGAGAGGTATCTCATAGGGTGGTTGTTTGGACCCCTTTTCTTTTGGTCTTGGTTTTGGATTCTCATGGGTGATAATTATTTGAGAGGTATCTGATGTGATGGTCCATTCCATCTCAGTTCATTACTTTTCTTGTATTGGTTGTTGGAGATGTTTAGGGGAGGTTCGAAAGTTTTTGTGGGAGTTGGGGGTTCATCAGAGCTACTACAGGAAATACACACCGTGTAAGTGTATTACACAACATGAATGTTAGTTTCACAGCTTGTACTGGGATGGTTCATGATGTGTAGATTTAGGGGTTAAATAATAAAAAAGGTGATGTGTTTTTCCATAAAACTGAATCCCTAGGATTACACGATGTGAAAGGGGATTATATGTTGTGTAAACCCTCAATGTAGAGTAGTTTTAAAGTTCTTTCAAGAAAAATTTTCATTCATTCAGAAATATATTCTTATTCTTCTCATTTTGTTTGAACCCTAGGAACCATGAGGAGTTATTCAAGATCACTTCCTACCTCTTTGATCTACTGGTATCAGTGGTTGTTTGTTGGAAATTTGGGGTAAGCCCTTCATTCTTCTTGGTTGATTTTCTTACATTCTTCTCTTGAGGATTCTCTGTGGTGATATTTTTTTCTTTTGGGGTGTGTTTTGGGTTGGGTTTTTATGTTATTTGGTGGTGGTGTAGGTTGATCTGTATTTTATCATGGTGCGATTGTGGTTTATGAGCTCTCTTCTTCGCTCTGCGGTGCGTAGTGAGTCGGAAAAGCTTCTTTGAGGTAGGGAATACCTCATTTCTCTTTATTGTGTATCATACAGGAGGGGTTTTCTTTTTTTACCTATGAGTTATGGTCATGATGAATTAATTAAAGATAAATAATTGGTTAAATTTAAATTGATGGGTAAATGGGTTTTTTTTCATGTATTTATAACTTTATTGTTATAGTGATATTGTGGATCATAGGGACTTGATGTCCAACTGAAAATTGTGACTATTAAGGGCATTGTTTGCACTATATAAATGTATTTTGACTATTGGTACTGTTTTGATTGTTGTGATATTGACCTAAATAGTTTTTTTAATTACTTATACTTGGCTAATGAAATGGTTGCCTAAGGATTTTGATTCGTGTGATAACACCCTTAGAATAAAGTGGAATGTAATAAAAGACCCTTTTTAAATATGTAAAAATGATCTTGATGTGTTGTGATGTGTGGTCGTGATTATGGTATGGAAATGTGTGGTTGAAATGGGGTGTGGGGTGATGTGTGGTTTTTTTGCCCATGATTTTGGGGCAGGTGAGGAGGTTTTTTGTTTGGTCCTGTTTTTGGGGTGGTGAGGTTGTGGATGTTTTGTGCTAGATTCTCGAGTAGTGATGAAATAAATAAATAAACAGTTAATAATGATTTAAATGACATGGGTTGTTTTGGTTAATGAGATGAAAGTTTTTAATGAAATATTAAATTATGGGTTGTGTGGTTAAATGTGGTTGATGGTAAATAATTAATAAATGAGGTGATTAACTGATAATTGGTTGGAAATGTGGAATGATCTTTGTGGCTTGTTGTGTGTTGTATACATTTAGAGGTGGAAGAAAAGGTGATAGTGTTGTGTATTGGTTAGTGTTCAGTTGTGAACATATAGGTTGGGATTGAGTATTTGATACTATATATATACTTGTATATTCTTGATATTTCTATACATAACCCACCCAAGTTGAGCACTATGTACCAAAACCCACAGAGTTACATGGGGGGTGTTTTTTATGACTTCTGGTGAGGAGTACATATGGCTGGGTACCCACTCTTTCCCGCTCTCTCTTCTAGGTGAGGTAGGTATTGCACAGGTTGTGATGGCCAGAGGTCTGTTAGTGAATTAGATAGTGGTTGTGATATCCCATGTGTTTGCGGGTGACGTGTGATGGACCAGGTGTTTTTGGTCAAGACATGACCCTACATTTGGGTTCGTGGCCTAGGTGTTTTCAGGTGATGTGTGTTGTGACTATGCTTGTGGGGCGTTGTGGTATACAAAAGAGATGGTAGCACTAGGTCGTACGAAGTTGGGTGTGAGAGCAGCATACTAGTGGAAAAGCAGTGTGGGGTACCCTTATTGATGTGATTCCTATTATATTATATTACTTGGTTTTCATTATTTGGTGAGTTTGCCTTGGTGAGGTTTGGATGGTTCGTATACCTTTATAGTTGTTGTTTGGTTTTGCTATTTTTTTCACAGATACATTAGTATGCTTCTTTCATATGTGCGTGAGTGACTTTGGTTTTCCTACTGAGTATACTTATATGCTCCCCATACGTATATAAAAATTATTTCAGGTTTCTAAGAGGACTATGTGGACTGTGATAGAAATTACTAGCTTGGATCTTGGATAGCTGATGTGTTGATGCTTTAGATTCACTTTTTGGTATTTTCTTTAGAGAATTTTATCTGTATTAGTTCTATTTATACATGAATGTGGGATGGTTTTTGGCTTTCTTTTTATATTATGTCTCAGTGTTGTTTGTGTATGATTCATCTTATCTACCGATCCTATATTATTATAGAGGTTAATGCCTCTCATATCACGATATTTTTATACCCTCGATGCTAGTTGCCAACCTGGGTCTACTGGAGGAAAGACTCATGGGTCATTATCTCTCTCCCTTTATTGTAGTATCTTTGGATGGAGGGGTTTGTGACAATGGAAATCATGTTCAAAAATCACTGCATTAAAAAATCACACAAATCAGCTAGATTCCACTATTGTGCATAATATTTATGTAATGGTTATTTCTGAAGCACTATGGAAGTGTTATGATCAATCTCGATAGAAAGTTTTCAATAAATTGGTTATTTTTATAGGATTGCGTATATAGGTATAAATACATGAATAGAAAAAATAGAATATGAAATATCATTGACTTAGGTGACCGCTAACCTTACATAATATGATGGAATTCCAAACACCCACAAATGAATATTCTCATTAGAAATGGGAAAGAACCCTTGCAATGAATATTCTTGTACAAGTACCATTACCTGTATTTGTGCTCAAATACCCTTTCACATAAGTTGAAATTTCATATTTTCCCAATGTTCATCAAAATATACCAACATTGAAAGTGAATCATGCATCGATGACAATTATATGACTTCTTTTAACATAATATTACCTTAGTATGGTTTCTATGAATTTTATAAATTATAATACTCACAAAACCTTAAATTACCTATAAATATCACCAACATCTACAAAATCCTAAATTTATGGTTTCAATGGTTACTGCAAGACACTTTCAAGCATGTCATGCATTTTTCACACTCGTACAAGCCCTCTGGGTGTGATATTTTCTTCTCATATGAAATCTCCTCCATGGGGTTCCCCTTTTAGGCCATCTCTCTCTCACCTCAATTAAGGTGCATTCTGGACTACTCTTATGTCAATCCTCTTCCTTCACAGAGTTCATAAATATTCTCCAGAATAAGGGGTTTATTTGGTGTAATTACTGATTATAAACCCCCTCCAACCCAACTATGGTAGCCGTGAATTTCATGGAGTGGTCCTAACCTTATATACTAAAAATACATGTCAATCTTTTCTATATGATTTGAAAATACATGTATGCCCTCTTACGTGTTTATTGAGGACGAGTGTAATTCCTTGATAAATGGATTTAAATTACACACACACACCTTCTAAATATATGAATTTTGATTTAATTAAAAATTATTTATAGTTTAATCCCAACATTGTTGTAACGTCGACATTCCTAGGTAATTATGATTATGAGAATAAATGATGGATGAGGCTACTTAGGGTCTCTCCCAGATGCAACTCACCTCGAGAGGATGACGGTTAATCTTTCATAGTTGATTGGAAAACATAGGTATCCTACATTTCCTTCTTTCCATCCTAGTTCTCCTCATTAGTGTGTTGGCAGAAAACATTTCTCTTGGCTGTCTCTGATGCTCACCTCCATAAAAATGTTTCTCCTATGCCTCTGGTCTGGCGTTCTAGTTCTGGGGTATGTGCTTTGGGTGATCTGTTCCATAATTCATATTCTTTTGTTGCCATTTCGGGTTCTGTTCTTCCAACATTGACTCCTAGCCCTACTTCCCATCTTCTGTGGTGTCAGATCTTGTGTCTGTGGGCAGATCCATCCATTATTGCGGTGGCCTTAGTGGAGCCTCCCTATCCTTGTTTCAAATTGGTTCCCCCGCTGGCATTTTCTCTCTCGACATGTAGATCTGATGCACATGGTTTGTAAATATATTGATTTCAGCTTCAATCCTTTTCATTTGGTGTCAAGGAAACTACTGCTCCTACATGAAATTTCTATGGGGGGTGTAGAAAACACTGTTCTTGGTGGTTTCACAGCTATTATTTTGTGGCAATCTATGTGTGGTGGTTGAGTTCTGTTGGGTGATGCACCCATTCAACATCACAAGGAGGTATGAAATTTAATTTTGATTCCCAAAATTCCAATCAGATATTTAAAAATTATTAAATTAATTCTGTATACAGTGGACATCAGCAACATTACTTGAATACTATACAAGTTTCATTGAATTCGCAACAGTGGAAACCAATACAATGATTCAATCAATAGCGGAAGCAAAAAAATGAGAAAACAAATCCCATGCTGAAGTAAACATTTAAAGCAGCTTCAAAACTGAAGGAATATTCAAGAAAAAATTTAAATTAATTAATATAACTAATTATAAACATCAAAATCCAATTGGTGTACATCATCATCAACAAGTCATCAAAGGTAGTAAAGAAAGAAAGAAATGAACATCAAGATTTTTATGTGTTTCAACTAATTGACCTAAGTGCATGGGGTAGATACCCCATGGATTCACTATACAATAAACAATAGAGTACATCAAATACAAGAAAACAAAAAACAACAACAACAGAACAGATAGACCAAGGAAGATATGCAAGCTGGAGTTCTTGTCACTTCCAGATCTCGTGGCCAAACTAGGGTCAAGAATGGTATCATACTCACAAGCTAGATGAATAGACTCAAGGTGATCAACACAACACCAAATAATAGATAAACAGGAAAATCAAAAATTTAAGAAATCATACCGAACCGAACCACCTTACTATGGTTCGGTCAGATCTTAAAAGAGTTGAATCCTCGGGGTTCTAAGATGTAGAAGTTCGAATCCAAGATCGTCGTCCTCCGATCGTTCCCCAGGTACAATCCACACACACAGAAGTCATTTCACCTCAAGCACAAGTGCCCAAAAATGATCATCCCCATATACACCTCCCTCTCGATGAAGTAAAATTGCTCAGAGGAGGGTTGTCGCTGCCCCCAAAACAAGCATCGCTCTGATGGAAACCCATAAAACAAAACCCTCTCCAATAAAAATGAACATCACACCCCCATCTGTGTCGGTCGAGTAGCAGCCAAGAAGTCAGATGACGATGCCTATGGAAGTAACAAGGGAAAGGGTGATGAAAGTCCCTATGCACGATGGTTCTCATGTAACACCATGACCCCAGAAGCCCAGAGCTAGTGCATTATTTTAATACATTAGCCTGATACAAGGCATCATGTCCTGAAACACCAATCAGTTTAGTAGCCTTGGAAATACTAGATATATACATAAGTTTTACATTACATTATGAATAAAAAACAACATTGTGTCTCCGTAAAACACACTCATATCCCTTATCATATCCCTTTAGGTCATTCATAATATACTTCTTCACATCCTGGGAAAAATAAAACATAAGAAATGGGTGAGCTCAGATGCTCAGTAAGGATAACAATATAGCAATAACTTTAATAAATAAGCATAAACATTTAAGTCATTCTATAAGACAAAAACACAAGCCTTTTAAACATAAATTTCATCATAATATGGCAAAGATAAATCAAATAATTCCATCTACTTATTCACATGGATATTCTACTAGTCGAATAATCACATGCAACATCAATAGAAAATTTCATAATAATGGAAGGCATAATGTCGGACATCATAACCACATAGTCAAGGCCTCGTTCCAAGACTACAAATAAGATTTTGTCAAGGCCTTCTTCCAAGACACTAGTTTGTCTCATGAGACCTACCAATGCATCGAGGAGCTATAGAAGGCTCCACCTGTCACTTACTAAGTCCAATTCATTACTCATATGAAAAGGTTAAAACATAACATAAACATTCATATTAAAACTAGCATACAAAATGTTAATACTTTAACCATAAACCATGAATGGTATAAAAATAACACATCCATATTCAAAAATATCAAAAAACCTTCAATACAATATTAAAGATTATATCATAATAAATCAACTTCAAACAAGTGTAAAATCCATCAAAGGATGTTGACATAGATGAAATCAAAACTATTTGAGATAAATATATCTTTCTATTTTGAAATCATTTAAGAGTCGCATAATTATAAAATAAAACATTTATTTTGAAAATATTCTTCTAAGTTTGTAAGGTAATATTCTAAGGTGTTGTAATGGCGGAAAATAGCTGCACCTGCTGTATAAGTTAAAAAAACATTCTTGCCATAATTTGTTGAAAAGGTCATAAAGTACCTTGTGTGGAAAATGACGGAAATATTACTTTCAAAAATTTTATATAAATTAAAACAAGGGTATAAATAACTTTAACCCATATTATATGAAATAGTAAAAATGTTTTTAAATACATTTTTAAGAAACATGGATGTAGATGATAAAGAGGTCCTAGTAGATACTCACGTATAAACGACCTCGGATAATGAAGAGATTGTATAATTAACCCTTACCTTGTACTTTTCCTTGATAGAGGGTATGTTAAACTACTGTATAATATTTAAATAATTGTTATTAAATTATACAAGAACCACATACATATATATGATATCATATATAATCTTATAATATTTTTTTGTTAATAATATATCAGTAGTATCATTGTTTTGGGTGTTAACTGATTCGTTTTACTTTATATGTTTTGTTACTTAAGTCATGTTTGTTATGGATAGGATTTATTTTATTCATATAAAAAATGATATTAAGATCTTAAACATTGTTTTTAATCATAAAATGAAAATTATTCTTGAACGATTACAATGGGGAATGAATCTCATCTCATTCATGGAGACGGTATTCCGTACGTACGCACAAGCGACAATATCATTCTATTGATGGTGAAATAATATATAATTGGATGGTATATAATATATAAAGAATAATTAAAATGTTATATTTATTATTTACATCAATTATACTCATTATTATACCCATCCAAATAATTAAGTGTTGAATAACAAACTACACCACGACGTGGAGATTGTAAGCCATATGTACGCACATATGGTGACTTTGTTATTCATAGGATGGAAAGAATAATGAATATGGTTGTACCATATTTATAATATATAACAGTATGTAGAAGGTACAAGAGTTATTATTTTTGTATGGAAATAACAAAGAAAGAGTAAGTGGAAAAAGAAAAGAACTTTGAAAGAGGTGATGAAATTATTACCTCTTCTTCAGGTGCTTCCTTTTGATTGATCAAAAGGAATATTTAGTCTAAATTTTGATCAAAGTAAGGCCTCTAGATTTAATTGAGGGTATTTGGGAGGATATTTGAGTAGGTTTTGGCCGAGACAAATAGATTTGGAGGTGTCATTTTGAGAGAAGGGGAAGTACCCTTTTATAAGAGAGGTGAGAGTCACTTTAGGAGAAGCTTGAAATATTATTTTATTATACAATCATATTCAGTAATAATGGCTCAAAAAATATTTATTTAGAGTTTAAGGTGGGGCTGGGTCAAAAAACTCTCAACTAATAGGTTTCAGACAGGTTTAGGTCACCATATTAACCTTATCTTTTAGATTTAACTCTTAGTTAAATAGTTTAACTTTTATAATATATTATTGTATTATTATAATAAATGGTTAATAAACTTACTATAAAAATCCCATAGAACCCAAAGTGGTTCATTATTTATATATATAACCTTATCTAAATCCTTTGGCTGAACCTTATATTTTTAGGAATATTATATCAATTAATAATATAGTATTTTGTTTAAAAACTCATTTATGTCAATTTTGACACTATTTGGTATTTTGTTTTTGTGAAAGTCATAAAAACTTTATTACTTCGAAAAAAAATTCATTTAATCAACTATAACATGTCATATTAACCTATAAAATTCTTGTAATATATCAAAAGTCTCAATTTACATTTATTTGGATATTTATAATATCAATTATTTTAATCTTTCATTAATAAAGTGATTATTGCATCATCATTGTGTCATAAATAAATTTAATTATTTAATTTCTAAAAATTATAAATAAAATACCCTTATGTATGAAATATTTTTATCTTTATAATGAATATTTATAGTCGAATTTATCTTATGTGTAACCCTATATTAAAAAATTTTTAGTTATGAAGATTTGAATTTATCACTTTTAACTCTTCTTTAAATAAAATAATAATAAATGTTATAATCTAATCCAAGTGGACCAAAAGGATCATATTTTATTTATAAGGTTTATTTTGGTTGAAATATACTTATCCAATAGAATTAGGACATGTGTTAGGGTAATAATAATATCATTTTTACCTTTAATTACCCTATTTACTTTTAACCATGGTAAATAAAAGTCAAAAGTTACTATTCACCATAAATTATTTTCATCTTATTGAAAAAAATTTTACTTACTGATATCAAACTTGTCTCTAGGATTTTTGAAATTCAATTCACAAAAGTGGTAAAATTACATTTTATGCAAATTTGCTAAAGTGACTAGAAGGTGGGTAAAAGACGTTAAAAAATTCAATAAAATTTTATACGTCAAATTTTATTATAAAATGACTCCAATGAATTGCATTGAACTAATATAAGTATTATGTATCTATTTTGACTTAAAATAAATTTAAATAAAATAAATAATTATTTAAATAAAAATTCGTTTTTAACAGTAATGCAGTGTTTTTCACTATTCATCAAAAATTGAAAGTTTTCGGAAAAATACCAAAAATTCACCCTAAGATAACTTTGATATTACAAATCTAAAAATGAAGTCCATTTTGAAAAATTAAATTTCTAAAAGTGGGTATTACTATTCATAACGGTTAGTTTGATTGGTCCTAGTGTGTTATAACTTGAAGTTGCGTACAACGCAAGCTATTGTATTATTCAAAGGGAAACGTACCTTGGAAGCTTGAGGTGTTACATTCTCCCCTCCTTAAAATAATTTCTTCCTCGAAATTTCTAGAATACTATAGCATAAAAAGATTCAGTTGGTTCTTAATCATAGGTTCCTCGGGTTCCCACATTTCCTCTTCTATCTTATGGTTTCTCCATAGAACTTTTACCAGACGAGTCGTCCGGTTTCTCAGCACTTGTTCTCTGGTATCAAGATTCTTGACAGACTCTTCACAATAAGACAGATCAGGTTCTAGTTCTATTTCTTCATAGGTGAGTAATGCATTGGTTCAAGCATGTATTTTCTCAACAGTGACATGTGGAACACATCAGGAACTTTAGTGATACTTGGAGGCATTGCTAAATGGTAAGCTAAAACTCCAATTCGTTCTAGAATTTTGAAAGGTCCAATGTACCTAGGACTTAATTTTCCCTTCTTACCAAATCTTATAACACCCTTCTATGGAGATACTTTCAAGAAAAAATGATCACCTACTTGAAATTCCAAATATTTCCTTCGGTTATTGGCATATCACTTTTTCTTATTTTGAGCTGCTTTGATACGGGTTTGGATAACCTTTACCTTTTCCATTGTTTTCTCAACAAGTTATGGGACTATGAGTTTTCTTTCACCAACATCATCCCAACAAGTTGGTGTGTGATATCTATTTCCATATAACGCTTCATATGGTGCCATCTGAATACTTGAATAGAAGATATTGTTATAGGAAAATTCTACAAGAGGTAAATATTGATCCCACACACCTTGAAAGTCAAGTGAGCAAGATCTAAACATGTCTTCTAAGGTTTGAATAGTCCGTTCTGATTGTCCATTAGTTTGAGGGTGGTTGGCAGTGCTCAAACAAAGTTCATTATTCAAGGCCTTCTGAAGACTTTTCCTGAATCTTGATGTAAAATGGGGATCATTAGCAGAAAAAAAATAGATAGGGGTACTCCATGAAGTCTCAAAAATCCATTAATATATAGTCTTGCTAAACGTTCAAGTGGTAAATCTTCTCTTACAGCAATAAAATGTGTTGACTTGGTAAGATGATCAACAATGACCCATATTGCATCATTCCTTCTAGGAGTCTTTGGTAGCCCCATGATAAAGTCCATCATAATATCATCTCATTTCCACTCAGGTAAGGGAAGAGATTGCATGAATCCTCTAGGATGTTGTCTTCCAGCCTTAACATGTTGACAAACCATACATCTTAACATATAATCAGCAATCTCTCTCTTCACATTGTCCCACAAAAAATGTTCCTTTAAATATATATACATCTTAGTGCTACCAGGGTGTATAGATAAATTGGAGCTATGATCATCATCCAAAAATTCCCTTTTTAAATCAGGTATGTCAGGAACACAATGTCTCTTCCCAAATTTCAAAATTCAATCTTCATATACAAAGTCAATCAATCTCCCATCATTCACAACTTTAATTTTCTTTTGAAACTCATCATCATCAGTCTAATAACTTTTTATCCTTTCTAGTAAAGATGGATTGGAAACCATTTTAAAAAGTATCGATGTTTCACCTTCCATGATTATTCCCATATCCATTTTTACTAGATCCATGTACATAGGATTCCTTTCAACTCTCATCTTGTTCAAAACTCCATGATCCTTTTAGCTCAAAGCATCTGCCACCTTATTTTCCTTCCCTGGGTGGTAGTGTATAGTGAAATCATAATCTTTGAGTAGTTCAAGCCATCATATTTTCCTCATGTTGAGTTCTTTATGTGAGAAAATATACTTCAAACTCTTGTGATCGGTATATATCTCACATTTTTTCACCATAGAGATAGTGTCTCCATATCTTCAAAGGAAAGATTACAGCTGCTAACTCAAGATCATTAGTGAAATAGTTTTTTTCATGAAATTTTAGTTGTTGTGATGCATAAGCAATAACTCTAATAATCTGCATAAGGACACAACCAAGTACTTTCTTTGAAGCATCACTATAAATAAAAAACTCATCATTCCCCGATGGTAGAGTCAATATAGGATAATTGACTAATCTTTTCTTCAATTCTTTAAAGAATTATTCACACTCTTTTTTTCTAACAAATTTAACCCCTTTACGTGCGAGCTTGGTTAATGGGTTAGCCAATCGGGAAAAACTCTAAACGAAGCGCCGATAATAACCAAATAAATCAATAAAACTGCATACCTTGGTTATACTTGTCGATGTTGGTCATTGTTGGATTGTCTTGGTCTTTGAAGGATCAACAAATATTCTATCCTTATAGGCAATATGGCCCAAAAAAATAAATATCCTGAAGCCAAAATTCACACTTGCTAAACTTACCATATAATTCATTTCTTCTAAGAGTCTTTAGAATAATGCGCAAGTGAATAGGCCAGAGGTCGTCACGGCCCTCAAAATTACATTTGTTACTCCTACACTAGTATAACAGTGCAGGGTCGATCCATAGAGAAGATGGATGAGAATTCTAGGTTTTATTCAAAGATAAACTCCACTGTTGTCAAAAGTGGAGGAAGTCAACATTTTTTTACGTTTTATTTTTATTTATATGATGAAGTGGAAACAGGATGATGAAACAAGTATTTTTATATAGAAACTAAAATTTACACTAAGTATGATAAACTATAGAAATACAGAATACTAATATAAAGCAGCAAGATAAGGAACAATGATCTAGAAATAACACTCATGAATTCTAAACATGTTGGTTAAAAAGATAATTCTCCACTTAAATTTATTCAATCCCATCTTAAGACTAGATTGATATATCTTCCTTTCCAGAAGATACATCAACGGAGGTATGACTTTTAGAGTTTTCCACGCCAAAATTCATACACTGCTAATAATTTGAAGAAGAATACTGTTGAAATAAAACTCACCATAAAATTCCAACTGAAATGACATTAATGCTTCAACAAGATGATGATCAAGTTCAATATCACCGATTAAACTAGAAACTATGAATTTTTTACAGAAATGTAAGGAGTGACCAATTTACATGATCATTAAAATTGATCTCGCCGATCAATTCTAATGTCAGAAAAGAATAACGTGAAGAAATTTTAAGAATAAACCAACAAAGTATAAAATTCATGAGTTGAAAAATTCAGCCTATGATCATAATGAAATCTAGCATTGAAAACATCCGAAAGTAGAGTAAACGAATTAAATAAAGGGTAAGGAAGAACTCCCCAAGTGCTGCTCTGCCTTCAGGCTCCTTAGTCTCCAGCTTGACTCCAGTACTGTTCCTCAGAGTCTGATCTCGGATGGATGTGTTCGTGGAATGGAAAAAATGAGAGTTTGAATCCCAAAATATGCTACTTGCTCTGCTTTAAGTATCATGTTTTCTTCTGCTGCTAATCACCGAACCTTTTCCACCGACTCCAAAATTTCTTCACAAACGCACTGCAAAATGTGTGTTTGTTCACGACAAGCACGTCACACAAGTTTTTCCCTCGTAACTAACTTCTGCTGAGTTAGTTGCATGAACATGGACATGTTTCTGACTTTGGTATGAACCTGCACATGATATAAACAAGATAAAGTAGTTAAAACTCAAAGACAAAAGTTAACTAAAGTTAATTAATAAATATTTAAGTTGAAAATTATTATTTAATTTATTATTATTTATAAAATTATTCACATAATATTACTATGGTAAAACATGTGTTTATTAAAAAGTCATTAATTAAATTAAGTTAATAAATATAAATAGTAAATTAAAATTTGACAACATAAATAAATAAGTAATTAAATTTTTTTATTATTTAAGATTGATTTAATAATTTTATTATTACTATTTAAGAAATTAAATTGCTAGATTAATTCATTAATTAGTTTATCTTAATTTAATAATTGGAATTAATAATTTGACTTCAAATATTTATAATTATATTTTATAGTTTATTTATAATTATTATTAATTATATAATTATACTATTAACAGTATATTAAATAATAACACTTATTATTAAGTTAGTTTTGTTTTTTAATTTATGATTTATCTATTTGTTAATATTATAATTTTTTAAATTTATAACTTTAATAAATTCTATTCTATTCATTTAATTAATTAAAGTTAAATTTAACTTTAACTTTAACTTTTATTAATTTTTGTTTTACTTTAATTTTATTATTACTTTAATGATTACTTTTATTATTTAATTTTATAGTTTCTTCCTCCCCCCATTTATCGGCACACAAGGGTAGGGGGAGGGTTTTCTTTGGTGCTGCAAAACAGGGATGGCGCCCTTCCAGCAGTGCGGCAGCCTCCTCCTCCGCACCACAGTAGCTTCAGCGCCGACTTCCTTGGGCTTGTAGTGGCTGTGTGACCTCGTCAACTTCAGATCGGTGTGACACTATCTCACTCTAGCAACGGTGTGAACAGCAGCGACTCTTCCTCCTGACCCCGATGGCATGTGGAATCCAGCAGCAGCGGCGAAGGGGTCTAGTGGCGTCGGCTTCGGCTCTCGCGGCAGCGGCTTCAGCAGAGTGTAGCAGCGACTTCTTCATGAAGTGGCGCGACGCTGATCTGATTCAGCAGCGGACCAGCAGCGACACACAACCAAGGTGCGATCTTCTGCTCGAACTCTCCGTGCAACTCCTCGCAGCGGCGTGACAGTTCCGTGGAAACCTCCTTCTGACTCCCTCAATAATGGCACAGTGTCGTGAATGGATCTTGTACAACGAGGGTGCGGAAGACAATGGATTGACCTATGTTCAACCTCTCTAGAGGCCGCAGGGGTTGTGGCGTGGATTGATCTCCTGCAACAGGTGGTGTGCAGTCTCCTTCACTCCCGCGCGACATCTCTCGGGTCCCTGCTCAAGGTGCATCATGGATCCAGCTCCTTCCCACGCTGCTAGGGGTTTTCAGCTTCCCCTGTGCAGGTCCAGTCTGGCAATATCCACAGCAGTGACTGGCGAGTGATGATGCTGCAGTGAGTGCGTAGCGATAACAGTGTGGTTGGAGGGTTATTGAGTAACGGTGAGGGAAAAAGAATGAGTAACGGTGAGGAATGAATGCGGGTCAAATGGTTACCGGTACAGTAAAGGAATTATAGGTTACCAATATAAAATAAAAATTAAGGGGATACCGTTACAAATAAAATAAAAAGGTCACTGGTATGCTAAAATGAAGGTTACCTATAGGGCATAAAATGAAGTTACCATTAAACAAAATGAAAGTCCACCATTACAAGATAAATAGAAACTAACAGTGACCTTTAGAAATTATTTAGAACTAAAAATTAAAACTTAAACAAAACAAATATAAAGATTGAAAATAATTAATTAAAAGAAACTAAAAATTATAAATTAAAACAAGGTTTTAATTAAACTTAAAAGAATTAAAATAATCAATTGAAAACACTTAAATTATAAACTGAATAATTGTTAAACTAAATTAATAAAAGACTTAAATTTAAATAACTATATAAATTAATTAAAGAGAAGCATCAAATGAAAAAGAATAGAAATGTTGACCCAAATAAGTTTATCAGTGAGGTTAGGATAAAAAATTTGAGTTACCGGTAGGAAATGGTAACAGTGACAAAGGTCACTGTTACATCTCAATACTAGTTACCCCTAGAGCAAAAAGAATGCAGGTCACTGTTAGTCAGTAACGGTAACCTGGTTAATGCTAGTTATAGTATACCTCACCGGTAGGCTAAAACCAAAAGAAAATGATTTACTCAAATTCCCCCACACTTAAGTATTGTTTTTTCTCAAACAATCTCATGTCTTATTATCTTTGAAAAACAATAAAATGCATTTATGATTAAGATCACATTGTAACATGTCCAACACTCAAAACAGAGGATGAAACATAACAGCAGGCTTTAAGAAAATGATTTACTCAAATGAATCTTGTCTATAACAAATACTCAAGGGTAATTAACAACACAAAGATCAACCATCAAAGAAGATGTCATGCCTCATATGTGGTACAACTTAATGACTCACTTCACTCCAATCTCAGGTTTTAAGTCCAAGAATGACAGGAGATAAAATATCAATGGAATTATGACCTTAACCAAAGAACTTTGTACTTTAACTTTTTCAACTAGGTTCCAAAAATAATTAATTTTTTTTGTGAATCACCTCAATGATACAACCTAAATGACTCCCATATAAACCAATTGATCCCTTCTTCATCTGGAGTTCATAAATCCCCTCACCTTAATGAGCTCATTTTTTACCCTAGACACTTTATTTATTTTTCCCAAGCCATGTATCATTGTGCTAAGCACTGTGCAATGCCCTTATTCATGGTGAACAGAGGGCTTTTAGTAAACAGAAACGCACCCAGCATCTAGGGTCTCACAGACTCACCATGGGATCCCAGATGCCCAAATTAATTCAGTTCCAAAATATTTATATAGAAACCAATTACATTGGATCATTATAGTAATTACTTTTAATAATTAAAAGAAAATGAATGTGGCCCCTAGAATCAGAAACAAACTTCCAGTTCCAAGGGTTATAACCATAGCTCTACAAACATGTAACCCATATCATTTTCAGAAATATACTCTAAATCAAGATATCCATTCAATCACTAAGTAAAACCTCTCAGCAATCATCCATTATCATTAATTTCAAGTTAAAAGTAGTTCTTAACTACCAATAAGGAACTTTTCCTAAGGCAAAACCCAATTGAGTATAGTGTAAAGCCTAGAATTATGCAAATTTTTTGAAAACATTTAACCATTTTTTACAAGAAATTTGAAATGCAGTGGGAATTTATGGGACTGCATTAAAGAATAGTTTAGCACAGTCAAGAATTGACCCCATCCCCCACACATAAAACCCAACTTTGTCCCCAAAGTTGACTTCTAAAGTGGAGATGAACAATTAGACAGTTAAAGTTCAAAACAGATTTTCAATTTAGTAGATATATGACATGTTTTAAAGGGTCTCAATGAATTTCAAAAAGATTGTTTTCCACAAAAGTTAATTTATAGCAGGTTCATTAACAAGTAAATGCATTAACATTTATGTCCAGTGACACAGATTTTCAATTAAAGTTCTAACAAGGCTTGCAACTTGTTGGTACAAAGTGGATAGGGTGTAGCATTTTAAAAAAGTATGATTCAAATGGATGTTCAATATAGCAGAAAGATGCATGCTAAACACCCTATAGACTAATTGGTTCCAATGAAAAAACACAACTACCAGTAACAAGTACCCCCCCCCCCCCGCACTTAGTTTCAAACAGTGAAATATTATTTCAATATTTATCAATGAATTCAAATTTCCAGCAAGAGGCACATGCCGAATTTTAAATTAAACTTAGTGACATGTATCGGAATTTTTTTAGTATATGAAAGATGTGCAGCAGATTTTCAGCAAATATGTAGCAGAATTTTCAATACACATGGAGCAGAGTTTCTTAGACAAACAGATTTTTTTTAAATCACACAGGAGTAGAATAACATCATTTAAAATGTAAAGAACTTCCTTGATTATGTTTTTTTTAATTAATGCTCCTGCATGGGAATTCCACTCCTTTACTAACACAATGAGAAGCAGACTTTATAATCCTGAAACCGGAACCAAGAGTGAGAAGGATCAAAAAGTTCACTAAAACAGAGCATAACATCTACTTATTCAAAAACTATAATGAAAATAAGAAAAGAACTAAACAAGAACCATGGGTTGCCTCACATGCAGCATTGAATTTAAAGTCTTCAGTTAGACTTTATTTAGTCACAATTTTTTTATTTATTAACAAAACAAAAACCATGGGTTGCCTCCAATGTAGTGCTAAGTTTAAAGTCCCCAGCCGGACTCACCTAGAACTAACCATAGTCACTAGGCAGATGTAGTTTCTTTAATAGGAACCACTACATGTGTTTGGCCCAATTATTTTTAACAGAAATATGAGATTTGTGGGCAGAAAGACTCAAGACATCAATAATTGAATTGTCATAGCCTAAAATAACCCCTAAGTAGCATCCTTTAACAGTAATGGGTATAGTGTTGTCCACTTCTAGAATAAGTTCAAACATTTCAATATTTGAATAGACATGAAGGGAAAACATAGATCTAGGTGCTTCAAAGGGTGTATCATTGACCTCAGAGCTATCTCTCTTAACCTCAACACTAACAGGTTCAAATTCAAGGGTGCAAATGGGTAAATTCTGATTAGTTGGTTTAAAAGGGGATTCATTAAAGTGGTGAAAAAAATCATGAACATTGGAAATCATGTATGATTCCCCCTCTAGACTGTTATCAATAACACAAGAAGGCTCAACACCCTTCACAGTTGGGGATGAAAGTGATAGAAAAGGAAGAAAATTAATTTGAATAGCAGCAGATTCAGGTTTAACAATATTGTAAATCTATTTCAAAAGATCCTCATCTGTTAACTCACACAGAATATCTACTGCTTCTATCAAATCAATTCTGCAACCATCATCAAATGTGTGTTCAACCTATACTTTAAGTTTAAGTTCAAAAGGCTCACTTTCCGAAACAATGTATCTACTGTGTTCTAGAAAGTTTAGTTCAGGGGAAGAAATGATCAATTAAGCTTCAATAAAGTCATGTTCAAGATTGATCAAATTCAAACAGTCTTCCCCAGGAATGAAAACACTGCTTTCCATTTCATTACACAAAGTTTCATAAAAGTGATCACTATGAGAATAGGGAAATGAGAACTCATTAGTTAAAATTTCTTCAAATATCATTCCCTCTTCCTCAATATCCAACAACAGTTCATAAAATATTGGGTTTACAGGTTCAAAACATGGAAGAGAAATATTCA
Organism: Viscum album; assembly: GCA_963277665.1. Taxonomy (NCBI): domain Eukaryota; kingdom Viridiplantae; phylum Streptophyta; class Magnoliopsida; order Santalales; family Viscaceae; genus Viscum; species Viscum album. The sequence continues at coordinate 1,730,673,114 of OY728157.1, forward strand.
GTTGAGGTTCAAATATTTCAGATTCCTTAACATCCAGTTTAATGTTTTCTTCTAAAGTGTTCCCCATTTCCAGTTCAGGTTCAGTATTCACAATATTAGAAAATTTGTGTGAAGAATTTTTAACATTCGAGTATTCAGTTTCAAGAATCTCTTCTACCCAAGTAACTTCCTTCTCAAAAATTCTAAAATAGTGATTTTTCTCAAAAGAAGGGATGATGAAAAGAACTGGGCAATCTTTTTTAATCTGTTTTAATTCATCTTCAGAATTTTCCAACTAAACATCATTAAAGTTCTATTTGGGATCATCATTAATGTGTTCTTCATTAAGTGAGTTAGTTATCTCCATGTTTTGTTCAACAGTTTTAGATTCTTCAAAATGAAAGTTTTGTTTCCCAGTTTCATAATCACTATCCTCTTCAACTTGATGTTCAAATCTTTTATAAACACTTTATTTTTCTTTAAAATCATATTGTTCTTTAACTTTTTGTTTTAATTCCAAGAGCATGTTTTCCAATATTTTCATTCTTTGATCTTGCTCTTGAGAATCTCTAATTTTAATTTCATGTGTTTGAGTTAACCAATTGTTAATTAGTTCCACCCTAGCGTCCAGTTTAGAATAAATTAATTCAATTTTAGCTAGGGTGTCAGGACTAGGTTCATATTGTTCATTTTAATCAGTGTAAAAATCCTGTAGTGGCTGGTTATAGACATACTGCCAGGAAGTATGTCCATAATCTCCACAACAAACGTAGTAAGGTCTAGTGTAGTAGTTTGAGCCTCCATAATGTTCCATTTTTTTAAAAAATTTCAGAGTAAACACACAGAGTTTCACAGTCGATGCATAATTTTAATGGACACCTAAAGTAGTAGGTTCTAGTTCATAGTTTTTTTTTTGATTTTTTTGTATATTTTTTATATGATTTTTTAATGTGTGTTTTAATGTTTTTTTATTAAAACCTTATATTCTCAGTGCGTGCCTTCCTCGGCAATGACACCAAATTTTGAACAGGCCGGAGGTCATCACGGCCCTCAAAATTACATTTATTACTCCTACACTAGTATAGCAGTGCATGGTCGATCCACAGAGAAGGAAGATGAGAAATATAGGTTTTATTCAAAGATAAAGTTCACTATTGTCAATAGTGGAGGAATTGAACATTTTTTTACTTTTTATTTTTATTTATATGATGAAGTGGAAATAGGATGATGAAACAAGTATTTTTACATAGAAACTAAAATTTACACTAAGTATGATAAACTAGAGAAATACAGAATACTAATATAAAGTAGCAAGACAAGGAACAACGATCAAGAAATAACACTCAGGAATTCTAAACATGTTGGTTAAAAAAATAATTCTCCACTTAAATTTATTGAATCACATCTTAAGACTAGATTGATATATCTTCCTCGCCAAAAGATACATCAACATAGGTATGAATTTTAGAGTTCGCCGCTCCAAAATTAATCCACTGCTAAGAATTTGAAGAAGAATACTGTTGAAATAAAACTCACCATAAATTTCCAACTAAAATGAAATTAATTCTTAAAAAATATGATGATCAAGTTCAATCTCGCCAATTAAACTATAAACTATGAATTTTTTACAGAAATGTAAGGTGTGACGAATTTACATGATATTTAAAATTGATCTCACCGATCAATTCTAATGTCAGAAAAGAATAACGTGAATAATTTTTAAGAATAAACCAACAAAGTATAAAATTCTTATGTTAAACAATTCATCCTATGATCATAATGAAATATACCGTTGAAAACATCTGAAAGCAGAGTACAAGAATTGAAGAAAGGGGAAGGAAGAACTCCCTAAGTGCTACTCTGCCTTCGGGATCCTTAGTCTCCAGTTTGAATCCAGTACTGCTCCTCAGAGTCTGCTCTCGGATGGTTTGTTCTTGGAATGGAAAAAATGAGAGTTTGAATCCCAAAATATGCTGCTTTATCTCCTTTAAGTATCATGTTGTCTTTTGCTACTAATCACCGAAACTTTTCTATCGACTCCAAAAGTTCTTCACAAACTCACCGCAAAATGTGCGTTTGTTTGCGACAAGCACGTCACACAAGTTTTTTCCCTCGTAACTAACTTCCGCTGAGTTAGTTGCATGAACATGGATGTGTTTCCGAATTTGGTATGAACCTGCACATGATATAAACAAGATAAAGTAGTTAAAACTCAAAGACAAAAGTTAATTAATAAATATTTAAGTTGAAAATTATTATTTACTTTATTATTATTTATAAAATATTCACATAATATTACTATGGTAAAACATGTGTTTACTAAAAAGTCATTAATTAAGTCAAGTTAATAAATATAAATAGTAAATTAAAAATTTAAAGCATGAATAAATAAGTAATTAAATATTTTAATATTTAATATTGAATTAATAATTTTATTATTACTATTTAGGAAATTAAATTGAAAAATTAATTCATTAATTAATTTATCTTAATTTAATAATTGGAATTAAAACTTAAATTTTAAATATTTATAATTATATTTTATAGTTTATTAATAATTATTATTAATTATATAATTATAATATTAATAGTATATTAAATAATAACACTTATTGTTAAGTTAGTTTTGTATTTTAATTTATGATTTATCTATTTGTTAATATTAAAATTGTTTAAATTTATAACTTTAATAAATTCTATTCTATTCATTTAACTAATTAAAGTTAAATTTAACTTTAACTTTAACTTTTATTACTTTTTGTTTTACTTTAATTCTATTATTTCTTTTATGGTTACTTTTATTATTTAATTTTATAGTTTCTTCCTCCCCCCATTTATCAGCGCACAAGGGTAGGGGGGGAGTTTTTTTTTTGTTTACGTTTTTAAAAAAAAAAATTTGCCAGAAAACGGTTCCGGCAAAACAAATTTTAAAACTGCACCTCAAAGGCGGCATCCGGGATGCCGCCTTTGCATTTCGGGGCAAGGCGGCATCTGCGATGCCGCCTTTGCGCTGCGGGTGAAAGGCGGCATCGCGGATGCCGCCTTTCTCTTAAAAATATATATTTTTATTTTTTAATTACATTTATTCATTATAATTTTTAATTACATTTATTCATTATAATTTTTAATTATTAATTAGTAATTATTAATAATTAAATATGTCATAATTAATTAGTTAATTAGTAATATTATCATTAATTATATAATAATTAATTATTAATATAATTATTACATATATAATAAATATTTAGTTAATTAGAAATACAATTAATAATTCTAACTAATTAATTAGTAATTATTAATTATTAATTAGCTAATTAGTAATATAAATATTTATTATAATTATTCATTATAATTAGTAATTAGTAATTAATAATTATTAATAAGTAATTAGTAATTATTAATTAGTAAATTAGTAATATAAATATTAATTATAGCTATTCATTAAATTATTAATTATTAATTATTACTCATTAATTATTACTTATATAATAAATAATTAGTTAATTATTAATATAACTATTAATTATATAATAATTAATTAGTTAATTAGTAATATAATTATAATCTTTCAAAGTGACGTACTTGAAACATTTTTAAGTTTCAAGTAGGCGGTTTTGAAAGCTTATAAATTATTTTTCATTAACATTTTTTTGTAAATTGCTTTTGTTTTAAACTATTTTTTATATGTTTAATCCATGTTTTAAGTTTCATTTATATTGGTCTTCTATTTTATGTTTTATGGTCTTTCAAAGTCACGTACTTGAAAAATTTTAAGTTTCAAGTATGCGGTTTTGAAAGCTTATAAATTTCTTTTCATCAACTTTTTTTTGGAAATTTCTTTTGTTTTCAACTATTTATTATATGTTTAATCAATGTTTAAAGTTTCAATTATATTCGTTTTATAGTTTATATTTTACAGTCTTTCAAAGTGACGTACTTGAAACATTTTTAAGTTTCAAGTAGGCGGTTTTGAAAGCTTATAAATTATTTTTCATTAACATTTTTTTGTAAATTGCTTTTGTTTTAAACTATTTTTTATATGTTTAATCCATGTTTTAAGTTTCATTTATATTGGTCTTCTATTTTATGTTTTATGGTCTTTCAAAGTCACGTACTTGAAAAATTTTAAGTTTCAAGTATGCGGTTTTGAAAGCTTATAAATTTCTTTTCATCAACTTTTTTTTAGAAATTTCTTTTGTTTTCAACTATTTATTATATGTTTAATCAATGTTTAAAGTTTCAATTATATTCGTTTTATAGTTTATATTTTACAGTCTTTCAAAGTCACGTACTTGAAACATTTTTAAGTTTCAAGTAGGCGGTTTTGAAAGCTTATAAATTATTTTTCATTAACATTTTTTTGTAAATATTAATTATATACTAATTAAATAGTTAATTAGTAATAGAATTATTAATTATATAATCTGTAATTAGGTAATTAGTAATTATTAATGTTTTATTATTATGTTCGTATGGTTATATAAATATATATAAATAAAACCTAATTTACCCCCTCCTGAGATTCCACTCTGACCAACAAGTAAAAATAGTATTTTGATTTCAGTACACATAAAACATGTAAACAATAATGTACAATCAATGCATATGTCTGTGGCGAGGAGATTCTGTCCCACATGGTGGTCTGCGAATAGGACGTCCGCGTCGAGTGCGCAGTGGAGTCTGATGACCTGGAGAAGGCTGATCCTCGGGCACTGAAACGTCGACTGTCGCATCCTCCATCTGTGTGTCAGTTGGAGGAGCTGTCAACTGCATCTCGTACTGCCATCCAGATCCTTCTCCCACTAGGGTGGTAGAAGGACCTGCCTCCATCGCAGAGGGGAACGAAGCCTGTGATGGAGCTATACCCCAAGACGACGACGGCTCTAGAATCCAAGGCTGGGAAGGATCTGGAACCCAAGATGGAGAGAACTGCGGATATCCTGTCAGGAAAGACGGATCCCATGCCACCTGAGGCACATCCTGAATAGGCTGATCCTGGACTACTAGAGGCCCGACCTCTGCCTGTGGAACAGGCGATGCCTCACGTGCAGCACGACGCTGTCTACGTCGCCGTGGTCGTGGCTCCTCAGCACCAGCAGCAGCTGGAGGATGTTCCTCTGGGGCAGGAACCTCCTGTCTCCGAGCCAGACGCGTGAAGATGCTCTCGGAAAATGCATGAAAAGATGCCCTCGCCTCCAGCGCTGTAGCATGGACGGCTGCCCGGCTAAAGACCCCCTCCTCCTCTTCATCGCTCATGCGAACAAGCTGCTCTGTGTGACTTCCCTGTAAATAGATTCAAATGGAATTAGAAAATAATTCAATAAACAAAGTAATAGGAATTTATTAACTTACCATCCTCTGCATCTCTATGCCAGCTTGGGTAAGATACAGTATAGATTTTAGTCTATACCAGGGCGCATAGTCAACCTGCTCTGAAAGAGAGAATCGATTTGTAGGAACACCTTGAATACGTAACTCTGCACGTCTGTGCCAGCAGTCGATAAAACTCGCATGTACTTGGGACCAGTCATCATCCTGCCTCCCTGTCAGCTTCATCCCATGAAGCTTGTCTGTCTGTCTAGATGGTAATGGAATCGGCTGAGTACGAAAAAATTGGCGCATGACCCTGTCAGGCTGCTGCCACTCAATAATATGAAAGTGAATGAGGGGCACTACAGCCATAGCATCCTCAAGACCAACAGTGCAGTATGCTGGCAACTGGTCCATAATACTCCAGTATGGAAGCCATGAAATCTGAAATGACAAGTGATTTTGTCAAAAAAAACACCCAACTAAAAACCAAAATTGATGTTATTATTAAAAATGTTAGACAATGATAGATTGTATATACATACCTGATCAGGTAAGAGACAGTCCAACTGTAGCCGATATACGCCCAAATGCTGTCTCGGAACCACGTCGAAATTGTGTCGCTGACACCACCTGTAAAATACAACGATAATGACAAATAATGAGAAATTATAGTCAATAACTCATAGTAGAATAAAAAACCAATAGAAATGACTTATCATACCAGCGTCCACGCGGAGCGTCATGCAGCACCTCCATCTCGACCGGTGGACCAGCAAGGTCAGGGCGGAATGATGGGATGCGCTCCCATGCCCACATCTGAATAAGGATGACGCATCCTCCAAGACCTGTACGGTCCCTATGGGATAGTCTGCATAATGATCTGTACGTGTATGCCAAGCAGGCTGATCCCCAACTGTACGTCCCAGCCCGATCAAAGTCCTCTAGTAGGGGTAGATACATCATATGCACGTGCATCCCCGAGTGATCAGTACACATGGTCCCACCAATGAGTCGTAAGATATATGCACGGGCGTAACGCATGACGGTCTGCTCATCATCATCATCCTGTAAATGTGGAATCTGCGACTCCAACCAACGCATAGATATGGACGATCCATCTATAGCCCTACGGTCGGACAAAATATCAACGCCTAACAAGCGTTGAGCAAGGTCTGGCCAAGCTGCACGAGTGGGTCCAATAACGGGTCTCCCCTGGATAGGAAGACCGAGAAGAACTGCGACATCCTCGAGGGTGATGGTCATCTCCCCCTCAGGCAAGTGGAATGTGTGTGTCTCTGGTCTCCATCTCTCAACGAGGGCAGCAAGTAGGTAATGATCTACAAATGTGAAATCTGATACGGCAAGGCCATAGAAGCCAGCACGGCGCAAGTAAGGTCTAATGGCATGTGGAGGCTCCATGTGATGAAAATGGTGCGCTCGACGCACCTTCACAAATCGATCTGGATGACCCTCTAACACGGCCTGCGAAATATGGGTAGGCTGCTGAGTGAGTAGTATGGTATCATCCATCTGCATATAAACAAAGAAAATGAGTCGTAAGTGTAAAATGTAAATATAACATTAATGGGTTAACTGACATACACATTTCAATATGGGTTAAGTGTTCCGCTTTCGGAGTTTTGAAATAAATTCTATTATTTCATATTCAAAGTTATTTCTTGAAAGCATGAATATTAATATGAAATAAGTTATGTTATCTAAAATATTGAGTCTTGAATTTGGTTACACATATTTTGGGGGAGCTTTGTGATTAACTACTTATGGATTGGATTAAGATAAACCATGTCAATTAGTAATGATGTTTTTAGAATTTATCTAATTGTATGTATTCAATATGGGGGTTTCAGATATAGTGTTATGGGTCGAGGATTTTGGATTTTTTTTCTTCGTTTTTGGGGTTTTGGTTTATGATTTCAGGGGTAGGGTTTATGTTTTAAGGTTTAGGGTTTACAATTTTTAAATTAGGGTATACGGAATATGTTTTTGGGTTCAGGTTTCAGCTTTTAGGTTTTAGGGTTAGTGATTAGGGTTTCATATTTAAGGTTTTCGGTCTAGGTTTTGGGATTTTTTTTGTATGGTTTTCAGGTTTTGGTTTATGATTTCAGGGATAGGGTTTAGGTTTTGTTGTTTAGGTTTTATTATTTTGAGAGTAGGTTATAGGGGATAGTTTTTTAGGTTTAGGGGTCAGCTTTTAGGTTTTAAAGTTCAGGTATTAGTGATTCAGATAGAGTGTTTTGGGTCCAGGATTTAGGTTTTTTTCTGTTCGGTTTTGGGGTTTTGGTTTATGATTTGAGGGGTAGGGTTTATGTTTTAAGGTTTAGGGTTTAGAATTTTGATATTAGGTTTTGGGGAATATTTTTTTGGGTTCAGGGTTCAGCCTTTAGGATTTAGGGTTTAGAGATTAGGGTTTCGGATATAGGGTTTGGGGTTTAGGTTTTAGGATTGTTTTGGTATGGTTTTTGGGTTTAAGTTTATGATTTCAGGTTTAGGGTTTAGGTTTTAGGGTTTATGATTTATTATTTTTGATATTAGGGTACAGTGAATAGGTTTTTAGGTTCATGGGTCAGATTTTAGGTTTTGGAGTTTTGGTATTAAGGTTTCGGATATAGCGTTTTGGGTCCAGGATTTTGGATTCTGTTTGTTCAGTTTGGGGGTTATGTTTATGATTCAAGGGGTAGGGTTTATCATTTAAGTTTTAGGGTTTATAACTTTCAGATTAGGTTATGGGTAAGATGTTGTTGGGTTCGGGGTTCAGCTTTTATGTTTTACGGTTTAGAGATTAGGGTTTTTGTTTTAGGGTTTTGGGTCTAGTTTTTAGGAGTTTTTTGGTAGGGTTTTCAGGTTTAGGTTTATGATTTCAGGGTTAGGGTTTAGGTTTTGATGTTTATGGTTTATTATTTTTAGATTAGGGTATAGGGAATAGGTTTTTAGGTTCAGGGGTCAGGTTTTAGGTCTTAGAGTACATGTATTAGGGTTTCAGCTATGGTGTTTTGGGTCGAGGATTTAGGATTTTGTGTTCAGTTTTGGGGTTTCGATTTGTGATTTCAGGGGTAGGGTTTATGTTCTTAGGTTTAGTGTTTATAATTTTGAGATTAGGTTATGGGGAAGATGTCTTTGGGTTCGGGTTTTGGAATTGAGGCATTAGGGTTTAGAGATTAGGGTTTCAGATATAGGGTTTTGGGTCTAGGTTTTAGGATTTTTTTGTTATGGTTTTTGTGTTTAGGTTTATAATTTCAGGGATTGGGTTTAGGTTTTATGTTTTAGGGTTTGTTATTTTGAGAGTAGGGTATAAGGAATAGGTTTTTAGGTTCAGGGGTCAGCTTTTGGTATGGTTTTCGGGTTTTAGTTTATGATTTCAGGTTTAGGGTTTTGGTTTCAAGTTTTAGGGTTTATTATTATGATAGTAGGGTATAGGTAATAGGTTTTTTGGTTCAGGGGTCAGATTTTAGGGTTTGGAGTTTAGGTATTACGGCTTCAGATATAGTGTTTTGGGTCCAGGATTTTGGATTTTTTTTTTCGGTTTTGGGGTTTCGCTTTATGATTCAAGTTGTAGGGTTTATCATTTAAGGATTATGGTTTAGAATTTTCAGATTAGGTTATGGGTAATATTTTTTTGGGTTTGGGGTTCAGATTTTAGGTTTTAGGGTTTAGAGATTTGAGTTTCAGTTATAGGGTTTTGGGTCTAGTTTTTTAGGATTTTTTTGGTAGGGTTTTTGGGTTTAGGTTTATGATTTCAGGGTTAGGGTTTATGTTTTAAGGTTTACGGTTTATTATTTTGAGATTATGGTATAAATAATTGGTTTTTAGGTTCATGGGTTAGGTTTTTTGTTTTAGAGTTCAGGTATTTGGGTTTCAGATATAGTGTTTTGGGTCGAGGATTCATGATTTTTTTGTTCGTTTTGGGGTTTTGATTTTTTATGTCACGGGTAGGGTAAAATTTTTAAGGTTTAGGGTTTGGAATTTTGAGATTAGGGTATGTGTAAGGTGTCTTTGGGTTTGGGGTTTGGAGGGTTTAGGGTTAAAATTTTTAATATTAACGTCCGGGAAACATGTTAATGGGTTAACTGACATACACATTTCAATATGGGTTAAGTGTTCCGCTTTCGGAGTTTTGAAATAAATTCTATTATTTCATATTCAAAGTTATTTCTTGAAAGCATGAATATTAATATGAAATAAGTTATGTTATCTAAAATATTGAGTCTTGAATTTGGTTACACATATTTTGGGGGAGCTTTGTGATTAACTACTTATGGATTGGATTAAGATAAACCATGTCAATTAGTAATGATGTTTTTAGAATTTATCAAATTTTATGTATTCAATATCTTATGCTAATTATTATGATACTATAAATTTCTTATAGAACAGTTTTCTAAAAAAGAGATAACAACATTTAGTTCACAATATGAGAATGTCACAATGAAGACAATACATCATTATGAATGAGACTGTGAAGTCGACCCAACAACGTTAGGGCATCGCTTCCGGTTATGACCTTCTTTATGACATATTGTGCATCGCAAACTCTGCCCTTGTTCTTGAGGCCAGTCCATCTCATTACGCATCCTACTCGCCTTTGGTCTCCCACGAGGACGTAACCGATTCATGTCAGGTATCACTATCGGCTGGCCTTCAGGCATTGGGAAATAACGATACTCCCCAATAGGTGTCCATGGTGCAGCATAACAGTTGGCAATGATATCCATCTGGTACACTGGATCAACATATGCTTCCCATGAGATGTTCACAGAGGCACATGCTGCGATGACGTGTGTACATGGAAACCGTAAGGCCTGAAATTTTCCACATTGACATTGCCTTGTTTCCAGTAATACCACCATTTTTTCACCGACGTGATTTGTGATGGGGTCTGAACGCTCTTGAACTTCAAATCGGGAATCTTCTCTTCGAAATAGACATACGTGATAACCAGAAGCTTCTTCAATATTTTTTTCAATCTCTCGTTGAAAGTGTATTCCATATCTTATCCCTTGATGTATTCTGTCTGATGCTAGTTTTTGTCTATCCACAAAGTACTTCACGCATCGATATAATGTCTCCTGAACTAATGCGGTTATAGGTAGCTTGCGAAGTCCTTTGAAGATACCATTGATGCACTCCACAATGTTTGTCGTCATGTGTCCGTACCTCTTTCCCCCGTCGTATGCCAATGTCCATTTCTCTTTTGGAATCCGCATCATATAATCATAAACTTCTTGATTAGCCTGACGAATTTGTTCAAAACGTTCTTCAAATCGTCGTTGGTCCGACTCATATGCTACAACACGTAGATGATATTTCACATAAATTGATTTTATATTTATATTGAAACAGTAAAACAGAATGAATAAAATACGTACCAAGCCTCGTGATTGCCTTCTTCATCGGTTCGTTGTGGAATTTTTTATGTACATTGCTAGCAATGTGTCTAATGCAGAACCGATGATGTGCATTTGGGTATCTCCATGTATCAGGATCTGCATTGATTGCCTCATTAATTGCTCGATGACGATCAGATATCAAACAAACTCCCTGAATGTTGGTGAAATGGTTGCTGATACATGCCAGAAACCAACTCCATGATTCATAGTTTTCTTTCTCTACAATGGCAAAGGCAAGCGGAAGAGGTGAACGGTTTCCATCTTGGGTTGCCGCAATCAACAATACGCCCTTGTATTTTCCATACAGAAATGTTCCATCAATCTGAATAAATTGTTTGCAAAAACGAAATGCAGAGATACAAGGAAGGAATGCCCAGAACAACCGATGAAATTGAACACGAGATGGATCAAGTCGATTATCAGGAGACACATGTTCGTTTGTATCCAGATGGAAGACAACTTGGTTATGATGCCTCAGTATGGCTAGCAATTGCGGCAATACTCGATATGAGTCATCCCAATCACCATATACCTTCACAATTGCCTTCTGTTTCGCCATCCATGCCTTATTATAGGAAATCTTATAACCGAATGTCTGTAGAATCCTCTCTTGCACAAGGGATATTGGAACATCTTGGCATGTCCTAATCATCTCAACAACAATAGATGACACAAATTCTGCATCCAATGAAGTATGATCTTGTGTGAGACTTGGCTGAACGCAACTATGAGCCGCCTCAATCCTTGAGATTCTCCAACCTCCAAAGGTAATGTCTGGAATAGCCCTTAAGCGAAATCTACAATCATCCCCATACTTCACGCACCGTATAACATATTTACTACGGCATGATTCGTGAACTACATAGTTGAAGTTTCTCTCAATATGAAATCTCTTTAACGTGCTTTTTAAGGCATCTTTACTGGGAAAATTCCTTCCAATATATAAGGTTTTGTCCACCTCACTAAACCTATCTGGTACAACTCCAGGGAACTCAGTTGCCGGTGTGAGAACAGTATTATCGAATTCAGGCACACGTGTCATTGCTTCTGACCAAGATGAAAATAATGGTGGATGATTTATTGACCGAGGTTGATGTACAACAACTGCATTTCTCAAAACCCCCTCTCTATCTTTTGTTGGTCCCTCCTCATCAGCACTGTTGTCGCCATCCGATCCATCATTACGAAACTCCTCATCAGAAGTCGGATTGACATGTATATCCGGAAGATCATTTAGGTTGTCCTCTTCTGCTGCATCATTTGGAATAGGCTCAATGTCATGAGGTAGACTGTCTTCAACCACTCTTGTATTTCTACGTCTTTGTACAAATGGACGTTGTTGTTGTACAGTAGCAACAACAACGTATAACTCCATCATGGTACCATCTAACCGTTGAGAAAATAAATTAACTGCTTGGACCCACTGCGCATCAGCAACCAATGGACAAGCTATATGCCACATTGTTGTTGGAAATTGCAAATGTCTATAGCTCATAGACATTATCTCTTGATCGGGTCCCAAATTTAAGGAAACATGAATTCTCTCTTGAAGGTCACTTATGGTAACACAATCCACTGTACTAACCACCGTAATTGGTTGTGTACTGTAAGAAGCTCCTTGCTCAGTTTGAATAATCTCCCCATAACAGTACACACAGGCATACATGGCTCTCTACGTCAAAAATGTGTTCTTTCATCAAAATTATGATAGTATAACAAAATATTAACAATTATGTTCGACGATATGATGTTTATTATAATGTAATTTTATTGCGCCTTTCTATACCATAAACTATGCTACTGATGTTTCACCATATGATATTTATTAGAATGTAATTTTAGAGCGCCTTTTTATTTAGTTTGTTTGTTCTTCTTCATTTCACTTTATATGTTCATTAGTATCGTTAGTTAATCATTATATGAATTCATGTTTTAATCCTATGTTATTTATTAATTATTCTAAAATTAACTAATAATAACTAATCGTTAATTATTCTATTATTCTATAATTAACTAATAATAACTTTAATTTGTTAATTCTTATGTCCTTATTTGGTTCTATAACATTATACTTATCATTTATCATTGATAAATATACAGATCATTAGTATCGTTAGCTAATCATTATATGAATTCATGTTTTAATCCTATGTTATTTATTAATTATTCTAAAATTAACTAATAACAACTAATCATTAATTATTCTATTATTTTATAATTAACTAATAATAACTTTAATTCGTTAATTCTTATATCCTTATTTCATTCTATAAAATTATATTTATCATTTATCATTGATAAATATACTGATTTGCTTTTTCTTCTCTTAGAAATTTTAGTAGTTTATAAAGAAAATATGAATCATCTTAAGCATATTCCCCGGGAGTGTCAAACCAGGATGCAGCAAGGCCCGTTATCGTGCACCAGTTCCCGTTCGAGTCTAGCTCGAAGCGGTGTTTTCGGGTTTTACCCCTATGTACATCTGTGCCAGAGCCACATCCACTTGTTTGTATCCAGACAGGAATTTAATTGCGTAGATAACCACATAATCTTTAAGCTACCAAAATTTCTAAATACTTAATCTTAAGTTAATCTTAAGTTAATCTATACTACCTAACAGTAATTATTTAAAACTATATATAACTAATTACAAAAACTAAATAACTAAATATTAAGAACTACCTAAACTGCTTAACAAATGAAAGATTTAAAACTAAACAAAATTAAATTAATTAAATAAAAACATTAAATTAAATAAAGAAACATACCTCTAAATGAAGCTTCGTAAAAGCTCGCACAGCAAAAAAAAAATTTAGAGAGAGAGAGAGCAAATTGGAGAGAGAGGTTGCAATGAAGAAGTGAGGAGAGGGGGGGGGTGGCCGCCCTTTTATAGGGAGTTCAGGCAAAGGCGGCATCGCGGAAGCCGCCTTTCGCCTCTGCGTATGGCCAAAGGCGGCTTCGGCGATGCCGCCTTTCGTCTTACCCTGAGCCGAAAGGCGGCCTCCTCCCGGCCGCCTTTGCCATGTCATCGATCCGGGCCAAAGGCGGCGCGGGGGAGCAAAGGCGGCATCGCAGATGCCGCCTTTGTAGCATATTTTTAAAAAATTTTTTGACCTAGGCCGTTTTTCAGAAAATTTTTTTCAGAAAAACGTAAAAAAAAAAAAAATCCGTAGGGGGGAGTGTTTTCTTTGGTGCTGCAAAACAAGGACGGTGCCCTTCCAGCAGTGCGGCGGCCTCCTCCTCTGCACCACAACAACTTCAGCACCGACTTCCTTCAGCTTACAGTGGTTGCGCGACCACATCAACTCTAAAATTGGCATGACACTATCTCACTCTAGCAACACTGCGAACAGCAGCGGCTCTTCCTCCTGACCCCGACAACATGCAGAATCTAGCAGCAGCGGCGAAGGGGTCCAGTGGCATCGGCTTCGGCTCTCATGGCAGTGGCTTCAGCAGAGTGTAGCAGCGGCTTCTTCAAGAAGTGGCACGCCGCTGATCTGATTCAGCAGCGGACCAGAAGCGGCGCACAACAAAGGTGCGACCTTCTGCTTGAACTCTTGACGCAACTCCCCACAGTGGTGTGGTGGTTCGGTGGACACCTCCTTTCGACTCCCTCAACAACAATGCAGTTTCATGAAACTGCAGCAGGGGTTGCGGCGTAGATTGATCTCCTGCAGCAGGTGGTGCGCAGTCTCCTTCACTCCAGCGCGACATGTCCCAGGTCCCCGCTCAAGGTGCAGCGTGGATCCAGCTCCTTCCCACACTGCTTGGGGTTTTCAGCTTCCCCTGTGCAGGTCCAGTCCGACGATATCCATAGTGGTGACTAGCGAGTGATGATGCTGCAGTGAGTGCGTAGCAGCAACGGTGAGGTTGGAGGGTTATTGAGTAACGGTAAGGAAAAAAGAATGAGTAACGGTGACGAATGGATATGGGCTGTAACGGTGAGGTAGAAACTGATAGAGGTAGGGGAAATAAGGGTCAAATGGTTACCAGTACAGTAAAGGAATTATAGGTTACTGATAGAAAATAAAAATTAAGGGTCTACCGTTACAAATAAAACAAAAAGGTCACCGGTATGCTAAAATGAATGTTACAGTAGGGCATAAAATAAATTTACCATTAAAAAAATGAAAGGTCACCATTAAAAGATAAATAGAAACTAACAGTGACCTTAGGAAAATATTTAGAACTAAAAATTAAAACTTAAACAAAACAAATATAAAGATTGAAAATAATTAATTAAAAGAAACTAAACATCATAAATTAAAACAAGATTTTAATTAAACTTAAAATCATTAAAATAATCAATTGAAAACAATTAAATTATAAACTGAATAATTATTAAACTAAATTAATAAAAGACTTAAATTAAAATAACTATATAAATTAATTAAAGAGCATCATCAAATGAAAAAGAATAGAAATGGTGACCCAAATAAGTTTATCAGTGAGATTAAGATAAAAAATTAGAGTTACCGGTAGGAAAGGGTAATAGTGACAAAGGTCACCGTTACATCTCAAAACTAGTTACTGCTAGAGAAAAAAGAATGCAGGTCAACGTTAGTCAGTAACGGTAACCTGGTTACTGCTAGTTATAGTCTACCTCACCGGTAGACTAAAACCAAAATAAAATGAATTAATAATTAAACTGAATACATAAAATAATATAATTAATGTTTAAAAACTCTTAATTATTTAATTAATTAACTAATAGAATACATAAAATTAAAAAGCGAACTACTTAATTTAATTAAAAACACATATTATTTACTTAAATGATTGGCAGGATGACTAAACATATTAATTAACATTGCTAACTTATTCTAATGTAACTAAAATAATAGATAAACTATTAAAATAAAGTCTAAATTAATTAAATAGGATTAAATTGAATAAATAATTGTTTAAAATAGATATTAACTTATTAAAAAGTAAAGCATATTTAAATTAACCAAACTAAATAAAACATAATTAAAGTAGATTAGTTTAGTAAGATTAAAATTATTATTTTGATGACTAAAAATACATAATTAATTATAAAAATTAATTAATTAACAAAACTAACTATAAAAGTACAAAAGTACAATTATTTAGTATAAAGTGATTAAATAATTAATTAAATCATTAAAAATTAAGTAAAAAGATGTGGCAAAACTATGTAAAAATAGAGCCACATCAGCAAGTGATTTTCATGATCTTCGTATCTTTTGGAGTTTATCAAGATATCATCAATAAATACCACTACAAAGTCATCAAGATATTCCTTGAAAACTTTATTCATTTGATTCATGAAAATAGAGGGTGCATTAGTCAGTCCAAAAGGCATTACTATAAACTCATAATACCCATACCTGGTTCCAAATGATGTCTTTGGAATGTCTTCCTTATTCACGCACAACTGATGATATCCAGATCGAAGATCAATCTTTGAAAAATATTGAGCTCCATGAAGTTGATCGAATAAATCATCAATGTGAGGTAGGTGATACTTATTCTTTATTGTTATAACATTGATCTCTCTGTAGTCAATGCATAACCTCATAGATCTATTTTTTTTCTTAACAAAAAGAACACAGGCTCCCCATGGAGAAACACTAGGGTGAATAAATCCTTTATTACTCAATTCCTCTAGTTGTTTCTTTATTTCCACTAATTCCAAAGTGGTTATTCTTTAAGGGGTCTTTGATATGGGCCTTGAACCAAGAATAAAATCAATGGAAAAATCAATTTCTCATTCTGGAGGATGTCTAGGTAAATCCTTTGGAAACACATAAACATATTCTTTCACAATAGGTACATCTTCTATTTTAACATTCCTCTCCTCACCCATAGTTATTTAATTCTCTTCCTCTGCAATAATTGAATTTAGTCGAGCTATTGGGGGTGGATCTAGAAAAGAATTAGATGGTTACATTTCTGATCTAAAGATAAGTTACTCCTTATCATCATCAAAAATTGTAACCTCATTATTCTTATAATAAATTTTCACATCATGGTCCTAAATCCAATCCATATAGAGGATTATATCAAATTCAATCATGGGTATGATGATGAGATCAACAGATAAATCACATTTATATTCCCTAATGTGAACTGATTCACAAAACTTTGTTGCAATGATACTTCCCTTAGGAGTTTTGACTGGAAACTCCCGTGTTAAATCAAATTTTAAATATATAATTTTCTTAGCAAACTATGAAGATATTAAACAATGCGATGATCCAGAATCAAATAAAGCATTGTCTAAATTTGAGGAAACCATTAAATTACCTGCCACCAAATCATTCAGAGCTTCAACCTTAGTAGTATTGATTGCATAAACTTGTCCTTGCTCCCTTGGCCTTTTCTGAGGTAAGTTTCCTTGGATCTTAGTACATTCATTTGCATAATGCACCATTTCTCTACAATTGTAGAATTCAACATTGATAGACTATTTCTTTCCCTTGCAATCACGAGGTTGGTGGCCTTTTTCACCACAATTGTAACAGACTCTCATTCCCTTAAAGAAAGTACAGGGGTATTTCTTCCCACATTTAATACAGGATGGAAATTCAACTTTTCCCTTCTTCCCCTTATTTCTATTTCTAGAGTGTTTAATAGATCTCTTCTTCTCTGGGTTTTCTTTAAAGTCGTAAGACTTAGAGAATTCATTTTCTATCTTGATAGCACATGAGACAATATCTTCGTATGATGAGAAGGTTTTGAGACTAATGCTCGAAGGAGAAATGGTTTTAACCCATCAAATAATCAATCAATATTACTCCTTGGGTTACATATATAATATGTTTCATGCCTTTATAACCTTGTAAAGTTAGCCTCATACTTTCTGACATTCTCATCCTCCTTTTGCCTCAGAATCAAAAAGTGTCTTTTCATATCCGCTCGATGGTCACAAGGAAAGTATTTTTCTATGAAAAGTTCTCTAAACTACCTCCATTCCATATTTGATACTTCTTCATCCTCCTTTTTGTTTTGAATTAATGACCATCATTTATCTACATTTCCTGTGAGGCGATAAAATTCCATGACAACTTTTCCCCTTTCGCTACTCCCCAAAGCATGAAATTTTTTCTCTAAGGAACTTATCCATTTCTCAACTACAAATGAATTGGTAGTCCCATTGAAAGTTGTTGGTTGTTGCCTCATGAAGTGGTCTAACATTGATCCTTCATGTTGTGGATCAGCGTGCTCCATACAGGTAAGGTTATTATTCATAACCTGAGTGAGTAGTCCCATTATGGTTATAAGTTGTTCAACACCAGTTGCATCACCATCTCCACTATAATTATCTTGAGTATGTGGAAAATCCATACATGGATTACTTGCGTCGATACAGTTTCCATTCCTTCCACTAGGTGACATTTCTAAACAATGTCATACACAAGATTAGTTTATGAATCACACTACATAATTCCAAACTAGTACAATACCTAACATAAATTGAACAATTTATGCATATAATCCATAATCATAAACATGTTTTATTTGAGTAGGTGTATACTCATAAATCCTTACTAATGGTTTGTAAAGAAAATGTGAATTATCCTATGCATATCCACTAGGAGTGTTGTAACCAAGGGTGCAACAAGGCCCGTTGTCGTGTAACAAGATACCCCGAATCAAGATCGAAACTTCTTGTCGGAGTTTTCACTCCTAGGTACATATGTGCTAGAGCCGTCTCTACCTGCTTGTTTCCAGACAGGGATGTATTTCTCCATAATAATGGTTTGTAAAAAAATTGAAATTGTCCTAAGAATATCCCCTGGGAGTGTCGTAACCAAGAGTGCATCAAGGCCCATTGTCGTGTACTATGATACCCCGGGTCAAGACCCAAACTTCTTGTTGGAGTTTTCACTCTTAGGTACATCTGTGCCAGAGCCACCTCTACCTACTTGTATCTAGATAGGGATGTATTTCTTGTAAAATACACAAAATATCTATATTACCAAAATTTTATGAAGTTCTTCTATACTAATCCTCATAGTCTCTCTTAGGGTAATATTCTCTAATCAGAGTTTTTATAAATCTAGCTTCCAAGGTTTGTACTAAACTTCCTCTAATACTAACTGTAACTCCCCGACCCCATAATCCGAGAGCTGGTACATTATTTTAATACATTGGCATGATACAAGGAATCATGTCCTGAAAGACCGATTAGTTTAGTATCCTTGGAAGTACTAGATACATACATAAGTTTTACATTACATTATGAATAAAAAACAACATTGTGTCTCCATAGAACACACTCATATACCATATCCTATCTCTACAGGTCATTCATAATATACTTATTCACATCCTAGGAAAAATAAAACATAAGAAAGGGATGAGCTTAGATACTCAGTAAGGATAACAATATAGTAGAAACATTCATAAATAAGCATAAACATTTAAAGAAATGTATCAGACTAAAACACAATCCTTTTAAACATAAACTTCAACTTAATATGGCAAAGATAAATCAAATAATGACATTTAATTATTCACGTGGATATTCTACTAATCGAATAATCACATGCAACATCAATATCAAATTTCATAATGATGGAATGCATAATTTCGGACATAATAACCACATAGTCAAGGCCTCATTCCAAGACTATAAATAGGATTTTTTCAAGGCCTTCTGCCAAGACACTAGTTTGTCTCATGAGAGCTACCAATGCATCAAGGATCTATAGTGGGCTCCACCCATCACTTACTAAGTCCAATGCATTCCTCATATGAAAAGGTTGAAACATAACATAAACATTCGTATTAAAACTAGCATAAGAAATGTTAATACTTTAACCATAAACCATGAATGGTATAAAAATAACACATCCATATTCTAAAATATCAAAAAATCATCAATAAAATATGAAATATTGTATCATAATAATTCAACTTCAAATAAGTGTAAAATCCATCAAAGAATGTTGACATAGATGAAATCAAAACTATTTGAGAGAAATATATCATTATATTTTGAAATCATTTAAAAGTTACATAATTATAAAAGAAAACATTTATTTTGAAAATATTCTTATAAGCTTGTAAGGTAAGCTTATAAGGTGTTATAATGGTGGAAAATAGTTGCTCCTGCCGTATAAGTTAAAAAAACATTTTTACCTTAATTTTTCGAAAAGGTCATAAAGTACCTTGTTTGGAAAACGACCGAAAGATTCATTTCAAAACATTTTATATAAATTAAAACAAGGTTATAAATGAATTTAACCCATATTCTAGTAAATAGTAAAAATTTCTTGAAATACATTTTTAAGAAACACGGATGTGACTGATAAAGAGGTCCCAATAGATACTCACGTATAAACAACCTCAGATAATGAAGAGATTATAGAATTAATCCTTATCTTGTAATTTTACATGATCAAGGGTATGTTAACCTCATGTATAATAGTTAAATAATTGTTATTAAATTTTACAATAACCACATACATAAATATTATATCATATATGATCTTCTAATATTGCTTTGTTAATAATATTTCAGTAGTATCATTGTTTCTGGTGTTGACTGATACATTTTCCTTTATATGTTTTGTTATGTAAGTAATGTTTGTTATAGATATGATGTATTTGATTCATATAAATAATTATATTAAGTTATTAAACATTATTTTTAACCATAAAATGAAAATTATTCGTGAATTATTATGATGGGGAATGAATCTCATCACGTTCGTGGAGACGGCAATCCGTGCGTATGCACGGGCGGCAATATCATTATATTGATGGTGAAATTTTATGTAATTGAATGGTATATAATATATAAATAATCATTAAAATGTTATATTTATTATTTAAATCAATTATACCCATTATTATACCCATCCAAATAATGAAGTGTTGAATAACAAACTACACCACGACGTGGAGACGGTAAACCTTACGTACGCATGTATGGTGACATTATTGTTCATAGGATGGATATAATAATGAATATGGTTGTACCATATTTATAATAACATCAAATTATTGATAAGTTAATTGTGTTATTATTTTTTTATAGAAATAACAATGAAAAATGAAGTGGAAAAAGAAAAGAACTTTGAAAGATGTGATGAAATCATTACCTCTTCTTCGGGTGATTCCTTTTGATTTGATCAAAAGGGATCCTTAGGCTGGATTTTGATCAAAGTAAGGTATATAGGTTAAATTGATGGTAGTTGGGAGGATATTTGAGTAGTGGTTGGCCGAGCCAAATGGATTTGGAGGTGTGATTTTGAGAGAAGGGTAAGTACCCTTTTATAAGAGAGGTGAGGGTCACTTTAGGAAAAACTTGAAATATTATTTTATTATACAATCATATTAGGTTTATAATGGCTCTAAAAGAATTTATTTAGAGGTTAAGGTGGGGATGGGTTGAAAAAATCTCAACCAATAGGTTTTAGACAGGTTTAGGTCACCATATTAACCTTATCTTTTATATTTAACTCTTAGTTAAATAGTTTAACATTTACAATGTATTCTTGTATTATTATAATAAATGGTTAATAAACTTACTATAAAAAGACCATAAAACCCCAAATGGTTCATTATTGATATATATAACCTTATAAAAGTCCTTTGGACAAACCTTAGATTTTTAGGAATATTATATCAATTAATAATATAGTATTTGTTTTAAAAACTCATTTATGTCAATTTTGACACTATTTGGTATTTTGTTTTTGTGAAAATCATAACAACTTGATTAATTCGAAAAAAAATTATTTAATCAACTCTAACATGTCATATTAACCTTTAATTTTTTTTAATTCATCAAAAGTATCAATTTCAATTTATCTAGATATTTATAATATCAATTATTTTAATCTTTTATTAATAAGGTAATTACTACATCATCATTGTGTCATAAATAAATTAAATTATTTAATGTATAAAAATTATAAATAAAATTCCATTATTTATGAAATATTTTTAGCTTTATAATGAATATTTATAGTCAAATTTATATTATGTGTAACCCTTTATTTAAAATTTTTTAGTTATAAAAATTTGAATTTAACTCCTTTAACTTTTCTTTAAATAAAATAATAATAAATTTCCTAATCTAATACAACTGGAACAAGAGGATCAAATTTTATTCCTAAGGTTTATTTTGGTCGAAATACACTTATCCAGTATAATTATTACATGTGTTTGGGAAATAATATTATCATTTTTACCTTTAATTACCCTATTTACTTTTAACCGTGGTAAATAAAAGTCAAAAGTTACTATTCACCAAAACTTATTTTCATATTATTGAACCACATTTTACTTAATGATATCAACTGTGCCTCTCTTATTTTTTAAGTTCAATTCAAAGAAGCGGTAAAATCATGTTTTATGCAAATTTGCTAACGTACCTAGAAGGTGGGTAAAAGACGTTAAAAAATTCAATAAAATTTTATACATCTAATTTTGTTATAAAATGACTCTAATGAATTGCATTGAACTAATATAGATATTATGTATCTATTTTGACTTAAAATAAATTTAAATAAAATAAATAAATATTTAAAAAAAATTCAGTTTTAAACAATAACGCAGTGTTTTTCACTATTTATCAAAAATTGAAAGTTTTCTGAAAAATACCAAAAAATCACCCTAAGCTAATTTTGATATTAAAAATCCAAAAATGAAGTCCATTTTGAAAAATAAAATTTATAAAATTTTAAAAAGTGGGTATTACTATTCATAACAACGAGTTAGATTGGTCGTGGTGTGTTAAAACTCGAAGTTGCGTACAACATAAGCTATTGTATTATTAAAAGGGAAATGTATCGTGAAATATTGGAGTGTTACATCCCGTAAATGAATGCCTAATACAGAGCTTCCACAGAAACACAACATGAAACTGCATGCCAAAATTACATCAACAGATCAAACAAATACCAAACAGATGGACGGCTAGCACATAAGGGGTGATAGATGTGATCAATGGTGGAAATGAAAATCAGGGAGTAAAAGATGGATGGCCAGTGAGTGTATCACAAACTGGTGGCCCAACACAATACATGGTCTAGCAGAAAACACATATCCAACATTTAACAATTAAAAAAAGATCAAAATAATATCCATTTTAATTTTCAAAAAACACACTGTGAATAAAAATTCACATGTTCTTTGTTGGGTAGACTATCAGTGGTTGTTTATTAGTGGGAGGGTTTCCCCCCCTCATTTTTCATAGAGGGATGGCCATGGAGGATGAGGTGTGTGGCCCACCCAGCAAACTCATCCAGTGGAGGGAGTAAAGGGAGGCTTGATTATGAAAATAAGTGGATTCCATAGGGTTTCTCATCAATTTCACCATTACCGATAGTTATTCATTTGAGTACAACATTTTTTGAGGCGGTATCACCACTTATCCATGAGAAATTTTTATGAGAGTTTTATCGTTGTAATATTGAGGGAGTGTGTACTCACTTTTACCCATAGTGACCGTTTTATTTTCTCATTGTTTTTAGCCCATTCATTTTTGGTGTTTTTCCACGTTACATCTGGTTTCATTTATTTCCGCATTTTTTTCACTTTATTTTATCTCGTGATTATTGTTGTAGTAGTGGACCAATCATCGATGGTCCCAAAAAGTAGTATCATAGCAGGGTTCTGGCCCTATATTGTTCATGTTTTCGAGTAATAATAATTCTCATACATTTTATTATGTTATGTGATTACGACTCTAGTTGATCTTTTACATCAGAAAAATTTTATTGAGATTATTAAAAACACTATTGTGAAAGAGATAATGTTCTGGACTGACGGTGTGTCCAATTGACATTGAAATTCAAGATCTAAAAAATCAATAGGATTAATTTTTTGTTGTAGAAAATGAAGATGCAGGCAGTACTATGGAAGGATAATTTCCTATTGGAAATTGGTGAAAAATCAGTGGGTGAGACAGAGGAGAAATGGAATGACATGGATGAGAATGTTATTTCCAACATCCATTTGGCTTTGGGAGATGGGGTCCTATCAAGAATTACGGATAAAAATACAGTGATGGAAATATGAGATACTCTGATGAAGCTGTATGAAGCCAGCACAATAAAATTTTCATGAATAGAAAATTGTACACTCTTCGAATGGAGGAATCATCACCAGTGACTGACCATGTCAATAAATTCAATACTCTGTTCGCTCAGCTCATGGCATTGGGATATAAAATTTTTGATACTAAACTTGAGAGATTATTCTCTAGAGTTTTCTAGATTCATATGACCAACTCATCATCAACTTAACCAAAAAAATATCACAACAGATATGTTACCCTTCAATGATGTTGTAGTCATGGTTCTTGAATAAAAAATTTAGTGTAAGAACAAGGAGGACAGGAATGCAACTTTGCACCAAATAGAGGCTCTGTCAATGGAGAGACAAAGTATGATCAAACATGGTTCCAGTGCGAGCAAAAATCATGGTAGGTCCAAATCTTGGAGTAAGAAGAAGAATGTCATATGTTTCAATTATGGAAAGAATGGACACATCAAGAAGTATTGTTGGAATAAAAAGAGTAATGGAAAGTTATATCACAGTAATGTGGTGAGTAATTCTGGAAATTGAGACATTTTTGTCAGTGAACCAGCGATGACTACTAGAAGTAGGATGTATCTCAACGATGCATGGATAATCGACTCACGAACAACATGACACATTAAGTATCAACAGAAATGGTTTTACTAGTATGAAACTATCCCGAAATGACTTATGTACATGGGGAATGATAAATCATTGATGATCATTAAATTCGGTAACATTAAATTTAAGATGCATGATGTCATGTTATAAACCATCCAAAGAATACTCCATGTGAAGAGACTGAAAAAGAAAATATTTTCTTTGGGATGATATGATGATATTATATGAAAAACTTGCAATGAGAATGGAGTGATGAGAATTATGAAGGGAATACTTGTGGTGATGAAGATAGATAAGTTCTAAAAGAACATGTATATGCTTATGGGTGAAACATATAAGGAGGTGAATATAGTTATCGCATCAACTACCTTGATGAAAGCATTGATGATGTTATGGCATTAGAAGCTTGGACATATGTCATAATGAGGCTTGAAGATTCTTGCTGATCAGATGTTGCTGTCTAGGATTACACAAGGTATCCTCACTATTTTATGAGCATTGTGTTTTGAGTAAGAAACACACGTTAAAGTTTGGGATGTCAATAGTAATAAGAAAATAGATTTCTGATTTGATCCATTCTGATGTTTGGAAAGCACCAGTTACATCCCTAGGAGGAGAAAGTACTTTGTATCCTTTATTGATGATTATTTTAGAAGATGCTGGGTGTATCCAATCAAGAGGAAATCAGATGTTTTTGAATCCTTTAAAACATTCAAAGCGCGGAAGGAACTTGAATCTGGAAATAAGATCAAGTGTTTGTGGACTAATAATGATGGATAATATACAAGTGAGGATTTTGATAACTTTTCTCAATAGGAAGGAATCAAGATAAATTTCACAGTAGTGTACACTCCTCAACAAAATGGAGTGATAGAGCAGATGAACATAACCCTATTGGATAGAACAAAGGTGATGTTGAAGGCTATAGGAATTGCCAAAACATTTTAGATAGAAGCAGTGAATACCTACTATTATGTGATCAAAAGGTCTCCTTCACTGGATTTTGATATAAAGACACCAATGAAGATATGGATTGGTAAACCCGCTGACTATTATCGGTTACATACTTTTGGAATTCCTATATATTCATTGTTTAATGAACAAGAAACATCAAAGTTGGATTTGATATCCAAGAAATGTATCATCTTGAGGTATTCTTATAACAACCCTGCTCTTTATTTAATATTTAAACATGATTTATTACATAAAATTTCACTTAATACAACAAAAAATATCAATATTTCTAGTGTATTTGGGTCTTAGGAAAATTACATAACAACTTAAAATACTAAATACACATCTTTATTGAAAACGTGTTTTACATGACCACAACAATCCTTTATAATTAGCATTTTATGGGATAACCTGAGGAAATACATAAGAAAAGGGTGAGATATAAATCCCAGTAAGGGAATAAACATGGAATCACATGAGTAATACAATATATGTTAGTCAATATTTATATCAATGTATTGTAAAAGAAACATGAACATAAAGGCATGATATAGCATGATATTCATAAAATGGAAATGTTGAAACAACATACAACATGATATGAGCATGAGTAAAGGCTCATTGCACATGGATTAACATGATTAAACCCACATTGCACATGAATTATCACAAGTAAACCCTAACTAAACATGAATTAGCATGACTAACCCTCATTAAAAATGATGTATCATGATACTAACAATACCCAATGTATTATAGCCCCATCAGGGCACACCCTTCATAATGATTTCAATCTCACATTTAAGTGTGCCACATAAATCATGTAACATGGATTCATTCAACATAATATTTTATTCCATGATCAAGAAATGTATAATATATACATGTATGTCCCCAATAAACAAGTATATGTTCATAAAGGTGAATACCCCTAACAGAGAAATGGGCATGGTATTCACTACACGATGATTTTGGCATGGAAAATCACGGTGTAATTTTGGTAGCATAACGACATCATATGGAAATTAATAAAAAGGGATGATGAGAGAGAAAGATGAATCTCATCATCCTGGAATGAAATGGGCAGTATAAGTGATATTTAATAATATATCCCAATATATTAAATGGAATTTAGATTTAGAATATAAAAGAAATTCTTGAATGGAAATGAGAAGAGAGAAATCCCATACGGAATTTTGGCATCGTAACAGGTGTACATGGGAGGGATTAATGAGAGATAAAGGGGTCAATCATCATTAAAACATAATAAGGTAAGTATGGGGAGGTTCAAAAACATACCCCATCATTTTTAATTTGAAATAGAAATGTGTAACAATATAAGGAAATTTGGATAAAAATGAGAAGGAAGGAACCCTTACTTGGATATATGATCCCAAAGGCTTGAGAGAGGCTTCTTGAGAGCTTGGGGTGTTTTGGGAGGAATATATGGAGTAGATAATAGATTTTTTAAAAGCTTAAAAGAGTTTTAATGAATAGTAATGGGTGCTTGTGTGGGTTTATATAGGAAAGTTGGGGGAATTCTTTATTATTTTGGTTTTGGACACTACACACTAAAATATTCAAAACCAAGAACCATGCCACAGTTTTTTACCATGGTTTCTAGAAAAGGGGAGTGGAAAACATTATTTTATAATTATAGGGAATGAATGTATTAAAAAATTATATTTTCTTATGTGGAGGTGAGTCACACTCTCAAGGAAATTATTTTAAAATCTTAAAATATTTAATAAGTCTTGGAGGATTCACTAAATCTTTATAAAATAAAAGAAACAAATATAAAATATAATTATTTTAAAGATAAAACATATATTTGGCCTAATATAGCTTTTATAGTATTTTATTATATAAGTATTTGTTCATTATGATTCATAAAACACATTATATATTTAAACAGTATTTAATTTTTACCCAAACATTCAGTTGTCTCAGAAAATTTTGAAAAATTCACTGCTGGATAATTTATATTTCCTAATTCCAAAAATAATATTCATTTTATCTAAATAACTTTCTAAAGATGTGAATTTTCACTTTTAAAATAAAAACCAATATTTATTGAAAATTGATGGGTTTAAAAAAAATAGTTTTCAAACCATAATAAAAGTTACTTTTGACTTCTTAAAAATTATACAATAATTAATATTTAATAAATGTAATTTAATAATAAAATTCTATTAAAATTTTATTTATTTTAAAAATACATTAATTCATAAAATTAGTTCCTTAATTGAATTCGAATATTAACCAAAAATACTATTTGTGCTTTAGAAAATCATTTACAAAGTAATGATAATAGAATAAAAGTATATTAATTATTCTATGAAGAAATAATCATAATTATAGGGTCATGATATATATCCATTTATTACACCAACAAACTCCCTAAGAGTAAGGTGTTCGATGGTGTGGCTTTCTTGGGGTCGTTTGATGAACATGGTTTGGGTCATGATCTCGATGAGTCTGAACTTCTCCTGTAAATAATTTCACTCATGCTTAAGTTTTTGGATCTCAAATTGGGATAGGTCTATGGAAAATCCCAGAAATGCTATCTACCTCAGAAGCTCTGATAAATTGACTTCATAGGGTACTATCCTACTGGTTGAGGTCATCACTTCCTTTGTCTATGCCAAAAATATTTGTTAAAATCCTATATTTATACTAGTCAAGTGATCATTGTTCAAGGTATATATTATCAGTGGTAAGGATAATTAATGGACATTTAAATCCAATTGGATATAATAAAACAAAACGGGTGCATGTGTTTTATATATCCATAAGACATTTAATTAAAATAAATGTAATTTTATTCATAAATGTTCGGGTTGTTACAACCTTCCCCCCTTATAAAAATTCACCCTCGAAATTTCTTTTTCATACATTAAAACATATGAGGGTAACTCTGATTAATCACTTCCTTTGGATCCCATGTTGCTTCTTCAAACTTGTGGTTTTTCCACAACACCTTGACAAAGGGAATCATCTTATTTCATAGAACTTTTTTCTCTATGATATAATATCTTCACTCTCTTATCCTCATAGGATAGGTTATTATCCCATGATACCACCTTTAGATTTAGTACATGTGATGGTTTAGGTATGTAATTCCTCAAGAGTGATACATGGAATACATCATGTACTTGAGACAGGTTTAGTGGGAGTGATAGTCAATAGGCCACTACTTTGATGTGATCAAGGATCTCAAAAGGGACGATGTACCTTGTAATAAGCTTTCCCTTCTTCCAAAATCTCATAAATATATTCTATGGAGATATGTGGAGGAATACCATGTCTCCAACATCAAACTCTAGGTCTGATCGATGATTGTCAAGGTAGCTCTTTTTTCAACTCAAGGTAGCTTTGATGTGATGATGGATGGTCTTATCCTTATCCACCATTTATTTTAACATTTCTAGACCTATAATTTTTTGTTCCCCAACTTTATCCCATCATGCCGGAGTTCTACACCTCTTCCCATAAAATGGATTCATAAGTATTCATTTGGATGCTTGAGTGGAAACTGTTGTTGTAAGAGAACTCCACCAAAGGAAGATGTTGGTCCCATCCGACTTTGAAGTCCATTGAGAAAGCTCGCAACATATCCTCAAGTGTCCAGATAGTGCACTCAGATTGGCCATCAATTTTATGGTGATAGGTTGTGCTAAATTTCAACTCTGTGTTTAGAGCATATTGGAGACTCTTCCAGAACTTAGAGGTGAATCTTGGATCTCGATTGGACACAATAGATAGTGGTACTCCATACAGCCTTTACACTTATCTAATTTATATCTATGCCAGTTGATCCAATGATAAATCCTCTTGAATTTCAATGAAGTGTGAAGTCTTTGTAAGATGATCCACAACAACCTAGATAGAATTGTTTCCTTTGGATGTCTTCGAAAGTCTGGTGACAAAGTATATGGTTATTTTTTCCAATTTTCATGTTGGTATGGGTAATGGTTTCATTATTCCCTTATACTTCTTTCTCTCAGCCATCACATTTTGAAAAACTAGGCACTTTGATGTATATTCAGTGATCTATGTCTTCATCTTATCCCACCAATAGTGATATCAGTGATCTCTATACATCTTTGAGTTTCTTGGGTGAATGGATAAATTTGAACTACGTGCATCATCCAAAAGTTATTTTTTTAACTCAGGATTTTATGGAATATATAGTCTTGATACAAATCTCACAATTCCTTCTTTATTAACATTGAACTTTGTGAATTTCCTTTTTTTGATAGTTTCCACTTTCTTTTGAATCCCCTCATCATATTTTTTATCATCTTTTAACCTTTCTGAAAGATACGGTTGAGCAATAATTTGTGAAAGGATTGACGATGTTCCCTTCTTTATGATTCCCATGTCCATCTTCATCAAATCTAAGAAGATTGGATCCTTTTCAATTCTCATCAATGATATAATTGTTGGGTCTATTCTATTTAGGGCATCCTCTAACTTGTTCTCTTTCCCAGGGTGTTAATGGATTGAGTATTCATAATACTTGATGATCCCTAACCATCTTCATTGGGACATATTTAGCTCTTTCTGTGTGAATATATATTTGTGACTTATTTGATCTATATATATTTCACACTTCTACCCAAATAGATAATGCCACGTTATTTCCAACACAAATATCAATGCTTCCAACTCCAGATCATGTGTGGGGTAGTTTTACTCTTGAATTTTTAACTACCTTGAGGCATAGGCAATGACTTTGTCATTTTGAATCAACACACAGCCCAAACCCTTCTTCGAAGCATTTTTGAAGATTAAGAACCAAATCATGGGTAGTGTGAGAACAAGGGCAACGATAAGCCTCTTCTTCAACTCCATGAAGCTTTCTTCACATTCATTATTCCTAGAAAACTTGACTCCCTTATGAGTTATCTTGGTAAGAGTGTTTGACAATTTTGAGAAATTTCTCACAAATCGGTGATAATATCCAGCTAACCCCAGGAAGCTATGGATATCCATCATAGATTTCATCCTCATCCATCCCTAAATTTAATTTTTCTTGGAAGGATATACAGATATCCCATTGCTTGTGATGATATGACCCAAGAATGCGACTTCCTTCAACCAGAACTCACACTTTCTATACTTTTCATAGAGCTTATACTTTGATAAGGTCTTTATCACTATTATCAGATGCTCCTCATGCTCCTCCTTGGTTTTGGAGTATATTAGAATATCGTCTATAAATACTATGACAAATTTTTCAAGGTAATCTATAAATACTCTATTCATCAAGTCCATGAAGATTTCTGGAGCATTAGTGAGTCTGAATGACATCACTATGAACTCATAATGCTCGTACCTCATATGAACAACAGTCTTGGGGATATCCTCCTTCCTCATCCTAACTTGGTAATATGCCAACTGAATATCCACCTTGGAGAAGTATTGTGATCCACGTAGTTGATTGAACAAGTCATCATTTCAGGGAAAAGGATACTTTTTCTTTATCATGATTTTGTTGAGCTCACAATAATCAATGTAAAGGCACATTGACCCATCCTTATTATTGATGAAAATGACTGGTGCACCCTATGTTGAAGCACCTAGACATATAAACCCTTTATCCAGATTATCATGTAGTTATTTCTTTAGCTCCTCAAGCTCCATAACAGCCATTCTATACAGATTCTTGGATATGGGAAATTCCCCAGGCATAATATCAATCGATAATCCAACATCTCTTCTAGGAGGAAGACCGGTCCATTCCTTAGGAAACACATCAGTGAATTCCCTCACAATAGGCATGTCTTTGAGGATGGTTCTTTCCTTAGACTCAATCATATGAGAAAGATATGTGTGATCATAGGGAAGCAATATCCATGCTTAAGATGATGGTGCTAAATAATATTCATCCTCCTCCTTTCACTTGTATAGAATCGGGGTCTATTCCCCATACGGAGAGTGATTTACCTCTCATGACAATTTATGTTGGCTCTATATAGGGAAATCCAATCCATGACAAGAATGGCCTCAAATTCCACCATAGGGAGTATGATGAGGTTCACTGCGAAGTTCAATCCACAAATTGTGACAGGGGGATTTATATACATAGGATGTAATAATTTCCCGATTTTCCATTTTCATCGACATCTCTACTTCCATGATTTGTGGTGGTGTTTGGATTTTTATACTAAACTTTTAAGATATAAAATAATGTGTAGACCCAGAATCAAAAATTATGTTCACTATTCTTGAATGAATAACCAGAGTACCTGCCATCACTTTTTTATCAGGATTCACTTCAGTGGTAGTGATGGAAAAATATCTACCTTTCTTTCTTTTATGTTGTTGGTTACCTCTAATTACCCTCAGCTTAGGGCACTGGTTCAGAAAGTGTTTTGGTTCCTTGCAATTATAGCAATGAACAATGTGATGAGGGTCGACCAAAGAATTCCTTTCCTATGTAACATTGATCTGTTTCTCCTATTGGATATTGTTGGCTAGGTGACCTTATCTTCCACACCTATATCATTTACTTGATCCCCTTAGGTAATTTCTGGGGTGCTTCTTTCTGAACTTTTGACAAGCGGGGTGCTGGAATATCTTAGAACCATTGGATTTATCCAACAAATCTATAAAATTAAAGTCCACTTTCCACTTCTTATCCCCATGATACCTCTGAGATTCACCGATATTTATCTCAAATTTTAGGTCACATTTAATAATTTCCTTATATTTATCAATGTCATGGATTTCCAAGGCTTTTTGTTGACTAGTCTTTAGCCCACCAAAGAAGCAGTCACCCTTGCATTTAGGGGTGACAACAAAACCAGAAGCTTACCATGAAAGTCTTGTAAAGTTTTCATCATATAATCTGATGGATTCTTCATCTTTTTTCTTGAGGTCAGGGAAATCCATTTCCATCTTAATTCTGAGAGTGCGGGGAAAATATTTATCGAAAAACATTTTCTGGAAATCCTTCTATTCCATCACCTCGATATCTTCCTCAGGCATTGTATTTTTTTATCAATTTACATCATTGATCATATTAACCCTCCATACGATAAGAATCCATAATAACCTTCTCTTTTTCATATCATTTAAGGATGAAAAATATCTTCTCAATGGAGTTTATCCACTATTCGGTGATTGAGGGATCAGAAGATCCATTGAAAGTAGGAGGCCTTTGTCTCATGAAGCTCCCAATTATGACTTGTTTTTTATTAGGGGGGAGGGGGTGGACGTTCCTCTTGATCCAAGTTTCTATTCAAAACATTAGTTAACTGAGAGGGTATTATGACAAAGTTTTTGATGCCCACTCCCATCGGATTAGGCATCTAATTAGGACATTCATCACATTGATCATCACATCGGTTGTTAGCTTGATTCCTCCTATTACTAGCCATTAGCTAGAATAAAAGGAAAATTAGGGATGGGTATCTTAAATAGTTTAACACATAAAGGGAAATCTAATTACATTAAATTAATAACTTATAAATTACATTTATCTCTTTTACTTATGAATTTCTAGGATTTGATATAATTTATCCATGATCTTCTTCCTAACTTATATTCTTATGGGATTTTTTTGTTCCCTTAATAGTGGTTTGTACTAAGCTTATGAATTTATAAAATAATATCCCTTAGGAGTGTCAAATCAGGAGTGCAAAAAGCCCTATTTTTGTGCACCGGTTCTCATTTGGGTCTTTCTTAAAGCGGTGTTTTCAGGTTTTACCCCTAGATACATCTATTATAGAGCCACATCCACTTGTTCGTATCTAGATAGACATGTATTTTCTTGATAAACCACTTAATCTGTACTCACCAAAATTTAGGGATGTTTTTCTTATACTTAGTATTATCCCTAGGGGTTTTCTAATCCTAATCCCAAAAATAACTAAACCTATCCTCTAATACCAACTATAACAACCCTGCTCTTTATTTCATATTTAAACATGATTTATTACATAAACTTGCACTTAATAAAACTCATAAAGTCAATAGTTCTAGTTTATTTGGGGCTTAGGAACATTACATAATAACTTAAAACATGAAATAATTATCTTTATTGAAAAGTTCTTTTACATGACCACAACATTCCTTTTTACTTAGAATTGCATGGGGTAACCTGAGGACATGCATAAGAAAAGGGTGAGTTATAAAGCACAGTAAGGGAATTAACATGGAATAATATGAGGAAGAAAATACATGTTAGTCAATAGTAATATCAATGGAGTACAAAAGAAACATGAATATAAAGGCATGATATAGCATGATATTCATAACATGGAAATGTGACAACAACGTACAACAAGATATTAGCACGAGCCAAGGCTCATTGCACATGGATTACCATGAGTAAAACCTCATTGCACATGAATTAGCATGAGTGAACCATAATTTAACATGAATTATCATGAGTAAACCCTCATTGCACATGGTGTATCATGATACTAAACATTACCCAATGCATTAGAGTGCTATCAGGGCACATCCTTCATAATGATTTCAATCTCACGTTTAAGTGTACCACATAAATCATATAACATGGATTCATTCAACATCTAAAGTTATTACATGATCAAGTAATGTGGAAGAAATACATGAAATTCCCCAACAAATAAGTATATATTCATAAAGTTGAATACCCCTGGTAGATAAATGGGTATGGTATTCACTACACAATGATTTTGGCATGGAAAATTGCAGTGTAATTTTGGTAGCATAACGACGTCATATAGAAATTCATAAAAAGGGATGATGAGAGAGAAAGAGGTATATCATCCTCTAGGCATGAAATGGGTAGTATAAGTGATATTTAAGAAGATATCCCAACATATGAAATGGAATTTTGATGTATAATATAAAAGAAATTATTGAATGGAAATGAGAAGAGAGAAATCCCTTGTGGAATTTTAGCATGGTAAAAGGTGTACACGGAGGGGGGGGGGGATTAATAAGAGAAAGAGGGGTATATAATCATTAAAAAATAATAAGGTAAGTATGGAGGATGTTTGAAAACATACCCCATCATTTGTAATTGGAAATAAAATGGTGTAATAATATAAGGGAACTTGGATAAAAATTAGAATAGAAGGAACCCTTACTTGGATGTGTGATCCCAAAGTCTTAGAAGAGGCTTATTGGGAGATTTGGGAACCTTGGGAGGACTCTATGGAGTATATATAAGAGTGTGTACGAGCTTCAAGGAGTTTGAGTATTGAGAAATGGGCGCTTGGGTGGGATTATATAGGAAAGGTGGGGGAATTCTTTATTATTTTGGTTTTGCACACCACACACTAAAATATTCAACACCACAAACCATCCCATGGTTTTTGCCTAGGTTTTCTGGAAAATGGGATTGGAAAAAAATATTTTATAAGGCCAAGGGATGAAGATATTAAAATATTATCCTTGGTTATGTGGAGGTGCGTTACACTCTCAAGGAAATTATTTTAAAATCTTAAAATATTTAATAAGTATTGGAGGATTAACTAAATATTTATAAAATAAAACAAACAAATATAAAATCAAATTATTTTAAATTTAAACCATATATTTGGATAAATATCCATTTTATATTATTTTATTAAATCACTATTGGGTCATTATGATGTCATAATAGGGTATTTAATTTTTACCCAAATATTTGACTATCTCAGAAAATTATGAAAAATTCACCATTGGATAATTTTGATGTCCTGATTCCTAAAATAATATTCATTTTATCTAAATAACTTTCTAAATATGTGAATTATTACTTTTAAAATAAAAACTGACATTTATTTAAATTTGACAAGTTTTTGAAAAAATAGTTTTCAAACCTTACTAAAAGTTACTTTTGACTTTATAAAAATCATATGATAATTAATATTTAATAAATGTAATTTAATAATAATATTATATGAAAATATTATTTATTTAATAAATACATTAATTCATTATAATATATTCCTTAATTTAATTTGAATATTAACCAAAAATACTATTTCTGATTTAGAAAATCATTTACAAAGTAACACTAATAGAATGAAAGTATATTCCTTATTCTATGAAAAAATAATCATAATACTAGGGTCTTAATACATGTCCCTTTATTACACCAGCATATGCCTAAAGATTAATGTGTGCGATGGTGGGGCTTTCTTGGGGTCGTTTGGTGAACATGGTTTGGTTTGTGATCTCGATGAGTTTGAAATTCTACCATAAATAGTTTCAATCATGCTTAAGTTTTTGGATCTCGGATTAGGCTTGGTCTAGGGAAAATCCTAGAAATGATATGTCCCTCAAAATCTCTCATAAATAGGCTTCATAGGGTATGATCCTACTAGTTTAATCCATCACTTCCTTTGTCTATTCCAAAAGGATTTGTTAAAACCTTATATTTATACTAGTCATGTGATCACTATTCAACAATTATATTATCAGTGGTAAGGATAATTAATGGTCATTTAAATCCAATTGCATATAAAAAAACAAAAGTATTTCATGTGTTTTCTATATCCATGAGACATTTAATTAAAATAAAGATAATTTTATTCATAAATGTTCAGGTTTCTATAATGATGATGGTGTGAAGGGGTATAATTTATGGGACCCCACTTCCTGAAAAATTATCATCAGCAGAGATGTGATTTTTTCATAATACAAGATGAAAATGAAAATTGATCAAGAGATGGAGAAGGAGAATATAGAAACTCTAATAGTCAAATTAGAATAAAAAACAAAGGAAGAACCAATTTCCTCTAAAGCATTACCAAAGCATCATGATCAAGTACTGGGTGATTCTGGACCACGATGGTCAACTCGGGAGAAAAGAGAACTAGTATGGTACTCAAACTATGTCATTGAGAGAAATATTGCGTACTACTTATTGATGGAGGATGGAGATCCATCTTCTTTTGTGGAGGCAAACCATAGTCCAGATGTATCCTCATGGATGGTGGAGGTATAGGAGGAACTTGAAGTCCCGCAGAAGAACAAGACTTGGGATCTTATTCCATTACCTCATGGAAGGAAGGCTAAGGAGATCAAATGGATCTTTAAGATTAAGTGGGATGGAAAGGACCAGGTGGAAAGATATCATGCAATACATGTGATAAAAGGATATGCTCAGAAGAAAGGTATTAATTTCAATGAAATATTTTCTCCTGTTGTTAGACTGACCATTGTTCAGATAGTTCTGGTGATGTGTGCTACATACAGTTTACATCTAGAGTGGCTAGATGTGAAGAATAATTTTTCTCTATGGTGACCTCGATGAATATGTCTATATTCTCTAACTAGAAGGATTTATAGAATAAGTAGAATAGAATTTGGTTTTTTGGTTGAAAAAATATCTATACAGTCTCAAACAAATGCAGAGGTGTTGGTGAAATAGATTTGATTCCTATATCACGATCTTTGGATACAACATAATTCATTTAGATACTTGTGAATATTTTAAGGGTTTTAATGGTAATTATTTCATCATTTTTCTATTGTATGTCAATGATATGTTGGTTTCAGACCCCAAAAATGATTAGATCTAAGATATAGAGACATAGTTTTCTAAGGAGTTTGATATTAAGGACTTGAGTCCAACAAATAAGATTCTTGGGATGCAGATTACCAAGACAGAAATAATGGGAAGATTTGGCTAAAATAGAAGAATTACTTATGGAAAGTCTTGAAACGATTCAACATGCAAGACTATAAGCCAATCTAAAACCCACTTCCTATTAATTTAAAGTTATCCTCTACGATGAGTCCTAATAGTGAAGCAGAGAGAATGGATATGTCTTGAGTACCGTATGCATCAATATTGAGAATTTTGATGTTTTCTATGGTTCTTACTCTACTAGATATTTCACATGCAATCGGATCAGTTAGTCAGCACATGGTGAATCCAATATGGGAGCATTAGAGCATAGTGAAGATGATCCTAAGATACATCAAGAAGATATCAAATGTTTCATTATGTTATGGAGGATCAAAATTCACTATCAGAGGATATGTTGATTCATATTTTTCAAGTGATTCTGAATGGATGAAATCCACTACATGTTACGTGTATACTCTTTCAGGAGGAGTTTTGAGATGGATTTCGAAGTTACAGTTTATTGTGGAATTATCCATAGTGGATGTGGAGTACATGTTATCTATACAGGATTTCAAATAGGAGATTTGGATGAGAAGGTTGTTGGAGGAGTTCAGGCACAGACATAAGAAGATTCTATTATTTTGTGATAGTCATAGAACCTTCCACATTACAAGAAATCCATATTTTTATTCTAGGATGATGCACATTGGGGTAAAATATCACTTTTTCTAAGATGTGGTGGAGGAAGGAAGTGTGGACATGCATAAAATTCACACTAAAGAAAATATAGAATATTTACTAATGAAGTTGATTAACTCTAATAAGTTCAGATGGTTCAGATCCTCAAGAGGCCTCATAGAGATGTGAGCATCATGTTTGGAAGATATAAATTATGTGTGGAGATTTTATTGGTTCTCAATAAAATATCTAAGTGGGATATGTGTCGATGATTGTTTATTTGTTGGATAATGCTACCCGATCCTTTGTCAAAAGGGGATGGCGGTGGAAAATGAGGTGGGTGTCTAACCCTACCAAACCCATCTAATAGAGGGAGGAAGAAAGGGGAGTATTTCCTATAAAAGGTAGTGTATTCCCCTACGGTTTCTCATCTTTTTCACCATAACCGAAAGTTATTCATTTGATTATAGTTTTTCGTGAGGTGGTTTCCACACTTATTCAAGAGATATTTTTATATGGGTTTTCTCTTTATAATAGTGAGGGAGAGTATACCCATTTTTATCCATAGTGATCCTTCTATTTCCCCATGGTTTTTAACCCTTTAATTTTGGGGGTTTTTCAACGTTACATCTGGTGTCATTTATTTCTTCATTTTTTTACTTTATTTTATATTGTGATTATCATTGCACTGGTGGGCCAATCATCGATGGTCCCAAAAGAGGTTGCTTGATGCTCATTTCTTATTGGGAATGACTCATCCTTCCTTGATAATGGTTTCTGGTGTTGTAATCATGGGGCTACTTAGGTTGAGCCCCCTTCCTCAGGAAATGCATTTGGTGATTCAAAATTCAAGTTCTAGTATCCCATGATTAGTATTTGATTTTAATCTACTATTTTGTTTTCCTAGTTGCTACTCCAATAGAGGCTTTCACAATCACGGGTCTATTCAATTGTTGGTGTGCTCAGAATTTATTGTTCCCTATTGTAATGCCCCTACATCGTCCTCGGTAAAACCAACTCCTACCCATTCACCTCATTTCCTACTCTAAAAGGAATATTCTTTGGATATCCTTAATTTTTATATATTTAAATAAATATAAATAATTTATTATGTTGATAAAATTACCATAAAAAAAGGATAGCACATGACCAATGCAACACCAAATATGACGATGTACTGTAACAAATATCTAATTTAACTCACTGAATGACACTGGGTTGGAGGGGATTTTTATACTAAAATAGCGTTTATGATTCATTTTATAGGTGGTTTGGAGATGGTTTAAGGGTTTTCATTGTCACAGTGTTAAGAATCTACAAAACTCCCTTACACCTTA
This sequence comes from Viscum album, assembly GCA_963277665.1. Lineage (NCBI taxonomy): Eukaryota > Viridiplantae > Streptophyta > Magnoliopsida > Santalales > Viscaceae > Viscum > Viscum album. The sequence continues at coordinate 1,730,711,972 of OY728157.1, forward strand.
GCGGTCTTGTTGTATTAATTTTTGTGACGCTATGTTTTTCCATGTCACTAACACTGCCTGGCTATTGTGTTTCTACTGCATGGGAGGATCTTAGAAACAAATATCAAGGAGAGGATACACAAGTATGGAATGAGAGAATCTGGTCTAATTTTAATTAAATAATCATGAAAAATCAAAATTGAAACCATAATTCATTCCATTTTTATGGAACACATGCTACTCTCACCATCAGTAATAATCACTTTAAGGAACCAAAGTCAGAACCCTCTATATTTTTTACACGTGCTTCAAAATCTTATTGGAGAATTTTTTTTAGTTCCAAGGTTCTAGCACAAAGATACAAAGATAAAATGTCTTCTCAATCATAGGAGCACCATTTCATCAAATTGGGAAGGGAAACTTTGATCGGGGTTCTTAGATACCTATTTCTCACACTAGAAATTGGGAGAGAGGAGAGATACACTCTGAAATTAAAGATACGAATAGTTATTACAAATTTGATCTTCTATTAGCTTATATTGATAGGTTCAGTTCTCTGAAATTACACTAAATAATATTTATGACCTAACGAGTGTGTCACGAACATAATATATTTTATCAATTTTAACATCTAAAAGAATGATATGTGATAAAATCAAATTCCTTAACTCGACTCAATTCCCTCCAAATAAAATATTTAATGAACTCTGAATAAAAAATACCCATTTATAAATTTTTTTTCTTTGTATAAGTGTAATGACCTATGAATACCTAGATTTAATAAATTAAACACTTAGTATTCTAAGCTCGAATGATATTGAATTTATTTATTTACTTTGTGATCATTGAAACTTGAACATTATACGATACATCTGCGGGGTCTACCAAGTCCTAAAATCCAATTCACTATATTTGTTTAATCTTCTCAATATGCTTTGTGTGTGACCTTATGGGCCAATATCTTGATATTAGTGAGTCATAATTGAAGGTTCTAGGTGCAGTGGAAGCATCAAATGAGTTTTTACCCAACTCATCTTTTTGTCTTTATCAATGATTAATATGAGATTTACATGACAATAAATGTTGTGATTAAATAAATTGAATCAAAGAATATAAGCAATGGAAAAACATTAGAATTGAAGCACAAAATCATCACATATTATTTATAATTAATTTAAGAAATTAAAAAATTACCTTTTGATAATTTATTTCTTCGTTAATGGATTTGATAATGAATTTATGTCGTAATGTCATTGTGTTGTATGAATCAAGAGTGGATTCCCTCTGGTGGTGATCCACACATGTTCCATGAAACTCTGAACATCGATGTATGAATCTCTAGGTGCTAGAATGATAGATCTTAATGATTGCATTGATCACATTTAATTGTCTCAAGAATCACTTCCAAATGATTATCCTTATTCTCTCTATAGACTCGATAGTGGAAAGTAGATGAAGACTATTCTATATTCTCGAGATCATTATAGGAGAGGGATCTCTCTAAAGATTGAGAGGATTCTCTCCATATTTTGTTTCACACAACACAAAATCAATTGGATCTCTTAAGACAATAATATAATTATTTTTATATACCGCTAGAGTTAAAAATAAATAATTTCACAAGTGCCCTTTATTATTTATTTAATTTTCATGGAACCCCATGTCTATAATAATAATATTATTATTATTTATTGACATGCGTTATACTCATGAAATAAATGAAATATTATTTAATCAAATAATATTTAATATATATTATTTCTCATCAGATCATTAAACACAATCCACCATCCCTCCATAATATTTATTGGGAATTGAATAATTGTTATTTATTTAATTAATAATTATCACTGAATTATTCTCTAATAAATAAATAAATATTATATTCACTAAATAATAAATAAATATTTTTTAAATATTATGCTCACATAATATTCTCTCTAATAACCGATGATGGAATATATGCGATCAAGAAAACATGAATAATTATTGAACCACATATGGTAATAATATTTATTCATCTTGATAAATAAAAAATAATAATATATTATTCAACTGAGATTATGGATACACTTAGTGTGTGACCCTTTTGGCCACTTTCTCAACAGCATTAGAAGAAGGATCCTATATTCCAAGGTTAGAGTTTAACAACATATCAAGACACACATAGAGAATTAAGTTAATGTCACAACAAAATAATACCTCATATGGACTCTTACTGTGTAATATAATCCCTTTATCATGATATCTCTAATAAAACATGTTGCATGCTGGTGACATCAACCTATGTGCTCGATGTCTCTTTATTTGAGTTTTTTTGAAATTTTACTTGTCTATATAATACCATGTACATAGATTTATTTAGGCTATATCATTTCCATCAACGGGCCTGAGATATCAACGTTTTTAAAGAAACGAAGGTAAAAATCCTTTCTCAAATTATTCATTAATGAAATATTACTCATGATGCACCCAACATATCCTACCTCACCACAAATATATATCATCAAGGTTTTTGTCAATAAATCAAAGTAAAAAACTTATAACACTCATTAATAATAATATTAAAGTCTAAGGAACAATACACACATCTAAAAATTGGAACATTCAATGACACATATAAATGTGAATTTCTTACTAGTAGGTCTCATTCTCATAATATCCTATACTGGATATTACTAAGGGTGTACACCATGAGAAGGTGGATAAAAGTCCTATGAGTCTCCATCCTTGATATCCTAAATCATTTGTGTCCCTCAAATAATTTAATTTAGCTATAGAACATATATTTATGAATACAATCCTGACACTTCTTAGTTCTCATCACAGTGGTAAAATTCTATGACCTTTTAGTGTGATGAATACTCTAAGGAAATTATCACATACTATGTTACACATAAAAACAATCATGATGTAATAAATATTTTATTAATATAAACAAAAATGAATAAATGTTTTCATAAAGTAAAAAAATTTATTCTAGGGAACCAACTCCAACAAACTTCAACTTTCACTAGAGCCAACTGTTAATCACCTTCAGTATGTTAGCTTTCACATGATACTCATGATTCTACTGATATGAGTCTTTAGTCAAGGGATCCACCACGTTTTCTTTTATGGTAAATTTTCTTACTAAAAATTTACCCCTATGAGAAGAATCCCTCAAGAGGTGATACTTTTGGAGTATGTGATTTTTCTGTTGGTGTGACCTTTGCTCTTTTTCAAGAGCCACTACTAAAGAATTATCACAATACAATATGATATGATCCTTACTTCTAGTTATCACATCAATATCTTATAAAAAGTTTTATATACAAGTTCCTTTATTGGATACATAAAAATATGTTATATACATAGACTCCACTGTAGAATCAGTGAAAACTAGATTCTTTGTACTCTTCTAGCTCATAGCTCCGCTATTGAGACAAAAAACATATATTGACTATGACTTTAGATCATTCTTTATTTATCTTATTGTGGATGAGGAAACATTTTCTTAGAATTATGTATACCATGTAACATTGTAACCAATACTATATTGGATTTTTCCATACTAAATATCATTAGTATCTGGTCAATATATGTACTTTGACTTAGTCCCAAAGGTATTGAGGCACATAGCCAAAGATGGTGGGGTAGGGATTTTAAAATTTTCATCGCCAAAGTAATGTAACTTCATCACATCTGGTGATCCGAGCCTTGATAGAGGTCTGAGGATATCGTATAAATATTTCAAAGTATAAAAATTAAATAAATGGTTACCTCGTTTGATTCGATGAAAATTTCACTACATCCCATCACCAGTGACCATTGATCAAAGGATTTGAAACCAAACCCCACTATATCATCCACACATGCTTCAATAATATGTACACACATTGATCATTGAATTTTAGGTACTAGTGTAGAGCTCTAATAATCTATTCAACATCTTGATGATCACCTCGATACCATGCCTTCGATCCACTAAGGTGTTCTTGGACCATTCTTTCAAATAGAGCCTTTCTCTGTCTAAGATGTGGGAGGAGATATGAGTTCTCAATCCGTTGGAATGAATTACACACCATAAATGATCTCCTCATATTCTTGTATAGTGTATGTCTAAAATAACTAGTTAGGGTTCCCAACCCCTGTATATTTAATGTCCACTAAATAGGTAATAAATAAACAATTATGAAGAACTAACTACTTCATAAAAATTATTTATATTTTATCACATACTTATAATATTAAATATATTATGTGATAAACCTGAGTCATTAACTCAAATCTTTATTACTGCTAATATTTAACAAACCTTGAATATTAAAATAATTTTCATTCATCTAATATTATTCCAAGTATTTAATTCAACACTCACAAATATATTTAATAAATAAATTCAACTCAACTACTCTATACTAGAATAATAATGATTTTTTGATCGATAATATTTGGGAAACACTTGGACCCTATGGTGGGGCCCACCATTTCCTATATACCCATTCACCAGAATAGGGTATATTCTCGAATAAACTATTGTGTGTGACACTATAGGACATTATCTTTATAGCAGTGAATAATATTCACAAACCAAGAGCAGATTCTCGCAACCAATTAAGGACCATAAAGAGACAAGGAATATTCATAACAATGAAAACCATTTTATGAACACGTAGTTTATAATATAATCTCTTTTTCATTCTATATCTCATAAAATAGGATACACACTTGTGTCATAGTCCTTTCCTTGATTTATTATTTGTTGATCAAACTATATAGATTTACCTTCAACTAACATAGACATGGATTTAATGAAGTTATTACTATCATGATAAACTAGACATGGGATATCAATTTCACAAGTTGAAAGAGACAAATTCTATATAGACCATTCAACCAATACCATACCATCAATGATGCACCCAACACAAGCTACCTCACCATGAATTAAATTTCAGGGTTTTTTTCCTTGAATCAAAGTATGTGATCAAATGAGACACATTGATAATGATCTAAGTCTAGGAGACCGATACACATGTTCGTAGATAGGAACAACCAATGAAACCTAAAACATGTGGTGTTCCTATTAGCAGGTTAGTACTCATGATCTCACCTACTAGAGATCACCAAGTTAGAACTTCATGAGAATAAGTATCAATACTTATGAGACCCCAAAACTTGATAGTTTGACATTAACTAGGTCCAGTCAATATGATTTATCTAGACCATAGGAAATGTTTCATATTAATGACATAATATCTCAAGGTTCTCATTATAGCATAGAAACTTTTTATAACCTTTTAATACGATAATTAATCTATGAAAATTACTATTTAAATAGTGGATGTAGAAATATCAACACCATTATGGTATGTGTACATCATATATAACTCACTTATCCATGATATAGTAATTGAAAAGTAATAATAAGGTTGGGTATAGGGAACTCACTTTTATAACACTCTAACTTTCACTAGATACAACTTGATAGCTAACCTTGTTATCTCTCACATGAAAAGATCATGCTTCTGTTGAGTTATGTCTTTAGTCATAGGCATGCAATATTTCCACCAAGTGACAATTCTTCTATCTGTGACTTCACTTCCTTGAGTAAGAATTCTCAAGATATGATATCAATGAGTATTTCAATTTTTTTCAATGTCAAATACCAGACATCTTGGAAATTAATAGTATTATAATTATCATAATTTATATTAGGATAAAACTTAATTACTAGGAGCAATTACAAGAACTAGAAAAAATCATTGCATATTATATACTACTTCTTTAGTTTCCACTGAAGTTTCAACACACTCAGTATTTTCCAATATGGATACCACTAGATTATATGAGATTTTATTACTCGTTACCTTATCCTAATTGTGATATTAGTTCATGTTAAACCAAGGAATATTAGTTTACCCCCCTTAAAACTCATATTATTTTATCTCATCATACCATATACATACCTTTTATACTTTCTCAAGTACAAATGGATAGTTTTGACTTCTTCTCTTGTAGTTATACTTGATATAGTGTATATTTTCCTATCATAAGTTTATTTTGGAAATACCATTTCTTTTAAATATCATGGAATATATTATTGATCTATCCTAGAATCATATGGAATTCAACTTATCACATTAATCTCCTCCTATGTCCTGCACATATCTTCATGGAGAGATTTATGCCATGGGACACTGGTAACCATTCTCTCTCAAACTTTTGAAACTTGTATTTTTAATAAATTTTCAGTATATGCACCATTGACTTGGTCTAAGAAAATTTTAGATCTACCTTAGTAGATAACCTCCCCTAAAAAATAGGATTATACTTTAAGTCAATAACTGTATAATTAATTTCATTCCGATCTTAACAAACTATATGACCAATTGTTTTTTTCCATATGTTATCAAACATATTTTACTTAGAAAACAATATATTTCCCACTAACCTTTTTAAGAGGCCTGGACAAATTCATTCCTAATTAATATTCTATGATCTTGTTTCTCATTTCAATCCTAAAATTGATTTCATAAACTTGCATCTCTTATTGGAATTCTTTGGTGTCACTATCCCTTTTTAGTTGTATCATATAGATGCCTTCCAGGATTGGTGGTATTGACATCCAATGATCAATAAAATTGATCAAAGAAAGTATCTATGAGAAGTAAAATTCTAGTGGATTTAGGTATAATTAATTAGTATTATCAATCAAGCCTTATTAGTACCACACTTGTACCACCCATGTATAGAGTTACTTTAATACCCACCACAATATTCAAAATAATAAGCCTATGTACTTTAATACATGGAATCTATATACGAATTTTAATTAATATTTTCAATATTAGTTGATTTATATATAATTATTACTTTTAGGATTTATTATTCTCAATGAATAATGTATCACTGGCTATAGTGTTTATAAAACCATTACCATGGTTTAATCCTTCCTACATAACACGTCTCTCTGGAACATTACCTTTCCACATGATTTTATGGAATTTTTTCCTATATGAAATTCTTGTGCATATTTGGAATTTACTAAACCCAATTAAATCTTGTTCTCACTATCTAAACTAGATATGTGCAACCTTTTATAGAAAAATATAATGTATAACTTGATTATATCTTTTCTATATTAGGTATTTCTATAATATCCTTATAAAATTTTAGGATAATTACCTTAGATGCACATTGTGTTTTTCTTGATGCAGGTTCATTTATGTTCTTAATGTACTCTTTACATATAAACAAATTATATTATGATATAATGGATTTATATCATATTATAACTCATATGATACCCATTTGTCATTATATTTGGCATGTGGTTATGGGATATCACTGTTATTTATGATGCACATCTTGAAAAACAAGGGAAGTATTTACAATGAATATAAGTTCCAATATTGATACCCCTTTTACATATATCATTAATTTGATGCATATAAGGAAATGTTCATTTAGGAATTACTTTACACTACCTTATAATGATTGATAAATGGTTGGTCAAGATATTCTTTGGCATACCATCCCAAAGAAACTCATCTCTACTGGCCATGAATATATCATACTTTACTTCCAAGTTCCGTAAGGAAACTTAAAGTAATCTAATGAAGAATATTTACTACTAGATTACCCTTGTAATAGTTTACGCTATCTATATGATCTAATTCCAAAATCTTTATGACTAACCTTTATTTATAATGGTTTCTTTGTCCAGAACTAAGTACATAAGCATATCGATAATTCCAAAGGTCATTAACTCCAAAGAGTATAAAACCATACAAGGTATATCCTTCTAAACTACTTAGTTTTTCTAGAAAAATTATTATATTGCCAAAATTCGGTATATAAGTCTTACATTTTATATTCATCAGGTATTGGAAATGATTCAAGCATTATTGGCCTATTGGTTGAGTATTAAAAACCACAAAAAAAATTCATTTCTGAACTATAATAATGCCTCTTTATGTCAAAATGACACATTAGATAAATGTTTTGGTAATATTTAACAAAATATCAACTAGAAACGCTAAAAATGGAAATATTGAGGTTGTGTACTTCACACCGCTGACTTAGGAACTACCATTTTTAGCCATTTGGAAAACACACCTTACTTATTGTAACATTTCTATTACTTACTTGGTTACTATATTTCGATACATATATATGATAATAATATTGTATTTAATACCCATGAATTATAAAAGAAACATTACTTACAATTTATGAATATACCTTAATAAGAATCGATTCCTTTCTTTTTTCATTTAGTTCATTAAATTTAAACTTCCATAGATTTATTTCACGGTCTGAAATTCTAATAGCATCCTGTTTAATACCACTTTCCTTAAAGGGTGTTGAGAATGTGCCTTTTATGTGAAACTTTTCATTGAACTTTTCACCTTTTATTTAAACTTTTTCATCATAAGAACTAAATATTATACCTTATTTAAGTTCTTATTTACTTAGAGAACTTTTACCTAATGGAAATAAATAATTTTCTCCATACTGCTTATTTTGTAATCTTAAATCAAACTGGAAAAAGTGGGTGAAAATGATATAATAATGGGATGTATTGAAAAGATAGTATATCATATTTTAATTTAGATGTATTAGGTGTAATCATCATCTCATCCATATATTTCTTTACTTTATCCTCACAAGCTTCTCAGAGATGAGACAAAATGTGTAATTATCCATGTCCATATGTTGTATCCATATGTCACATCAGATAATGAAGAAAACATTATGAAATAACCATTATAAGCATCATACATGAGTCTCATGTAAGAATATTTCTCACCCTCACTTCCTAAGGTGGCTCAATAGGTTTTGGAGACTCCAGCACATTGAATTTCAGACATCATAGTACTTTACACAAGTGTCTGTGCTACTTTTGGAGATTCGTGATAGTTGGAAATTTTCTTTGTCCAATATTATTCATAGTGTGTTTATGGTATTACTTGAAAATTTTCTAAAAAAAATAAAATCTAGAAGATTAATACTTTTATCTTGATTATCAATTATATGTTACCGAATATTTAAATCATTAAACATCTCCCTCTATTTTATCGAACTTGATAATCCCTCTATATTAGAATCAGAATACACTGTCACATGAGTATTATAGAAGTAATGATCCTTAGAACCTCTCCTCATATTCTACAATATTTTTCTATGCCACTACTCAAAGAGTTCAAGGTAGGTTTTTTACTGGCCAACTGTATTAAATTGTGACTCCTAGATCTATTGAGTGAAGTACCAGGTTTTAAAATCATAAAAATGATTTACTAAATGCTTGCCTTTAAATTTTCAACAAGATATATTTTTTAACTTCTTTACTACCAACTTTAGTTAATTCATCCCATCACTCTCATAAGAACTACTTGGTAGTATAAGGAACCCTTAAATTTGGTTGACAAGCACCCCGTACACCTGGTTTTTTTAAAATTCAAATAATGGAAGGAATTTATGACTTAATATTTATTTCTGGGTTTTATTATTTTTAAACAATATAATCCTTTTCTATTAAATATATTTATACTATGTTTTCATTATCACAACTGAATATGTATTTAATAGAATACATTCATCATTTCTTTATTCATTTTATCTATTTATTATTTTATTTGTTCTCAAAAACATGTAAATTCATAAAATAATAAACAATTCATATAGAAATAAATAACCCAAATGTTTTTTAGCATCTAAAAATTATTGATCCATTTAAGCTTAGTGGATCAACTATGACCTAGTGGTATCATACTTGAGTTGAGTCATGACTCTTGTTGTATCTTGTCTCCATCCAATTTGAACACTTCTTATCTGGATTAAATCCTAGTCTTGGAAGGGTTTCACACCTTATAGTATCATCATCAAATGTACAAGTATACTTCTATACAGGTGAGAGGTTCTAAGAAAGTGAAAAATACATATAGATAAATTGTACTTGCATGTCCTTATACACATTGAATGAAAAGAAGATGATGTGTGGACCATAATATAATTAACTAATTATTAAAAGTATCACATGCAATAAATAATTAACTAAATTATCCAAACATGCACAGGTTCAGTCAATTGTTCAAGACCAATCAGTATAAAAAGTAAATTTGCGATAAAAACTAAATTGTAATAAATTTAAGTTTGAGGGATTAAGTATAAATTAAACTAATTGTACAATTAAAATAATTTATATTCTTCAATAAAAATATTAATTTAATTTAATTACAAAATTAAATTAATTGTTTTAAATAAAAAAAATTATTATTTTTTGAACCAATAAATTAATTTTGGTTGAATTAAAAACATCTTGGGCCCAAAATTCCTGCCTAGTACCATTTCAGTTTGGTTCGAACCCACGCAGACCTTTTTTGAGTAGGTAATATCCTACCTAGGGCCTTTACAGGTCAGGAAGACCCTATGTAGGGTGGTTTCAGGTTGGGGAGCCCCATTTTGACTTATTTTTAGTTAGTTTGGACTAGGGGTTACCTGGTGGACGTCAGAGGGGAGGCCGACAGCTGGGTCTGAGAGTTCCAAACTATGTTGGGGTTATCCATAGTGGGTACCCTATCAGGAGGTTAAGGCTATGGTTGGGGCAAGAATATAGGTTGGTAGGCATTACAATATCTATCTACACAACCAACCATGATAATGGGAGGTTCCAATGGTAGAAGCTTCATTAATCAGTGCGGTAGCGTGAGTGGCTGATTTGGATGAGGTCTAAGTCTGAAGGTGGTACTACTAGTGGTCTAATGAACAGAATATGAGATCTATTTATAGGAGGGATAGTGGACTGGTGGGGCACTAATGGGGATTTTCCATGACTATCCTAGATGGGGTGACTCTCCAGAGTAGGAGGCACATGGGGGGAGGGATAGAACTTGCGAGCGGTGGCGGATTCATGTGGGGGTAGCAACATGATGACCATAGGGAGTTTCTGCGGTGGTGTCCAGATTCTACACGACGTCAGTGGTGAGGGGATTTGGTCATGATCTTGCAATAGAACATAGGTGATTTGGCGGCAGGCTAATGGTGCTTGGTAGGAGTAGGAGGAGGCACATGAGGTTCTCGACTAAGCCACATGGAGGGGGAAGTAGGGGTAGAAGTAGAAGGCCCACAGTGGGGCTTTTTAGGGAATCCAATTGATGTGGGATTCTTTTAAAAATCTCTCATCATCCTTTTATGTGTGTTTTATTGATAAATATTATAAGGGAAGTGAAATTATAACAGTTTTTTTAACGGTTGGTGTGGTACAATCCATAAGATTCCAACCAAAAGTTGGTCGGAAATTATGGGTTCACTGATACTCACCTCAAATTATAACATGAAAAAATATATAAATACTATTCTTCAATTTTAAACTGCAAAAATCATGTTTTCAATTGATACTAAAAATTTCAAATGACCATAACATGTCCATCCAGAATCGGATCGACGCGTGATCTATTTCATTGGTACCAATTTAAATATATCTAATTAATTTAATGAAAATTAACTTTTATTTGGATCATAGAATTTACACAATATCTATGATACTAATTAAAGGTACCCGTGTGCACAACAGAAGTTGGTAGGAAGGAAATTTCAAAATTTTCATCACCAAAGTGATGTAGCTTCGTCATCTCTGATGATGCAAGCCCCAGTAGGGATCCAAGTAACTCATTTTAATATTTCAAAGCACAAAATTAAATTAATGGTTACCTCATTTGATTCAACATGTTCTTGACTATAACCCCTCTATGGCTTCCAATGCTCGAAGGATCTGAAGTTGAACCCCTCTAGATTTCCTACACATGATCCAAGAATCCATGCATAAGTTGTTCATTGAATTTAAAGTGTTATCATAGAGCTCTAATGATCACTTCGACATAACGATGATCACCTTGATCCCATTCCTTCAATCCATGAATGAATTCTTGGATCATTAATTTATATAGACCATTTCTCTATATAGGATGTGGAACAAGAGATCAACTCTCAATCTGTCGGAATGAATTACACACTAGAAATTAACTCCTCATACGATTATATAGTGGATGTATAAATTATCTATTTAGGGTTCCCCGACCCTGGTATATTTAACGTACATTAAATAAGTAATAAATAAAAATTTATGATGAACTAACTGTTCCATAAATATTATTTATATTTTATCACATACTTGTAATATTAAATATATTACATGATAATCTAAGTCATTAACTCAACTCATAATTCCCACTAATATTGAAAAAACCTTTAATTTTAAAATGATATTCATTCATATAATATTATTCCAAGTGTTTACTTATCCACTTGTAAATACTTTTAATGAATAAATTAAACTCAATTATTCTATACTTGAATAATTATGAATTTATTTATTCATCGGTGATTGATAATATTTGGACAACACTCGAACCCCATGGTGGGGACCCCCATGTTCTATATACCTATTCATCAGAATATGGAAGATTCTCAAATACACTATTGTGTGTGACCCTCTAGTTCCTTATCTCAATAGTAGTGAATAATATTTACATACCAAGAGAGAAGTCTAAAAACCCATCAAGTCCCCTAAAGATACAAGTAATAGTTATGAATGCGATGGTATGTGCCCTCCCGATCCATTACTTTGTCGGTTTTGGGCATTGGGGGTGTTCAAGGGAGGTTCCAGAAGTTTTTGATGGAGTATAGATGTGCAACAGAGATGCTATAGGAAATACACATTGTTTAAATGTATTACAAGATGTGTAATTGTGGTTCATGACTTGTGTAGAAGGATGGTTCATTGATTTTACATGGAGGGGTAGCCCATGAAAATGGTAAACATCATGTAAGTGGGATTCGCGATGTGTAATAAATAAGGTGTTAAAAATCCACTAAGGAAATTTGTTTTTCAATGAAAGTTGGAATTTTTGGAACCTGTGAATTACACACCATGTAAATGTGTTACACGACATGTAAATGATGAGACTTAGGTTTTATGTTCTTTTTATCGGACAAATATTCATTCAAAAAGCCAAACCCTCCTCCCTCTCATTCTGGATGAGCCCTAGGAACCTCGAGGATCTCTTTTATCCCTATTTTTACTTGCTTCAATCTATTGTTTATGGTGGTCGTTTATTGGAAATATGTGGTAAGCCCTCCCTTCTTCTTTGTTAGTTTCATCTTGTTCCTCTTCTGTGTTTCACTGTGGTGGTGTGTTTTGGTTTTGGTTGTGTGTTTGGGTTTCATTTTTATGGTCTTTGGGTGTGGTGTGGGATGATCTGTAGTATCTCATGGTGAAGTTGTGGTTTAAGGGCATTTATTCTTCACTCTATAGTACGCAACAGGTTGGAAAGATTCTTTAAGGTAGGGAATCCCTTGTTTGACTTTATTGTGTATCATCTGGGAGGGGTTTTCTTTTTTTGATCTATGGTTTATGGCTATGCTGGATTAATTAAAGATAAATAATTGGTTAAATTGAAATTTAAGGGTAAAGGGGATTTATTCACATGTTTTTACAGTTATTATTATTATTATGATATTATGGATTGTATAGGCTAGATGCCCCACTAAAAATTATGGTCTTTGGGGGATTTGTTTACGCAAGATGATATATATTGTGACTGCTTCTTTTTTCATGATTGTTGTGATATCACTCTAAAATAGAAATTGGATAACCATTTATATTTTGATAATAAAAAGTTTTCCACAAGATTATGGTTTTTGTGATAATTCCCCTAAAATAAACTGGAATGTGATAAAATTCCCTTTTTAAATCAGTAAAATGGATTTTTATGTGTTGTGGTGTGTGTTCATTCTTGTGGGATGACGATTTTTGGTTGGGGCATGTGGGGATTATGGTTTATTTTCCATGATTTTGGGTGGCGAGGTGGTTTTTTGGTTGTGATTTTGGGGTGGTGAGGAGGTGATGGTATAATGGGGATGATGAGCTACTTGTGATATGTGGCTGTGTTGTGCTTGATACCTGGGTAGTGATGGGAAAAATAATTGATAAATAATGATTGAAATGACATGGGTTGGTTTGTTTAACTAGTTGTAAACAGTTAATGAATAATTAAATTGTGGGTTGAGTGGTTAAATTTGGATGCTTTCAAATAAATAAATGGATGGATTGAATAATATAATTGGTTGGAAAATTGAAATAGGGATCATGTCTTGTTGTGTGGAGTTATTCATTTATAGTTGGAAACAAAAGTGGTGATGTTGTGAGTTGGTTAGTGTTTGGTTTTGAACCCATAGGTTGGGATCGTGTGTGTGGATATATGTATATACTTGTATATTATTTAGTTTTCTATATGCCCCACACCCACATCGAGAACTATGTTCTAACACACGCATAGTCATGCAGAGGGTGTTTTCCCAACATCCAGTGAGGTGGACAGATGGCTAAGTACCCACCCTATCTCACTCTCTCTTCTAGGTGAGGTAGGTATTACACAAGCTGTGATGGTCATAGGTTTTTCGGTGAACTAAATAGTGGTTGTGATAGCCTAGGTGTCTTCGGGAAAGATGTGATAACCCAGGTGTATTTGGGTGAGATGTGACCATGCATTTGGGGTGGTGGCCCAAGCATTTTCAGGTGATATGTGATATGACCGTGATTGTGGGGAGGCTTCTAGTAGGGGTCATTCATGGTATGAGGAGGGAATGTGGTTGATGTCCTACATGTTCATGATACCCTACTGCTTTTATTATGGATGTGTATGTGTTTTGGCCCTGAGGTTTTTATATTAGATGCAATGTGGTCGTTCTTGTAGAACAGTGAGCCCATGTGTCTTCGGGTGGGGTGTGTTGTGAATGTGCTTATGGGGAGGTGTGGTGTATGGAATATATGGGAGCCCTAGTATGTACATCATTAGGGCATGATAGCGGCATACCAGTAGGAAAGTGGTGTAGGGTACCCTTATTGATGTGTCTCATGTTATATTATATTACTTGACTTGTGTTATTTGGTGAGTGTGCCTTGGTGAGGTTAGGTTTGGTTAGTATATCTATATAGGAGTTTTTTGGTTCTATTATTTTCTCATGGGTGATTTAGTATGATTCTTTCACATGTGCATGAGAGACTTTAGTTTTCCTAATAAGTATAATTGTATGATTACCCCATGTATATAAAATGTTTTTAGGTTTGCAGGAGGGTTACATGGGTTGTGCTAGACATTACTAGTTTGAACCTTTGGATAGTTGTTGAGTCACTACTTTAACGTTGATTTTGGGTATTTACTTTTGGATACTTTTATCTGTATCAAATTTATTTATACATGCATCATGTAATAGTTTTGGTTTCTTTTTATATTATGTCTTGGAGTTTTTTTGGATGATTCATCTTATCTTCTGATCCAACATTATTATAGAGGGAAATGAATATCATATTATAAAAAATTTATACCCTTGGTGTTATTCACTAACCTGGGGCCTACTAGAGGCATGAATCTAGGTTCGTTATCTCTCTCCCCTCATTGTGGTATCTTTGGATAGAGGGAGTCATGATAGAGTGGTATCAGAGGTGATGGTTGAGTGATAAGATGGAGTTTAGAGTTAGGCATAGTGATTATTTCATAGGTTGATATTGAAATAGTTCCAATTTAACTTGGCATGTGAAATATGCTAGGGAGGCTGGCTAGGACATGGGATTTTAGGGCCCTATGTGAACTTGCACATGAACTCTGAGCTTATTAAATGACCAAGTGAGGTGGAACTATTTGCAAGGTAGAGATCTAGGAGAGTTGCATGTATCATAATGACTTGTGTTCTTGTTTGAATTGGGTTGTTTTTGGAAGGTTAAAATGAATAAAGTTAATTAAAATGAATATTAAAAAAATTAATACTACCCAACTTAGAAATCTCTTGTTTTCCTTACAGCTATAGATTTTATTCTTCATCCATGTGCGACTTAGGAAGTTGAGGTTCAGTAGGTCGATCCAGTCGATCATCACAGGGTTGATATGATAAATAAGGATGAGTCTTGGAAGATGGTGTTGCACTCTTTTTATTGGAAGGCTTTGGGGAAGTATGAGGGAAGTGTTTTAGATGTAGAGACAAAGAGTCAGCTGGAGGATATTGAGATTTATTTTAGTTTTATATGAGCCCTTGTGGAGTATTGGGACCCTTTGGCAGCTATCCAAAAGTGGGGAGATGTGAATTAGTGGTAGATACTGCATTTAGGAGAGCTAAAGGAGTCATATGTTTCATGGGTTTACTTCCAAAAATAGTTCTAGGAAGAGTTACTTTTATCGTCAATGAAGTTAGTGAAGATGTAGGATATTATTTATCTTTAGTAAGGGAGTATGACAGTGTGGGAGTCGATAATCAAGTTCAAAGAACTTCTATGTTTTTTCCCAGACATTTTTCTAGATGAGGAGTCTCATGTGAGACAACTTGAGGAGGCACTCCGTCCTTTTATCCAGTATTCAGTTACTCATTTTAAATTTCTAACATATCTGGAGGTTCAAAAGAAGGCATAGGTGATCGAGTGGATGCACTCATGAGGAGCTTTATTGTGATAGGGGAACCAACAGGGTTCCTTGAAGAGCATCGTTATTAGTGGAAGGTCTCAGGAACCAGGAACTTCAAGGTTCTGACAATCATAGAGTCGATATCAACAAATTCCTTTTCAGTCTTCTAGGTCCGGTGGATTATGTTCTTTTCCTAGGGGCTTGGTGCCAGTGTGTTTTGGTTGTGGGGTTCATGGACATCATTAGAACCCATTTCTAGTGGTTACCTGATCTCATTTTTATGGAGGTGGATAGGTTCAACGCCATCCTCTATATCAATTTCCAGTGAGACCGTTTCAACAGCAAGTGCAGCGGGCATATGATCCACCGAGGGGAGATGAAGTAGGTAGAGGTCGACCTCATGATAATCTTCATGTTCAGGGACATCTACCCAAGAATGGTAATGGATTTGTAAATCAATAGATAGGTATTAGATATGGACGAGGTCATTTTCATGTAGTGGGGATGGTAATGCCAGAGGGGCCAGAGATCATCAGAAGTATGATCATTTTTTTTAGTACTATTGTTTTTTCCTTGTTTGATTTATAAGTTTTGCACTCTTTTGTTACACATGCTCTATTTTGTGCTCCAAGACTATATTTAGAGA